>OZ059903.1:4830426-5112817 GCA_964057215.1 Oscheius myriophilus | reverse complement strand
CCTTCTATAGAAGGAATTCAATAAACAATAACATTTTTTATGAATTCCTTCTATAGAAGGAATTCAAAAAATAAGTAACATTTCCTATGAATTCCTTCTATAGAAGGAATTCAATAAACAATAACATTTTTTATGAATTCCTTCTATAGAAGGAATTCAAAAAATAAGTAACATTTCCTATGAAATCCTTCTATAGAAGGAATTCAAAAAATAAGTAACATTTCCTATGAAATCCTTCTATAGAAGGAATTCAAAAAATAAGTAACATTTCCTATGAATTCCTTCTATAGAAGGAATTCAATAAACAATAACATTTTTTATGAATTCCTTCTATAGAAGGAATTCAAAAAATAAGTAACATTTCCTATGAATTCCTTCTATAGAAGGAATTCAATAAACAATAACATTTTTTATGAATTCCTTCTATAGAAGGAATTCAAAAAATAAGTAACATTTCCTATGAAATCCTTCTATAGAAGGAATTCAAAAAATAAGTAACATTTCCTATGAAATCCTTCTATAGAAGGAATTCAAAAAATAAGTAACATTTCCTATGAATTCCTTCTATAGAAGGAATTCAATAAACAATAACATTTTTTATGAATTCCTTCTATAGAAGGAATTCAAAAAATAAGTAACATTTCCTATGAATTCCTTCTATAGAAGGAATTCAATAAACAATAACATTTTTTATGAATTCCTTCTATAGAAGGAATTCAAAAAATAAGTAACATTTCCTATGAAATCCTTCTATAGAAGGAATTCAAAAAATAAGTAACATTTCCTATGAAATCCTTCTATAGAAGGAATTCAAAAAATAAGTAACATTTCCTATGAATTCCTTCTATAGAAGGAATTCAATAAACAATAACATTTTTTATGAATTCCTTCTATAGAAGGAATTCAAAAAATAAGTAACATTTCCTATGAATTCCTTCTATAGAAGGAATTCAATAAACAATAACATTTTTTATGAATTCCTTCTATAGAAGGAATTCAAAAAATAAGTAACATTTCCTATGAAATCCTTCTATAGAAGGAATTCAAAAAATAAGTAACATTTCCTATGAAATCCTTCTATAGAAGGAATTCAAAAAATAAGTAACATTTCCTATGAATTCCTTCTATAGAAGGAATTCAATAAACAATAACATTTTTTATGAATTCCTTCTATAGAAGGAATTCAAAAAATAAGTAACATTTCCTATGAAATCCTTCTATAGAAGGAATTCAAAAAATAAGTAACATTTCCTATGAAATCCTTCTATAGAAGGAATTCAAAAAATAAGTAACATTTCCTATGAATTCCTTCTATAGAAGGAATTCAATAAACAATAACATTTTTTATGAATTCCTTCTATAGAAGAAATTCAAAAAATAAGTAACATTTCCTATGAAATCCTTCTATAGAAGGAATTCAAAAAATAAGTAACATTTCCTATGAATTCCTTCTATAGAAGGAATTCAAAAAATAAGTAACATTTCCTATGAATTCCTTCTATAGAAGGAATTCAATAAACAATAACATTTTTTATGAATTCCTTCTATAGAAGAAATTCAAAAAATAAGTAACATTTCCTATGAAATCCTTCTATAGAAGGAATTCAAAAAATAAGTAACATTTCCTATGAATTCCTTCTATAGAAGGAATTCAATAAACAATAACATTTTTTATGAATTCCTTCTATAGAAGGAATTCAAAAAATAAGTAACATTTCCTATGAATTCCTTCTATAGAAGGAATTCAATAAACAATAACATTTTTTATGAATTCCTTCTATAGAAGGAATTCAAAAAATAAGTAACATTTCCTATGAATTCCTTCTATAGAAGGAATTCAAAAAATAAGTAACATTTCCTATGAATTCCTTCTATAGAAGGAATTCAATAAACAATAACATTTTTTATGAATTCCTTCTATAGAAGGAATTCAAAAAATAAGTAACATTTCCTATGAATTCCTTCTATAGAAGGAATTCAATAAACAATAACATTTTTTATGAATTCCTTCTATGGAAGGAATTCAAAAAATAAGTAACATTTCCTATGAAATCCTTCTATAGAAGGAATTCAATAAACAATAACATTTTTTATGAATTCCTTCTATGGAAGGAATTCAAAAAATAAGTAACATTTCCTATGAAATCCTTCTATAGAAGGAATTCAATAAACAATAACATTTTTTATGAATTCCTTCTATAGAAGAAATTCAAAAAATAAGTAACATTTCCTATGAATTCCTTCTATAGAAGGAATTCAATAAACAATAACATTTTTTATGAATTCCTTCTATAGAAGGAATTCAAAAAATAAGTAACATTTCCTATGAATTCCTTCTATAGAAGGAATTCAATAAACAATAACATTTTTTATGAATTCCTTCTATAGAAGGAATTCAAAAAATAAGTAACATTTCCTATGAATTCCTTCTATAGAAGGAATTCAATAAACAATAACATTTTTTATGAATTCCTTCTATAGAAGGAATTCAAAAATTAAGTAACATTTCCTATGAAATCCTTCTATAGAAGGAATTCAAAAAATAAGTAACATTTCCTATGAATTCCTTCTATAGAAGGAATTCAAAAAATAAGTAACATTTCCTATGAATTCCTTCTATAGAAGGAATTCAATAAACAATAACATTTTTTATGAATTCCTTCTATAGAAGAAATTCAAAAAATAAGTAACATTTCCTATGAATTCCTTCTATAGAAGGAATTCAATAAACAATAACATTTTTTATGAATTCCTTCTATAGAAGAAATTCAAAAAATAAGTAACATTTCCTATGAATTCCTTCTATAGAAGGAATTCAATAAACAATAACATTTTTTATGAATTCCTTCTATAGAAGGAATTCAAAAAATAAGTAACATTTCCTATGAATTCCTTCTATAGAAGGAATTCAATAAACAATAACATTTTTTATGAATTCCTTCTATAGAAGGAATTCAAAAATTAAGTAACATTTCCTATGAAATCCTTCTATAGAAGGAATTCAAAAAATAAGTAACATTTCCTATGAATTCCTTCTATAGAAGGAATTCAAAAAATAAGTAACATTTCCTATGAATTCCTTCTATAGAAGGAATTCAATAAACAATAACATTTTTTATGAATTCCTTCTATAGAAGGAATTCAAAAAATAAGTAACATTTCCTATGAAATCCTTCTATAGAAGGAATTCAAAAAATAAGTAACATTTCCTATGAATTCCTTTTATAGAAGGAATTCAAAAAATAAGTAACATTTCCTATGAATTCTTTCTATAAAAGGAATTCAAAAAATAAGTAACATTTCCTATGAATTCCTTCTATAGAAGGAATTCAAAAAATAAGTAACATTTCCTATGAATTCCTTCTATAGAAGGAATTCAAAAAATAAGTAACATTTCCTATGAATTCCTTCTATAGAAGGAATTCAAAAAATAAGTAACATTTCCTATGAATTCCTTCTATAGAAGGAATTCAATAAACAATAACATTTTTTATGAATTCCTTCTATAGAAGGAATTCAAAAAATAAGTAACATTTCCTATGAATTCCTTCTATAGAAGGAATTCAAAAAATAAGTAACATTTCCTATGAATTCCTTCTATAGAAGGAATTCAAAAAATAAGTAACATTTCCTATGAATTCCTTCTATAGAAGGAATTCAAAAAATAAGTAACATTTCCTATGAATTCCTTCTATAGAAGGAATTCAAAAAATAAGTAACATTTCCTATGAATTCCTTTTATAGAAGGAATTCAAAAAATAAGTAACATTTCCTATGAATTCCTTCTATAGAAGGAATTCAAAAAATAAGTAACATTTCCTATGAATTCCTTCTATAGAAGGAATTCAAAAAATAAGTAACATTTCCTATGAATTCCTTCTATAGAAGGAATTCAATAAACAATAACATTTTTTATGAATTCCTTCTATAGAAGGAATTCAAAAAATAAGTAACATTTCCTATGAATTCCTTCTATAGAAGGAATTCAATAAACAATAACATTTTTTATGAATTCCTTCTATAGAAGGAATTCAAAAAATAAGTAACATTTCCTATGAATTCCTTCTATAGAAGGAATTTAATAAACCTTCTAGCGCCAGAGTTAAAAAACGAAAAACTCTGCCGCTGCTAGCGGCAGAGTTTCAAAAAGAAAAACTCTGCCGCTTCTAGCCAATACAGATTATCACACTCCCACCTTGAAAAACGATACTTTATTAACAAATATGTATTCTTTGAAAGAACTATTACTGAATTTCACTGAGTATTCAATTGCTGCGCCTCGACGAGTCTGGCGTAGCGCCCGTTCATTCGCAGCAGTTCTTGATGGGACCCACTTTCCACCACACTGCCTCGCTCGATCACATAAATCCTGAATGAATGTTAATTACGGGTAATTATGGCTGATTATAAAAAAAGTATAGAAACTCACTTATCGCAATGTTGGATGCTGCTCAACCTGTGAGCAATTGTAATACTTGTTCTACCTTGGCTGGCATCGTTCAGAGCTTTCTGAACCACCTGAAAAAATATGTAAAATTTAAAGGAAGTTTAGTACTGGTTTTCACCTCTTCACTTTCAGTATCCAGTGCTGAAGTGGCTTCATCAAGAAGAATAATTTTAGGATTCCGGACCAGAGCCCTGGCGATGGCGATGCGCTGCTTTTGACCACCGGAGAGCGCTCGTCCACGTTCGCCTACATCGGTTTCGTAGCCCTGAAAAATTTAACAAATTAAAGTGCAAAATTGTAAACTTTCTATTTTTATAAAACTATATGGAGTCATAAATATAAGCGATGGAGTCATAAATACTATATGGAGTCATAAATATAGGATTTTTAACAGTTTGAACAATAACAAATTTCAGGGTACGATGTTTTTGATCCGTCTTTTTTGATTTGCAAAATTATTTTTTACGGTTTCAAAAATATATTTAAAATGCGATCCAGAGAGTCGGCGGGGGTCAAATTGCCTTTGGGCAGAAAAAATTCAAAGTTGTCTAACCGAGCCCAAATTACGTGTACAGGCTATCTAGGACCCATCTAGGTGTACAGGAGAATATCTAGAAATAATAAATGATAATGAAAATCGATTATCGATTTTTGTGTTGGAGTACTGTAATCGACCACCGCGGTATTGTAACCAATTAAGACTTTTGAATTTCTAAAGTATGCGAAAGGTTGCAAATTTCACGCTGACAAACTTTGTAATTAAGGTCACAATTGATTTTGACTTCATAAAAAAGTTAGAAACCAAAACAAGTTTGAAAACCCACTAAAAACATTTTTCTTCCGCGTTTTGCAAAAGTATACCGCAGGTTTTTGATATGTTGTTAAGCTTTTTTTTCTGCACACTATAAATTTTTTTTTGGACTCAAACACGCTGTCCTGGCAAAACGCAAAAAAGCAAAGAAACGATCGCGTCACCAGTTTCAAGGTTCTCCATTTTTGTTATGTCAGTTATTCAGTACTAAAGGTAGAAAAAAGACTTCTAGGGAATGTTTCCAAGGGTCCCCCAGCAAATCCGGATGAGGCCCATACATATCGATAGAGAACTCGAAGCTGAATAAGCCTGTGAAGTTCGTTTTTGCTTAATGGCGTTAGTTTTTGTGTAATGATCGATTTTGTCTGTGGCATCTCCGACCACAAGCCTTATGCGGTCTTAAAAGCCCGCAATGGGTAAATGCAAACATGCCTTGGCGGCGTATTGGTAGAGTCCTTCATAAGAAAAAGGTCACTGATTCGACACCCCTATGCTAATTTTTTGTTGCTTTTTTGTAAAGCTAACAGTTAGAAATGCGATTTTCAGTGGCTATACCGATCGACTTGCACTTTTCGAAACACGATCCGAATACGTTAAATATTTCGTTAACATATCAACATGTCAACTTATTTCCTTCACAATTTGGCCATACTGCACCAAAGCGCAGTGATTCAATTGTTTTGTTATTCGTTGACATATAGGTGTGTAAATAATATAAACTGCAATTTTGTTAGAGGATTGCAAAGTTTTGTCAATGTGGGGATTTCTTGTGAAATTGGTTTTTATCATTAAAAATTGTAACAGCTCCCCTACTCGCATTTCAAACTGTTAACTTTACAAAAAAAGCAACAAAAAATTAGCATAGGGGTTTCGAACCCGTGATCTTTTTCTTATGAATCGAGGACTCTACCAACACGGAGCCAAGGCATGTTTCCATTTACCAATTACGGTTTTTAAAGGCCACATAGGGCTTCTGGTCGGCGATGCCACAGACGAAACCGATCATTACACGAAAACTAAAGCCATTAAGCAAAAACGAACTTTACAGGCTTATTCAGCGTTGAATTCTCTATCGATATGTAATGGGCCTCTTCCGGATTGGCTGGGGGACCCTTGGGAACATTCCCTAGTTAAAGGGGCAGTAAAGGGGGTTTCATTTCATTTTCACTCAAATACATAGGAAATTATGATAATTAACTATGCTAAATTGTCTCACACCCTCCTCATTTTCAGAGCTATCACAGTCATTTAGAATGTAATTTGGCTCATTAGCATGCTTGTAAAAGCCGGACGCGCAGGGCGTACTGAGCATCCGCACAATCTGCGGATGGTCGCCTTTTTTTAACACTTTGAAGCTAGATTTATCGAAAACGATAAATATGCAACCAAAAGTCATATTTTCATGATCAGCGAATTTTTCACTATCAATTCAGTCATTGTTGTAAAACCTGCCTGACTGTCCCTTTAAGAGCCGCCCTAAGCACAAAAAAACCAATTTGATTGCAAATTAACATTTTTTAAAGGGAAAAAACACCTACCGCCGGGAACGCTTCCACAAATTTTGCTGCATTGGCTGTTCGACAAGCTTCGATTACTTTCTCCATGGGTACCTTCCCCGCTCCCATGGTGATATTCTCCAGAATTGAGCCTAAAAATGATTTTAGTTTGAACTCAGAGAAAACTACCTTTGAAAAGCACCGGTTCCTGAGAAACTAAAGCAACATGGCTGCGAAGGTGATTCAAGTTTATCAATTCAACGTTTTCAGAGTCGATTAGCTGAAACATTGATTGCATCGAGTAGCTTATAGTATAACTTACAACTTTTCCAGCATCGGCTGTGTAGAACTGTTCAAGAAGATTGATTATTGTACTTTTTCCACAGCCTGATGCTCCAACAAGAGCAACACTTTGACCCCTTTTGGCGGAGATGTTCAGTTGTCGAGAGACCAGGACATCTCTGCGAGTTGGGTAAGAGAAGTCGACGTTTTCCAAACAAACAGAGCCTTTTATGACCTAGAAAATTACGATTGAAATGGTTTAAAAGGTGAAATGTGGCATATTAGGAGAACAAGGAATCGTAAAGCAAATGACAAAGTTCAGGTGGTTCAAATGACAATAACAAAAATTTGAAACCATGCGTCTATTTTTGGGGCTCATCACCAAATTTTTCTATCATGCGACTTTTTTTGTGGGTCACGACAAAATTTCGAAATTTTGCGCCCCTTTTTGGGACTCATGACATAATTTTTCTATCATGCGCCCTTTTTTTGGGGCGTGAAACATAATTTTTCATTCAAGGTCCCCTTTTTGAAGCGCATAACATAATTTTTCATTCATGCGCCCCTTTTTGGGGCGCCTGACATAATTTTTCATTCATGCGCCCCTTTTTGGGGCGCCTGACATAATTTTTATTCATGCGCCCCTTTTTGGGGTCCATGACATATTTTTTCATTCATGCGTCCCTTTTTGGGGCGCATAACATAATTTTTCATTCATGCCCCCCTTTTTGGGGCGCATTTTTTGTTCATTCGCCCATTTTTGTGGCGCCTGAGGTAATTTTTCAAATGTTTGGGTAATGACATAATATTTCAATCATGCTCCCCTTTTTTGGGCGCTTTACATAATTTTTCATTATTTCGACCTTTTTTGGGGATCATGTAATAATTTTTCTATCATGCGCCTTTTTTAGGGATTTTTGACAATCATTCAACTCACTGGTTTCGTTCCTCCGTCGACTGTCTCTCTGATCAACTGTTCATCATCAATGAGTCTGAAGAGCTGTTTCGCAGAACTGGCTGCTCGAACAATGTCCGGGAAGTATGGGGCCGAGTACATCACAGACCATCCAGAAATCTGCGACCCCATAAATGCTATGAATACAGTGCTCAAGCTATGGTTTCCCAGGTAGATAAGCTGTGATGCCAATGCATAGGCAGAAAGATCACAGAAGAAAACGAAACTTTGAGTTAGAGCCAAGTTCAGTGCATCTACGACTCCAATCTGAAAATTGGATTGAAAGACAGAAACATTTACGTTTTCCTTACCATTCGGTCACAGGGCAGCGATTTTGCTTGTTGTCCAGCGTACCGTTCGAGAAAATGCACTTCAACTGTTAAAAGTTGAATGGTTCGTGCTTGCTCAACTATTTCAATGGCATACTGAAACTATCGGTTAACTATTGGTTGAATTTTGGGTTACCTCAGCACTTCGGTCCTCTCTTTCCTTTCTTTTCCGAGAAGAGTTGGCCACGCGAATGTTAATGATAGCCAAAATGAAGAGAAGAAGACAAAGTCCTGTTCCGAGGAGAGCAAGCTCCCATGCGAAGAAGAAAGCGAAGGCTAGACCAACCACGACAGAGAACAAGTTTCCCGTGTTGAGCACTAGGTGGAAGTCAAAGGCCTGAAAAAGAGAAGTAAATTTAAGTATAGAAGAGAGAAGAGAGTGAAAGAGAATTTTAACAAACCGATTGGCAGTTTGAAACATGAAGAGCCATTTTTGCAACGCAGGCTGCGGGAGAGGCCCCGGGTTGGTCGAAAACCTCGATTGGCCGGTAGAGAAGAGATCGGAGGGCGCGGATACGAAGATCGCCAACAACACTTTCCGAGGTCCAACCGGACATGAGATACTGGAGAGATTGACTGAGCCAGACGATGAGACCACAGGCGAGACAGACCCCAAACGTTATTCCCGCACGAGTGTTGTAGGATTCCTTGTTCTCCTGAAATGAGTGTGTGAGTGTGTGAGTGTGTGAGTGAGTGCAATGCTTTGCATATCTTACGCACCGGTTTCAAGGCTTCAAATGCGAAAAACATAAACAATGCCAACATAGGCATCTCCAACCCTCTCATAAAGGAAAGGAGTATAGAAACCATAAACTTCACAATGTTACAACCATGAAGGCTAGAGTACAACAAAACTAACCCACTGCTCGATTTCATCTTCTAAAACTGAAGCTTTAATCATTTCGAAAATCAACTTACTCCATAAACCCTACTTTCACTTGAAGAGTTAGACGTGTCGCTTGTATCTGAGCGTCCCGTCTTTTTATCAGACATTCGGGATCTGAAAGTTAAGTTTGTTCTTAAAACGGGATTAAACCTACTCCTTTTTAGGGTTGATACTCATCGATCTTGGTATTTCGTCTTCATCCTCGTCTGAGCTACTGATTTCTTGTGCTTTGGCAAGACCGGCGTAGACTCCGCCCTTTTCAATTAACCCGTCGTGCGTTCCTGAATCAGGGTGTAAAAATGTATGAACAATGATTTAAGGTGCACAATTCTGAAGCTCACCGTCTTCAACTACTTGTCCATTCTCCATTACATAAATTCGATCGACATCCTTCAAAGTGCTCAACCTATGAGCAATGATGACAGTTGTTCGATCTTCTGCAGCTCTGTTCAACGCCGCCTGAAAAATACATTCTATTTTCAAAATACTGGTTCGGAATGTAGAAATTTACCTGCACAACCCTTTCACTTTCAGTATCCAAAGCTGATGTAGCCTCATCCAAAAGGAGAATCTTCGGGTCGGCTGCGACCGCCCTGGCTATGGCGATTCTCTGCTTTTGGCCTCCAGAAAGGGCCACTCCTCCCACTCCTAGGAGGGTATTGTAACCCTGAAAACAGTATTTTTGCATTTTTGTCTGAAAGAATTTACATTTTGGAGGTTTTCGATGAAATCGTCTGCTTTTGCGATGACAGCCGCTTTCTTGGCGTCTTCCTCACTGATTTCCCGGCCCAGGATTATGTTCTCCATTACGGTGCCGTTGAAGAGACAGGGTTCTTGTTCCACGACACCAATTATCTGAAAGTTGAGAGTTTGTCGCACACACGCACACACGCACACACGCACACACTCACACACTCACACGCACATGCACACCTTTCTAAGCGACCCGATGTTGATTTTCTCTATTGGTATTCCATCTATTGTTATTTCTCCTGTTTTCACATTGAAGAGTCTTGTGAGAAGTCCTATCTAGAATTTCCATGAAATGGATTTTAAAAATGTCTCACTGATGTACTCTTTCCACATCCACTCTTTCCAACAAGTGCGACTGCTTCTCCAGCTCTTGCTGACCAACTGATGCCCTAAACATCATTAAAAAGTAAAACATTGCCTCTGGCGTTAAATTGTGTTTTTACTGTTAACAACTTTAAGATCTTCATATTGCTTTCGTACGGAAATCGCAACCACATAGATCTCTTAAGTCTACCAGCGTCTAGTGAAGAATAGCTAGGTAAATACTTTAAAGGGACAGTAAGGGGGCTTTTCACTTCATTTTCAATCGACGATCGGAAATCATGCAAATTAACTAGTCTAAATTGTCACGCACCTTCCTCGTTTCTAGCGCTCTCTCAGCCAATTCTTCTCTCGTAATTGAGCCAATGTTGTAAAACCCGCCTGACTGTCCCTTTAAGTCCGTTTATAATGTAAGAACCGTAAGACCCTATAATGCAAAAACCGCATGACGTTAATAATCGCTGCGTTAATGATTTTAAGGTTGCAGCCGCTTTCAATAAGCTTTAAATCAATTCCACCAACCTTCAATATCAATGTGTCCCTGTTTGGATAAGAGAACTGTACATTAGAAAACTTGATGTCTCCTCTGGGATCTTGAAGTTCAAATCCATTTTGGCTTCGAGGGTCTGCCTGTGGTTTCTGAATCCAAACGACTTCACCAGCCTTCTGAAGACAACCCACCCTGTCAATGGTCTGGTAGATGACAGCCGCGGCTACTCTA
This sequence comes from Oscheius myriophilus, assembly GCA_964057215.1. Classification (NCBI taxonomy): domain Eukaryota; kingdom Metazoa; phylum Nematoda; class Chromadorea; order Rhabditida; family Rhabditidae; genus Oscheius; species Oscheius myriophilus. The sequence goes on along the minus strand of OZ059903.1, from coordinate 5,101,816 downwards.
GCTTTCAGAAGAGCCATCATATGAGGTCCAAGTAGGCCTAGATAATAACCAGTAAGAGAAATTGTGTTGACGATTAAGAGAACGTCTCCCGCGTTTTTGACGAACCCGTTGTAAAACCCGTAGACACCGACCCTACAATAAGTAAGTTTTGGAAACAAGAGAGAAACTGACCAGAATGTGATACCCATAATTGCATAGATTTCAATAAAAGTAAGGCCTTCGAAGAAGCCAACCCAGAAGTTGTAGCGAAGGGCGTGGGGCATCATTTGCTTCAACACAGAGGCGTACTTCTGAAAAAAATCGGTGTTTGCCTTTTTGCAAGAGAATGCTGGGAGGCGACTGTGACGCGCCAGAAATTACAGTCATTCGCTTTGGCGAACCCAAAAAGCCCTTTTCAAAAATATTCAATATGTCAGCAAGATCCGCCAACTTCCGGTCTAGATGCATTTTGACATGGGAGGGCACTCAAGGGCGGCCTGGAACCGCTCTGGCACTCCACAAAGCGATCCGCCGCCTATTGGTACCTGAACTAAACGTAAACATGTGCCGGAGAACAAAGTATAGATACCCTATTTCTCCGTGGTTCAGCCCTATACGGTAAACACCGCGTAACTGAGCGGCCGTAGGTCGCCATAACCGCTTTGGCGTAACTGAGCGGCCGTAGGTCGCCAGAACCGCTTTAGGTAGCCTTAGGCCCCGGAACCAAAAAACAAAGAGGGAAGGGTACTAAAAGGCGGGCGGGAGCCGGTCTAGCACTCAACAAAGCGGTCAGACGCCCTTCGGTACCCAACCTGAGCTTATAAATGTGGCGGACGAGGTAAGAACCAAAAGTGGAGATTCGCTTTATACATGCATGGTTTAGCCCTTTGCGTTGAAGACCTGAGCGGCCGCAAGTCACAAAAAGCTCTGTAGGTGACCGAAGGCCGCCAAAATCCGAATACAAAGGTCAATTTTGCAAGACATTTACTTCTGCTGATGAAAAATGGGTGAATCACAATGCTGACCGTGTTGAAGCTATGGGTATACTGAAACACACACAAGCTCACCTGAACCATATGTTCTTGTGCGTTACAAGCAGCAACCGTCTTCACATTCATCACAGCCTCCTCCACAACCACAGCTGCCTCGGTGGCCGTTTCCAACATAGCCATAGCATGCTTGGCTACAACCTTAACAAATCCTTGAAAAAGCTAATTTTGGAGAATTCACCTTGCCCATGATGCCTAAAGTCCACGCTGAAAGGGGACCCATTGTGACCGCAATGAGAGTTAGTTTCCAGTTGATGCAGAGACAAACGATGACAGAAGAGGTGAACATGGCGAACCCGCGCAGCATGAGACCCAGTTTGTCTCCAAGACCGTCTTCGAACCTCTGAATGTTTCTGAAACACAAAAAATTAAACGTAAAACCCGAAAAAGGCAGTTTCAGTAAAACCCACGAATTTAGTTGTGAAGTAATAGCACCTGAGCTGTTCTCCCCGAACCAGGCTGCATCCTGACGCAGAACTGCTGCCAAGAACTCGCGACGCAGTGCCCGCACCATGTCGCTACATCCACGATGGAGCAACATTGCCTATTTAGATAAAATGAAAGAAGATCAGAGAATGAGTACTTGGAGATATGTTGCTAACAGAACTATAATTCCTCCTATGCCTAGACCATAGAGGTACGGACGGATGTCGTCCAGAAATTCATCGTTGCCTATTTGCTGTAAGGACACTTGAGTTGACAATTCTGGAGCCTAAGTGTTAGTGTGTGAGTGTGTGATTGTGTGAGTGTGTGATTGTGTGAGTGTGTGAGTGTGTGAGTGTGTGAGTGTGTGAGTGTGTGAGTGTGTGAGTGTGTGAGTGTGTGAGTGTGTGAGTGTGTGAGTGTGTGAGTGTGTGAGTGTGTGAGTGTGTGAGTGTGTGAGTGTGTGAGTGTGTGAGTGTGTGAGTGTGTGAGTGTGTGAGTGTGTGAGTGTGTGAGTGTGTGAGTGTGTGAGTGTGTGAGTGTGTGAGTGTGTGAGTGTGTGAGTGTGTGAGTGTGTGAGTGTGTGAGTGTGTGAGTGTGTGAGTGTGTGAGTGTGTGAGTGTGTGAGTGTGTGAGTGTGTGAGTGTGTGAGTGTGTGAGTGTGTGAGTGTGTGAGTGTGTGAGTGTGTGAGTGTGTGAGTGTGTGAGTGTGTGAGTGTGTGAGTGTGTGAGTGTGTGAGTGTGTGAGTGTGTGAGTGTGTGAGTGTGTGACTGAGAGATACAGAAAGCAAGTAACTCACATGTCTATCTTTGAGAAAGCACGTAGTAATCCATCCTCCCAACACCAGCACAAACGGCTGCACAGCCCCACCGATGACAGCAAAGACTGCGCCCAAAAAAACACAAACAACGTTCGCTGTACTCGCAAATCGGAACTAAAACACCATTCGTTGTGAAAATGCCATCACTCACTAATTGCCTAATAGAAACAGGTTTCGATTCTAATTCTTCTTGTGCCAAGTCGCCTCTAAAAATCATATTTTAAAATTAAAATTCAGTTTTCAACCTGCAGAGGACCACATCCAGCAAACTGTTGACCACCTTCCATATTGGACTTGTTCTCCTTTTTCGCATTCGTTCTGAAAAATATGTATAAAAGTTTTATTACTTTTATATAACTGTAAAGAAAGTAAAGAAAGCTCAAATGTGTAATTTTAAGATTGAATTACCATTTTTCTTTGCATCGCATTTTTTCGAAGGTAGTAGCAGTTGTGAATTTGCTTCTTCCATTGCCAGACGCTTGGCAACTGATAGGAGCCGCGAAAAAAGCGTGACTCTGCCACTTTAAATGCCGATTAGGCGTTTCGCAAATGAAAAACCGTTAATCATTCTTTTCGTCTTTGGTTTCAAACAATTTATAGTTTTTGGGGAGAATTCGGGAACGCGAAGAATGGAATTTTTGAGGACAATACCGTTCCCTGAAGGGCCCCAGTATTTGGATTTTTTTAATTAACATTATGTTTCATGTGCTACATGCTTTTCTGCGTTCTGCAAAGCCAACCCGCAAGCTTTAAAGAATCAAAAATCAAAACGTCGCTTCGCAGTTGTTAGAAGAACATTGGTGCCAATCCCTTGCCTTTCAATTCACGCACGGAAATTTCTAAACGTTAGAAAAAACGTTTCACACTAAGTATGCACAGAAAATGTGTTTCTATCATTACACAAAACAAGTAAGGTAAAAACGTTTTGTCGGCGGCGGATGAACCGGGGCAACTTTGGCCTTCCAGTCCGATCTCTTAGCCACTGGGCCATAAAAACATATAAAATTTTAGTGGGTAGTTCGAATACTGCTTAATCTTGTATGCTGTGCACATTTAGACCTACGTTTTAAAACAAAAATATTGTGAAAATATTAACTCCGAAAATATGTACACCTAAAAAAGATTTGGGAAAAAACACGCTGCCGAAATTTCTCGGTCCGATCCCAGTTTCTACCACCCTTGCCAAGAGGTGCTCTTTATAGGATTGTAGTGTTTTCCCTAAGAATAATTAGAATTTTTGACAAAAAATTATTAAGACGCTAGGTTTTGCAATAAATTCTGCGCATTTCGTATTATGCATAGTAGCGACTCATATTGCGAGTAGCAACTTGCAGTTGGCCCGTTTATGACCTACGCTCTTCGTTGCAAGACCTTTAACCTAAAATCCTTTAAGCTGTCAAGCGGTCGATGGTTCGTTCGAAACAGACTATAAACAAAGTGCATGTTATTCAAAATTCGTCAGTTTATTTTTCTCAATTCGGAAGAGTATTAGGAAATGGAGTTAATTGGATGATCAAGGTGGTCAAAACAGGTTTTTAGGAATTTAATTGTTCATTAATGAGCTTGAAAATCATAGCAATTTTTCAACTGTGGCCGGTATTTTTACTTATTTAACGCTTAAATGTTGCAATTGTTTTATGTATACTGTGCATACAAAAATCAGTCAGCGCTAACAGCCGAGCCAAAGTTTTTGACCAGAATTGGACCAAAATAGTTTGGAACAATGACTGGAATGCAAAATTCTCACTAGCAAACATTTGCAACATTCGCAAAAGATACGAACGTCGACAAGCAGTAATAATTCACACTGCATTACATACAGCATTTAAAAAGCCAAGCGAAGAATGTGTTTCAAAGCGTTCTCAGTGACAGGTGTTCTCAAGAAAAATGGACACTACAAATCATAAGGTAGAAATTTCTATTATTAGTTACCATTCCATTATGTTTTGGTTTGTTTTGTGTCCAGCGACTTAAAGAAAGGCTGTTTAAAGTGAGGCCCCAAATGGACCATAGCTAATGAAAATTTACAAGATTTTAGCTATTTTCGCAAATTAAATACAAAAATAGCAAATCAAGCGACTAAATTGACAGTAAGAAGGTGTAAGTAGCTGGATGAACCGGCGTGCTGTATACAAGATGACTTCATCCGCGCAGCAAATAGAAGCCGGGAAGTACCTATTCACACGCGAAAAACAACGATCGAAGGAAAATTAAGAGAAAAATCGAAATCCAGAAAAAAATTGAAAAAGATGAAAAAATTTTGCGTTGTTTAAAAGATGTTTTCATTATGAATAAACCGAGAGATACGCGCAGAAAACGAAAGAGAGAGAGAGAGAGAGAGAGAGAGAGAGAGAGAGAGAGAGAGAGAGAGAGAGAGAGAGAGAGAGAGAGAGGATTTGCAACATTAGAAGTACACATCACTCGGAGCAGAAACTGAACTTTCCGGAGCAAACATAAAAAAGCCGCCGAACAGTGGTTTTGATCTGAGTTTTCGGACGGGAAACGCAAATGAAGGATTAACAAACGATCGCAAATGTTGGAAGCGATGCCAGCATGACCGGGAAGCATTTCGAATTCCTGACCCTTTAAGAGATTTAAAAACCACAAATATCACAATTCTACCTGAGACAACCTTATGGGAATATCGAAGAGAAACTATTGCGACACACTGTTTGTAATTTAGAGTGACAAACGAAATGATTCACAATGCCCATCTCGTTCCGAAAAGAACGGTTTGTTAAGTACGTCTGTGAAGAGAGAGAGAAAGAGGGAGAGAGAGAGAGAGAGAGAGAGAGAGAGAGAGAAAGAGAGAGAGAATGAGAGAGAAAGAGGTAAAATGAGAGGGAAAGAGAAATACGGGTTTGTCGACTTGAGACCTCCCGTTGGTCTCCAAATGTTGTTTCCCTATTCTCTTGTTTATATCTCTCCACCACTCCCACTAAATAGTTTACTTTTTAGTTTTTTTTATATCTCTTCTATGTTATCTACCTTATTTCTAACTATCTTACTCTATGTCTCCTTTGCTCTATTTTCCTCTGTATTATGCCAATTTTCTCTCCCACTCTTATTGTTTCTTTGAACATTCATTTGTTTATTCTATTAAAGGTCTACATTACATGATGAAGTAGAATATCAGCCATCACAGTTAGTGCAACGACTAGTATAAACACGGAAACGATTGCAGTAACTCCGAGACACTTCTGACGACGGCTGTACTGTTCTGTCCCAGGGTAGAGGTACCTAAGAAATACGAATAGCATGAGACAACTCTTTCCCATCTCTCTTTCTTTCATTCGCTCTTTGTCGCTGTCTCACTATTTAGCTTCTAATGTATATATCTTTCTCTATCTATATCCATTTACTGAGGGCATGCGCGCGTACGGCGCGTACCTTTCTGTCTAGAGGCACGCGGTCATATTGAATGGAGGCCTTTGGCTGCAAACTTTTGTGGTTTAAGAAAGCTCGTTAAGACCTTTGCGTGCTATTTCCTTGACCAAAGGCAGAGAAACAAGCGATTGTTAACAAAGCAACAGCAGGCCGCGTTTCTATCCGGCCGCAGGCCGCTTGTTTGGGTAGCCGGAGTGCGCCTAAATGAGCGGCCGAAGACTGCAGAATGGTGTGGCCGCAGGACGCGAGCCAATACTTTTTCTGTTTCTTTCAGTTTTAAACTCACTGCGTGCTATTTCGCATTTCCGGTCCTGGAGAAAACTGCTCTTTAGTAGGTAAAGGAGGTGCTTCTTGCTGGGCAGAGTACTGTTGCAGCTGAAAAACGAATTGTTCCATCCAACTTTACAAACTACAAACCTGTTGTACATCAATAACCGCTGGTCCCCGCAAGATTCCGATCGGTGCAAGTGAGGTAGTCGGGTCCATTTTGCTTTAGGCGCTTGGGAGCTGACTAAAAATGTATTGTGTGAAATCGAAACGAAAGAAAGACAAAGGCGGTTGAAAAAAAAACACAGTGCTAATAGAATTGTGCCATTATAGTAATTTGCAAATGTCTAGTTTCCAATTTTGTGTAGCAATTGTCGAAAATGTAGCAAGAGCAGAACAACGAAAAGACAGTTGACGAACCAACTGAAAGGTTATGTGGTGTTTCTACGAATTGTCAAACTGGTAGTACCCTATTCTAGGAATACATCTCAGGGTGTCTTAAGTGTTGCTATTTTTAACCACAATCTCGTCAACATATAGGAGAAAAGTATGTTTTCCATAGAACTACATAGCGATGAAAAAGAATGACGGCATGAATTTAGTTATAAATACCAAGGCTGGATCGGCACGAAGATCTTGACAACATAGGACTAGAGACGTAAAAATAAGGCGCGTTTCACAACCGAAACTAGATTCTTCCCATTACACAGCCAGTGTATGGAGACGGTCAAAATGTTGCAAACGTAGAAATAGAAGTGTTAGTTAGGTAATTTTACGGTTCGGAGCCCATGCTACAATAGTTACACGCCAAGATGGCCGAATGGCAGCGATCACGCTTGACAAAATTACGAGCCTGGTTCGAATCCAACATATTTCAATTAGTTTTTTGTAATTGTTTTTAGAGCCGGTACCATGAACAGTGAAACAAGGTTTTTGAATGCTAGTAGTCAATAGTTTTTCCTCGAAATTGTCCCGCTTTTTATAGGAATTACATTCTTGTGACGCCTTTTTGAAAAATTAAAAAAAAGTTTTGCTGATTGTCAAACACTTACATTTGGGAAACACAGTTATCCGTAGAAGATTTTACGTGAAATGGGAGCGCGATGTAAAACAGCAGAAAGAACCGGATAGGGGGTTGTTTATCTGCGCAAAGGAACGATAATATAGGTGGTCAGCCGTTTAAACAACTGCCATGACTGCAAATGACATAGTAACCTCCGACGCTGGAAGCGTCAGAACATTTTGTTCAGTAACCTTTGACGCTAGAAGCGTCGGAACAAATTTTACTTTTTTTTTAACTTAATTTTTGAATTCCTTCTATAGAAGGAATTCATAAAAAAACGTTATTGTTTATTGAATTCCTTCTATAGAAGGAATTTATAAAAAATGTTATTGTTTATTGAATTCCTTCTATAGAAGGAATTTATAAAAAATGTTATTGTTTATTGAATTCCTTCTATAGAAGGAATTCATAGGAAATGTTACTTATTTTTTGAATTCCTTCTATAGAAGGAATTCATAAAAAAACGTTATTGTTTATTGAATTCCTTCTATAGAAGGAATTCATAAAAAAACGTTATTGTTTATTGAATTCCTTCTATAGAAGGAATTCATAAAAAATGTTATTGTTTATTGAATTCCTTCTATAGAAGGAATTCATAAAAAATGTTATTGTTTATTGAATTCCTTCTATAGAAGGAAAAATGTTATTGTTTATTGAATTCCTTCTATAGAAGAAATTCATAGGAAATGTTACTTATTTTTTGAATTCCTTCTATAGAAGGAATTCATAAAAAATGTTATTGTTTATTGAATTTCTTCTATAGAAGGAATTCATAAAAAATGTTATTGTTTATTGAATTCCTTCTATAGAAGGAATTCATAGGAAATGTTACTTATTTTTTGAATTCCTTCTATAGAAGGAATTCATAAAAAATGTTATTGTTTATTGAATTCCTTCTATAGAAGGAATTCATAGGAAATGTTATTGTTTATTGAATTCCTTCTATAGAAGGAATTCATAAAAAATGTTATTGTTTATTGAATTCCTTTTATAGAAGGAATTCATAGGAAATGTTATTGTTTATTGAATTCCTTCTATAGAAGGAATTCATAAAAAATGTTATTGTTTATTGAATTCCTTCTATAGAAGGAATTCATAAAAAATGTTATTGTTTATTGAATTCCTTCTATAGAAGGAATTCATTATTGAATTCCTTCTATAGAAGGAATTCATAGGAAATGTTACTTATTTTTTGAATTCCTTCCATAGAAGGAATTCATAAAAAATGTTATTGTTTATTGAATTCCTTCTATAGAAAAATGTTATTGTTTATTGAATTCCTTCTATAGAAGGAATTCTTAGGAAATGTTACTTATTTTTTGAATTCCTTCCATAGAAGGAATTCATAAAAAATGTTATTGTTTATTGAATTCCTTCTATAGAAAAATGTTATTGTTTATTGAATTCCTTCTATAGAAGGAATTCATAAAAAATGTTATTGTTTATTGAATTCCTTCTATAGAAGGAATTCATAGGAAATGTTACTTATTTTTTGAATTCCTTCTATAGAAGGTGTTTGGACGTGTGTCCAATACGGGCAATAGAACACGATAGGGAATATATATATTTATTATCTAAGAGATCTATAGAAACTCTGCCGCTAGAAGCAGCAGAGTTTTTCTTTTTGAAACTCTTTTTTGAAACTCTTTTTTTAACTCTGCAAATTGAAATCCTTCGGTGGAGGGATTTCAAAAGTCAGAAGTATCTTTCGTTTTGAAATCCTTCGGTGGAGGGATTTCAAAACTCAGAAGTATCTTTCGTTTTGAAATCCTTCGGTGGAGAGATTTTAAAAGTCAAAAGTATCTTTCGTTTTGAAATCCTTCGGTGGAGGGATTTCCAAAGTCAGAAGTATCTTTCGTTTTGAAATCCTTCGGTGAAGGAATTTCAAAAGTCAAAAGTATCTTTCGTTTTGAAATCCTTCGGTGGAGGGATTTCAAAAGTCAGAAGTATCTTTCGTTTTGAAATCCTTCGGTGGAGGGATTTCAAAAGTCAAAAGTATCTTTCGTTTTGAAATCCTTCGGTGGAGGGATTTCAAAAGTCAGAAGTATCTTTCGTTTTGAAGACCTTCGGTGAAGGGATTTCAAAAGTCAGAAGTATCTTTCGTTTTGAAGACCTTCGGTGAAGGGATTTCAAAAGTCAAAAGTGTCTTTCGTTTTGAAATCCTTCGGTGGAGGGATTTCAAAAGTCAAAAGTATCTTTCGTTTTGAAATCTTTCGGTGGAGGGATTTCAAAAGTCAAAAGTATTTTTCGTTTTGAAATCCTTTGGTGGAGGGATTTCAAAAGTCAGAAGTATCTTTCGTTTTGAAATCCTTCGGTGGAGGGATTTCAAAAGTCAGAAGTATCTTTCGTTTTGAAATCCTTCGGTGGGAGGATTTCAAAAGTCAAAAGTATCTTTCGTTTTGAAATCCTTCGGTGGAGGGATTTCAAAAGTCAGAAGTATTTTTCGTTTTCAAATCCTTCGGTGGAGAGATTTCAAAAGTCAAAAGTATCTTTCGTTTTCAAATCCTTCGGTGGAGGGATTTCCAAAGTCAGAAGTATCTTTCGTTTTGAAATCCTTCGGTGGAGAAATTTCAAAAGTCAAAAGTGTCTTTTGTTTTGAAATCCTTCGGTGGAGGGATTTCAAAAGTCAGAAGTATCTTTCGTTTTGAAATCCTTCGGTGGAGGAATTTCAAAAGTCAAAAGTATCTTTCGTTTTGAAATCCTTCGGTGGAGGGATTTCAAAAGTCAGAAGTATCTTTCGTTTTGAAATCCTTCGGTGGAGGGATTTCAAAAGTCAAAAGTGTCTTTCGTTTTGAAATCCTTCGGTGGAGGGAATTCAAAAGTCAGAAGTATCTTTCGTTTTGAAATCTTTCGTTGGAGAGATTTCAAAAGTCAGAAGTATCTTTCGTTTTGAAATCCTTCGGTGGAGGGATTTCAAAAGTTAGAATTATCAATCGTTTTGAAATCCTTCGGTGGAGGGATTTCAATACTCAGAAGTATTTTTCGTTTTCAAATCCTTCGGTGGAGAGATTTCAAAAGTCAGAAGTATCTTTCGTTTTGAAATCCTTCGGTGGAGGGATTTCAAAAGTCAGAAGTATCTTTCGTTTTGAAATCCTTCGGTGGAGGGATTTCAAAAGTCAAAAGTATCTTTCGTTTTGAAATCCTTCGGTGGAGGGTTTTCAAAAGTCAGAAGTATCTTTCGTTTTGAAGACCTTCGGTGGAGGGATTTCAAAAGTCAAAAGTGTCTTTCGTTTTGAAATCCTTCGGTAGAGGGAATTCAAAAGTCAGAAGTATCTTTCGTTTTGAAATCCTTCGTTGGAGAGATTTCAAAAGTCAGAAGTATCTATCGTTTTGAAATCCTTCGGTGGAGGGATTTCAAAAGTTAGAATTACCATTCGTTTTGAAACCCTTCGGTGAAGGGATTTCAAAACTCAGAAGTATTTTTCGTTTTCAAATCCTTCGATGGAGAGATTTCAAAAGTCAGAAGTATCTTTCGTTTTGAAATCCTTCGGTGGAGGGATTTCAAATGTCAGAAGTACCTTTCGTTTTGAAAGCCTTCGGTGGAGGGATTTCAAAACTCAGAAGTATTTTTCGTTTTCAAATCCTTCGGTGGAGAGATTTCAAAAGTCAGAAGTATCTTTCGTTTTCAAATGTTTCGGTGGAGGGATTTCAAAATTCAAAAGTATCTTTCGTTTTCAAATCCTTCGGTGGAGGGATTTCAAAAGTCAAAAGTGTCTTTCGTTTTGAAATCCTTCGGTGGAGGGATTTCCAAAGTCAGAAGTATCTTTCGTTTTGAAATCCTTCGGTGGAGAAATTTCAAAAGTCAAAAGTATCTTTCGTTTTGAAATCCTTCGGTGGAGGGATTTCAAAAGTCAAAAGTATCTTTCGTTTTGAAGACCTTCGGTGGAGGGATTTCAAAAGTCAGAAGTATCTTTCGTTTTGAAGACCTTCGATGGAGGGATTTCAAAAGTCAAAAGTGTCTTTCGTTTTGAAATCCTTCGGTGGAGGGAATTCAAAAGTCAGAAGTATCTTTCGTTTTGAAATCCTTCGGTGGAGGGATTTCAAAAGTTAGAATTATCATTCGTTTTGAAACCCTTCGGTGGAGGGATTTCAAAACTCAGAAGTATCTTTCGTTTTCAAATCCTTCGGTGGAGGGATTTCAAAACACAGAAGTATTTTTCGTTTTCAAATCCTTCGGTTGAGAGATTTCAAAAGTCAAAAGTATCTTTCGTTTTTAAATCCTTCGGTGGAGGAATTTCAAAAGTCAAAAGTATCTTTCGTTTTGAAATCCTTCGGTGGAGAGATTTCATAAATCAGAAGTATCTTTTGAATATTTCGGTGGAGAGATTTCATAAGTCAGAAGTATCTTTCGTTTTGAAATCCTTCGGTGGAGGAATTTCAAAACACAGAAGTATTTTTCGTTTTGAAATCCTTCGGTGGAGAGATTTCAAAAGTCAGAAGTATCTTTCGTTTTCAAATCCTTCGGTGGAGAGATTTCAAAAGTCAGAAGTATATTTCGTTTTGAAATCCTTCGGTGGAGGGATTTCAAAACACAGAAGTATTTTTCGTTTTCAAATCCTTCGGTGGAGAGATTTCATAAGTCAGAAGTATCTTTCGTTTTGAAATCCTTCGGTGGAGAGATTTCAAAACACAGAAGTATTTTTCGTTTTCAAATCCTTCGGTGGAGAGATTTCATAAGTCAGAAGTATCTTTCGTTTTGAAATCCTTCGTTGGAAAGATTACAAAAGTCAGAAGTATCTTTCGTTTTCAAATCCTTCGGTGGAGGAATTTCAAAAGTCAGAAGTATCTTTCGTTTTGAAATCCTTCGGTGGAGGGATTTCAAAACACAGAAGTATTTTTCGTTTTCAAATCCTTCGGTGGACAGATTTCATAAATCAGAAGTATCTTTTGAAACCTTCGGTGGAGAGATTTCATAAGTCAGAAGTATCTTTCGTTTTGAAATCCTTCGGTGGAGGAATTTCAAAAGTCAAAAGTATCTTTCGTTTTTAAATCCTTCGGTGGAGGGATTTCAAAAGTCAGAAGTATCTTTCGTTTTGAAATCCTTCGGTGGAGGGATTTCAAAAGTCAAAAGTATCTTTCGTTTTGAAATCCTTCGGTGGAGAGATTTCAAAAGTCAGAAGTATCTTTCGTTTTGAAATCCTTCGGTGGGGGATTTCAAAAGTCAGAAGTTTCTTTCGTTTTGAAATCCATCGGTGGAGGGATTTCAAAACTCAGAAGTATTTTTCGTTTTCAAATCCTTCGGTGGAGAGATTTCAAAAGTCAGAAGTCTCTTTCGTTTTGAAATCCTTCGGTGGAGGGATTTCAAAACTCAAAAGTATTTTTCGTTTTGAAAACCTTCGGTGGAGGAATTTCAAAAGTCAAAAGTATCTTTCGTTTTGAAATCCTTCGGTGGAGGGATTTCAAAAGTCAGAAGTATCTTTCGTTTTGAAATCCTTCGGTGGAGGGATTTCAAAAGTCAGAAGTTTCTTTCTTTTTGAAATCCTTCGGTGGAGGAATTTCAAAAGTCAAAAGTATCTTTCGTTTTGAAATCCTTCGGTGGAGGAATTTCAAAAGTCAAAAAAATCTTTCGTTTTGAAATCCTTCGGTGGAGGGATTTCAAAAGTCAGAAGTTTCTTTCGTTTTGAAATCCTTCGGTGGAGGAATTTCAAAAGTCAAAAGTATCTTTCGTTTTGAAATCCTTCGGTGGAGGGATTTCAAAACTCAGAAGCATTTTTCGTTTTCAAATCCTTCGGTGGAGAGATTTCAAAAGTCAGAAGTATATTTCGTTTTGAAATCCTTCGGTGGAGGGATTTCAAAACACAGAAGTATTTTTCGTTTTCAAATCCTTCGGTGGAGACATTTCATAAGTCAGAAGTATCTTTCGTTTTGAAATCCATCGGTGGAGAGATTTCATAAGTCAGAAGTATCTTTCGTTTTGAAATCCTTCGTTGGAAAGATTACAAAAGTCAGAAGTATCTTTCGTTTTCAAATCCTTCGGTGGAGGAATTTCAAAAGTCAGAAGTATCTTTCGTTTTGAAATCCTTCGGTGGAGGGATTTCAAAACACAGAAGTATTTTTCGTTTTCAAATCCTTCGGTGGACAGATTTCATAAATCAGAAGTATCTTTTGAAACCTTCGGTGGAGAGATTTCATAAGTCAGAAGTATCTTTCGTTTTGAAATCCTTCGGTGGAGGAATTTCAAAAGTCAAAAGTATCTTTCGTTTTTAAATCCTTCGGTGGAGGGATTTCAAAAGTCAGAACTATCTTTCGTTTTGAAATCCTTCGGTGGAGGGATTTCAAAAGTCAAAAGTATCTTTCGTTTTGAAATCCTTCGGTGGAGAGATTTCAAAAGTCAGAAGTATCTTTCGTTTTGAAATCCTTCGGTGGGGGATTTCAAAAGTCAGAAGTTTCTTTCGTTTTGAAATCCATCGGTGGAGGGATTTCAAAACTCAGAAGTATTTTTCGTTTTCAAATCCTTCGGTGGAGAGATTTCAAAAGTCAGAAGTCTCTTTCGTTTTGAAATCCTTCGGTGGAGGGATTTCAAAACTCAAAAGTATTTTTCGTTTTGAAAACCTTCGGTGGAGGAATTTCAAAAGTCAAAAGTATCTTTCGTTTTGAAATCCTTCGGTGGAGGGATTTCAAAAGTCAGAAGTATCTTTCGTTTTGAAATCCTTCGGTGGAGGGATTTCAAAAGTCAGAAGTTTCTTTCTTTTTGAAATCCTTCGGTGGAGGAATTTCAAAAGTCAAAAGTATCTTTCGTTTTGAAATCCTTCGGTGGAGGAATTTCAAAAGTCAAAAAAATCTTTCGTTTTGAAATCCTTCGGTGGAGGGATTTCAAAAGTCAGAAGTTTCTTTCGTTTTGAAATCCTTCGGTGGAGGAATTTCAAAAGTCAAAAGTATCTTTCGTTTTGAAATCCTTCGGTGGAGGGATTTCAAAACTCAGAAGCATTTTTCGTTTTCAAATCCTTCGGTGGAGAGATTTCAAAAGTCAGAAGTATATTTCGTTTTGAAATCCTTCGGTGGAGGGATTTCAAAACACAGAAGTATTTTTCGTTTTCAAATCCTTCGGTGGAGACATTTCATAAGTCAGAAGTATCTTTCGTTTTGAAATCCATCGGTGGAGAGATTTCATAAGTCAGAAGTATTTTTCGTTTTGAAATCCTTCGGTGGAGGAATTTCAAAACACAGAAGTATTTTTCGTTTTGAAATCCTTCGGTGGAGGGATTTCAAAAGTCAGAAGTATCTTTCGTTTTGAAATCCTTCGGTGGAGAGATTTCAAAACTCAGAAAAAATTTTCGTTTTCAAATCTTTCGGTAGAGGGATTTCAAAAGTCAGAAGTATCTTTCGTTTTGAAATGCTTCGGTGGAGGAATTTCAAAAGTCAGAAGTATTTTTCGTTTTCAAATCCTTCGGTGGAGAGATTTCAAAAGTCAGAAGTATCTTTCGTTTTGAAATCCTTCGGTGGAGGGATTTCAAAACACAGAAGTTTTCTTCGTTTTGAAATCCTTCGGTGGAGGAATTTCAAAAGTCAAAAGTATCTTTCGTTTTTAAATCCTTCGGTGGAGGGATTTCAAAAGTCAGAAGTATCTTTCGTTTTGAAACCCTTCGGTGGAGGGATTTCAAAAGTCAAAAGTATCTTTCGTTTTGAAATCCTTCGGTGGAGAGATTTCAAAAGTCAGAAGTATCTTTCGTTTTGAAATCCTTCGGTGGAGGATTTCAAAAGTCAGAAGTTTCTTTTGTTTTGAAATCCTTCGGTGGAGGGATTTCAAAACTCAGAAGTATTTTTCGTTTTCAAATCCTTCGGTGGAGAGATTTCAAAAGTCAGAAGTCTCTTTCGTTTTGAAATCCTTCGGTGGAGGGATTTCAAAACACAGAAGTATTTTTCGTTTTGAAATCCTTCGGTGGAGGGATTTCAAAAGTCAGAAGTATCTTTCGTTTTGAAATCCTTCGTTGGAAAGATTACATAAGTCAGAAGTATCTTTCGTTTTGAAATCCTTCGGTGGAGAGATTTCAAAACTCAGAAAAAATTTTCGTTTTCAAATCTTTCGGTGGAGGGATTTCAAAAGTCAGAAGTATCTTTCGTTTTGAAATGCTTCGGTGGAGGAATTTCAAAAGTCAGAAGTATTTTTCGTTTTCAAATCCTTCGGTGGAGGAATTTCAAAAGTCAGAAGTATCTTTCGTTTTGAAATCCTTCGGTGGAGGGATTTCAAAACACAGAAGTATTTTTCGTTTTCAAATCCTTCGGTGGAGGAATTTCAAAAGTCAAAAGTATCTTTCGTTTTGAAATCCTTCGGTGGAGGGATTTCAAAAGTCAAAAGTATCTTTCGTTTTGAAATCCTTCGGTGAAGGGATTTCAAAACACAGAAGTATTTTTCGTTTTCAAATCCTTCGGTGGACAGATTTCATAAATCAGAAGTATCTTTTGAATCCTTCGGTGGAGAAATTTCATAAGTCAGAAGTATCTTTCGTTTTGAAATCCTTCGGTGGAGGGATTTCAAAACTCAGAAGTATTTTTCGTTTTCAAATCCTTCGGTGGAGAGATTTCAAAAGTCAGAAGTCTCTTTCGTTTTGAAATCCTTCGGTGGAGGGATTTAAAAACACAGAAGTATTTTTCGTTTTTAAATCCTTCGGTGGAGGGATTTCAAAAGTCAGAAGTATCTTTCGTTTTGAAATCCTTCGTTGGAAAGATTACATAAGTCAGAAGTATCTTTCGTTTTGAAATCCTTCGGTGGAGAGATTTCAAAACTCAGAAAAAATTTTCGTTTTCAAATCTTTCGGTGGAGGGATTTCAAAAGTCAGAAGTATCTTTCGTTTTGAAATCCTTCGGTGGAGGGATTTCAAAAGTCAAAAGTATCTTTCGTTTTGAAATCCTTCGGTGAAGGGATTTCAAAACACAGAAGTATTTTTCGTTTTCAAATCCTTCGGTGGACAGATTTCATAAATCAGAAGTATCTTTTGAATCCTTCGGTGGAGAAATTTCATAAGTCAGAAGTATCTTTCGTTTTGAAATCCTTCGGTGGAGGGATTTCAAAACACAGAAGTATTTTTCGTTTTCAAATCCTTCGGTGGAGAGATTTCAAAAGTCAGAAGTATCTTTCGTTTTGAAATCCTTCGGTGGAGGGATTTCAAAACACAGAAGTTTTCTTCGTTTTGAAATCCTTCGGTGGAGGAATTTCAAAAGTCAAAAATATCTTTCGTTTTTAAATCCTTCGGTGGAGGGATTTCAAAAGTCAGAAGTATCTTTCGTTTTGAAATCCTTCGGTGGAGGGATTTCAAAAGTCAAAAGTATCTTTCGTTTTGAAATCCTTCGGTGGAGAGATTTCAAAAGTCAGAAGTATCTTTCGTTTTGAAATCCTTCGGTGGGGGATTTCAAAAGTCAGAAGTTTCTTTTGTTTTGAAATCCTTCGGTGGAGGGATTTCAAAACTCAGAAGTATTTTTCGTTTTCAAATCCTTCGGTGGAGAGATTTCAAAAGTCAGAAGTCTCTTTCGTTTTGAAATCCTTCGGTGGAGGGATTTCAAAACACAGAAGTATTTTTCGTTTTGAAATCCTTCGGTGGAGGGATTTCAAAAGTCAGAAGTATCTTTCGTTTTGAAATCCTTCGGTGGAGGGATTTCAAAACACAGAAGTATTTTTCGTTTTCAAATCCTTCGGTGGACAGATTTCATAAATCAGAAGTATCTTTTGAATCCTTCGGTGGAGAGATTTCATAAGTCAGAAGTATCTTTCGTTTTGAAATCCTTCGGTGGAGGGATTTCAAAACACAGAAGTATTTTTCGTTTTCAAATCCTTCGGTGGAGAGATTTCAAAAGTCAGAAGTATCTTTCGTTTTGAAATCCTTCGGTGGAGGGATTTCATAACACAGAAGTTTTCTTCGTTTTGAAATCCTTCGGTGGAGAAATTTCAAAAGTCAAAAGTATCTTTCGTTTTTAAATCCTTCGGTGGAGGGATTTCAAAAGTCAGAAGTATCTTTCGTTTTGAAATCCTTCGGTGGAGGGATTTCAAAAGTCAAAAGTATCTTTCGTTTTGAAATCCTTCGGTGGAGAGATTTCAAAAATCAGAAGTATCTTACGTTTTGAAATCCTTCGGTGGGGGATTTCAAAAGTCAGAAGTTTCTTTCGTTTTGAAATCCTTCGGTGGAGGGATTTCAAAACTCAGAAGTATTTTTCGTTTTCAAATCTTTCGGTGGAGAGATTTCAAAAGTCAGAAGTCTCTTTCGTTTTGAAATCCTTCGGTGGAGGGATTTCAAAACTCAAAAGTATTTTTCGTTTTGAAAACCTTCGGTGGAGGAATTTCAAAAGTCAAAAGTATCTTTCGTTTTGAAATCCTTCGGTGGAGGGATTTCAAAAGTCAGAAGTTTCTTTCGTTTAGAAATCCTTCGGTGGAGGGATTTCAAAAGTCAGAAGTATCTTTCGTTTTGAAATCCTTCGGTGGAGGGATTTCAAAAGTCAGAAGTTTCTTTCGTTTTGAAATCCTTCGGTGAAGGGATTTCAAAACACAGAAGTATTTTTCGTTTTCAAATCCTTCGGTGGACAGATTTCATAAATCAGAAGTATCTTTTGAATCCTTCGGTGGAGAGATTTCATAAGTCAGAAGTATCTTTCGTTTTGAAATCCTTCGGTGGAGGGATTTCAAAACACAGAAGTATTTTTCGTTTTCAAATCCTTCGGTGGAGAGATTTCAAAAGTCAGAAGTATCTTTCGTTTTGAAATCCTTCGGTGGAGGGATTTCATAACACAGAAGTTTTCTTCGTTTTGAAATCCTTCGGTGGAGAAATTTCAAAAGTCAAAAGTATCTTTCGTTTTTAAATCCTTCGGTGGAGGGATTTCAAAAGTCAGAAGTATCTTTCGTTTTGAAATCCTTCGGTGGAGGGATTTCAAAAGTCAAAAGTATCTTTCGTTTTGAAATCCTTCGGTGGAGAGATTTCAAAAATCAGAAGTATCTTACGTTTTGAAATCCTTCGGTGGGGGATTTCAAAAGTCAGAAGTTTCTTTCGTTTTGAAATCCTTCGGTGGAGGGATTTCAAAACTCAGAAGTATTTTTCGTTTTCAAATCTTTCGGTGGAGAGATTTCAAAAGTCAGAAGTCTCTTTCGTTTTGAAATCCTTCGGTGGAGGGATTTCAAAACTCAAAAGTATTTTTCGTTTTGAAAACCTTCGGTGGAGGAATTTCAAAAGTCAAAAGTATCTTTCGTTTTGAAATCCTTCGGTGGAGGGATTTCAAAAGTCAGAAGTTTCTTTCGTTTAGAAATCCTTCGGTGGAGGGATTTCAAAAGTCAGAAGTATCTTTCGTTTTGAAATCCTTCGGTGGAGGGATTTCAAAAGTCAGAAGTTTCTTTCTTTTTGAAATCCTTCGGTGGAGGAATTTCAAAAGTCAAAAGTATCTTTCGTTTTGAAATCCTTCGGTGGAGGAATTTCAAAAGTCAAAAGTATCTTTCGTTTTGAAATCCTTCGGTGGAGGGATTTCAAAAGTCAGAAGTATCTTTCGTTTTGAAATCCTTCGGTGGAGGAATTTCAAAACACAGAAGTATTTTTCGTTTTTAAATCCTTCGGTGAAGAGATTTCATAAATCAGAAGTATCTTTCGTTTTGAAATCCTTCGGTGGAGAGATTTCATAAGTCAGAAGTATCTTTCGTTTTGAAATCCTTCGGTGGAGGAATTTCAAAACACAGAAGTATTTTTCGTTTTTAAATCCTTCGGTGGAGAGATTTCATAAATCAGAAGTATCTTTTGTTTTGAAATCCTTCGGTGGAGAGATTTCATAAGTCAGAAAAATCTTTCGTTTTGAAATCCTTCGGTGGAGGAATTTAAAAACACAGAAGTATTTTTTGTTTTGAAATCCTTCGGTGGAGGAATTTCAAAAGTCAAAAGTATCTTTGGTTTTGAAATCCTTCGGTGGAGGGATTTCAAAACACAGAAGTATTTTTCGTTTTCGAATCCTTCGGTGGAGAGATTTCATAAGTCAGAAGTATCTTTCGTTTTGAAATCCTTCGGTGGAGAGATTTCAAAACTCAGAAAAAATTTTCGTTTTCAAATCTTTCGGTGGAGGGATTTCAAAAGTCAGAAGTATCTTTCGTTTTGAAATGCTTCGGTGGAGGAATTTCAAAAGTCAGAAGTATTTTTCGTTTTCAAATCCTTCGGTGGAGGAATTTCAAAAGTCAGAAGTATCTTTCGTTTTGAAATCCTTCGGTGGAGGGATTTCAAAACGCAGAAGTATTTTTCGTTTTCAAATCCTTCGGTGGAGGAATTTCAAAAGTCAAAAGTATTTTTCGTTTTGAAATCCTTCGGTGGAGGGTTTTCAAAAGTCAGAAGTTTCTTTCGTTTAGAAATCCTTCGGTGGAGGGATTTCAAAAGTCAGAAGTATCTTTCGTTTTGAAATCCTTCGGTGGAGGGATTTCAAAAGTCAGAAGTTTCTTTCTTTTTGAAATCCTTCGGTGGAGGAATTTCAAAAGTCAAAAGTATCTTTCGTTTTGAAATCCTTCGGTGGAGGAATTTCAAAAGTCAAAAGTATCTTTCGTTTTGAAATCCTTCGGTGGAGGGATTTCAAAAGTCAGAAGTATCTTTCGTTTTGAAATCCTTCGGTGGAGGAATTTCAAAACACAGAAGTATTTTTCGTCATTAAATCCTTCGGTGGAAAGATTTCATAAATCAGAAGTATCTTTCGTTTTGAAATCCTTCGGTGGAGAGATTTCATAAGTCAGAAGTATCTTTCGTTTTGAAGTCCTTCGGTGGAGGAATTTCAAAACACAGAAGTATTTTTCGTTTTTAAATCCTTCGGTGGAGAGATTTCATAAATCAGAAGTATCTTTTGTTTTGAAATCCTTCGGTGGAGAGATTTCATAAGTCAGAAAAATCTTTCGTTTTGAAATCCTTCGGTGGAGGAATTTCAAAAGTCAAAAGTATCTTTGGTTTTGAAATCCTTCGGTGGAGGGATTTCAAAAAATAGAAGTATTTTTCGTTTTCGAATCCTTCGGTGGAGAGATTTCATAAGTCAGAAGTATCTTTCGTTTTGAAATCCTTCGGTGGAGGGATTTCAAAAGTCAAAAGTATTTTTTGTTTTCAAATCCTTCGTTGGAAAGATTACAAAAGTCAGAAGTATCTTTCGTTTTGAAATCCTTCGGTGGAGAGATTTCAAAACTCAGAAAAAATTTTCGTTTTCAAATCTTTCGGTGGAGGGATTTCAAAAGTCAGAAGTATCTTTCGTTTTGAAATGCTTCGGTGGAGGAATTTCAAAAGTAAAAAGTATCTTTCGTTTTGAAATCCTTCGGTGGAGGAATTTCAAAAGTCAAAAGTATTTTTTGTTTTCAAATCCTTCGGTGGAGGAATTTCAAAAGTCAGAAGTATCTTTCGTTTTGAAATCCTTCGGTAGAGGGATTTTAAAAGTCAAAAGTGTCTTTCGTTTTGAAATCCTTCGGTGGAGGGATTTCAAAAGTCAAAAGTGTCTTTCGTTTTGAAATCCTTCGGTGGAGGGATTTCAAAAGTCAGAAGTATCTTTCGTTTTGAAATCCTTCGGTGGAGAGATTTCAAAAGTCAAAAGTATCTTTCGTTTTGAAATCCTTCGGTGGAGGGATTTCAAAAGTCAGAAGTATCATTCGTTTTGAAATCTTTCGGTGGAGGGATTTCAAAAATCAAAAGTATTTTTCGTTTTCAAATCCTTCGGTGGAGGAATTTTAAAAGTCAGAAGTATCTTTTGTTTTGAAATCCTTCGGTGGAGGGATTTCAAAAGTCAAAAGTGTCTTTCGTTTTGAAATCCTTCGTTGGAGAGATTTCAAAAGTCAAAAGTATCTTTCGTTTTGAAATCCTTCGGTGGAGGAATTTTAAAACACAGAAGTATTTTTCGTTTTGAAATCCTTCGGTGGAGGAATTTCAAAAGTCGAAAGTATCTTTCGTTTTGAAATCCTTCGGTGGAGGGATTTCAAAACACAGAAGTATTTTTCGTTTTCAAATCCTTCGGTGGAGAGATTTCAAAAGTCAGAAGTATCTTTCGTTTTGAAATCCTTCGTTGGAAAGATTACAAAAGTCAGAAGTATCTTTCGTTTTGAAATCCTTCGGTGGAGAGATTTTAAAAAGTCAGAAGTATCTTTCGTTTTGAAATCCTTCGGTGGAGGAATTTCTAAAGTCAAAAGTAACTTTCGTTTTGAAATCCTTCGTTGGAAAGATTACAAAAGTCAGAAGTATCTTTCGTTTTGAAATCCTTCGGTGGAGAGATTTCAAAAGTCAAAAGTATCTTTCGTTTTGAAATCCTTCGGTGGAGGGATTTCAAAAGTCAGAAGTATCATTCGTTTTGAAATCCTTCGGTGGAGGGATTTCAAAAATCAAAAGTATTTTTCGTTTTCAAATCCTTCGGTGGAGGAATTTCAAAAGTCAGAAGTATCTTTCGTTTTGAAATCCTTCGGTGGAGGGATTTCAAAAGTCAAAAGTGTCTTTCGTTTTGAAATCCTTCGGTGGAGAGATTTCAAAAGTCAAAAGTATCTTCCGTTTTGAAATCCTTCGGTGGAGGAATTTCAAAACACAGAAGTATTTTTCGTTTTGAAATCCTTCGGTGGAGGAATTTCAAAAGTCAAAAGTATCTTTCGTTTTGAAATCCTTCGGTGGAGGGATTTCAAAACACAGAAGTATCTTTCGTTTTGAAATCCTTCGGTGGAGGAATTTCTAAAGTCAAAAAAAACTTTCGTTTTGAAATCCTTCGTTGGAAAGATTACAAAAGTCAGAAGTATCTTTCGTTTTGAAATCCTTCGGTGGAGAGATTTCAAAAGTCAAAAGTATCTTTCGTTTTGAAATCCTTCGGTGGAGGGATTTCAAAAGTCAGAAGTATCATTCGTTTTGAAATCCTTCGGTGGAGGGATTTCAAAAATCAAAAGTATTTTTCGTTTTCAAATCCTTCGGTGGAGGAATTTCAAAAGTCAGAAGTATCTTTCGTTTTGAAATCCTTCGGTAGAGGGATTTTAAAAGTCAAAAGTGTCTTTCGTTTTGAAATCCTTCGGTGGAGGGATTTCAAAAGTCAAAAGTGTCTTTCGTTTTGAAATCCTTCGGTGGAGGGATTTCAAAAGTCAGAAGTATCTTTCGTTTTGAAATCCTTCGGTGGAGAGATTTCAAAAGTCAAAAGTATCTTTCGTTTTGAAATCCTTCGGTGGAGGGATTTCAAAAGTCAGAAGTATCATTCGTTTTGAAATCTTTCGGTGGAGGGATTTCAAAAATCAAAAGTATTTTTCGTTTTCAAATCCTTCGGTGGAGGAATTTTAAAAGTCAGAAGTATCTTTTGTTTTGAAATCCTTCGGTGGAGGGATTTCAAAAGTCAAAAGTGTCTTTCGTTTTGAAATCCTTCGTTGGAGAGATTTCAAAAGTCAAAAGTATCTTTCGTTTTGAAATCCTTCGGTGGAGGAATTTTAAAACACAGAAGTATTTTTCGTTTTGAAATCCTTCGGTGGAGGAATTTCAAAAGTCGAAAGTATCTTTCGTTTTGAAATCCTTCGGTGGAGGGATTTCAAAACACAGAAGTATTTTTCGTTTTCAAATCCTTCGGTGGAGAGATTTCAAAAGTCAGAAGTATCTTTCGTTTTGAAATCCTTCGTTGGAAAGATTACAAAAGTCAGAAGTATCTTTCGTTTTGAAATCCTTCGGTGGAGAGATTTTAAAAAGTCAGAAGTATCTTTCGTTTTGAAATCCTTCGGTGGAGGAATTTCTAAAGTCAAAAGTAACTTTCGTTTTGAAATCCTTCGTTGGAAAGATTACAAAAGTCAGAAGTATCTTTCGTTTTGAAATCCTTCGGTGGAGAGATTTCAAAAGTCAAAAGTATCTTTCGTTTTGAAATCCTTCGGTGGAGGGATTTCAAAAGTCAGAAGTATCATTCGTTTTGAAATCCTTCGGTGGAGGGATTTCAAAAATCAAAAGTATTTTTCGTTTTCAAATCCTTCGGTGGAGGAATTTCAAAAGTCAGAAGTATCTTTCGTTTTGAAATCCTTCGGTGGAGGGATTTCAAAAGTCAAAAGTGTCTTTCGTTTTGAAATCCTTCGGTGGAGAGATTTCAAAAGTCAAAAGTATCTTCCGTTTTGAAATCCTTCGGTGGAGGAATTTCAAAACACAGAAGTATTTTTCGTTTTGAAATCCTTCGGTGGAGGAATTTCAAAAGTCAAAAGTATCTTTCGTTTTGAAATCCTTCGGTGGAGGGATTTCAAAACACAGAAGTATCTTTCGTTTTGAAATCCTTCGGTGGAGGAATTTCTAAAGTCAAAAAAAACTTTCGTTTTGAAATCCTTCGTTGGAAAGATTACAAAAGTCAGAAGTATCTTTCGTTTTGAAATCCTTCGGTGGAGAGATTTCAAAAGTCAAAAGTATCTTTCGTTTTGAAATCCTTCGGTGGAGGGATTTCAAAAGTCAGAAGTATCATTCGTTTTGAAATCCTTCGGTGAAGAGGGATTTCAAAAATCAAAAGTATTTTTCGTTTTCAAATCCTTCGGTGGAGGAATTTCAAAAGTCAGAAGTATCTTTCGTTTTGAAATCCTTCGGTGGAGGGATTTCAAAAGTCAAAAGTGTCTTTCGTTTTGAAATCCTTCGGTAGAGATTTCAAAAGTCAAAAGTATCTTTCGTTTTGAAATCCTTCGGTGGAGGGATTTCAAAACACAGAAGTATTTTTGGTTTGGAATCCTTCGGTGGAGGAATTTCAAAAGTCAAAAGTATCTTTCGTTTTGAAATCCTTCGGTGGAGGGATTTCAAAACACAGAAGTATTTTTCGTTTTCAAATCCTTCGGTGGAGAGATTTCATAAGTCAGAAGTATCTTTCGTTTTGAAATCCTTCGTTGGAAAGATTACAAAAGTCAGAAGTATCTTTCGTTTTGAAATCCTTCGGTGGAGAGATTTTAAAAAGTCAGAAGTATCTTTCGTTTTGAAATCCTTCGGTGGAGGAATTTCTAAAGTCAAAAGTAACTTTCGTTTTGAAATCCTTCGTTGGAAAGATTACAAAAGTCAAAAGTATCTTCCGTTTTGAAATCCTTCGGTGGAGGAATTTCAAAACACAGAAGTATTTTTCGTTTTGAAATCCTTCGGTGGAGGAATTTCAAAAGTCAAAAGTATCTTTCGTTTTGAAATCCTTCGGTGGAGGGATTTCAAAACACAGAAGTATCTTTCGTTTTGAAATCCTTCGGTGGAGGAATTTCTAAAGTCAAAAGTAACTTTCGTTTTGAAATCCTTCGTTGGAAAGATTACAAAAGTCAGAAGTATCTTTCGTTTTGAAATCCTTCGGTGGAGAGATTTCAAAAGTCAAAAGTATCTTTCGTTTTGAAATCCTTCGGTGGAGGGATTTCAAAAGTCAGAAGTATCATTCGTTTTGAAATCCTTCGGTGGAGGGATTTCAAAAATCAAAAGTATTTTTCGTTTTCAAATCCTTCGGTGGAGGAATTTCAAAAGTCAGAAGTATCTTTCGTTTTGAAATCCTTCGGTGGAGGGATTTCAAAAGTCAAAAGTGTCTTTCGTTTTGAAATCCTTCGGTAGAGATTTCAAAAGTCAAAAGTATCTTTCGTTTTGAAATCCTTCGGTGGAGGGATTTCAAAACACAGAAGTATTTTTCGTTTTGAAATCCTTCGGTGGAGGAATTTCAAAAGTCAAAAGTATCTTTCGTTTTGAAATCCTTCGGTGGAGGGATTTCAAAACACAGAAGTATTTTTCGTTTTCAAATCCTTCGGTGGAGAGATTTCATAAGTCAGAAGTATCTTTCGTTTTGAAATCCTTCGTTGGAAAGATTACAAAAGTCAGAAGTATCTTTCGTTTTGAAATCCTTTGGTGGAGAGATTTTAAAAAGTCAGAAGTATCTTTCGTTTTGAAATCCTTCGGTGGAGGAATTTCTAAAGTCAAAAGTAACTTTCGTTTTGAAATCCTTCGTTGGAAAGATTACAAAAGTCAGAAGTATCTTTCGTTTTGAAATCCTTCGGTGGAGAGATTTCAAAAGTCAAAAGTATCTTTCGTTTTGAAATCCTTCGGTGGAGGGATTTCAAAACACAGAAGTATTTTTCGTTTTCAAATCCTTCGGTGGAGAGATTTCATAAGTCAGAAGTATCTTTCGTTTTGAAATCCTTTGGTGGAGAGATTTTAAAAAGTCAGAAGTATCTTTCGTTTTGAAATCCTTCGGTGGAGGAATTTCTAAAGTCAAAAGTAACTTTCGTTTTGAAATCCTTCGTTGGAAAGATTACAAAAGTCAGAAGTATCTTTCGTTTTGAAATCCTTCGGTGGAGAGATTTCAAAACTCAGAAAAAATTTTCGTTTGCAAATCTTTCGGTGGAGGGATTTCAAAAGTCAGAAGTATCTTTCGTTTTGAAATCCTTCGGTGGAGGGATTTCAAAACACAGAAGTATTTTTCGTTTTCAAATCCTTCGGTGGAGAGATTTCATAAGTCAGAGGTATCTTTCGTTTTGAAATCCTTCGTTGGAAAGATTACAAAAGTCAGAAGTATCTTTCGTTTTGAAATCCTTCGGTGGAGAGATTTCAAAACTCAGAAAAAATTTTCGTTTGCAAATCTTTCGGTGGAGGGATTTCAAAAGTCAGAAGTATCTTTCGTTTTGAAATCCTTCGGTGGAGGGATTTCAAAAGTCAGAAGTATCTTTCGTTTTGAAATCCTTCGGTGGAGGGATTTCAAAACACAGAAGTATTTTTCGTTTTCAAATCCTTCGGTGGAGAGATTTCATAAGTCAGAAGTATCTTTCGTTTTGAAATCCTTCGTTGGAAAGATTACAAAAGTCAGAAGTATCTTTCGTTTTGAAATCCTTCGGTGGAGAGATTTCAAAACTCAGAAAAAATTTTCGTTTGCAAATCTTTCGGTGGAGGGATTTCAAAAGTCAGAAGTATCTTTCGTTTTGAAATCCTTCGGTGGAGGAATTTCAAAAGTCAGAAGTATCTTTCGTTTTGAAATCCTTCGGTGGAGGGATTTCAAAAGTCAAAAGTGTCTTTCGTTTTGAAATCCTTCGGTAGAGATTTCAAAAGTCAAAAGTATCTTTCGTTTTGAAATCCTTCGGTGGAGGGATTTCAAAACACAGAAGTATTTTTCGTTTTGAAATCCTTCGGTGGAGGAATTTCAAAAGTCAAAAGTATCTTTCGTTTTGAAATCCTTCGGTGGAGGGATTTCAAAACACAGAAGTATTTTTCGTTTTCAAATCCTTCGGTGGAGAGATTTCATAAGTCAGAAGTATCTTTCGTTTTGAAATCCTTCGTTGGAAAGATTACAAAAGTCAGAAGTATCTTTCGTTTTGAAATCCTTTGGTGGAGAGATTTTAAAAAGTCAGAAGTATCTTTCGTTTTGAAATCCTTCGGTGGAGGAATTTCTAAAGTCAAAAGTAACTTTCGTTTTGAAATCCTTCGTTGGAAAGATTACAAAAGTCAGAAGTATCTTTCGTTTTGAAATCCTTCGGTGGAGAGATTTCAAAACTCAGAAAAAATTTTCGTTTGCAAATCTTTCGGTGGAGGGATTTCAAAAGTCAGAAGTATCTTTCGTTTTGAAATCCTTCGGTGGAGGGATTTCAAAACACAGAAGTATTTTTCGTTTTCAAATCCTTCGGTGGAGAGATTTCATAAGTCAGAAGTATCTTTCGTTTTGAAATCCTTCGTTGGAAAGATTACAAAAGTCAGAAGTATCTTTCGTTTTGAAATCCTTCGGTGGAGAGATTTCAAAAGTCAGAAGTATCTTTCGTTTTGAAATCCTTCGGTGGAGGAATTTCTAAAGTCAAAAGTAACTTTCGTTTTGAAATCCTTCGTTGGAAAGATTACAAAAGTCAGAAGTATCTTTCGTTTTGAAATCCTTCGGTGGAGGAATTTCTAAAGTCAAAAGTAACTTTCGTTTTGAAATCCTTCGGTGGAGGGATTTCAAAAGTCAAAAGTAACTTTCGTTTTGAAATCCTTCGGTGGAGGGATTTCAAAACACAGAAGTATCTTTCGTTTTTAAATCCTTCGGTGGAGGAATTTCTAAAGTCAAAAGTAACTTTCGTTTTGAAATCCTTCGTTGGAAAGATTACAAAAGTCAGAAGTATCTTTCGTTTTGAAATCCTTCGTTGGAAAGATTACAAAAGTCAGAAGTATCTTTCGTTTTGAAATCCTTTGGTGGAGAGATTTTAAAAAGTCAGAAGTATCTTTCGTTTTGAAATCCTTCGGTGGAGGAATTTCTAAAGTCAAAAGTAACTTTCGTTTTGAAATCCTTCGTTGGAAAGATTACAAAAGTCAGAAGTATCTTTCGTTTTGAAATCCTTCGGTGGAGAGATTTCAAAACTCAGAAAAAATTTTCGTTTGCAAATCTTTCGGTGGAGGGATTTCAAAAGTCAGAAGTATCTTTCGTTTTGAAATCCTTCGGTGGAGGGATTTCAAAACACAGAAGTATTTTTCGTTTTCAAATCCTTCGGTGGAGAGATTTCATAAGTCAGAAGTATCTTTCGTTTTGAAATCCTTCGTTGAAAAGATTACAAAAGTCAGAAGTATCTTTCGTTTTGAAATCCTTCGGTGGAGAGATTTCAAAAGTCAGAAGTATCTTTCGTTTTGAAATCCTTCGGTGGAGGAATTTCTAAAGTCAAAAGTAACTTTCGTTTTGAAATCCTTCGTTGGAAAGATTACAAAAGTCAGAAGTATCTTTCGTTTTGAAATCCTTCGGTGGAGGAATTTCTAAAGTCAAAAGTAACTTTCGTTTTGAAATCCTTCGGTGGAGGGGTTTCAAAAGTCAAAAGTAACTTTCGTTTTGAAATCCTTCGGTGGAGGGATTTCAAAACACAGAAGTATCTTTCGTTTTTAAATCCTTCGGTGGAGGAATTTCTAAAGTCAAAAGTAACTTTCGTTTTGAAATCCTTCGTTGGAAAGATTACAAAAGTCAGAAGTATCTTTCGTTTTGAAATCCTTCGTTGGAAAGATTACAAAAGTCAGAAGTATCTTTCGTTTTGAAATCCTTCGGTGGAGAGATTTCAAAAGTCAGAAGTATCTTTCGTTTTGAAATCCTTCGGTGGAGGAATTTCTAAAGTCAAAAGTAACTTTCGTTTTGAAATCCTTCGTTGGAAAGATTACAAAAGTCAGAAGTATCTTTCGTTTTGAAATCCTTCGGTGGAGGAATTTCTAAAGTCAAAAGTAACTTTCGTTTTGAAATCCTTCGGTGGAGGGATTTCAAAAGTCAAAAGTAACTTTCGTTTTGAAATCCTTCGGTGGAGGGATTTCAAAACACAGAAGTATCTTTCGTTTTGAAATCCTTCGGTGGAGGAATTTCTAAAGTCAAAAGTAACTTTCGTTTTGAAATCCTTCGTTGGAAAGATTACAAAAGTCAGAAGTATCTTTCGTTTTGAAATCCTTCGGTGGAGAGATTTCAAAAGTCAAAAGTATCTTTCGTTTTGAAATCCTTCGGTGGAGGGATTTCAAAAGTCAGAAGTATCATTCGTTTTGAAATCCTTCGGTGGAGGGATTTCAAAAATCAAAAGTATTTTTCGTTTTCAAATCCTTCGGTGGAGGAATTTCAAAAGTCAGAAGTATCTTTCGTTTTGAAATCCTTCGGTGGAGGGATTTCAAAAGTCAAAAGTGTCTTTCGTTTTGAAATCCTGCGGTAGAGATTTCAAAAGTCAAAAGTATCTTTCGTTTTGAAATCCTTCGGCGGAGGAATTTCAAAACACAGAAGTATTTTTCGTTTTGAAATCCTTCGGTGGAGGAATTTCAAAAGTCAAAAATATATTTCGTTTTGAAATCCTTCGGTGGAGGGATT
The DNA here is from genome assembly GCA_964057215.1 of Oscheius myriophilus. Lineage (NCBI taxonomy): Eukaryota > Metazoa > Nematoda > Chromadorea > Rhabditida > Rhabditidae > Oscheius > Oscheius myriophilus. The sequence continues at coordinate 5,073,146 of OZ059903.1, read as the reverse complement.
TCAAAACACAGAAGTATTTTTCGTTTTCAAATCCTTCGGTGGAGAGATTTCATAAGTCAGAAGTATCTTTCGTTTTGAAATCCTTCGTTGGAAAGATTACAAAAGTCAGAAGTATCTTTCGTTTTGAAATCCTTCGGTGGAGAGATTTTAAAAAGTCAGAAGTATCTTTCGTTTTTAAATCCTTCGGTGGAGGAATTTCTAAAGTCAAAAGTAACTTTCGTTTTGAAATCCTTCGTTGGAAAGATTACAAAAGTCAGAAGTATCTTTCGTTTTGAAATCCTTCGGTGGAGAGATTTCAAAACTCAGAAAAAATTTTCGTTTGCAAATCTTTCGGTGGAGGGATTTCAAAAGTCAGAAGTATCTTTCGTTTTGAAATCCTTCGGTGGAGGGATTTCAAAACACAGAAGTATTTTTCGTTTTCAAATCCTTCGGTGGAGAGATTTCATAAGTCAGAAGTATCTTTCGTTTTGAAATCCTTCGTTGGAAAGATTACAAAAGTCAGAAGTATCTTTCGTTTTGAAATCCTTCGGTGGAGAGATTTCAAAAGTCAGAAGTATCTTTCGTTTTGAAATCCTTCGGTGGAGGAATTTCTAAAGTCAAAAGTAACTTTCGTTTTGAAATCCTTCGTTGGAAAGATTACAAAAGTCAGAAGTATCTTTCGTTTTGAAATCCTTCGGTGGAGGAATTTCTAAAGTCAAAAGTAACTTTCGTTTTGAAATCCTTCGGTGGAGGGATTTCAAAAGTCAAAAGTAACTTTCGTTTTGAAATCCTTCGGTGGAGGGATTTCAAAACACAGAAGTATCTTTCGTTTTGAAATCCTTCGGTGGAGGAATTTCTAAAGTCAAAAGTAACTTTCGTTTTGAAATCCTTCGTTGGAAAGATTACAAAAGTCAGAAGTATCTTTCGTTTTGAAATCCTTCGGTGGAGAGATTTCAAAAGTCAAAAGTATCTTTCGTTTTGAAATCCTTCGGTGGAGGGATTTCAAAAGTCAGAAGTATCATTCGTTTTGAAATCCTTCGGTGGAGGGATTTCAAAAATCAAAAGTATTTTTCGTTTTCAAATCCTTCGGTGGAGGAATTTCAAAAGTCAGAAGTATCTTTCGTTTTGAAATCCTTCGGTGGAGGGATTTCAAAAGTCAAAAGTGTCTTTCGTTTTGAAATCCTGCGGTAGAGATTTCAAAAGTCAAAAGTATCTTTCGTTTTGAAATCCTTCGGCGGAGGAATTTCAAAACACAGAAGTATTTTTCGTTTTGAAATCCTTCGGTGGAGGAATTTCAAAAGTCAAAAATATATTTCGTTTTGAAATCCTTCGGTGGAGGGATTTCAAAACACAGAAGTATTTTTCGTTTTCAAATCCTTCGGTGGAGAGATTTCATAAGTCAGAAGTATCTTTCGTTTTGAAATCCTTCGTTGGAAAGATTACAAAAGTCAGAAGTATCTTTCGTTTTGAAATCCTTCGGTGGAGAGATTTTAAAAAGTCAGAAGTATCTTTCGTTTTTAAATCCTTCGGTGGAGGAATTTCTAAAGTCAAAAGTAACTTTCGTTTTGAAATCCTTCGTTGGAAAGATTACAAAAGTCAGAAGTATCTTTCGTTTTGAAATCCTTCGGTGGAGAGATTTCAAAACTCAGAAAAAATTTTCGTTTGCAAATCTTTCGGTGGAGGGATTTCAAAAGTCAGAAGTATCTTTCGTTTTGAAATCCTTCGGTGGAGGGATTTCAAAACACAGAAGTATTTTTCGTTTTCAAATCCTTCGGTGGAGAGATTTCATAAGTCAGAAGTATCTTTCGTTTTGAAATCCTTCGTTGGAAAGATTACAAAAGTCAGAAGTATCTTTCGTTTTGAAATCCTTCGGTGGAGAGATTTCAAAAGTCAGAAGTATCTTTCGTTTTGAAATCCTTCGGTGGAGGATTTTCTAAAGTCAAAAGTAACTTTCGTTTTGAAATCCTTCGTTGGAAAGATTACAAAAGTCAGAAGTATCTTTCGTTTTGAAATCCTTCGGTGGAGGAATTTCTAAAGTCAAAAGTAACTTTCGTTTTGAAATCCTTCGGTGGAGGGATTTCAAAAGTCAAAAGTAACTTTCGTTTTGAAATCCTTCGGTGGAGGGATTTCAAAACTCAGAAGTATTTTTCGTTTTCAAATCTTTCGGTGGAGGGATTTCAAAAGTCAGAAGTATCTTTCGTTTTGAAATGCTTCGGTGGAGGAATTTCAAAAGTCAAAAGTATCTTTCGTTTTGAAATCCTTCGGAGGAGGAATTTCAAAAGTCAAAAGTATTTTTCGTTTTCAAATCCTTCGGTGGAGGAATTTCAAAAGTCAGAAGTATCTTTCGTTTTGAAATCCTTCGGTTGAGGGATTTCAAAAGTCAAAAGTATCTTTCGTTTTGAAATCCTTCGGTGGAGGGATTTCAAAAGTCAAAAAAGTCTTTCGTTTTGAAATCCTTCGGTGGAGGGATTTCAAAAGTCAGAAGTATCTTTCGTTTTGAAATCCTTCGGTGGAGAGATTTCAAAAGTCAAAAGTATCTTTCGTTTTGAAGTCCTTCGGTGGAGGGATTTCAAAAGTCAGAAGTATCATTCGTTTTGAAATCCTTCGGTGGAGGGATTTCAAAAATCAAAAGTATCTTTCGTTTTGAAATCCTTCGGTGGAGGGATTTCAAAAGTCAGAAGTATCTTTCGTTTTGAAATCCTTCGGTGGAGGAATTTCTAAAGTCAAAAGTAACTTTCGCTTTGAAATCCTTCGGTGGAGGGATTTCAAAAGTCAAAAGTAACTTTCGTTTTGAAATCCTTTGGTGGAGGGATTTCAAAACTCAGAAGTATTTTTCGTTTTCAAATCTTTCGGTGGAGGGATTTCAAAAGTCAGAAGTATCTTTCGTTTTGAAATCCTTCGGTGGAGGAATTTTAAAACACAGAAGTATTTTTCGTTTTTAAATTCTTCGGTGGAGAGATTTCATAAATCAGAAGTATCTTTTGTTTTGAAATCCTTCGGTGGAGAGATTTCATAAGTCAGAAAAATCTTTCGTTTTGAAATCCTTCGGTGGAGAGATTTCAAAAGTCAAAAGTATCTTTCGTTTTGAAATCCTTCGGTGGAGGGATTTCAAAAGTCAAAAGTGTCTTTCGTTTTGAAATCCTTCGGTGGAGGGATTTCAAAAGTCAGAAGTATCTTTCGTTTTGAAATCCTTCGGTGGAGAGATTTCAAAAGTCAGAAGTATCATTCGTTTTGAAATCCTTCGGTGGAGGGATTTCAAAAATCAAAAGTATCTTTCGTTTTGAAATCCTTCGGTGGAGGGATTTCAAAAGTCAGAAGTATCATTCGTTTTGAAATCCTTCGGTGGAGGGATTTCAAAAATCAAAAGTATCTTTCGTTTTGAAATCCTTCGGTGGAGGGATTTCAAAACTCAGAAGTATTTTTCGTTTTCAAATCCTTCGGTGGAGGAATTTCAAAAGTCAAAAGTATCTTTCGTTTTGAAATCCTTCGGTGGAGGGATTTCAAAAGTCAGAAGTATCTTTCGTTTTGAAATGCTTCGGTGGAGGAATTTCAAAAGTCAAAAGTATCTTTCGTTTTGAAATCCTTCGGTGGAGGAATTTCAAAAGTCAAAAGTATTTTTCGTTTTGAAATCCTTCGGTGGATGAATTTCAAAAGTCAGAAGTATCTTTCGTTTTGAAATCCTTCGGTTGAGGGATTTCAAAAGTTAAAAGTATCTTTCGTTTTGAAATCCTTCGGTGGAGGGATTTCAAAAGTCAAAAAAGTCTTTCGTTTTGAAATCCTTCGGTGGAGGGATTTCAAAAGTCAGAAGTATCTTTCGTTTTGAAATCCTTCGGTGGAGAGATTTCAAAAGTCAAAAGTATCTTTCGTTTCGAAGTCCTTCGGTGGAGGGATTTCAAAAGTCAGAAGTATCATTCGTTTTGAAATCCTTCGGTGGAGGGATTTCAAAAATCAAAAGTATCTTTCGTTTTGAAATCCTTCGGTGGAGGGATTTCAAAACTCAGAAGTATTTTTCGTTTTCAAATCCTTCGGTGGAGGAATTTCAAAAGTCAAAAGTATCTTTCGTTTTGAAATCCTTCGGTGGAGGGATTTCAAAAGTCAGAAGTATCTTTCGTTTTGAAATGCTTCGGTGGAGGAATTTCAAAAGTCAAAAGTATCTTTCGTTTTGAAATCCTTCGGTGGAGGAATTTCAAAAGTCAAAAGTATTTTTCGTTTTGAAATCCTTCGGTGGATGAATTTCAAAAGTCAGAAGTATCTTTCGTTTTGAAATCCTTCGGTTGAGGGATTTCAAAAGTTAAAAGTATCTTTCGTTTTGAAATCCTTCGGTGGAGGGATTTCAAAAGTCAAAAAAGTCTTTCGTTTTGAAATCCTTCGGTGGAGGGATTTCAAAAGTCAGAAGTATCTTTCGTTTTGAAATCCTTCGGTGGAGAGATTTCAAAAGTCAAAAGTATCTTTCGTTTCGAAGTCCTTCGGTGGAGGGATTTCAAAAGTCAGAAGTATCATTCGTTTTGAAATCCTTCGGTGGAGGGATTTCAAAAATCAAAAGTATCTTTCGTTTTGAAATCCTTCGGTGGAGGGATTTCAAAAGTCAGAAGTATCTTTCGTTTTGAAATCCTTCGGTGGAGGAATTTCTAAAGTCAAAAGTAACTTTCGTTTTGAAATCCTTCGGTGGAGGGATTTCAAAAGTCAAAAGTAACTTTCGTTTTGAAATCCTTCGGTGGAGGGATTTCAAAACTCAGAAGTATTTTTCGTTTTCAAATCTTTCGGTGGAGGGATTTCAAAAGTCAGAAGTATCTTTCGTTTTGAAATCCTTCGGTGGAGGAATTTTGAAACACAGAAGTATTTTTCGTTTTTAAATTCTTCGGTGGAGAGATTTCATAAATCAGAAGTATCTTTTGTTTTGAAATCCTTCGGTGGAGAGATTTCATAAGTCAGAAAAATCTTTCGTTTTGAAATCCTTCGGTGGAGAGATTTCAAAAGTCAAAAGTATCTTTCGTTTTGAAATCCTTCGGTGGAGGGATTTCAAAAGTCAAAAGTGTCTTTCGTTTTGAAATCCTTCGGTGGAGGGATTTCAAAAGTCAGAAGTATCTTTCGTTTTGAAATCCTTCGGTGGAGAGATTTCAAAAGTCAAAAGTATCTTTCGTTTTGAAATCCTTTGGTGGAGGGATTTCAAAAGTCAGAAGTATCATTCGTTTTGAAATCCTTCGGTGGAGGGATTTCAAAAATCAAAAGTATCTTTCGTTTTGAAATCCTTCGGTGGAGGGATTTCAAAAATCAAAAGTATCTTTCGTTTTGAAATCCTTCGGTGGAGGGATTTCAAAACTCAGAAGTATTTTTCGTTTTCAAATCCTTCGGTGGAGGAATTTCAAAAGTCAAAAGTATCTTTCGTTTTGAAATCCTTCGGTGGAGGAATTTCAAAAGTCAAAAGTATTTTTCGTTTTCAAATCCTTCGGTGGAGGAATTTTAAAAGTCAGAAGTATCTTTCGTTTTGAAATCCTTCAGTGGAGGGATTTCAAAAGTCAGAAGTATCATTCGTTTTGAAATCCTTCGGTGGAGAGATTTCAAAAGTCAAAAGTATCTTTCGTTTTGAAATCCTTCGGTGGAGGAATTTCAAAAGTCAAAAGTATTTTTCGTTTTCAAATCCTTCGGTGGAGGAATTTCAAAAGTCAGAAGTATCTTTCGTTTTCAAATCCTTCAGTGGAGGGATTTCAAAAGTCAGAAGTATCATTCGTTTTGAAATCCTTCGGTGGAGAGATTTCAAAAGTCAAAAGTATCTTTCTGTGGAGGGATTTCAAAAGTCAGAAGTATCTTTCGTTTTGAAATCCTTCGGTGGAGGGATTTCAAAACACAGAAGTATTTTTCGTTTTCAAATCCTTCGGTGGAGAGATTTCATAAGTCAGAAGTATCTTTCGTTTTGAAATCCTTCGTTGGAAAGATTACAAAAGTCAGAAGTATCTTTCGTTTTGAAATGCTTCGGTGGAGGAATTTCAAAAGTCAAAAGTGTCTTTCGTTTTGAAATCCTTCGGTGGAGGGATTTCAAAAGTCAGAAGTATCTTTCGTTTTGAAATCCTTCGGTGGAGAGATTTCAAAAGTCAAAAGTATTTTTCGTTTTCAAATCCTTCGGTGGAGGCCTTTCAAAAGTCAGAAGTATCATTCGTTTTGAAATCCTTCGGTGGAGAGATTTCAAAAGTCAAAAGTATCTTTCGTTTTGAAATCCTTCGGTGGAGGAATTTCAAAAGTCAAAAGTATTTTTTGTTTTCAAATCCTTCGGTGGAGGAATTTCAAAAGTCAGAAGTATCTTTCGTTTTCAAATCCTTCAGTGGAGGGATTTCAAAAGTCAGAAGTATCATTCGTTTTGAAATCCTTCGGTGGAGAGATTTCAAAAGTCAAAAGTATCTTTCGTTTTGAAATCCTTCAGTGGAGGGATTTCAAAAGTCAAAAGTAACTTTCGTTTTGAAATCCTTCGGTGGAGGGATTTCAAAAGTCAGAAGTATCTTTCGTTTTGAAATCCTTCGGTGGAGGAATTTCAAAAGTCAAAAGTATCTTTCGTTTTGAAATCTTTCGGTGAAGGGATTTCAAAACTCAGAAGTATTTTTCGTTTTCAAATCTTTCGGTGGACGGATTTCAAAAGTCAGAAGTATCTTTCGTTTTGAAATGCTTCGGTGGAGGAATTTCAAAAGTCAAAAGTGTCTTTCGTTTTGAAATCCTTCGGTGGAGGGATTTCAAAAGTCAGAAGTATCTTTCGTTTTGAAATCCTTCGGTGGAGAGATTTCAAAAGTCAAAAGTATCTTTCGTTTTGAAATCCTTCGGTGGAGGGATTTCAAAAGTCAGAAGTATCATTCGTTTTGAAATCCTTCGGTGGAGGGATTTCAAAAATCAAAAGTATCTTTCGTTTTGAAATCCTTCGGTGGAGGGATTTCAAAAGTCAGAAGTATCATTCGTTTTGAAATCCTTCGGTGGAGGGATTTCAAAAATCAAAAGTATCTTCCGTTTTGAAATCCTTCGGTGGAGGGATTTCAAAACTCAGAAGTATTTTTCGTTTTCAAATCCTTCGGTGGAGGAATTTCAAAAGTCAAAAGTATCTTTCGTTTTGAAATCTTTCGGTGGAGGGATTTCAAAAATCAAAAGTAACTTTCGTTTTGAAATCCTTCGGTGGAGGGATTTCAAAAGTCAGAAGTATCATTCGTTTTGAAATCCTTCGGTGGAGAGATTTCAAAAGTCAAAAGTATCTTTCGGTGGAGGGATTTCAAAAGTCAGAAGTATCTTTCGTTTTGAAATCCTTCGGTGGAGGGATTTCAAAACACAGAAGTATTTTTCGTTTTCAAATCCTTCGGTGGAGAGATTTCATAAGTCAGAAGTATCTTTCGTTTTGAAATCCTTCGTTGGAAAGATTACAAAAGTCAGAAGTATCTTTCGTTTTGAAATGCTTCGGTGGAGGAATTTCAAAAGTCAAAAGTGTCTTTCGTTTTGAAATCCTTCGGTGGAGGGATTTCAAAAGTCAGAAGTATCTTTCGTTTTGAAATCCTTCGGTGGAGAGATTTCAAAAGTCAAAAGTATTTTTCGTTTTCAAATCCTTCGGTGGAGGAATTTCAAAAGTCAAAAGTATCTTTCGTTTTGAAATCTTTCGGTGGACGGATTTCAAAAGTCAGAAGTATCTTTCGTTTTGAAATCTTTCAGTGGAGGGCTTTCAAAAGTCAGAAGTATCATTCGTTTTGAAATCCTTCGGTGGAGAGATTTCAAAAGTCAAAAGTATCTTTCGTTTTGAAATCCTTCGGTGGAGGAATTTCAAAAGTCAAAAGTATTTTTTGTTTTCAAATCCTTCGGTGGAGGAATTTCAAAAGTCAGAAGTGTCTTTCGTTTTCAAATCCTTCAGTGGAGGGATTTCAAAAGTCAGAAGTATCATTCGTTTTGAAATCCTTCGGTGGAGAGATTTCAAAAGTCAAAAGTATCTTTCGTTTTGAAATCCTTCAGTGGAGGGATTTCAAAAGTCAAAAGTAACTTTCGTTTTGAAATCCTTCGGTGGAGGGATTTCAAAAGTCAGAAGTATCTTTCGTTTTGAAATCCTTCGGTGGAGGAATTTCAAAAGTCAAAAGTATCTTTCGTTTTGAAATCTTTCGGTGAAGGGATTTCAAAACTCAGAAGTATTTTTCGTTTTCAAATCTTTCGGTGGACGGATTTCAAAAGTCAGAAGTATCTTTCGTTTTGAAATGCTTCGGTGGAGGAATTTCAAAAGTCAAAAGTGTCTTTCGTTTTGAAATCCTTCGGTGGAGGGATTTCAAAAGTCAGAAGTATCTTTCGTTTTGAAATCCTTCGGTGGAGAGATTTCAAAAGTCAAAAGTATCTTTCGTTTTGAAATCCTTCGGTGGAGGGATTTCAAAAGTCAGAAGTATCATTCGTTTTGAAATCCTTCGGTGGAGGGATTTCAAAAATCAAAAGTATCTTTCGTTTTGAAATCCTTCGGTGGAGGGATTTCAAAAGTCAGAAGTATCATTCGTTTTGAAATCCTTCGGTGGAGGGATTTCAAAAATCAAAAGTATCTTCCGTTTTGAAATCCTTCGGTGGAGGGATTTCAAAACTCAGAAGTATTTTTCGTTTTCAAATCCTTCGGTGGAGGAATTTCAAAAGTCAAAAGTATCTTTCGTTTTGAAATCTTTCGGTGGAGGAATTTCAAAAGTCAAAAGTATCTTTCGTTTTGAAATCTTTCGGTGGACGGATTTCAAAAGTCAGAAGTATCTTTCGTTTTGAAATCTTTCAGTGGAGGGCTTTCAAAAGTCAGAAGTATCATTCGTTTTGAAATCCTTCGGTGGAGAGATTTCAAAAGTCAAAAGTATCTTTCGTTTTGAAATCCTTCGGTGGAGGAATTTCAAAAGTCAAAAGTATTTTTTGTTTTCAAATCCTTCGGTGGAGGAATTTCAAAAGTCAGAAGTATCTTTCGTTTTCAAATCCTTCAGTGGAGGGATTTCAAAAGTCAGAAGTATCATTCGTTTTGAAATCCTTCGGTGGAGAGATTTCAAAAGTCAAAAGTATCTTTCGTTTTGAAATCCTTCAGTGGAGGGATTTCAAAAGTCAAAAGTAACTTTCGTTTTGAAATCCTTCGGTGGAGGGATTTCAAAAGTCAGAAGTATCTTTCGTTTTGAAATCCTTCGGTGGAGGAATTTCAAAATTCAAAAGTATCTTTCGTTTTGAAATCTTTCGGTGAAGGGATTTCAAAACTCAGAAGTATTTTTCGTTTTCAAATCTTTCGGTGGACGGATTTCAAAAGTCAGAAGTATCTTTCGTTTTGAAATGCTTCGGTGGAGGAATTTCAAAAGTCAAAAGTGTCTTTCGTTTTGAAATCCTTCGGTGGAGGGATTTCAAAAGTCAGAAGTATCTTTCGTTTTGAAATCCTTCGGTGGAGAGATTTCAAAAGTCAAAAGTATCTTTCGTTTTGAAATCCTTCGGTGGAGGGATTTCAAAAGTCAGAAGTATCATTCGTTTTGAAATCCTTCGGTGGAGGGATTTCAAAAATCAAAAGTATCTTTCGTTTTGAAATCCTTCGGTGGAGGGATTTCAAAAGTCAGAAGTATCATTCGTTTTGAAATCCTTCGGTGGAGGGATTTCAAAAATCAAAAGTATCTTCCGTTTTGAAATCCTTCGGTGGAGGGATTTCAAAACTCAGAAGTATTTTTCGTTTTCAAATCCTTCGGTGGAGGAATTTCAAAAGTCAAAAGTATCTTTCGTTTTGAAATCTTTCGGTGGAGGGATTTCAAAAATCAAAAGTAACTTTCGTTTTGAAATCCTTCGGTGGAGGGATTTCAAAAGTCAGAAGTATCATTCGTTTTGAAATCCTTCGGTGGAGAGATTTCAAAAGTCAAAAGTATCTTTCGGTGGAGCGATTTCAAAAGTCAGAAGTATCTTTCGTTTTGAAATCCTTCGGTGGAGGGATTTCAAAACACAGAAGTATTTTTCGTTTTCAAATCCTTCGGTGGAGAGATTTCATAAGTCAGAAGTATCTTTCGTTTTGAAATCCTTCGTTGGAAAGATTACAAAAGTCAGAAGTATCTTTCGTTTTGAAATGCTTCGGTGGAGGAATTTCAAAAGTCAAAAGTGTCTTTCGTTTTGAAATCCTTCGGTGGAGGGATTTCAAAAGTCAGAAGTATCTTTCGTTTTGAAATCCTTCGGTGGAGAGATTTCAAAAGTCAAAAGTATTTTTCGTTTTCAAATCCTTCGGTGGAGGAATTTCAAAAGTCAAAAGTATCTTTCGTTTTGAAATCTTTCGGTGGACGGATTTCAAAAGTCAGAAGTATCTTTCGTTTTGAAATCTTTCAGTGGAGGGCTTTCAAAAGTCAGAAGTATCATTCGTTTTGAAATCCTTCGGTGGAGAGATTTCAAAAGTCAAAAGTATCTTTCGTTTTGAAATCCTTCGGTGGAGGAATTTCAAAAGTCAAAAGTATTTTTTGTTTTCAAATCCTTCGGTGGAGGAATTTCAAAAGTCAGAAGTATCTTTCGTTTTCAAATCCTTCAGTGGAGGGATTTCAAAAGTCAGAAGTATCATTCGTTTTGAAATCCTTCGGTGGAGAGATTTCAAAAGTCAAAAGTATCTTTCGTTTTGAAATCCTTCAGTGGAGGGATTTCAAAAGTCAAAAGTAACTTTCGTTTTGAAATCCTTCGGTGGAGGGATTTCAAAAGTCAGAAGTATCTTTCGTTTTGAAATCCTTCGGTGGAGGAATTTCAAAAGTCAAAAGTATCTTTCGTTTTGAAATCTTTCGGTGAAGGGATTTCAAAACTCAGAAGTATTTTTCGTTTTCAAATCTTTCGGTGGACGGATTTCAAAAGTCAGAAGTATCTTTCGTTTTGAAATGCTTCGGTGGAGGAATTTCAAAAGTCAAAAGTGTCTTTCGTTTTGAAATCCTTCGGTGGAGGGATTTCAAAAGTCAGAAGTATCTTTCGTTTTGAAATCCTTCGGTGGAGAGATTTCAAAAGTCAGAAGTATCATTCGTTTTGAAATCCTTCGGTGGAGGGATTTCAAAAATCAAAAGTATCTTCCGTTTTGAAATCCTTCGGTGGAGGGATTTCAAAAATCAAAAGTATCTTTCGTTTTGAAATCCTTCGGTGGAGGGATTTCAAAAGTCAGAAGTATCATTCGTTTTGAAATCCTTCGGTGGAGGGATTTCAAAAATCAAAAGTATCTTCCGTTTTGAAATCCTTCGGTGGAGGGATTTCAAAACTCAAAAGTATTTTTCGTTTTCAAATCCTTCGGTGGAGGAATTTCAAAAGTCAAAAGTATCTTTCGTTTTGAAATCTTTCGGTGGAGGGATTTCAAAAATCAAAAGTAACTTTCGTTTTGAAATCCTTCGGTGGAGGGATTTCAAAACTCAGAAGTATTTTTCGTTTTCAAATCTTTCGGTGGACGGATTTCAAAAGTCAGAAGTATCTTTCGTTTTGAAATGCTTCGGTGGAGGAATTTCAAAAGTCAAAAGTATCTTTCGTTTTGAAATCCTTCGGTGGAGGAATTTCAAAAGTCAAAAGTATTTTTCATTTTCAAATCCTTCGGTGGAGGAATTTCAAAAGTCAGAAGTTTCTTTCGTTTTGAAATCCTTCAGTGGAGGGATTTCAAAAGTCAGAAGTATCATTCGTTTTGAAATCCTTCGGTGGAGAGATTTCAAAAGTCAGAAGTATCTTTCGGTGGAGGGATTTCAAAAGTCAGAAGTATCTTTCGTTTTGAAATCCTTCGGTGGAGGGATTTCAAAAGTCAGAAGTATCATTCGTTTTGAAATCCTTCGGTGGAGGGATTTCAAAAATCAAAAGTATCTTTCGTTTTGAAATCCTTCGGTGGAGGGATTTCAAAAGTCAGAAGTATCATTCGTTTTGAAATCCTTCGGTGGAGGGATTTCAAAAATCAAAAGTATCTTCCGTTTTGAAATCCTTCGGTGGAGGGATTTCAAAACTCAAAAGTATTTTTCGTTTTCAAATCCTTCGGTGGAGGAATTTCAAAAGTCAAAAGTATCTTTCGTTTTGAAATCTTTCGGTGGAGGGATTTCAAAAATCAAAAGTAACTTTCGTTTTGAAATCCTTCGGTGGAGGGATTTCAAAACTCAGAAGTATTTTTCGTTTTCAAATCTTTCGGTGGACGGATTTCAAAAGTCAGAAGTATCTTTCGTTTTGAAATGCTTCGGTGGAGGAATTTCAAAAGTCAAAAGTATCTTTCGTTTTGAAATCCTTCGGTGGAGGAATTTCAAAAGTCAAAAGTATTTTTCATTTTCAAATCCTTCGGTGGAGGAATTTCAAAAGTCAGAAGTTTCTTTCGTTTTGAAATCCTTCAGTGGAGGGATTTCAAAAGTCAGAAGTATCATTCGTTTTGAAATCCTTCGGTGGAGAGATTTCAAAAGTCAAAAGTATCTTTCGTTTTGAAATCCTTCGTTGGAAAGATTACAAAAGTCAGAAGTATCTTTCGTTTTGAAATCCTTCGGTGGAGAGATTTCAAAACTCAGAAAAAATTTTCGTTTGCAAATCTTTCGGTGGAGGGATTTCAAAAGTCAGAAGTATCTTTCGTTTTGAAATCCTTCGGTGGAGAGATTTCAAAACACAGAAGTATTTTTCGTTTTCAAATCCTTCGGTGGAGAGATTTCATAAGTCAGAAGTATCTTTCGTTTTGAAATCCTTCGTTGGAAAGATTACAAAAGTCAGAAGTATCTTTCGTTTTGAAATCCTTCGGTGGAGAGATTTCAAAAGTCAAAAGTATCTTTCGTTTTGAAATCCTTCGGTGGAGGGATTTCAAAAGTCAGAAGTATCATTCGTTTTGAAATCCTTCGGTGGAGGGATTTCAAAAATCAAAAGTATCTTTCGTTTTGAAATCCTTCGGTGGAGGGATTTCAAAAGTCAGAAGTATCATTCGTTTTGAAATCCTTCGGTGGAGGGATTTCAAAAATCAAAAGTATCTTTCGTTTTGAAATCCTTTGGTGGAGGGATTTCAAAAGTCAGAAGTATCATTCGTTTTGAAATCCTTCGGTGGAGGGATTTCAAAACTCAGAAGTATTTTTCGTTTTCAAATCCTTCGGTGGAGGTATTTCAAAAGTCAAAAGTATCTTTCGTTTTGAAATCTTTCGGTGGAGGGATTTCAAAAATCAAAAGTAACTTTCGTTTTGAAATCCTTCGGTGGAGGGATTTCAAAACTCAGAAGTATTTTTCGTTTTCAAATCTTTCGGTGGACGGATTTCAAAAGTCAGAAGTATCTTTCGTTTTGAAATGCTTCGGTGGAGGAATTTCAAAAGTCAAAAGTATCTTTCGTTTTGAAATCCTTCTATGGAGGAATTTCAAAAGTCAAAAGTATTTTTCATTTTCAAATCCTTCGGTGGAGGAATTTCAAAAGTCAGAAGTATCTTTCGTTTTGAAATCCTTCAGTGGAGGGATTTCAAAAGTCAGAAGTATCATTCGTTTTGAAATCCTTCGGTGGAGAGATTTCAAAAGTCAAAAGTATCTTTCGTTTTGAAATCCTTCAGTGGAGGGATTTCAAAAGTCAAAAGTAACTTTCGTTTTGAAATCCTTCGGTGGAGGGATTTCAAAACTCAGAAGTATTTTTCGTTTTCAAATCTTTCGGTGGAGGGATTTCAAAAGTCAGAAGTATCTTTCGTTTTGAAATCCTTCGGTGGAGGAATTTCAAAAGTCAAAAGTATCTTTCGTTTTGAAATCTTTCGGTGGAGGGATTTCAAAACTCAGAAGTATTTTTCGTTTTCAAATCTTTCGGTGGACGGATTTCAAAAGTCAGAAGTATCTTTCGTTTTGAAATGCTTCGGTGGAGGAATTTCAAAAGTCAAAAGTGTCTTTCGTTTTGAAATCCTTCGGTGGAGGGATTTCAAAAGTCAGAAGTATCTTTCGTTTTGAAATCCTTCGGTGGAGAGATTTCAAAAGTCAAAAGTATCTTTCGTTTTGAAATCCTTCGGTGGAGGGATTTCAAAAGTCAGAAGTATCATTCGTTTTGAAATCCTTCGGTGGAGGGATTTCAAAAATCAAAAGTATCTTTCGTTTTGAAATCCTTCGGTGGAGGGATTTCAAAAGTCAGAAGTATCATTCGTTTTGAAATCCTTCGGTGGAGGGATTTCAAAAATCAAAAGTATCTTTCGTTTTAAAATCCTTCGGTGGAGGGATTTCAAAAATCAAAAGTATCTTTCGTTTTGAAATCCTTCGGTGGAGGGATTTCAAAAGTCAAAAGTATCTTTCGTTTTGAAATCTTTCGGTGGAGGGATTTCAAAAGTCAAAAGTAACTTTCGTTTTGAAATCCTTCGGTGGAGGGATTTCAAAAGTCAGAAGTATCTTTCGTTTTGAAATCCTTCGTTGGAGGGATTTCAAAAGTCAAAAGTATCTTTCGTTTTGAAATCTTTCGGTGGAGGGATTTCAAAAGTCAGAAGTATCTTTCGTTTTGAAATCCTTCGGTGGAGGAATTTCAAAAGTCAAAAGTATCTTTCGTTTTGAAATCTTTCGGTGGAGGGATTTCAAAACTCAGAAGTATTTTTCGTTTTCAAATCTTTCGGTGGACGGATTTCAAAAGTCAGAAGTATCTTTCGTTTTAAAATCCTTCGGTGGAGGGATTTCAAAAATCAAAAGTATCTTCCGTTTTGAAATCCTTCGGTGGAGGGATTTCAAAAGTCAAAAGTATCTTTCGTTTTGAAATCTTTCGGTGGAGGGATTTCAAAAGTCAAAAGTAACTTTCGTTTTGAAATCCTTCGGTGGAGGGATTTCAAAAGTCAAAAGTATCTTTCGTTTTGAAATCTTTCGGTGGAGGGATTTCAAAAGTCAAAAGTAACTTTCGTTTTGAAATCCTTCGGTGGAGGGATTTCAAAACTCAGAAGTATTTTTCATTTTCAAATCCTTCGGTGGAGGAATTTCAAAAGTCAGAAGTATCTTTCGTTTTGAAATCCTTCAGTGGAGGGATTTCAAAAGTCAGAAGTATCATTCGTTTTGAAATCCTTCGGTGGAGAGATTTCAAAAGTCAAAAGTATCTTTCGTTTTGAAATCCTTCAGTGGAGGGATTTCAAAAGTCAAAAGTAACTTTCGTTTTGAAATCCTTCGGTGGAGGGATTTCAAAAATCAAAAGTATCTATCGTTTTGAAATCCTTCGGTGGAGGGATTTCAAAACTCAGAAGTATTTTTCGTTTTCAAATCCTTCGGTGGAGGAATTTCAATAGTCAAAAGTATCTTTCGTTTTGAAATCTTTCGGTGGAGGGATTTCAAAAGTCAAAAGTAACTTTCGTTTTGAAATCCTTCGGTGGAGGGATTTCAAAACTCAGAAGTATTTTTCGTTTTCAAATCTTTCGGTGGACGGAGTTCAAAAGTCAGAAGTATCTTTCGTTTTGAAATGCTTCGGTGGAGGAATTTCAAAAGTCAAAAGTATCTTTCGTTTTGAAATTCTTCGGTGGAGGGATTTCAAAACTCAGAAGTATTTTTCGTTTTCAAATCCTTCGGTGGAGGAATTTCAAAAGTCAAAAGTATCTTTCGTTTTGAAATCTTTCGGTGGAGGGATTTCAAAAGTCAGAAGTATCTTTCGTTTTGAAATCCTTCGGTGGAGAGATTTCAAAAGTCAAAAGTATCTTTCGTTTTGAAATCCTTCGGTGGAGGGATTTCAAAAGTCAGAAGTATCATTCGTTTTGAAATCCTTCGGTGGAGGGATTTCAAAAATCAAAAGTATCTTTCGTTTTGAAATCCTTCGGTGAAGGGATTTCAAAAATCAAAAGTATCTTTCGTTTTGAAATCCTTCGGTGGAGGGATTTCAAAAGTCAAAAGTAACTTTCGTTTTGAAATTCTTCGGTGGAGGGATTTCAAAACTCAGAAGTATTTGTCGTTTTCAAATTTTTCGGTGGACGGATTTCAAAAGTCAGAAGTATCTTTCGTTTTGAAATGCTTCGGTGGAGGAATTTCAAAAGTCAAAAGTATCTTTCGTTTTGAAATCCTTCAGTGGAGGAAATTCAAAAGTCAAAAGTATTTTTCATTTTCAAATCCTTGGGTGGAGGAATTTCAAAAGTCAGAAGTATCTTTCGTTTTGAAATCCTTCAGTGGAGGGATTTCAAAAGTCAGAAGTATCATTCGTTTTGAAATCCTTCGGTGGAGAGATTTCAAAAGTCAAAAATATCTTTCGTTTTGAAATCCTTCAGTGGAGGGATTTCAAAAGTCAAAAGTAACTTTCGTTTTGAAATCCTTCGGTGGAGGGATTTCAAAAATCAAAATCTTTCGTTTTGAAATCCTTCGGTGGAGGGATTTCAAAACTCAGAAGTATTTTTCGTTTTCAAATCCTTCGGTGGAGGAATTTCAAAAGTCAAAAGTATCTTTCGTTTTGAAATCTTTCGGTGGAGGGATTTCAAAAGTCAAAAGTAACTTTCGTTTTGAAATCCTTCGGTGGAGGGATTTCAAAACTCAGAAGTATTTTTCGTTTTCAAATCTTTCGGTGGACGGATTTCAAAAGTCAGAAGTATCTTTCGTTTTGAAATGCTTCGGTGGAGGAATTTCAAAAGTCAAAAGTATCTTTTGTTTTGAAATCCATCGGTGGAGGAATTTCAAAAGTCAAAAGTATTTTTCATTTTCAAATCCTTCGGTGGAGGAATTTCAAAAGTCAGAAGTATCTTTCGTTTTGAAATCCTTCAGTGGAGGGATTTCAAAAGTCAGAAGTATCATTCGTTTTGAAATCCTTCAGTGGAGGGATTTCAAAAGTCAAAAGTATCTTTCGCTTTGAAATCCTTCGGTGGAGGGATTTCAAAAGTCAAAAGTAACTTTCGTTTTGAAATTCTTCGGTGGAGGGATTTCAAAACTCAGAAGTATTTGTCGTTTTCAAATCTTTCGGTGGACGGATTTCAAAAGTCAGAAGTATCTTTCGTTTTGAAATGCTTCGGTGGAGGAATTTCAAAAGTCAAAAGTATCTTTCGTTTTGAAATCCTTCAGTGGAGGAAATTCAAAAGTCAAAAGTATTTTTCATTTTCAAATCCTTCGGTGGAGGAATTTCAAAAGTCAGAAGTATCTTTCGTTTTGAAATCCTTCAGTGGAGGGATTTCAAAAGTCAGAAGTATCATTCGTTTTGAAATCCTTCGGTGGAGAGATTTCAAAAGTCAAAAATATCTTTCGTTTTGAAATCCTTCAGTGGAGGGATTTCAAAAGTCAAAAGTAACTTTCGTTTTGAAATCCTTCGGTGGAGGGATTTCAAAAATCAAAAGTATCTTTCGTTTTGAAATCCTTCGGTGGAGGGATTTCAAAACTCAGAAGTATTTTTCGTTTTCAAATCCTTCGGTGGAGGAATTTCAAAAGTCAAAAGTATCTTTCGTTTTGAAATCTTTCGGTGGAGGGATTTCAAAAGTCAAAAGTAACTTTCGTTTTGAAATCCTTCGGTGGAGGGATTTCAAAACTCAGAAGTATTTTTCGTTTTCAAATCTTTCGGTGGACGGATTTCAAAAGTCAGAAGTATCTTTCGTTTTGAAATGCTTCGGTGGAGGAATTTCAAAAGTCAAAAGTATCTTTTGTTTTGAAATCCATCGGTGGAGGAATTTCAAAAGTCAAAAGTATTTTTCATTTTCAAATCCTTCGGTGGAGGAATTTCAAAAGTCAGAAGTATCTTTCGTTTTGAAATCCTTCAGTGGAGGGATTTCAAAAGTCAGAAGTATCATTCGTTTTGAAATCCTTCAGTGGAGGGATTTCAAAAGTCAAAAGTATCTTTCGCTTTGAAATCCTTCGGTGGAGGGATTTCAAAAGTCAAAAGTAACTTTCGTTTTGAAATTCTTCGGTGGAGGGATTTCAAAACTCAGAAGTATTTGTCGTTTTCAAATCTTTCGGTGGACGGATTTCAAAAGTCAGAAGTGTCTTTCGTTTTGAAATGCTTCGGTGGAGGAATTTCAAAAGTCAAAAGTATCTTTCGTTTTGAAATCCTTCAGTGGAGGAAATTCAAAAGTCAAAAGTATTTTTCATTTTCAAATCCTTCGGTGGAGGAATTTCAAAAGTCAGAAGTATCTTTCGTTTTGAAATCCTTCAGTGGAGGGATTTCAAAAGTCAGAAGTATCATTCGTTTTGAAATCCTTCGGTGGAGAGATTTCAAAAGTCAAAAATATCTTTCGTTTTGAAATCCTTCAGTGGAGGGATTTCAAAAGTCAAAAGTAACTTTCGTTTTGAAATCCTTCGGTGGAGGGATTTCAAAAATCAAAAGTATCTTTCGTTTTGAAATCCTTCGGTGGAGGGATTTCAAAACTCAGAAGTATTTTTCGTTTTCAAATCCTTCGGTGGAGGAATTTCAAAAGTCAAAAGTAACTTTCGTTTTGAAATCCTTCGGTGGAGGGATTTCAAAACTCAGAAGTATTTTTCGTTTTCAAATCTTTCGGTGGACGGATTTCAAAAGTCAGAAAAATCTTTCGTTTTGAAATGCTTCGGTGGAGGAATTTCAAAAGTCAAAAGTATCTTTTGTTTTGAAATCCATCGGTGGAGGAATTTCAAAAGTCAAAAGTATTTTTCATTTTCAAATCCTTCGGTGGAGGAATTTCAAAAGTCAGAAGTATCTTTCGTTTTGAAATCCTTCAGTGGAGGGATTTCAAAAGTCAGAAGTATCATTCGTTTTGAAATCCTTCAGTGGAGGGATTTCAAAAGTCAAAAGTATCTTTCGTTTTGAAATCCTTCGGTGGAGGGATTTCAAAACTCAGAAGTATTTTTCGTTTTCAAATCTTTCGGTGGACGGATTTCAAAAGTCAGAAGTATCTTTCGTTTTGAAATGCTTCGGTGGAGGAATTTCAAAAGTCAAAAGTGTCTTTCGTTTTGAAATCCTTCGGTGGAGGAATTTCAAAAGTCAAAAGTATCTTTCGTTTTGAAATCCTTCGGTGGAGGGATTTCAAAACTCAGAAGTATTTTTCGTTTTCAAATCTTTCGGTGGACGGATTTCAAAAGTCAGAAGTATCTTTCGTTTTGAAATGCTTCGGTGGAGGAATTTCAAAAGTCAAAAGTATCTTTCGTTTTGAAATCCTTCGGTGGAGGAATTTCAAAAGTCAAAAGTATTTTTCATTTTCAAATCCTTCGGTGGAGGAATTTCAAAAGTCAGAAGTATCTTTCGTTTTGAAATCCTTCAGTGGAGGGATTTCAAAAGTCAGAAGTATCATTCGTTTTGAAATCCTTCGGTGGAGAGATTTCAAAAGTCAAAAGTATCTTTCGTTTTGAAATCCTTCAGTGGAGGGATTTCAAAAGTCAAAAGTAACTTTCGTTTTGAAATCCTTCGGTGGAGGGATTTCAAAACTCAGAAGTATTTTTCGTTTTCAAATCTTTCGGTGGAGGGATTTCAAAAGTCAGAAGTATCTTTCGTTTTGAAATCCTTCGGTGGAGGAATTTCAAAAGTCAAAAGTATCTTTCGTTTTGAAATCCTTCGGTGGAGGGATTTCAAAAGTCAGAAGTATCTTTCGTTTTGAAATCCTTAAATCCTTCGGTGGAGGGATTTCAAAAGTCAGAAGTATCTTTCGTTTTGAAATCCTTCGGTGGAGGGAATTCAAAAGTCAGAAGTATCTTTCGTTGTGAAATCCTTCGGTGGAGGGATTTCAAAAGTCAAAAGTGTCTTTCGTTTTGAAATCCTTCGGTGGAGGGATTTCAAAAGTCAGAAGTATCATTCGTTTTGAAATCCTTTGGTGGAGAGATTTCAAAAGTCAAAAGTATCTTTCGTTTTGAAATCCTTCAGTGGAGGGATTTCAAAAGTCAAAAGTAACTTTCGTTTTGAAATCCTTCGGTGGAGGGATTTCAAAACTCAGAAGTATTTTTCGTTTTGAAATCCTTCAGTGGAGGGATTTCAAAAGTCAAAAGTAACTTTCGTTTTGAAATCCTTCGGTGGAGGGATTTCAAAACTCAGAAGTATTTTTCGTTTTCAAATCTTTCGGTGGAGGGATTTTAAAAGTCAGAAGTATCTTTCGTTTTGAAATCCTTCGGTGGAGGAATTTCAAAAGTCAAAAGTATCTTTCGTTTTGAAATCCTTCGGTGGAGGGATTTCAAAAGTCAGAAGTATCTTTCGTTTTGAAATCCTTCGGTGGAGGGATTTCAAAAGTCAGAAGTATCTTTCGTTTTGAAATCCTTCGGTGGAGGGAATTCAAAAGTCAGAAGTATCTTTCGTTGTGAAATCCTTCGGTGGAGGGATTTCAAAAGTCAAAAGTGTCTTTCGTTTTGAAATCCTTCGGTGGAGGGATTTCAAAAGTCAGAAGTATCATTCGTTTTGAAATCCTTTGGTGGAGAGATTTCAAAAGTCAAAAGTATCTTTCGTTTTGAAATCCTTCAGTGGAGGGATTTCAAAAGTCAAAAGTAACTTTCGTTTTGAAATCCTTCGGTGGAGGGATTTCAAAACTCAGAAGTATTTTTCGTTTTCAAATCTTTCGGTGGAGGGATTTTAAAAGTCAGAAGTATCTTTCGTTTTGAAATCCTTCGGTGGAGGAATTTCAAAAGTCAAAAGTATCTTTCGTTTTGAAATCCTTCGGTGGAGGGATTTCAAAAGTCAGAAGTATCTTTCGTTTTGAAATCCTTCGGTGGAGGGATTTCAAAAGTCAGAAGTATCTTTCGTTTTGAAATCCTTCGGTGGAGGGAATTCAAAAGTCAGCAGTATCTTTCGTTGTGAAATCCTTCGGTGGAGGAATTTCAAAAGTCAAAAGTATCTTTCGTTTTGAAATCCTTCGGTGGAGGAATTTCAAAAGTCAAAAGTATCTTTCGTTTTGAAATCCTTCGGTGGAGGGATTTCAAAACTCAGAAGTATTTTTCGTTTTCAAATCTTTCGGTGGACGGATTTCAAAAGTCAGAAGTATCTTTCGTTTTGAAATGCTTCGGTGGAGGAATTTCAAAAGTCAAAAGTATCTTTCGTTTTGAAATCCTTCGGTGGAGGAATTTCAAAAGTCAAAAGTATTTTTCATTTTCAAATCCTTCGGTGGAGGAATTTCAAAAGTCAGAAGTATCTTTCGTTTTGAAATCCTTCAGTGGAGGGATTTCAAAAGTCAGAAGTATCATTCGTTTTGAAATCCTTCGGTGGAGAGATTTCAAAAGTCAAAAGTATCTTTCGTTTTGAAATCCTTCAGTGGAGGGATTTCAAAAGTCAAAAGTAACTTTCGTTTTGAAATCCTTCGGTGGAGGGATTTCAAAACTCAGAAGTATTTTTCGTTTTCAAATCTTTCGGTGGAGGGATTTCAAAAGTCAGAAGTATCTTTCGTTTTGAAATCCTTCGGTGGAGGAATTTCAAAAGTTAAAAGTATCTTTCGTTTTGAAATCCTTCGGTGGAGGGATTTCAAAAGTCAGAAGTATCTTTCGTTTTGAAATCCTTAAATCCTTCGGTGGAGGGATTTCAAAAGTCAAAAGTATCTTTCGTTTTGAAATCCTTCAGTGGAGGGATTTCAAAAGTCAAAAGTAACTTTCGTTTTGAAATCCTTCGGTGGAGGGATTTCAAAACTCAGAAGTATTTTTCGTTTTCAAATCTTTCGGTGGAGGGATTTTAAAAGTCAGAAGTATCTTTCGTTTTGAAATCCTTCGGTGGAGGAATTTCAAAAGTCAAAAGTATCTTTCGTTTTGAAATCCTTCGGTGGAGGGATTTCAAAAGTCAGAAGTATCTTTCGTTTTGAAATCCTTCGGTGGAGGGATTTCAAAAGTCAGAAGTATCTTTCGTTTTGAAATCCTTCGGTGGAGGGAATTCAAAAGTCAGCAGTATCTTTCGTTGTGAAATCCTTCGGTGGAGGAATTTCAAAAGTCAAAAGTATCTTTCGTTTTGAAATCCTTCGGTGGAGGAATTTCAAAAGTCAAAAGTATCTTTCGTTTTGAAATCCTTCGGTGGAGGGATTTCAAAAGTCAAAAGTGTCTTTCGTTTTGAAATCCTTCGGTGGAGGGATTTCAAAACTCAGAAGTATTTTTCGTTTTGAAATCCTTCGGTGGAGGGATTTCAAAATTCAGAATTATCAATCGTTTTGAAATCCTTCGGTGGAGGAATTTCAAAAGTCAAAAGTATCTTTCGTTTTGAAATCTTTCGGTGGAGGGATTTCAAAAGTCAAAAGTAACGTTCGTTTTGAAATCCTTCGGTGGAGGGATTTCAAAACTCAGAAGTATTTTTCGTTTTCAAATCTTTCGGTGGAGGGATTTCAAAAGTCAGAAGTATCTTTCGTTTTGAAATGCTTCGGTGGAGGAATTTCAAAAGTCAAAAGTATCTTTCGTTTTGAAATCCTTCGGTGGAAAAATTTCAAAAGTCAAAAGTATTTTTCGTTTTCAAATCCTTCGGTGGAGGAATTTCAAAAGTCAGAAGTATCTTTCGTTTTCAAATCCTTTGGTGGAGGGATTTCAAAAGTCAAAAGTGTCTTTCGTTTTCAAAACCCTTGGGTGGAGGAATTTCAAAAGTCAGGAGTATCTTTCGTTTTGAAATCCTTCGGTGGAGAGATTTCAAAAGTCAAAAGTATCTTTCGTTTTGAAATCTTTCGGTGGAGGGATTTCAAAAGTCAGAAGTATCTTTCGTTTTGAAATGCTTCGGTGGAGGAATTTCAAAAATCAAAAGTATCTTTCGTTTTGAAATCCTTCGGTGGAGGGATTTCAAAAGTCAGAAGTATCATTCGTTTTGAAATCCTTCGGTGGAGGGATTTCAAAAATCAAAAGTATCTTTCGTTTTGAAATCCTTCGGTGGAGGGATTTCAAAAATCAAAAGTATCTTTCGTTTTGAAATCCTTCGGTGGAGGGATTTCAAAACTCAGAAGTATTTTTCGTTTTCAAATCCTTCGGTGGAGGAATTTCAAAAGTCAAAAGTATCTTTCGTTTTGAAATCTTTCGGTGGAGGGATTTCAAAAGTCAAAAGTAACTTTCGTTTTGAAATCCTTCGGTGGAGGGATTTCAAAACTCAGAAGTATTTTTCGTTTTCAAATCTTTCGGTGGACGGATTTCAAAAGTCAGAAGTATCTTTCGTTTTGAAATGCTTCGGTGGAGGAATTTCAAAAGTCAAAAGTATCTTTCGTTTTGAAATCCTTCGGTGGAGGAATTTCAAAAGTCAAAAGTGTCTTTCGTTTTCAAAACCCTTGGGTGGAGGAATTTCAAAAGTCAGGAGTATCTTTCGTTTTGAAATCCTTCGGTGGAGAGATTTCAAAAGTCAAAAGTATCTTTCGTTTTGAAATCTTTCGGTGGAGGGATTTCAAAAGTCAGAAGTATCTTTCGTTTTGAAATGCTTCGGTGGAGGAATTTCAAAAATCAAAAGTATCTTTCGTTTTGAAATCCTTCGGTGGAGGGATTTCAAAAGTCAGAAGTATCATTCGTTTTGAAATCCTTCGGTGGAGGGATTTCAAAAATCAAAAGTATCTTTCGTTTTGAAATCCTTCGGTGGAGGGATTTCAAAAATCAAAAGTATCTTTCGTTTTGAAATCCTTCGGTGGAGGGATTTCAAAACTCAGAAGTATTTTTCGTTTTCAAATCCTTCGGTGGAGGAATTTCAAAAGTCAAAAGTATCTTTCGTTTTGAAATCTTTCGGTGGAGGGATTTCAAAAGTCAAAAGTAACTTTCGTTTTGAAATCCTTCGGTGGAGGGATTTCAAAACTCAGAAGTATTTTTCGTTTTCAAATCTTTCGGTGGACGGATTTCAAAAGTCAGAAGTATCTTTCGTTTTGAAATGCTTCGGTGGAGGAATTTCAAAAGTCAAAAGTATCTTTCGTTTTGAAATCCTTCGGTGGAGGAATTTCAAAAGTCAAAAGTATTTTTCATTTTCAAATCCTTCGGTGGAGGAATTTCAAAAGTCAGAAGTATCTTTCGTTTTGAAATCCTTCAGTGGAGGGATTTCAAAAGTCAGAAGTATCATTCGTTTTGAAATCCTTCGGTGGAGAGATTTCAAAAGTCAAAAGTATCTTTCGTTTTGAAATCCTTCAGTGGAGGGATTTCAAAAGTCAAAAGTAACTTTCGTTTTGAAATCCTTCGGTGGAGGGATTTCAAAACTCAGAAGTATTTTTCGTTTTCAAATCTTTCGGTGGAGGGATTTCAAAAGTCAGAAGTATCTTTCGTTTTGAAATCCTTCGGTGGAGGAATTTCAAAAGTCAAAAGTATCTTTCGTTTTGAAATCCTTCGGTGGAGGGATTTCAAAAGTCAGAAGTATCTTTCGTTTTGAAATCCTTAAATCCTTCGGTGGAGGGATTTCAAAAGTCAGAAGTATCTTTCGTTTTGAAATCCTTCGGTGGAGGGAATTCAAAAGTCAGAAGTATCTTTCGTTGTGAAATCCTTCGGTGGAGGGATTTCAAAAGTCAAAAGTGTCTTTCGTTTTGAAATCCTTCGGTGGAGGGATTTCAAAAGTCAGAAGTATCATTCGTTTTGAAATCCTTCGGTGGAGGGATTTCAAAAGTCAGAAGTATCTTTCGTTTTGAAATCCTTCGGTGGAGGGAATTCAAAAGTCAGAAGTATCTTTCGTTGTGAAATCCTTCGGTGGAGGGATTTCAAAAGTCAAAAGTGTCTTTCGTTTTGAAATCCTTCGGTGGAGGGATTTCAAAAGTCAGAAGTATCATTCGTTTTGAAATCCTTTGGTGGAGAGATTTCAAAAGTCAAAAGTATCTTTCGTTTTGAAATCCTTCAGTGGAGGGATTTCAAAAGTCAAAAGTAACTTTCGTTTTGAAATCCTTCGGTGGAGGGATTTTAAAAGTCAGAAGTATCTTTCGTTTTGAAATCCTTCGGTGGAGGAATTTCAAAAGTCAAAAGTATCTTTCGTTTTGAAATCCTTCGGTGGAGGGATTTCAAAAGTCAGAAGTATCTTTCGTTTTGAAATCCTTCGGTGGAGGGATTTCAAAAGTCAGAAGTATCTTTCGTTTTGAAATCCTTCGGTGGAGGGAATTCAAAAGTCAGCAGTATCTTTCGTTGTGAAATCCTTCGGTGGAGGAATTTCAAAAGTCAAAAGTATCTTTCGTTTTGAAATCCTTCGGTGGAGGAATTTCAAAAGTCAAAAGTATCTTTCGTTTTGAAATCCTTCGGTGGAGGGATTTCAAAAGTCAAAAGTGTCTTTCGTTTTGAAATCCTTCGGTGGAGGGATTTCAAAACTCAGAAGTATTTTTCGTTTTGAAAACCTTCGGTGGAGGGATTTCAAAAGTCAAAAGTATCTTTCGTTTTGAAATCCTTCGGTGGAGGGATTTCAAAAGTCAAAAGTGTCTTTCGTTTTGAAATCCTTCGGTGGAGGAATTTCAAAAGTCAAAAGTGTCTTTCGTTTTGAAATCCTTCGGTGGAGGGATTTCAAAAGTCAGAATTATCAATCGTTTTGAAATCCTTCGGTGGAGGAATTTCAAAAGTCAAAAGTATCTTTCGTTTTGAAATCTTTCGGTGGAGGGATTTCAAAAGTCAAAAGTAACGTTCGTTTTGAAATCCTTCGGTGGAGGGATTTCAAAACTCAGAAGTATTTTTCGTTTTCAAATCTTTCGGTGGAGGGATTTCAAAAGTCAGAAGTATCTTTCGTTTTGAAATGCTTCGGTGGAGGAATTTCAAAAGTCAAAAGTATCTTTCGTTTTGAAATCCTTCGGTGGAAAAATTTCAAAAGTCAAAAGTATTTTTCGTTTTCAAATCCTTCGGTGGAGGAATTTCAAAAGTCAGAAGTATCTTTCGTTTTCAAATCCTTTGGTGGAGGGATTTCAAAAGTCAAAAGTGTCTTTCGTTTTCAAAACCCTTGGGTGGAGGAATTTCAAAAGTCAGAAGTATCTTTCGTTTTGAAATCCTTCGGTGGAGAGATTTCAAAAGTCAAAAGTATCTTTCGTTTTGAATTCCTTCGGTGGAGGAATTTCAAAAGTCAGAAGTATCTTTCGTTTTGAAATCCTTCGGTGGAGAGATTTCAAAAGTCAAAAGTATCTTTCGTTTTCAAATCCTTCGGTGGAGGAATTTCAAAAGTCAAAAGTATCTTTCGTTTTGAAATCTTTCGGTGGAGGGATTTCAAAAGTCAAAAGTAACTTTCGTTTTGAAATCCTTCGGTGGAGGGATTTCAAAAGTCAGAAGTATCTTTCGTTTTGAAATCCTTCGGTGGAGGGATTTCAAAAGTCAGAAGTATCTTTCGTTTTGAAATCTTTCGGTGGAGGGAATTCAAAAGTCAGAAGTATCTTTCGTTTTGAAATCCTTCGGTGGAGAGATTTCAAAAGTCAAAAGTATCTTTCGTTTTGAAATCCTTCGGTGGAGGGATTTCAAAAGTCAGAAGTATCATTCGTTTTGAAATCCTTCGGTGGAGGGATTTCAAAAATCAAAAGTATCTTGCGTTTTAAAATCCTTCGGTGGAGGGATTTCAAAAGTCAGAAGTATCATTCGTTTTGAAATCCTTCGGTGGAGGGATTTCAAAAATCAAAAGTATCTTTCGTTTTGAAATCCTTCGGTGGAGGGATTTCAAAACTCAGAAGTATTTTTCGTTTTCAAATCCTTCGGTGGAGGAATTTCAAAAGTCAAAAGTATTTTTCGTTTTGAAATCTTTCGGTGGAGGGATTTCAAAAGTCAAAAGTAACTTTCGTTTTGAAATCCTTCGGTGGAGGGATTTCAAAAGTCAGAAGTATCTTTCGTTTTGAAATCCTTCGGTGGAGGGATTTCAAAAGTCAGAAGTATCTTTCGTTTTGAAATCCTTCGGTGGAGGGAATTCAAAAGTCAGCAGTATCTTTCGTTGTGAAATCCTTCGGTGGAGGAATTTCAAAAGTCAAAAGTATCTTTCGTTTTGAAATCCTTCGGTGGAGGAATTTCAAAAGTCAAAAGTATCTTTCGTTTTGAAATCCTTCGGTGGAGGGATTTCAAAAGTCAAAAGTGTCTTTCGTTTTGAAATCCTTCGGTGGAGGGATTTCAAAACTCAGAAGTATTTTTCGTTTTGAAAACCTTCGGTGGAGGGATTTCAAAAGTCAAAAGTATCTTTCGTTTTGAAATCCTTCGGTGGAGGGATTTCAAAAGTCAAAAGTGTCTTTCGTTTTGAAATCCTTCGGTGGAGGAATTTCAAAAGTCAAAAGTGTCTTTCGTTTTGAAATCCTTCGGTGGAGGGATTTCAAAAGTCAGAATTATCAATCGTTTTGAAATCCTTCGGTGGAGGAATTTCAAAAGTCAAAAGTATCTTTCGTTTTGAAATCTTTCGGTGGAGGGATTTCAAAAGTCAAAAGTAACGTTCGTTTTGAAATCCTTCGGTGGAGGGATTTCAAAACTCAGAAGTATTTTTCGTTTTCAAATCTTTCGGTGGAGGGATTTCAAAAGTCAGAAGTATCTTTCGTTTTGAAATGCTTCGGTGGAGGAATTTCAAAAGTCAAAAGTATCTTTCGTTTTGAAATCCTTCGGTGGAAAAATTTCAAAAGTCAAAAGTATTTTTCGTTTTCAAATCCTTCGGTGGAGGAATTTCAAAAGTCAGAAGTATCTTTCGTTTTCAAATCCTTTGGTGGAGGGATTTCAAAAGTCAAAAGTGTCTTTCGTTTTCAAAACCCTTGGGTGGAGGAATTTCAAAAGTCAGAAGTATCTTTCGTTTTGAAATCCTTCGGTGGAGAGATTTCAAAAGTCAAAAGTATCTTTCGTTTTGAATTCCTTCGG
This sequence comes from Oscheius myriophilus, assembly GCA_964057215.1. NCBI lineage: Eukaryota > Metazoa > Nematoda > Chromadorea > Rhabditida > Rhabditidae > Oscheius > Oscheius myriophilus. The sequence goes on along the minus strand of OZ059903.1, from coordinate 5,045,702 downwards.
TGGAGGAATTTCAAAAGTCAGAAGTATCTTTCGTTTTGAAATCCTTCGGTGGAGAGATTTCAAAAGTCAAAAGTATCTTTCGTTTTCAAATCCTTCGGTGGAGGAATTTCAAAAGTCAAAAGTATCTTTCGTTTTGAAATCTTTCGGTGGAGGGATTTCAAAAGTCAAAAGTAACTTTCGTTTTGAAATCCTTCGGTGGAGGGATTTCAAAAGTCAGAAGTATCTTTCGTTTTGAAATCCTTCGGTGGAGGGATTTCAAAAGTCAGAAGTATCTTTCGTTTTGAAATCTTTCGGTGGAGGGAATTCAAAAGTCAGAAGTATCTTTCGTTTTGAAATCCTTCGGTGGAGAGATTTCAAAAGTCAAAAGTATCTTTCGTTTTGAAATCCTTCGGTGGAGGGATTTCAAAAGTCAGAAGTATCATTCGTTTTGAAATCCTTCGGTGGAGGGATTTCAAAAATCAAAAGTATCTTGCGTTTTAAAATCCTTCGGTGGAGGGATTTCAAAAGTCAGAAGTATCATTCGTTTTGAAATCCTTCGGTGGAGGGATTTCAAAAATCAAAAGTATCTTTCGTTTTGAAATCCTTCGGTGGAGGGATTTCAAAACTCAGAAGTATTTTTCGTTTTCAAATCCTTCGGTGGAGGAATTTCAAAAGTCAAAAGTATTTTTCGTTTTGAAATCTTTCGGTGGAGGGATTTCAAAAGTCAAAAGTAACTTTCGTTTTGAAATCCTTCGGTGGAGGGATTTCAAAACTCAGAAGTATTTTTCGTTTTCAAATCTTTCGGTGGACGGATTTCAAAAGTCAGAAGTATCTTTCGTTTTGAAATGCTGCGGTGGAGGAATTTCAAAAGTCAAAAGTAGCTTTCGTTTTGAAACCCTTCGGTGGAGGAATTTCAAAAGTCAAAAGTATTTTTCTTTTTCAAATCCTTCGGTGGAGGAATTTCAAAAGTCAGAAGTATCTTTCGTTTTGAAATCCTTCAGTGGAGGGATTTCAAAAGTCAGAAGTATCATTCGTTTTGGAATCCTTCGGTGGAGAGATTTCAAAAGTCAAAAGTATCTTTCGTTTTGAAATCCTTCAGTGGAGGGATTTCAAAAGTCAAAAGTAACTTTCGTTTTGAAACCCTTCGGTGGAGGGATTTCAAAACTCAGAAGTATTTTTCGTTTTCAAATCTTTCGGTGGAGGGATTTCAAAAGTCAGAAGTATCTTTCGTTTTGAAATCCTTCGGTGGAGGGATTTCAAAAGTCAAAAGTATCTTTCGTTTTGAAATCCTTCGGTGGAGAGATTTCAAAAATCAGAAGTATCTTACGTTTTGAAATCCTTCGGTGGGGGATTTCAAAAGTCAGAAGTTTCTTTCGTTTTGAAATCCTTCGGTGGAGGGATTTCAAAAGTCAGAAGTTTCTTTCGTTTAGAAATCCTTCGGTGGAGGGATTTCAAAAGTCAGAAGTATCTTTCGTTTTGAAATCCTTCGGTGGAGGAATTTCAAAACACAGAAGTATTTTTCGTTTTTAAATCCTTCGGTGGAGAGATTTCATAAATCAGAAGTATCTTTCGTTTTGAAATCCTTCGGTGGAGAGATTTCATAAGTCAGAAGTATCTTTCGTTTTGAAATCCTTCGGTGGAGGAATTTCAAAACACAGAAGTATTTTACGTTTTTAAATCCTTCGGTGGAGAGATTTCATAAATCAGAAGTATCTTTCGTTTTTAAATCCTTCGGTGGAGGGATTTCAAAACTCAGAAGTATTTTTCGTTTTCAAATCTTTCGGTGGAGGGATTTCAAAAGTCAGAAGTATCTTTCGTTTTGAAATCCTTCGGTGGAGGAATTTCAAAAGTCAAAAGTATCTTTCGTTTTGAAATCCTTCGGTGGAGGGATTTCAAAAGTCAGAAGTATCTTTCGTTTTGAAATCCTTCGGTGGAGGGATTTCAAAAGTCAGAAGTATCTTTTGTTTTGAAATCCTTCGGTGGAGGGAATTCAAAAGTCAGAAGTATCTTTCGTTGTGAAATCCTTCGGTGGAGGAATTTTAAAAGTCAAAAGTATCTTTCGTTTTGAAATCCTTCGGTGGAGGAATTTCAAAAGTCAGAAGTATCTTTCGTTTTGAAATCCTTCGGTGGAGGGTATTCAAAAGTCAAAAGTGTCTTTCGTTTTGAAATCCTTCGGTGGAGGGATTTCAAAACTCAGAAGTATTTTTCGTTTTGAAATCCTTCGGTGGAGGGATTTCAAAAGTCAAAAGTATCTTTCGTTTTGAAATCCTTCGGTGGAGGGATTTCAAAAGTCAAAAGTGTCTTTCGTTTTGAAATCCTTCGGTGGAGGAATTTCAAAAGTCAAAAGTGTCTTTCGTTTTGAATTCCTTCGGTGGAGGGATTTCAAAAGTCAGAATTATCAATCGTTTTGAAATCCTTCGGTGGAGGAAATTCAAAAGTCAAAAGTATCTTTCGTTTTGAAATCTTTCGGTGGAGGGATTTCAAAAGTCAAAAGTAACGTTCGTTTTGAAATCCTTCGGTGGAGGGATTTCAAAACTCAGAAGTATTTTTCGTTTTCAAATCTTTCGGTGGAGGGATTTCAAAAGTCAGAAGTATCTTTCGTTTTGAAATGCTTCGGTGGAGGAATTTCAAAAGTCAAAAGTATCTTTCGTTTTGAAATCCTTCGGTGGAAAAATTTCAAAAGTCAAAAGTATTTTTCGTTTTCAAATCCTTCGGTGGAGGAATTTCAAAAGTCAGAAGTATCTTTCGTTTTCAAAACCTTTAATGGAGGGATTTCAAAAGTCAAAAGTGTCTTTCGTTTTCAAAACCCTTGGGTGGAGGATTTTCAAAAGCCAGAAGTATCTTTCGTTTTGAAATCCTTCGGTGGAGAGATTTCAAAAGTCAAAAGTATCTTTCGTTTTGAAATCCTTCGGTGGAGAGATTTCAAAAGTCAAAAGTATCTTTCGTTTTCAAAACCTTCGGTGGAGGAATTTCAAAAGTCAAAAGTATCTTTCGTTTTGAAATCTTTCGGTGGAGGGATTTCAAAAGTCAAAAGTAACTTTCGTTTTGAAATCCTTCGGTGGAGAGATTTCAAAAGTCAGAAGTATCTTTCGTTTTGAAATCCTTCGGTGGAGGGATTTCAAAAGTCAGAAGTATCTTTCGTTTTGGAATCTTTCGGTGGAGGGAATTCAAAAGTCAGAAGTATCTTTCGTTTTGAAATCCTTCGGTGGAGGGATTTCAAAAGTCAGAAGTTTCTTTCGTTTTGAAATCCATCGGTGGAAAGATTTCAAAAGTCAGAAGTATCTTTCGTTTTGAAATCCTTCGGTGGAGGGATTTCAAAAGTCAGAAGTTTCTTTCGTTTTGAAATCCTTCGGTGGAGGGATTTCAAAAGTCAGAAGTATCTTTCGTTTTGAAATCCTTCGGTGGAGGGATTTCAAAAGTCAGAAGTATCATTCGTTTTGAAATCCTTCGGTGGAGGGATTTCAAAAGTCAGAAGTATCATTCGTTTTGAAATCCTTCGGTGGGGGGGATTTCAAAAGTCAGAAGTATCATTCGTTTTGAAATCTTTCGGTGGAGAGATTTCAAAAGTCAGAAGTATCATTCGTTTTGAAATCCTTCGGTGGAGGGATTTCAAAAGTCAGAAGTATCTTTCGTTTTGAAATCCTTCGGTGGAGGGATTTCAAAAGTCAGAAGTTTCTTTCGTTTTGAAATCCATCGGTGGAGGGATATCAAAAGTCAGAAGTATCTTTCGTTTTGAAATCCTTCGGTGGAGGGATTTCAAAAGTCAGAAGTATCTTTCGTTTTGAAATCCTTCGGTGGAGGAATTTCAAAAGTCAAAAGTATCTTTCGTTTTGAAATCCTTCGGTGGAGGGATTTCAAAAGTCAGAAGTATCTTTCGTTTTGAAATCCTTCGGTGGAGGGATTTCAAAAGTCAGAAGTATTTTTCGTTTTGAAATCCTTCGGTGGAGGGATTTCAAAAGTCAGAAGTATCTTTCGTTTTGAAATCCTTCGGTGGAGGGATTTCAAAAGTCAGAAGTATCATTCGTTTTGAAATCCTTCGGTGGAGGGATATCAAAAGTCAGAAGTATCATTCGTTTTGAAATCCTTCGGTGGGGGGATTTCAAAAGTCAGAAGTATCTTTCGTTTTGAAATCCTTCGGTGGAGGGATTTCAAAAGTCAGAAGTATCTTTCGTTTTGGAATCTTTCGGTGGAGGGAATTCAAAAGTCAGAAGTATCTTTCGTTTTGAAATCCTTCGGTGGAGGGATTTCAAAAGTCAGAAGTTTCTTTCGTTTTGAAATCCATCGGTGGAAAGATTTCAAAAGTCAGAAGTATCTTTCGTTTTGAAATCCTTCGGTGGAGGGATTTCAAAAGTCAGAAGTTTCTTTCGTTTTGAAATCCTTCGGTGGAGGGATTTCAAAAGTCAGAAGTATCTTTCGTTTTGAAATCCTTCGGTGGAGGGATTTCAAAAGTCAGAAGTATCATTCGTTTTGAAATCCTTCGGTGGAGGGATTTCAAAAGTCAGAAGTATCATTCGTTTTGAAATCCTTCGGTGGGGGGGATTTCAAAAGTCAGAAGTATCATTCGTTTTGAAATCTTTCGGTGGAGGGATTTCAAAAGTCAGAAGTATCATTCGTTTTGAAATCCTTCGGTGGAGGGATTTCAAAAGTCAGAAGTATCTTTCGTTTTGAAATCCTTCGGTGGAGGGATTTCAAAAGTCAGAAGTTTCTTTCGTTTTGAAATCCATCGGTGGAGGGATTTCAAAAGTCAGAAGTATCTTTCGTTTTGAAATCCTTCGGTGGAGGGATTTCAAAAGTCAGAAGTATCTTTCGTTTTGAAATCCTTCGGTGGAGGAATTTCAAAAGTCAAAAGTAACTTTCGTTTTGAAATCCTTCGGTGGAGGGATTTCAAAAGTCAGAAGTTTCTTTCGTTTTGAAATCCATCGGTGGAGGGATTTCAAAAGTCAGAAGTATTTTTCGTTTTGAAATCCTTCGGTGGAGGGATTTCAAAAGTCAGAAGTTTCTTTCGTTTTGAAATCCATCGGTGGAGGGATTTCAAAAGTCAGAAGTATCTTTCGTTTTGAAATCCTTCGGTGGAGGGATTTCAAAAGTCAGAAGTATCTTTCGTTTTGAAATCCTTCGGTGGAGGGATTTCAAAAGTCAGAAGTATCTTTCGTTTTGAAATCCTTCGGTGGAGGGATTTCAAAAGTCAGAAGTATCTTTCGTTTTGAAATCCTTCGGTGGAGGGATTTCAAAAGTCAGAAGTATCATTCGTTTTGAAATCCTTCGGTGGAGGGATTTCAAAAGTCAGAAGTATCATTCGTTTTGAAATCCTTCGGTGGGGGGATTTCAAAAGTCAGAAGTATCTTTCGTTTTGAAATCTTTCGGTGGGGGGGATTTCAAAAGTCAGAAGTATCATTCGTTTTGAAATCCATCGGTGGAGGGATTTCAAAAGTCAGAAGTATCTTTCGTTTTGAAATCCTTCGGTGGAGGGATTTCAAAAGTCAGAAGTTTCTTTCGTTTTGAAATCCATCGGTGGAGGGATTTCAAAAGTCAGAAGTATCTTTCGTTTTGAAATCCTTCGGTGGAGGGATTTCAAAAGTCAGAAGTATCTTTCGTTTTGAAATCCTTCGGTGGAGGGATTTCAAAAGTCAGAAGTATCATTCGTTTTGAAATCTTTCGGTGGAGGGATTTCAAAAGTCAGAAGTATCATTCGTTTTGAAATCCTTCGGTGGAGGGATTTCAAAAGTCAAAAGTATCTTTCGTTTTGAAATCCTTCGGTGGAGGGATTTCAAAAGTCACAATTATCATTCGTTTTGAAATCCTTCGGTGGAGGGATTTCAAAAGTCGGAAGTATCTTTCGTTTTGAAATCCTTCGGTGGAGGGATTTCAAAAGTCAGAAGTATCTGTCGTTTTGAAATCCTTCGGTGGAGGAATTTCAAAAGTCAAAAGTATCTTTCGTTTTGAAATTCTTCGGTGGAGGGATTTCAAAAGTCAGAAGTATCTGTCGTTTTGAAATCCTTCGGTGGAGGAATTTCGAAAGTCAAAAGTATCTTTCGTTTTGAAATCCTTCGGTGGAGGGATTTCAAAACTCAGAAGTGTTTTTCGTTTTCAAATCCTTCGGTGGAGAGATTTCAAAAGTCAGAAGTATCTTTCGTTTTGAAATCCTTCGGTGGAGGAATTTCAAAAGTCAAAAGTAACTTTCGTTTTGAAATCCTACGGTGGAGGGATTTCAAAAGTCAGAAGTTTCTTTCGTTTTGAAATCCATCGGTGGAGGGATTTCAAAAGTCAGAAGTATCTTTCGTTTTGAAATCCTTCGGTGGAGGGATTTCAAAAGTCAGAAGTATCTTTCGTTTTGAAATCCTTCGGTGGAGGAATTTCAAAAGTCAGAAGTATTTTTCGTTTTGAAATCCTTCGGTGGAGGGATTTCAAAAGTCAGAAGTTTCTTTCGTTTTGAAATCCATCGGTGGAGGGATTTCAAAAGTCAGAAGTATCTTTCGTTTTGAAATCCTTCGGTGGAGGGATTTCAAAAGTCAGAAGTATCTTTCGTTTTGAAATCCTTCGGTGGAGGGATTTCAAAAGTCAGAAGTATCTTTCGTTTTGAAATCCTTCGGTGGAGGGATTTCAAAAGTCAGAAGTATCTTTCGTTTTGAAATCTTTCGGTGGGGGGGATTTCAAAAGTCAGAAGTATCATTCGTTTTGAAATCCATCGGTGGAGGGATTTCAAAAGTCAGAAGTATCTTTCGTTTTGAAATCCTTCGGTGGAGGGATTTCAAAAGTCAGAAGTTTCTTTCGTTTTGAAATCCATCGGTGGAGGGATTTCAAAAGTCAGAAGTATCTTTCGTTTTGAAATCCTTCGGTGGAGGGATTTCAAAAGTCAGAAGTATCTTTCGTTTTGAAATCCTTCGGTGGAGGGATTTCAAAAGTCAGAAGTATCATTCGTTTTGAAATCCTTCGGTGGAGGGATTTCAAAAGTCAGAAGTATCTTTCGTTTTGAAATCCTTCGGTGGAGGAATTTCAAAAGTCAAAAGTATCTTTCGTTTTGAAATCCTTCGGTGGAGGGATTTCAAAACTCAGAAGTGTTTTTCGTTTTCAAATCCTTCGGTGGAGAGATTTCAAAAGTAAGAAGTATCTTTCGTTTTGAAATCCTTCGGTGGAGGAATTTCAAAAGTCAAAAGTATCTTTCGTTTTGAAATCCTTCGGTGGAGGGATTTCAAAAGTCAGAAGTTTCTTTCGTTTTGAAATCCATCGGTGGAGGGATTTCAAAAGTCAGAAGTATCTTTCGTTTTGAAATCCTTCGGTGGAGGGAATTCAAAAGTCAGAAGTTTCTTTCGTTTTGAAATCCATCGGTGGAGGGATTTCAAAAGTCAGAAGTATCTGTCGTTTTGAAATCCTTCGGCGGAGGAATTTCAAAAGTCGAAAGTATCTTTCGTTTTGAAATCCTTCGGTGGAGGGATTTCAAAAGTCAGAAGTATCTTTCGTTTTGAAATCCTTCGGTGGAGGGATTTCAAAAGTCAGAAGTATCATTCGTTTTGAAATCCTTCGGTGGAGGGATTTCAAAAGTCAGAAGTGTCATTCGTTTTGAAATCCTTCGGTGGGGGGGATTTCAAAAGTCAGAAGTATCATTCGTTTTGAAATCTTTCGGTGGAGGGATTTCAAAAGTCAGAAGTTTCATTTGTTTTGAAATCCTTCGGTGGAGGGATTTCAAAAGTCAGAAGTATCTTTCGTTTTGAAATCCTTCGGTGGAGGGATTTCAAAAGTCACAATTATCATTCGTTTTGAAATCCTTCGGTGGAGGGATTTCAAAAGTCAGAAGTATCTTTCGTTTTGAAATCCTTCGGTGGAGGGATTTCAAAAGTCAGAAGTGTCATTCGTTTTAAAATCCTTCGGTGGGGGGGATTTCAAAAGTCAGAAGTATCATTCGTTTTGAAATCTTTCGGTGGAGGGATTTCAAAAGTCAGAAGTTTCATTCGTTTTGAAATCCTTCGGTGGAGGGATTTCAAAAGTCAGAAGTATCTTTCGTTTTGAAATCCTTCGGTGGAGGGATTTCAAAAGTCACAATTATCATTCGTTTTGAAATCCTTCGGTGGAGGGATTTCAAAAGTCACAATTATCATTCGTTTTGAAATCCTTCGGTGGAGGGATTTCAAAAGTCAGAAGTATCTTTCGTTTTGAAATCCTTCGGTGGAGGGATTTCAAAAGTCAGAAGTATCTGTCGTTTTGAAATCCTTCGGTGGAGGAATTTCAAAAGTCAAAAGTATCTTTCGTTTTGAAATCCTTCGTTGGAGAGATTTCAAAAGTCAGAAGTATCTTTCGTTTTGAAATCCTTCGGTGGAGGAATTTCAAAAGTCAAAAGTAACTTTCGTTTTGAAATCCTTCGGTGGAGGGATTTCAAAAGTCAGAAGTTTCTTTCGTTTTGAAATCCATCGGTGGAGGGATTTCAAAAGTCAGAAGTATCTTTCGTTTTGAAATCCTTCGGTGGAGGAATTTCAAAAGTCAAAAGTAACTTTCGTTTTGAAATCCTTCGGTGGAGGGATTTCAAAAGTCAGAAGTTTCTTTCGTTTTGAAATCCTTCGGTGGAGGGATTTCAAAAGTCAGAAGTTTCTTTCGTTTTGAAATCCTTCGGTGGAGGGATTTCAAAAGTCAGAAGTATCATTCGTTTTGAAATCCTTCGGTGGAGGGATTTCAAAAGTCAGAAGTGTCATTCGTTTTGAAATCCTTCGGTGGGGGGGATTTCAAAAGTCAGAAGTATCATTCGTTTTGAAATCTTTCGGTGGAGGGATTTAAAAAGTCAGAAGTTTCATTCGTTTTGAAATCCTTCGGTGGAGGGATTTCAAAAGTCAGAAGTATCTTTCGTTTTGAAATCCTTCGGTGGAGGGATTTCAAAAGTCACAATTATCATTCGTTTTGAAATCCTTCGGTGGAGGGATTTCAAAAGTCAGAAGTATCTTTCGTTTTGAAATCCTTCGGTGGAGGGATTTCAAAAGTCAGAAGTGTCATTCGTTTTAAAATCCTTCGGTGGGGGGGATTTCAAAAGTCAGAAGTATCATTCGTTTTGAAATCTTTCGGTGGAGGGATTTCAAAAGTCAGAAGTTTCATTCGTTTTGAAATCCTTCGGTGGAGGGATTTCAAAAGTCAGAAGTATCTTTCGTTTTGAAATCCTTCGGTGGAGGGATTTCAAAAGTCACAATTATCATTCGTTTTGAAATCCTTCGGTGGAGGGATTTCAAAAGTCAGAAGTATCTTTCGTTTTGAAATCCTTCGGTGGAGGGATTTCAAAAGTCAGAAGTATCTGTCGTTTTGAAATCCTTCGGTGGAGGAATTTCAAAAGTCAAAAGTATCTTTCGTTTCGAAATCCTTCGTTGGAGAGATTTCAAAAGTCAGAAGTATCTTTCGTTTTGAAATCCTTCGGTGGAGGAATTTCAAAAGTCAAAAGTAACTTTCGTTTTGAAATCCTTCGGTGGAGGGATTTCAAAAGTCAGAAGTTTCTTTCGTTTTGAAATCCATCGGTGGAGGGATTTCAAAAGTCAGAAGTATCTTTCGTTTTGAAATCCTTCGGTGAAGGAATTTCAAAAGTCAAAAGTAACTTTCGTTTTGAAATCCTTTGGTGGAGGGATTTCAAAAGTCAGAAGTTTCTTTCGTTTTGAAATCCATCGGTGGAGGGATTTCAAAAGTCAGAAGTATCTTTCGTTTTGAAATCCTTCGGTGGAGGGATTTCAAAAGTCAGAAGTATCTTTCGTTTTGAAATCCTTCGGTGGAGGGATTTCAAAAGTCAGAAGTATCATTCGTTTTGAAATCCTTCGGTGGGGGGGATTTCAAAAGTCAGAAGTATCATTCGTTTTGAAATCTTTCGGTGGAGGGATTTCAAAAGTCAGAAGTATCATTCGTTTTGAAATCCTTCGGTGGAGGGATTTCAAAAGTCAGAAATATCTTTCGTTTTGAAATTCTTCGGTGGAGGGATTTCAAAAGTCACAATTATCATTCGTTTTGAAATCCTTCGGTGGAGGGATTTCAAAAGTCAGAAGTATCTTTCGTTTTGAAATCCTTCGGTGGAGGGATTTCAAAAGTCAGAAGTATCTGTCGTTTTGAAATCCTTCGGTGGAGGAATTTCAAAAGTCAAAAGTATCTTTCGTTTTGAAATCCTTCGGTGGAGGGATTTCAAAAGTCAGAAGTATCTGTCGTTTTGAAATCCTTCGGTGGAGGAATTTCAAAAGTCAAAAGTATCTTTCGTTTTGAAATCCTTCGGTGGAGGAATTTCAAAAGTCAAAAGTATCTTTCGTTTTGAAATCCTTCGGTGGAGGGATTTCAAAAGTCAGAAGTTTCTTTCGTTTTGAAATCCATCGGTGGAGGGATTTCAAAAGTCAGAAGTATCTTTCGTTTTGAAATCCTTCGGTGGAGGAATTTCAAAAGTCAGAAGTTTCATTTGTTTTGAAATCCTTCGGTGGAGGGATTTCAAAAGTCAGAAGTATCTTTCGTTTTGAAATCCTTCGGTGGAGGGATTTCAAAAGTCACAATTATCATTCGTTTTGAAATCCTTCGGTGGAGGGATTTCAAAAGTCAGAAGTATCTTTCGTTTTGAAATCCTTCGGTGGAGGGATTTCAAAAGTCAGAAGTGTCATTCGTTTTAAAATCCTTCGGTGGGGGGGATTTCAAAAGTCAGAAGTATCATTCGTTTTGAAATCTTTCGGTGGAGGGATTTCAAAAGTCAGAAGTTTCATTCGTTTTGAAATCCTTCGGTGGAGGGATTTCAAAAGTCAGAAGTATCTTTCGTTTTGAAATCCTTCGGTGGAGGGATTTCAAAAGTCACAATTATCATTCGTTTTGAAATCCTTCGGTGGAGGGATTTCAAAAGTCAGAAGTATCTTTCGTTTTGAAATCCTTCGGTGGAGGGATTTCAAAAGTCAGAAGTATCTGTCGTTTTGAAATCCTTCGGTGGAGGAATTTCAAAAGTCAAAAGTATCTTTCGTTTTGAAATCCTTCGTTGGAGAGATTTCAAAAGTCAGAAGTATCTTTCGTTTTGAAATCCTTCGGTGGAGGAATTTCAAAAGTCAAAAGTAACTTTCGTTTTGAAATCCTTCGGTGGAGGGATTTCAAAAGTCAGAAGTTTCTTTCGTTTTGAAATCCATCGGTGGAGGGATTTCAAAAGTCAGAAGTATCTTTCGTTTTGAAATCCTTCGGTGGAGGAATTTCAAAAGTCAAAAGTAACTTTCGTTTTGAAATCCTTCGGTGGAGGGATTTCAAAAGTCAGAAGTTTCTTTCGTTTTGAAATCCTTCGGTGGAGGGATTTCAAAAGTCAGAAGTTTCTTTCGTTTTGAAATCCTTCGGTGGAGGGATTTCAAAAGTCAGAAGTATCATTCGTTTTGAAATCCTTCGGTGGAGGGATTTCAAAAGTCAGAAGTGTCATTCGTTTTGAAATCCTTCGGTGGGGGGGATTTCAAAAGTCAGAAGTATCATTCGTTTTGAAATCTTTCGGTGGAGGGATTTCAAAAGTCAGAAGTTTCATTCGTTTTGAAATCCTTCGGTGGGAGGATTTCAAAAGTCAGAAGTATCTTTCGTTTTGAAATCCTTCGGTGGAGGGATTTCAAAAGTCACAATTATCATTCGTTTTGAAATCCTTCGGTGGAGGGATTTCAAAAGTCAGAAGTATCTTTCGTTTTGAAATCCTTCGGTGGAGGGATTTCAAAAGTCAGAAGTGTCATTCGTTTTAAAATCCTTCGGTGGGGGGGATTTCAAAAGTCAGAAGTATCATTCGTTTTGAAATCTTTCGGTGGAGGGATTTCAAAAGTCAGAAGTTTCATTCGTTTTGAAATCCTTCGGTGGAGGGATTTCAAAAGTCAGAAGTATCTTTCGTTTTGAAATCCTTCGGTGGAGGGATTTCAAAAGTCACAATTATCATTCGTTTTGAAATCCTTCGGTGGAGGGATTTCAAAAGTCAGAAGTATCTTTCGTTTTGAAATCCTTCGGTGGAGGGATTTCAAAAGTCAGAAGTATCTTTCGTTTTGAAATCCTTCGGTGGAGGAATTTCAAAAGTCAAAAGTAACTTTCGTTTTGAAATCCTTCGGTGGAGGGATTTCAAAAGTCAGAAGTTTCTTTCGTTTTGAAATCCATCGGTGGAGGGATTTCAAAAGTCAGAAGTATCTTTCGTTTTGAAATCCTTCGGTGAAGGAATTTCAAAAGTCAAAAGTAACTTTCGTTTTGAAATCCTTTGGTGGAGGGATTTCAAAAGTCAGAAGTTTCTTTCGTTTTGAAATCCATCGGTGGAGGGATTTCAAAAGTCAGAAGTATCTTTCGTTTTGAAATCCTTCGGTGGAGGGATTTCAAAAGTCAGAAGTATCTTTCGTTTTGAAATCCTTCGGTGGAGGGATTTCAAAAGTCAGAAGTATCATTCGTTTTGAAATCCTTCGGTGGGGGGGATTTCAAAAGTCAGAAGTATCATTCGTTTTGAAATCTTTCGGTGGAGGGATTTCAAAAGTCAGAAGTATCATTCGTTTTGAAATCCTTCGGTGGAGGGATTTCAAAAGTCAGAAATATCTTTCGTTTTGAAATTCTTCGGTGGAGGGATTTCAAAAGTCACAATTATCATTCGTTTTGAAATCCTTCGGTGGAGGGATTTCAAAAGTCAGAAGTATCTTTCGTTTTGAAATCCTTCGGTGGAGGGATTTCAAAAGTCAGAAGTATCTGTCGTTTTGAAATCCTTCGGTGGAGGAATTTCAAAAGTCAAAAGTATCTTTCGTTTTGAAATCCTTCGGTGGAGGGATTTCAAAAGTCAGAAGTATCTGTCGTTTTGAAATCCTTCGGTGGAGGAATTTCAAAAGTCAAAAGTATCTTTCGTTTTGAAATCCTTCGGTGGAGGAATTTCAAAAGTCAAAAGTATCTTTCGTTTTGAAATCCTTCGGTGGAGGGATTTCAAAAGTCAGAAGTTTCTTTCGTTTTGAAATCCATCGGTGGAGGGATTTCAAAAGTCAGAAGTATCTTTCGTTTTGAAATCCTTCGGTGGAGGAATTTCAAAAGTCAAAAGTAACTTTCGTTTTGAAATCCTTCGGTGGAGGGATTTCAAAAGTCAGAAGTTTCTTTCGTTTTGAAATCCTTCGGTGGAGGGATTTCAAAAGTCAGAAGTTTCTTTCGTTTTGAAATCCTTCGGTGGAGGGATTTCAAAAGTCAGAAGTATCATTCGTTTTGAAATCCTTCGGTGGAGGGATTTCAAAAGTCAGAAGTGTCATTCGTTTTGAAATCCTTCGGTGGGGGGGATTTCAAAAGTCAGAAGTATCATTCGTTTTGAAATCTTTCGGTGGAGGGATTTCAAAAGTCAGAAGTTTCATTCGTTTTGAAATCCTTCGGTGGAGGGATTTCAAAAGTCAGAAGTATCTTTCGTTTTGAAATCCTTCGGTGGAGGGATTTCAAAAGTCACAATTATCATTCGTTTTGAAATCCTTCGGTGGAGGGATTTCAAAAGTCAGAAGTATCTTTCGTTTTGAAATCCTTCGGTGGAGGGATTTCAAAAGTCAGAAGTGTCATTCGTTTTAAAATCCTTCGGTGGGGGGGATTTCAAAAGTCAGAAGTATCATTCGTTTTGAAATCTTTCGGTGGAGGGATTTCAAAAGTCAGAAGTTTCATTCGTTTTGAAATCCTTCGGTGGAGGGATTTCAAAAGTCAGAAGTATCTTTCGTTTTGAAATCCTTCGGTGGAGGGATTTCAAAAGTCACAATTATCATTCGTTTTGAAATCCTTCGGTGGAGGGATTTCAAAAGTCAGAAGTATCTTTCGTTTTGAAATCCTTCGGTGGAGGGATTTCAAAAGTCAGAAGTATCTGTCGTTTTGAAATCCTTCGGTGGAGGAATTTCAAAAGTCAAAAGTATCTTTCGTTTCGAAATCCTTCGTTGGAGAGATTTCAAAAGTCAGAAGTATCTTTCGTTTTGAAATCCTTCGGTGGAGGAATTTCAAAAGTCAAAAGTAACTTTCGTTTTGAAATCCTTCGGTGGAGGGATTTCAAAAGTCAGAAGTTTCTTTCGTTTTGAAATCCATCGGTGGAGGGATTTCAAAAGTCAGAAGTATCTTTCGTTTTGAAATCCTTCGGTGAAGGAATTTCAAAAGTCAAAAGTAACTTTCGTTTTGAAATCCTTTGGTGGAGGGATTTCAAAAGTCAGAAGTTTCTTTCGTTTTGAAATCCATCGGTGGAGGGATTTCAAAAGTCAGAAGTATCTTTCGTTTTGAAATCCTTCGGTGGAGGGATTTCAAAAGTCAGAAGTATCTTTCGTTTTGAAATCCTTCGGTGGAGGGATTTCAAAAGTCAGAAGTATCATTCGTTTTGAAATCCTTCGGTGGGGGGGATTTCAAAAGTCAGAAGTATCATTCGTTTTGAAATCTTTCGGTGGAGGGATTTCAAAAGTCAGAAGTATCATTCGTTTTGAAATCCTTCGGTGGAGGGATTTCAAAAGTCAGAAATATCTTTCGTTTTGAAATTCTTCGGTGGAGGGATTTCAAAAGTCACAATTATCATTCGTTTTGAAATCCTTCGGTGGAGGGATTTCAAAAGTCAGAAGTATCTTTCGTTTTGAAATCCTTCGGTGGAGGGATTTCAAAAGTCAGAAGTATCTGTCGTTTTGAAATCCTTCGGTGGAGGAATTTCAAAAGTCAAAAGTATCTTTCGTTTTGAAATCCTTCGGTGGAGGGATTTCAAAAGTCAGAAGTATCTGTCGTTTTGAAATCCTTCGGTGGAGGAATTTCAAAAGTCAAAAGTATCTTTCGTTTTGAAATCCTTCGGTGGAGGGATTTCAAAACTCAGAAGTGTTTTTCGTTTTCAAATCCTTCGGTGGAGAGATTTCAAAAGTCAGAAGTATCTTTCGTTTTGAAATCCTTCGGTGGAGGGATTTCAAAAGTCAGAAGTATCATTCGTTTTGAAATCTTTCGGTGGAGGGATTTCAAAAGTCAGAAGTATCTTTCGTTTTGAAATTCTTCGGTGGAGGGATTTCAAAAGTCACAATTATCATTCGTTTTGAAATCCTTCGGTGGAGGGATTTCAAAAGTCAGAAGTATCTTTCGTTTTGAAATCCTTCGGTGGAGGGATTTCAAAAGTCAGAAGTATCTGTCGTTTTGCAATCCTTCGGTGGAGGAATTTCAAAAGTCAAAAGTATCTTTCGTTTTGAAATCCTTCGGTGGAGGGATTTCAAAAGTCAGAAGTATCTGTCGTTTTGAAATCCTTCGGTGGAGGAATTTCAAAAGTCAAAAGTATCTTTCGTTTTGAAATCCTTCGGTGGAGGGATTTCAAAAGTCAGAAGTATCTTTCGTTTTGAAATCCTTCGGTGGAGGGATTTCAAAAGTCAGAAGTATCTTTCGTTTTGAAATCCATCGGTGGAAAGATTTCAAAAGTCAGAAGTATCTTTCGTTTTGAAATCCTTCGGTGGAGGGATTTCAAAAGTCAGAAGTTTCTTTCGTTTTGAAATCCTTCGGTGGAGGGATTTCAAAAGTCAGAAGTATCTTTCGTTTTGAAATCCTTCGGTGGAGGGATTTCAAAAGTCAGAAGTATCATTCGTTTTGAAATCCTTCGGTGGAGGGATTTTAAAAGTCAGAAGTATCATTCGTTTTGAAATCCTTCGGTGGGGGGGATTTCAAAAGTCAGAAGTATCATTCGTTTTGAAATCTTTCAGTGGAGGGATTTCAAAAGTCAGAAGTATCATTCGTTTTGAAATCCTTCGGTGGAGGGATTTTAAAAGTCAGAAGTACCTTTCGTTTTGAAATCCTTCGGTGGAGGGATTTCAAAAGTCACAATTATCATTCGTTTTGAAATCCTTCGGTGGAGGGATTTCAAAAGTCAGAAGTATCTTTCGTTTTGAAATCCTTCGGTGGAGGGATTTCAAAAGTCAGAAATATCTGTCGTTTTGAAATCCTTCGGTGGAGGAATTTCAAAAGTCAAAAGTATCTTTCGTTTTGAAATCCTTCGGTGGAGGGATTTCAAAAGTCAGAAGTATCTGTCGTTTTGAAATCCTTCGGTGGAGGAATTTCAAAAGTCAAAAGTATCTTTCGTTTTGAAATCCTTCGGTGGAGGGATTTCAAAACTCAGAAGTGTTTTTCGTTTTCAAATCCTTCGGTGGAGAGATTTCAAAAGTCAGAAGTATCTTTCGTTTTGAAATCCTTCGGTGGAGGAATTTCAAAAGTCAAAAGTAACTTTCGTTTTGAAATCCTACGGTGGAGGGATTTCAAAAGTCAGAAGTTTCTTTCGTTTTGAAATCCATCGGTGGAGGGATTTCAAAAGTCAGAAGTATCTTTCGTTTTGAAATCCTTCGGTGGAGGGATTTCAAAAGTCAGAAGTATCTTTCGTTTTGAAATCCTTCGGTGGAGGAATTTCAAAAGTCAGAAGTTTCTTTCGTTTTGAAATCCATCGGTGGAGGGATTTCAAAAGTCAGAAGTATTTTTCGTTTTGAAATCCTTCGGTGGAGGGATTTCAAAAGTCAGAAGTTTCTTTCGTTTTGAAATCCATCGGTGGAGGGATTTCAAAAGTCAGAAGTATCTTTCGTTTTGAAATCCTTCGGTGGAGGGATTTCAAAAGTCAGAAGTTTCTTTCGTTTTGAAATCCATCGGTGGAGGGATTTCAAAAGTCAGAAGTATCTTTCGTTTTGAAATCCTTCGGTGGAGGGATTTCAAAAGTCAGAAGTATCTTTCGTTTTGAAATCCTTCGGTGGAGGGATTTCAAAAGTCAGAAGTATCTTTCGTTTTGAAATCCTTCGGTGGAGGGATTTCAAAAGTCAGAAGTATCATTCGTTTTGAAATCCTTCGGTGGAGGGATTTCAAAAGTCAGAAGTATCTTTCGTTTTGAAATCCTTCGGTGGAGGGATTTCAAAAGTCAGAAGTATCATTCGTTTTGAAATCCTTCGGTGGAGGGATTTCAAAAGTCAGAAGTATCATTCGTTTTGAAATCCTTCGGTGGGGGGATTTCAAAAGTCAGAAGTATCTTTCGTTTTGAAATCTTTCGGTGGGGGGGATTTCAAAAGTCAGAAGTATCATTCGTTTTGAAATCCATCGGTGGAGGGATTTCAAAAGTCAGAAGTATCTTTCGTTTTGAAATCCTTCGGTGGAGGGATTTCAAAAGTCAGAAGTTTCTTTCGTTTTGAAATCCATCGGTGGAGGGATTTCAAAAGTCAGAAGTATCTTTCGTTTTGAAATCCTTCGGTGGAGGAATTTCAAAAGTCAAAAGTATCTTTCGTTTTGAAATCCTTCGGTGGAGGGATTTCAAAACTCAGAAGTGTTTTTCGTTTTCAAATCCTTCGGTGGAGAGATTTCAAAAGTCAGAAGTATCTTTCGTTTTGAAATCCTTCGGTGGAGGGATTTCAAAAGTCAGAAGTATCATTCGTTTTGAAATCTTTCGGTGGAGGGATTTCAAAAGTCAGAAGTATCTTTCGTTTTGAAATTCTTCGGTGGAGGGATTTCAAAAGTCACAATTATCATTCGTTTTGAAATCCTTCGGTGGAGGGATTTCAAAAGTCAGAAGTATCTTTCGTTTTGAAATCCTTCGGTGGAGGGATTTCAAAAGTCAGAAGTATCTGTCGTTTTGCAATCCTTCGGTGGAGGAATTTCAAAAGTCAAAAGTATCTTTCGTTTTGAAATCCTTCGGTGGAGGGATTTCAAAAGTCAGAAGTATCTGTCGTTTTGAAATCCTTCGGTGGAGGAATTTCAAAAGTCAAAAGTATCTTTCGTTTTGAAATCCTTCGGTGGAGGGATTTCAAAAGTCAGAAGTATCTTTCGTTTTGAAATCCTTCGGTGGAGGGATTTCAAAAGTCAGAAGTATCTTTCGTTTTGAAATCCATCGGTGGAGGGATTTCAAAAGTCAGAAGTTTCTTTCGTTTTGAAATCCTTCGGTGGAGGGATTTCAAAAGTCAGAAGTATCTTTCGTTTTGAAATCCTTCGGTGGAGGGATTTCAAAAGTCAGAAGTATCATTCGTTTTGAAATCCTTCGGTGGAGGGATTTTAAAAGTCAGAAGTATCATTCGTTTTGAAATCCTTCGGTGGGGGGGATTTCAAAAGTCAGAAGTATCATTCGTTTTGAAATCTTTCAGTGGAGGGATTTCAAAAGTCAGAAGTATCATTCGTTTTGAAATCCTTCGGTGGAGGGATTTTAAAAGTCAGAAGTACCTTTCGTTTTGAAATCCTTCGGTGGAGGGATTTCAAAAGTCACAATTATCATTCGTTTTGAAATCCTTCGGTGGAGGGATTTCAAAAGTCAGAAGTATCTTTCGTTTTGAAATCCTTCGGTGGAGGGATTTCAAAAGTCAGAAATATCTGTCGTTTTGAAATCCTTCGGTGGAGGAATTTCAAAAGTCAAAAGTATCTTTCGTTTTGAAATCCTTCGGTGGAGGGATTTCAAAAGTCAGAAGTATCTGTCGTTTTGAAATCCTTCGGTGGAGGAATTTCAAAAGTCAAAAGTATCTTTCGTTTTGAAATCCTTCGGTGGAGGGATTTCAAAACTCAGAAGTGTTTTTCGTTTTCAAATCCTTCGGTGGAGAGATTTCAAAAGTCAGAAGTATCTTTCGTTTTGAAATCCTTCGGTGGAGGAATTTCAAAAGTCAAAAGTAACTTTCGTTTTGAAATCCTACGGTGGAGGGATTTCAAAAGTCAGAAGTTTCTTTCGTTTTGAAATCCATCGGTGGAGGGATTTCAAAAGTCAGAAGTATCTTTCGTTTTGAAATCCTTCGGTGGAGGGATTTCAAAAGTCAGAAGTATCTTTCGTTTTGAAATCCTTCGGTGGAGGAATTTCAAAAGTCAAAAGTAACTTTCGTTTTGAAATCCTTCGGTGGAGAGATTTCAAAAGTCAGAAGTTTCTTTCGTTTTGAAATCCATCGGTGGAGGGATTTCAAAAGTCAGAAGTATTTTTCGTTTTGAAATCCTTCGGTGGAGGGATTTCAAAAGTCAGAAGTTTCTTTCGTTTTGAAATCCATCGGTGGAGGGATTTCAAAAGTCAGAAGTATCTTTCGTTTTGAAATCCTTCGGTGGAGGGATTTCAAAAGTCAGAAGTATCTTTCGTTTTGAAATCCTTCGGTGGAGGGATTTCAAAAGTCAGAAGTATCTTTCGTTTTGAAATCCTTCGGTGGAGGGATTTCAAAAGTCAGAAGTATCATTCGTTTTGAAATCCTTCGGTGGAGGGATTTCAAAAGTCAGAAGTATCATTCGTTTTGAAATCCTTCGGTGGGGGGATTTCAAAAGTCAGAAGTATCTTTCGTTTTGAAATCTTTCGGTGGGGGGGATTTCAAAAGTCAGAAGTATCATTCGTTTTGAAATCCATCGGTGGAGGGATTTCAAAAGTCAGAAGTATCTTTCGTTTTGAAATCCTTCGGTGGAGGGATTTCAAAAGTCAGAAGTTTCTTTCGTTTTGAAATCCATCGGTGGAGGGATTTCAAAAGTCAGAAGTATCTTTCGTTTTGAAATCCTTCGGTGGAGGGATTTCAAAAGTCAGAAGTATCATTCGTTTTGAAATCCTTCGGTGGAAGGATTTCAAAAGTCAGAAGTATCTTTCGTTTTGAAATCCTTCGGTGGAGGGATTTCAAAAGTCAGAAGTATCTGTCGTTTTGAAATCCTTCGGTGGAGGAATTTCAAAAGTCAAAAGTATCTTTCGTTTTGAAATCCTTCGGTGGAGGGATTTCAAAAGTCAGAAGTATCTGTCGTTTTGAAATCCTTCGGTGGAGGAATTTCAAAACTCAGAAGTGTTTTTCGTTTTCAAATCCTTCGGTGGAGAGATTTCAAAAGTAAGAAGTATCTTTCGTTTTGAAATCCTTCGGTGGAGGGATTTCAAAAGTCAGAAGTATCTTTCGTTTTGAAATCCTTCGGTGGAGGGATTTCAAAAGTCAGAAGTATCTTTCGTTTTGAAATCCTTCGGTGGAGGGATTTCAAAAGTCAGAAGTATCATTCGTTTTGAAATCCTTCGGTGGAGGGATTTCAAAAGTCAGAAGTATCTTTCGTTTTGAAATCCTTCGGTGGAGGGATTTCAAAAGTCAGAAGTATCTGTCGTTTTGAAATCCTTCGGTGGAGGAATTTCAAAAGTCAAAAGTATCTGTCGTTTTGAAATCCTTCGGTGGAGGAATTTCAAAAGTCAAAAGTATCTTTCGTTTTGAAATCCTTCGGTGGAGGGATTTCAAAACTCAGAAGTGTTTTTCGTTTTCAAATCCTTCGGTGGAGAGATTTCAAAAGTCAGAAGTATCTGTCGTTTTGAAATCCTTCGGTGGAGGAATTTCAAAAGTCAAAAGTATCTTTCGTTTTGAAATCCTTCGGTGGAGGGATTTCAAAAGTCAGAAGTATCTGTCGTTTTGAAATCCTTCGGTGGAGGAATTTCAAAAGTCAAAAGTATCTTTCGTTTTGAAATCCTTCGGTGGAGGGATTTCAAAACTCAGAAGTGTTTTTCGTTTTCAAATCCTTCGGTGGAGAGATTTCAAAAGTCAGAAGTATCTTTCGTTTTGAAATCCTTCGGTGGAGGAATTTCAAAAGTCAAAAGTAACTTTCGTTTTGAAATCCTACGGTGGAGGGATTTCAAAAGTCAGAAGTTTCTTTCGTTTTGAAATCCATCGGTGGAGGGATTTCAAAAGTCAGAAGTTTCTTTCGTTTTGAAATCCATCGGTGGAGGGATTTCAAAAGTCAGAAGTATTTTTCGTTTTGAAATCTTTCGGTGGAGGGATTTCAAAAGTCAGAAGTTTCTTTCGTTTTGAAATCCATCGGTGGAGGGATTTCAAAAGTCAGAAGTATCTTTCGTTTTGAAATCCTTCGGTGGAGGGATTTCAAAAGTCAGAAGTATCTTTCGTTTTGAAATCCTTCGGTGGAGGGATTTCAAAAGTCAGAAGTATCTTTTGTTTTGAAATCCTTCGGTGGAGGGCTTTCAAAAGTCAGAAGTATCATTCGTTTTGAAATCCTTCGGTGGAGGGATTTCAAAAGTCAGAAGTATCATTCGTTTTGAAATCCTTCGGTGGGGGGATTTCAAAAGTCAGAAGTATCTTTCGTTTTGAAATCTTTCGGTGGGGGGGATTTCAAAAGTCAGAAGTATCATTCGTTTTGAAATCCATCGGTGGAGGGATTTCAAAAGTCAGAAGTATCTTTCGTTTTGAAATCCTTCGGTGGAGGGACTTCAAAAGTCAGAAGTTTCTTTCGTTTTGAAATCCATCGGTGGAGGGATTTCAAAAGTCAGAAGTATCTTTCGTTTTGAAATCCTTCGGTGGAGGGATTTCAAAAGTCAGAAGTATCATTCGTTTTGAAATCCTTCGGTGGAGGGATTTCAAAAGTCAGAAGTATCTTTCGTTTTGAAATCCTTCGGTGGAGGGATTTCAAAAGTCAGAAGTATCTGTCGTTTTGAAATCCTTCGGTGGAGGAATTTCAAAAGTCAAAAGTATCTTTCGTTTTGAAATCCTTCGGTGGAGGGATTTCAAAAGTCAGAAGTATCTGTCGTTTTGAAATCCTTCGGTGGAGGAATTTCAAAAGTCAAAAGTATCTTTCGTTTTGAAATCCTTCGGTGGAGGGATTTCAAAACTCAGAAGTGTTTTTCGTTTTCAAATCCTTCGGTGGAGAGATTTCAAAAGTAAGAAGTATTTTTCGTTTTGAAATCCTTCGGTGGAGGGATTAAAAAGTCAGAAGTATCTTTCGTTTTGAAATCCTTCGGTGGAGGGATTTCAAAAGTCAGAAGTATCTTTCGTTTTGAAATCCTTCGGTGGAGGGATTTCAAAAGTCAGAAGTATCATTCGTTTTGAAATCCTTCGGTGGAGGGATTTCAAAAGTCAGAAGTATCTTTCGTTTTGAAATCCTTCGGTGGAGGGATTTCAAAAGTCAGAAGTATCTGTCGTTTTGAAATCCTTCGGTGGAGGAATTTCAAAAGTCAAAAGTATCTTTCGTTTTGAAATCCTTCGGTGGAGGGATTTCAAAAGTCAGAAGTATCTGTCGTTTTGAAATCCTTCGGTGGAGGAATTTCAAAAGTCAAAAGTATCTTTCGTTTTGAAATCCTTCGGTGGAGGGATTTCAAAACTCAGAAGTGTTTTTCGTTTTCAAATCCTTCGGTGGAGAGATTTCAAAAGTAAGAAGTATCTTTCGTTTTGAAATCCTTCGGTGGAGGAATTTCAAAAGTCAAAAGTAACTTTCGTTTTGAAATCCTTCGGTTGAGGGATTTCAAAAGTCAGAAGTTTCTTTCGTTTTGAAATCCATCGGTGGAGGGATTTCAAAAGTCAGAAGTATCTTTCGTTTTGAAATCCTTCGGTGGAGGGATTTCAAAAGTCAGAAGTTTCTTTCGTTTTGAAATCCATCGGTGGAGGGATTTCAAAAGTCAGAAGTATCTGTCGTTTTGAAATCCTTCGGCGGAGGAATTTCAAAAGTCAGAAGTTTCTTTCGTTTTGAAATCCATCGGTGGAGGGATTTCAAAAGTCAGAAGTATCTTTCGTTTTGAAATCCTTCGGTGGAGGGATTTCAAAAGTCAGAAGTATCTTTCGTTTTGAAATCCTTCGGTGGAGGGATTTCAAAAGTCAGAAGTATCTTTCGTTTTGAAATCCTTCGGTGGAGGGATTTCAAAAGTCAGAAGTATCATTCGTTTTGAAATCCTTCGGTGGAGGGATTTCAAAAGTCAGAAGTATCATTCGTTTTGAAATCCTTCGGTGGGGGGATTTCAAAAGTCAGAAGTATCTTTCGTTTTGAAATCTTTCGGTGGGGGGGATTTCAAAAGTCAGAAGTATCATTCGTTTTGAAATCCATCGGTGGAGGGATTTCAAAAGTCAGAAGTATCTTTCGTTTTGAAATCCTTCGGTGGAGGGATTTCAAAAGTCAGAAGTTTCTTTCGTTTTGAAATCCATCGGTGGAGGGATTTCAAAAGTCAGAAGTATCTTTCGTTTTGAAATCCTTCGGTGGAGGGATTTCAAAAGTCAGAAGTATCATTCGTTTTGAAATCCTTCGGTGGAAGGATTTCAAAAGTCAGAAGTATCTTTCGTTTTGAAATCCTTCGGTGGAGGGATTTCAAAAGTCAGAAGTATCTGTCGTTTTGAAATCCTTCGGTGGAGGAATTTCAAAAGTCAAAAGTATCTTTCGTTTTGAAATCCTTCGGTGGAGGGATTTCAAAAGTCAGAAGTATCTGTCGTTTTGAAATCCTTCGGTGGAGGAATTTCAAAAGTCAAAAGTATCTTTCGTTTTGAAATCCTTCGGTGGAGGGATTTCAAAACTCAGAAGTGTTTTTCGTTTTCAAATCCTTCGGTGGAGAGATTTCAAAAGTAAGAAGTATCTTTCGTTTTGAAATCCTTCGGTGGAGGGATTTCAAAAGTCAGAAGTATCTTTCGTTTTGAAATCCTTCGGTGGAGGGATTTCAAAAGTCAGAAGTATCTTTCGTTTTGAAATCCTTCGGTGGAGGGATTTCAAAAGTCAGAAGTATCATTCGTTTTGAAATCCTTCGGTGGAGGGATTTCAAAAGTCAGAAGTATCTTTCGTTTTGAAATCCTTCGGTGGAGGGATTTCAAAAGTCAGAAGTATCTGTCGTTTTGAAATCCTTCGGTGGAGGAATTTCAAAAGTCAAAAGTATCTGTCGTTTTGAAATCCTTCGGTGGAGGAATTTCAAAAGTCAAAAGTATCTTTCGTTTTGAAATCCTTCGGTGGAGGGATTTCAAAACTCAGAAGTGTTTTTCGTTTTCAAATCCTTCGGTGGAGAGATTTCAAAAGTCAGAAGTATCTGTCGTTTTGAAATCCTTCGGTGGAGGAATTTCAAAAGTCAAAAGTATCTTTCGTTTTGAAATCCTTCGGTGGAGGGATTTCAAAAGTCAGAAGTATCTGTCGTTTTGAAATCCTTCGGTGGAGGAATTTCAAAAGTCAAAAGTATCTTTCGTTTTGAAATCCTTCGGTGGAGGGATTTCAAAACTCAGAAGTGTTTTTCGTTTTCAAATCCTTCGGTGGAGAGATTTCAAAAGTCAGAAGTATCTTTCGTTTTGAAATCCTTCGGTGGAGGAATTTCAAAAGTCAAAAGTAACTTTCGTTTTGAAATCCTACGGTGGAGGGATTTCAAAAGTCAGAAGTTTCTTTCGTTTTGAAATCCATCGGTGGAGGGATTTCAAAAGTCAGAAGTTTCTTTCGTTTTGAAATCCATCGGTGGAGGGATTTCAAAAGTCAGAAGTATTTTTCGTTTTGAAATCTTTCGGTGGAGGGATTTCAAAAGTCAGAAGTTTCTTTCGTTTTGAAATCCATCGGTGGAGGGATTTCAAAAGTCAGAAGTATCTTTCGTTTTGAAATCCTTCGGTGG
This sequence comes from Oscheius myriophilus, assembly GCA_964057215.1. NCBI lineage: Eukaryota > Metazoa > Nematoda > Chromadorea > Rhabditida > Rhabditidae > Oscheius > Oscheius myriophilus. Next base: position 5,021,521 of record OZ059903.1, on the reverse strand, counting down.
AGGGATTTCAAAAGTCAGAAGTATCTTTCGTTTTGAAATCCTTCGGTGGAGGGATTTCAAAAGTCAGAAGTATCTTTTGTTTTGAAATCCTTCGGTGGAGGGCTTTCAAAAGTCAGAAGTATCATTCGTTTTGAAATCCTTCGGTGGAGGGATTTCAAAAGTCAGAAGTATCATTCGTTTTGAAATCCTTCGGTGGGGGGATTTCAAAAGTCAGAAGTATCTTTCGTTTTGAAATCTTTCGGTGGGGGGGATTTCAAAAGTCAGAAGTATCATTCGTTTTGAAATCCATCGGTGGAGGGATTTCAAAAGTCAGAAGTATCTTTCGTTTTGAAATCCTTCGGTGGAGGGACTTCAAAAGTCAGAAGTTTCTTTCGTTTTGAAATCCATCGGTGGAGGGATTTCAAAAGTCAGAAGTATCTTTCGTTTTGAAATCCTTCGGTGGAGGGATTTCAAAAGTCAGAAGTATCATTCGTTTTGAAATCCTTCGGTGGAGGGATTTCAAAAGTCAGAAGTATCTTTCGTTTTGAAATCCTTCGGTGGAGGGATTTCAAAAGTCAGAAGTATCTGTCGTTTTGAAATCCTTCGGTGGAGGAATTTCAAAAGTCAAAAGTATCTTTCGTTTTGAAATCCTTCGGTGGAGGGATTTCAAAAGTCAGAAGTATCTGTCGTTTTGAAATCCTTCGGTGGAGGAATTTCAAAAGTCAAAAGTATCTTTCGTTTTGAAATCCTTCGGTGGAGGGATTTCAAAACTCAGAAGTGTTTTTCGTTTTCAAATCCTTCGGTGGAGAGATTTCAAAAGTAAGAAGTATTTTTCGTTTTGAAATCCTTCGGTGGAGGGATTAAAAAGTCAGAAGTATCTTTCGTTTTGAAATCCTTCGGTGGAGGGATTTCAAAAGTCAGAAGTATCTTTCGTTTTGAAATCCTTCGGTGGAGGGATTTCAAAAGTCAGAAGTATCATTCGTTTTGAAATCCTTCGGTGGAGGGATTTCAAAAGTCAGAAGTATCTTTCGTTTTGAAATCCTTCGGTGGAGGGATTTCAAAAGTCAGAAGTATCTGTCGTTTTGAAATCCTTCGGTGGAGGAATTTCAAAAGTCAAAAGTATCTTTCGTTTTGAAATCCTTCGGTGGAGGGATTTCAAAAGTCAGAAGTATCTGTCGTTTTGAAATCCTTCGGTGGAGGAATTTCAAAAGTCAAAAGTATCTTTCGTTTTGAAATCCTTCGGTGGAGGGATTTCAAAACTCAGAAGTGTTTTTCGTTTTCAAATCCTTCGGTGGAGAGATTTCAAAAGTAAGAAGTATCTTTCGTTTTGAAATCCTTCGGTGGAGGAATTTCAAAAGTCAAAAGTAACTTTCGTTTTGAAATCCTTCGGTTGAGGGATTTCAAAAGTCAGAAGTTTCTTTCGTTTTGAAATCCATCGGTGGAGGGATTTCAAAAGTCAGAAGTATCTTTCGTTTTGAAATCCTTCGGTGGAGGGATTTCAAAAGTCAGAAGTTTCTTTCGTTTTGAAATCCATCGGTGGAGGGATTTCAAAAGTCAGAAGTATCTGTCGTTTTGAAATCCTTCGGCGGAGGAATTTCAAAAGTCGAAAGTATCTTTCGTTTTGAAATCCTTCGGTGGGGGGGAATTCAAAAGTCGGAAGTATCATTCGTTTTGAAATCTTTCGGTGGAGGGATTTCAAAAGTCAAAAGTTTCTTTCGTTTTGAAATCTTTCGGTGGAGGGATTTCAAAAGTCAGAAGTATCTTTCGTTTTGAAATCCTTCGGTGGAGGGATTTCAAAAGTCAGAAGTATCTTTTGTTTTGAAATCCTTCGGTGGAGGGATTTCAAAAGTCTGAAGTATCATTCGTTTTGAAATCCTTCGGTGGAGGGATTTCAAAAGTCAGAAGTATCATTTGTTTTGAAATCCTTCGGTGGGGGGGATTTCAAAAGTCAGAAGTATCATTCGTTTTGAAATCTTTCGGTGGAGGGATTTCAAAAGTCAGAAGTATCATTCGTTTTGAAATCCTTCGGTGGAGGGATTTCAAAAGTCAGAAGTATCTTGCGTTTTGAAATCCTTCGGTGGAGGGATTTCAAAAGTCAGAAGTTTCTTTCGTTTTGAAATCCATCGGTGGAGGGATTTCAAAAGTCAGAAGTTTCTTTCGTTTTGAAATCCTTCGGTGGAGGAATTTCAAAAGTCAAAAGTATCTTTCGTTTTAAAAACCTTCGGTGGAGAGATTTCAAAAGTAAGAAGTATCTTTCGTTTTGAAATCCTTCGGTGGAGGAATTTCAAAAGTCAAAAGTAACTTTCGTTTTGAAATCCTTCGGTGGAGGGATTTCAAAAGTCAGAAGTTTCTTTCGTTTTGAAATCCTTCGGTGGAGGGATTTCAAAAGTCAGAAGTTTCTTTCGTTTTGAAATCCTTCGGTGGAGGGATTTCAAAAGTCAGAAGTTTCTTTCGTTTTGAAATCCATCGGTGGAGGGATTTCAAAACTCAGAAGTATCTGTCGTTTTGAAATCCTTCGGCGGAGGAATTTCAAAAGTCGAAAGTATCTTTGGTTTTGAAATCCTTCGGTGGAGGGATTTCAAAAGTCAGAAGTATCTTTCGTTTTGAAATCCTTCGGTGGGGGGGAATTCAAAAGTCAGAAGTATCATTCGTTTTGAAATCTTTCGGTGGAGGGATTTCAAAAGTCAAAAGTTTCTTTCGTTTTGAAATCTTTCGGTGGAGGGATTTCAAAAGTCAGAAGTATCTTTCGTTTTGAAATCCTTCGGTGGAGGGATTTCAAAAGTCAGAAGTATCTTTTGTTTTGAAATCCTTCGGTGGAGGGATTTCAAAAGTCTGAAGTATCATTCGTTTTGAAATCCTTCGGTGGAGGGATTTCAAAAGTCAGAAGTATCATTCGTTTTGAAATCCTTCGGTGGGGGGGATTTCAAAAGTCAGAAGTATCATTCGTTTTGAAATCTTTCGGTGGAGGGATTTCAAAAGTCAGAAGTATCATTCGTTTTGAAATCCTTCGGTGGAGGGATTTCAAAAGTCAGAAGTTTCTTTCGTTTTGAAATCCATCGGTGGAGGGATTTCAAAAGTCAGAAGTATCTTTCGTTTTGAAATCCTTCGGTGGAGGGATTTCAAAAGTCAGAAGTATCTTTCGTTTTGAAATCCTTCGGTGGAGGAATTTCAAAAGTCAAAAGTAACTTTCGTTTTGAAATCCTACGGTGGAGGGATTTCAAAAGTCAGAAGTTTCTTTCGTTTTGAAATCCATCGGTGGAGGGATTTCAAAAGTCAGAAGTTTCTTTCGTTTTGAAATCCATCGGTGGAGGGATTTCAAAAGTCAGAAGTATTTTTCGTTTTGAAATCTTTCGGTGGAGGGATTTCAAAAGTCAGAAGTTTCTTTCGTTTTGAAATCCATCGGTGGAGGGATTTCAAAAGTCAGAAGTATCTTTCGTTTTGAAATCCTTCGGTGGAGGGATTTCAAAAGTCAGAAGTATCTTTCGTTTTGAAATCCTTCGGTGGAGGGATTTCAAAAGTCAGAAGTATCTTTTGTTTTGAAATCCTTCGGTGGAGGGCTTTCAAAAGTCAGAAGTATCATTCGTTTTGAAATCCTTCGGTGGAGGGATTTCAAAAGTCAGAAGTATCATTCGTTTTGAAATCCTTCGGTGGGGGGATTTCAAAAGTCAGAAGTATCTTTCGTTTTGAAATCTTTCGGTGGGGGGGATTTCAAAAGTCAGAAGTATCATTCGTTTTGAAATCCATCGGTGGAGGGATTTCAAAAGTCAGAAGTATCTTTCGTTTTGAAATCCTTCGGTGGAGGGACTTCAAAAGTCAGAAGTTTCTTTCGTTTTGAAATCCATCGGTGGAGGGATTTCAAAAGTCAGAAGTATCTTTCGTTTTGAAATCCTTCGGTGGAGGGATTTCAAAAGTCAGAAGTATCATTCGTTTTGAAATCCTTCGGTGGAGGGATTTCAAAAGTCAGAAGTATCTTTCGTTTTGAAATCCTTCGGTGGAGGGATTTCAAAAGTCAGAAGTATCTGTCGTTTTGAAATCCTTCGGTGGAGGAATTTCAAAAGTCAAAAGTATCTTTCGTTTTGAAATCCTTCGGTGGAGGGATTTCAAAAGTCAGAAGTATCTGTCGTTTTGAAATCCTTCGGTGGAGGAATTTCAAAAGTCAAAAGTATCTTTCGTTTTGAAATCCTTCGGTGGAGGGATTTCAAAACTCAGAAGTGTTTTTCGTTTTCAAATCCTTCGGTGGAGAGATTTCAAAAGTAAGAAGTATTTTTCGTTTTGAAATCCTTCGGTGGAGGGATTAAAAAGTCAGAAGTATCTTTCGTTTTGAAATCCTTCGGTGGAGGGATTTCAAAAGTCAGAAGTATCTTTCGTTTTGAAATCCTTCGGTGGAGGGATTTCAAAAGTCAGAAGTATCATTCGTTTTGAAATCCTTCGGTGGAGGGATTTCAAAAGTCAGAAGTATCTTTCGTTTTGAAATCCTTCGGTGGAGGGATTTCAAAAGTCAGAAGTATCTGTCGTTTTGAAATCCTTCGGTGGAGGAATTTCAAAAGTCAAAAGTATCTTTCGTTTTGAAATCCTTCGGTGGAGGGATTTCAAAAGTCAGAAGTATCTGTCGTTTTGAAATCCTTCGGTGGAGGAATTTCAAAAGTCAAAAGTATCTTTCGTTTTGAAATCCTTCGGTGGAGGGATTTCAAAACTCAGAAGTGTTTTTCGTTTTCAAATCCTTCGGTGGAGAGATTTCAAAAGTAAGAAGTATCTTTCGTTTTGAAATCCTTCGGTGGAGGAATTTCAAAAGTCAAAAGTAACTTTCGTTTTGAAATCCTTCGGTTGAGGGATTTCAAAAGTCAGAAGTTTCTTTCGTTTTGAAATCCATCGGTGGAGGGATTTCAAAAGTCAGAAGTATCTTTCGTTTTGAAATCCTTCGGTGGAGGGATTTCAAAAGTCAGAAGTTTCTTTCGTTTTGAAATCCATCGGTGGAGGGATTTCAAAAGTCAGAAGTATCTGTCGTTTTGAAATCCTTCGGCGGAGGAATTTCAAAAGTCGAAAGTATCTTTCGTTTTGAAATCCTTCGGTGGGGGGGAATTCAAAAGTCGGAAGTATCATTCGTTTTGAAATCTTTCGGTGGAGGGATTTCAAAAGTCAAAAGTTTCTTTCGTTTTGAAATCTTTCGGTGGAGGGATTTCAAAAGTCAGAAGTATCTTTCGTTTTGAAATCCTTCGGTGGAGGGATTTCAAAAGTCAGAAGTATCTTTTGTTTTGAAATCCTTCGGTGGAGGGATTTCAAAAGTCTGAAGTATCATTCGTTTTGAAATCCTTCGGTGGAGGGATTTCAAAAGTCAGAAGTATCATTTGTTTTGAAATCCTTCGGTGGGGGGGATTTCAAAAGTCAGAAGTATCATTCGTTTTGAAATCTTTCGGTGGAGGGATTTCAAAAGTCAGAAGTATCATTCGTTTTGAAATCCTTCGGTGGAGGGATTTCAAAAGTCAGAAGTATCTTGCGTTTTGAAATCCTTCGGTGGAGGGATTTCAAAAGTCAGAAGTTTCTTTCGTTTTGAAATCCATCGGTGGAGGGATTTCAAAAGTCAGAAGTTTCTTTCGTTTTGAAATCCTTCGGTGGAGGAATTTCAAAAGTCAAAAGTATCTTTCGTTTTAAAAACCTTCGGTGGAGAGATTTCAAAAGTAAGAAGTATCTTTCGTTTTGAAATCCTTCGGTGGAGGAATTTCAAAAGTCAAAAGTAACTTTCGTTTTGAAATCCTTCGGTGGAGGGATTTCAAAAGTCAGAAGTTTCTTTCGTTTTGAAATCCTTCGGTGGAGGGATTTCAAAAGTCAGAAGTTTCTTTCGTTTTGAAATCCTTCGGTGGAGGGATTTCAAAAGTCAGAAGTTTCTTTCGTTTTGAAATCCATCGGTGGAGGGATTTCAAAACTCAGAAGTATCTGTCGTTTTGAAATCCTTCGGCGGAGGAATTTCAAAAGTCGAAAGTATCTTTGGTTTTGAAATCCTTCGGTGGAGGGATTTCAAAAGTCAGAAGTATCTTTCGTTTTGAAATCCTTCGGTGGGGGGGAATTCAAAAGTCAGAAGTATCATTCGTTTTGAAATCTTTCGGTGGAGGGATTTCAAAAGTCAAAAGTTTCTTTCGTTTTGAAATCTTTCGGTGGAGGGATTTCAAAAGTCAGAAGTATCTTTCGTTTTGAAATCCTTCGGTGGAGGGATTTCAAAAGTCAGAAGTATCTTTTGTTTTGAAATCCTTCGGTGGAGGGATTTCAAAAGTCTGAAGTATCATTCGTTTTGAAATCCTTCGGTGGAGGGATTTCAAAAGTCAGAAGTATCATTCGTTTTGAAATCCTTCGGTGGGGGGGATTTCAAAAGTCAGAAGTATCATTCGTTTTGAAATCTTTCGGTGGAGGGATTTCAAAAGTCAGAAGTATCATTCGTTTTGAAATCCTTCGGTGGAGGGATTTCAAAAGTCAGAAGTTTCTTTCGTTTTGAAATCCATCGGTGGAGGGATTTCAAAACTCAGAAGTATCTGTCGTTTTGAAATCCTTCGGCGGAGGAATTTCAAAAGTCGAAAGTATCTTTGGTTTTGAAATCCTTCGGTGGAGGGATTTCAAAAGTCAGAAGTATCTTTCGTTTTGAAATCCTTCGGTGGGGGGGAATTCAAAAGTCAGAAGTATCATTCGTTTTGAAATCTTTCGGTGGAGGGATTTCAAAAGTCAAAAGTTTCTTTCGTTTTGAAATCTTTCGGTGGAGGGATTTCAAAAGTCAGAAGTATCTTTCGTTTTGAAATCCTTCGGTGGAGGGATTTCAAAAGTCAGAAGTATCTTTTGTTTTGAAATCCTTCGGTGGAGGGATTTCAAAAGTCTGAAGTATCATTCGTTTTGAAATCCTTCGGTGGAGGGATTTCAAAAGTCAGAAGTATCATTCGTTTTGAAATCCTTCGGTGGGGGGGATTTCAAAAGTCAGAAGTATCATTCGTTTTGAAATCTTTCGGTGGAGGGATTTCAAAAGTCAGAAGTATCATTCGTTTTGAAATCCTTCGGTGGAGGGATTTCAAAAGTCAGAAGTTTCTTTCGTTTTGAAATCCATCGGTGGAGGGATTTCAAAAGTCAGAAGTATCTTTCGTTTTGAAATCCTTCGGTGGAGGGATTTCAAAAGTCAGAAGTATCTTTTGTTTTGAAATCCTTCGGTGGAGGGATTTCAAAAGTCTGAAGTATCATTCGTTTTGAAATCCTTCGGTGGAGGGATTTCAAAAGTCAGAAGTATCATTCGTTTTGAAATCCTTCGGTGGGGGGGATTTCAAAAGTCAGAAGTATCATTCGTTTTGAAATCTTTCGGTGGAGGGATTTCAAAAGTCAGAAGTATCATTCGTTTTGAAATCCTTCGGTGGAGGGATTTCAAAAGTCAGAAGTTTCTTTCGTTTTGAAATCCATCGGTGGAGGGATTTCAAAACTCAGAAGTATCTGTCGTTTTGAAATCCTTCGGCGGAGGAATTTCAAAAGTCGAAAGTATCTTTGGTTTTGAAATCCTTCGGTGGAGGGATTTCAAAAGTCAGAAGTATCTTTCGTTTTGAAATCCTTCGGTGGGGGGGAATTCAAAAGTCAGAAGTATCATTCGTTTTGAAATCTTTCGGTGGAGGGATTTCAAAAGTCAAAAGTTTCTTTCGTTTTGAAATCTTTCGGTGGAGGGATTTCAAAAGTCAGAAGTATCTTTCGTTTTGAAATCCTTCGGTGGAGGGATTTCAAAAGTCAGAAGTATCTTTTGTTTTGAAATCCTTCGGTGGAGGGATTTCAAAAGTCTGAAGTATCATTCGTTTTGAAATCCTTCGGTGGAGGGATTTCAAAAGTCAGAAGTATCATTCGTTTTGAAATCCTTCGGTGGGGGGGATTTCAAAAGTCAGAAGTATCATTCGTTTTGAAATCTTTCGGTGGAGGGATTTCAAAAGTCAGAAGTATCATTCGTTTTGAAATCCTTCGGTGGAGGGATTTCAAAAGTCAGAAGTTTCTTTCGTTTTGAAATCCATCGGTGGAGGGATTTCAAAAGTCAGAAGTATCTTTCGTTTTGAAATCCTTCGGTGGAGGGATTTCAAAAGTCAGAAGTATCTTTCGTTTTGAAATCCTTCGGTGGAGGAATTTCAAAAGTCAAAAGTATCTGTCGTTTTGAAATCCTTCGGCGGAGGGATTTCAAAAGTCAGAAGTATCTGTCGTTTTGAAATCCTTCGGTGGAGGGATTTCAAAAGTCAGAAGTATCTGTCGTTTTGAAATCCTTCGGTGGAGGAATTTCAAAAGTCAAAAGTTTCTTTCGTTTTGAAATCCTTCGGTGGAGGGATTTCAAAAGTCAGAAGTATCTTTCGTTTTGAAATCCTTCGGTGGAGGAATTTCAAAAGTCAAAAGTAACTTTCGTTTTGAAATCCTTCGGTGGAGGGATTTCAAAAGTCAGAAGTTTCTTTCGTTTTGAAATCCATCGGTGGAGGGATTTCAAAAGTCAGAAGTATCTTTCGTTTTGAAATCCTTCGGTGGAGGGATTTCAAAAGTCAGAAGTTTCTTTCGTTTTGAAATCCACCGGTGGAGGGATTTCAAAAGTCAGAAGTATCTTTCGTTTTGAAATCCTTCGGTGGAGGGATTTCAAAAGTCAGAAGTTTCTTTCGTTTTGAAATCCTTCGGTGGAGGGATTTCAAAAGTCAGAAGTATCTTTCGTTTTGAAATCCTTCGGTGGAGGGATTTCAAAAGTCAGAAGTATCATTCGTTTTGAAATCCTTCGGTGGAGGGATTTCAAAAGTCAGAAGTATCTTTCGTTTTGAAATCCTTCGGTGGAGGGATTTCAAAAGTCAGAAGTTTCTTTCGTTTTGAAATCCTTCGGTGGAGGGATTTCAAAAGTCAGAAGTTTCTTTCGTTTTGAAATCCATCGGTGGAGGGATTTCAAAAGTCAGAAGTATCTGTCGTTTTGAAATCCTTCGGCGGAGGAATTTCAAAAGTCGAAAGTATCTTTCGTTTTGAAATCCTTCGGTGGAGGGATTTCAAAAGTCAGAAGTATCTTTCGTTTTGAAATCCTTCGGTGGGGGGGAATTCAAAAGTCAGAAGTATCATTCGTTTTGAAATCTTTCGGTGGAGGGATTTCAAAAGTCAAAAGTTTCTTTCGTTTTGAAATCTTTCGGTGGAGGGATTTCAAAAGTCAGAAGTATCTTTCGTTTTGAAATCCTTCGGTGGAGGGATTTCAAAAGTCAGAAGTATCTTTTGTTTTGAAATCCTTCGGTGGAGGGATTTCAAAAGTCTGAAGTATCATTCGTTTTGAAATCCTTCGGTGGAGGGATTTCAAAAGTCTGAAGTATCATTCGTTTTGAAATCCTTCGGTGGAGGGATTTCAAAAGTCAGAAGTATCATTCGTTTTGAAATCCTTCGGTGGGGGGGATTTCAAAAGTCAGAAGTATCATTCGTTTTGAAATCTTTCGGTGGAGGGATTTCAAAAGTCAGAAGTATCATTCGTTTTGAAATCCTTCGGTGGAGGGATTTCAAAAGTCAGAAGTATCTTGCGTTTTGAAATCCTTCGGTGGAGGGATTTCAAAAGTCAGAAGTTTCTTTCGTTTTGAAATCCATCGGTGGAGGGATTTCAAAAGTCAAAAGTATCTTTCGTTTTGAAATCCTTCGGTGGAGGGATTTCAAAAGTCAGAAGTATCTTTCGTTTTGAAATCCTTCGGTGGAGGGATTTCAAAAGTCAGAAGTTTCTTTCGTTTTGAAATCCATCGGTGGAGGGATTTCAAAAGTCAGAAGTATCTTTCGTTTTGAAATCCTTCGGTGGAGGGATTTCAAAAGTCAGAAGTTTCTTTCGTTTTGAAATCCTTCGGTGGAGGGATTTCAAAAGTCAGAAGTATCTTTTGTTTTGAAATCCTTCGGTGGAGGGATTTCAAAAGTCAGAAGTGTCATTCGTTTTGAAATCCTTCGGTGGGGGGGATTTCAAAAGTCAAAAGTATCATTCGTTTTGAAATCTTTCGGTGGAGGGATTTCAAAAGTCAGAAGTTTCATTCGTTTTGAAATCCTTCGGTGGAGGGATTTCAAAAGTCAGAAGTATCTTTCGTTTTGAAATCCTTCGGTGGAGGAATTTCAAAAGTCAAAAGTATCTGTCGTTTTGAAATCCTTCGGTGGAGGGATTTCAAAAGTCAGAAGTTTCTTTCGTTTTGAAATCCTTCGGTGGAGGGATTTCAAAAGTCAGAAGTATCTTTTGTTTTGAAATCCTTCGGTGGAGGGATTTCAAAAGTCAGAAGTATCATTCGTTTTGAAATCCTTCGGTGGAGGGATTTCAAAAGTCAGAAGTGTCATTCGTTTTGAAATCCTTCGGTGGGGGGGATTTCAAAAGTCAAAAGTATCATTCGTTTTGAAATCTTTCGGTGGAGGGATTTCAAAAGTCAGAAGTTTCATTCGTTTTGAAATCCTTCGGTGGAGGGATTTCAAAAGTCAGAAGTATCTTTCGTTTTGAAATCCTTCGGTGGAGGAATTTCAAAAGTCAAAAGTATCTGTCGTTTTGAAATCCTTCGGTGGAGGAATTTCAAAAGTCAAAAGTATCTTTCGTTTTGAAATCCTTCGGTGGAGGGATTTCAAAAGTCAGAAGTATCTTTCGTTTTGAAATCCTTCGGTGGAGGGATTTCAAAAGTCAGAAGTATCTTTCGTTTTGAAATCCTTCGGTGGAGGAATTTCAAAAGTCAAAAGTATCTGTCGTTTTGAAATCCTTCGGCGGAGGGATTTCAAAAGTCAGAAGTATCTGTCGTTTTGAAATCCTTCGGTGGAGGGATTTCAAAAGTCAGAAGTATCTGTCGTTTTGAAATCCTTCGGTGGAGGAATTTCAAAAGTCAAAAGTATCTTTCGTTTTGAAATCCTTCGGTGGAGGGATTTCAAAAGTCAGAAGTATCTTTCGTTTTGAAATCCTTCGGTGGAGGAATTTCAAAAGTCAAAAGTAACTTTCGTTTTGAAATCTTTCGGTGGAGGGATTTCAAAAGTCAGAAGTTTCTTTCGTTTTGAAATCCATCGGTGGAGGGATTTCAAAAGTCAGAAGTATCTTTCGTTTTGAAATCCTTCGGTGGAGGGATTTCAAAAGTCAGAAGTTTTTTACGTTTTGAAATCCATCGGTGGAGGGATTTCAAAAGTCAGAAGTATCTTTCGTTTTGAATTCCTTCGGTGGAGGGATTTCAAAAGTCAGAAGTTTCTTTCGTTTTGAAATCCTTCGGTGGAGGGATTTCAAAAGTCAGAAGTATCATTCGTTTTGAAATCTTTCGGTGGAGGGATTTCAAAAGTCAGAAGTTTCATTCGTTTTGAAATCCTTCGGTGGAGGGATTTCAAAAGTCAGAAGTATCTTTCGTTTTGAAATCCTTCGGTGGAGGAATTTCAAAAGTCAAAAGTATCTGTCGTTTTGAAATCCTTCGGTGGAGGGATTTCAAAAGTCAGAAGTTTCTTTCGTTTTGAAATCCTTCGGTGGAGGGATTTCAAAAGTCAGAAGTATCTTTTGTTTTGAAATCCTTCGGTGGAGGGATTTCAAAAGTCAGAAGTATCATTCGTTTTGAAATCCTTCGGTGGAGGGATTTCAAAAGTCAGAAGTGTCATTCGTTTTGAAATCCTTCGGTGGGGGGGATTTCAAAAGTCAAAAGTATCATTCGTTTTGAAATCTTTCGGTGGAGGGATTTCAAAAGTCAGAAGTATCATTCGTTTTGAAATCCTTCGGTGGAGGGATTTCAAAAGTCAGAAGTGTCATTCGTTTTGAAATCCTTCGGTGGGGGGGATTTCAAAAGTCAAAAGTATCATTCGTTTTGAAATCCTTCGGTGGAGGGATTTCAAAAGTCAGAAGTATCATTCGTTTTGAAATCCTTCGGTGGAGGGATTTCAAAAGTCAGAAGTTTCTTTCGTTTTGAAATCCATCGGTGGAGGGATTTCAAAAGTCAGAAGTATCTTTCGTTTTGAAATCCTTCGGTGGAGGGATTTCAAAAGTCAGAAGTTTTTTACGTTTTGAAATCCATCGGTGGAGGGATTTCAAAAGTCAGAAGTATCTTTCGTTTTGAATTCCTTCGGTGGAGGGATTTCAAAAGTCAGAAGTTTCTTTCGTTTTGAAATCCTTCGGTGGAGGGATTTCAAAAGTCAGAAGTATCATTCGTTTTGAAATCTTTCGGTGGAGGGATTTCAAAAGTCAGAAGTTTCATTCGTTTTGAAATCCTTCGGTGGAGGGATTTCAAAAGTCAGAAGTATCTTTCGTTTTGAAATCCTTCGGTGGAGGAATTTCAAAAGTCAAAAGTATCTGTCGTTTTGAAATCCTTCGGTGGAGGGATTTCAAAAGTCAGAAGTTTCTTTCGTTTTGAAATCCTTCGGTGGAGGGATTTCAAAAGTCAGAAGTTTCTTTCGTTTTGAAATCCATCGGTGGAGGGATTTCAAAAGTCAGAAGTATCTTTCGTTTTGAAATCCTTCGGTGGAGGGATTTCAAAAGTCAGAAGTTTTTTACGTTTTGAAATCCATCGGTGGAGGGATTTCAAAAGTCAGAAGTATCTTTCGTTTTGAATTCCTTCGGTGGAGGGATTTCAAAAGTCAGAAGTTTCTTTCGTTTTGAAATCCTTCGGTGGAGGGATTTCAAAAGTCAGAAGTATCATTCGTTTTGAAATCTTTCGGTGGAGGGATTTCAAAAGTCAGAAGTTTCATTCGTTTTGAAATCCTTCGGTGGAGGGATTTCAAAAGTCAGAAGTATCTTTCGTTTTGAAATCCTTCGGTGGAGGAATTTCAAAAGTCAAAAGTATCTGTCGTTTTGAAATCCTTCGGTGGAGGGATTTCAAAAGTCAGAAGTTTCTTTCGTTTTGAAATCCTTCGGTGGAGGGATTTCAAAAGTCAGAAGTATCTTTTGTTTTGAAATCCTTCGGTGGAGGGATTTCAAAAGTCAGAAGTATCATTCGTTTTGAAATCCTTCGGTGGAGGGATTTCAAAAGTCAGAAGTGTCATTCGTTTTGAAATCCTTCGGTGGGGGGGATTTCAAAAGTCAAAAGTATCATTCGTTTTGAAATCTTTCGGTGGAGGGATTTCAAAAGTCAGAAGTTTCATTCGTTTTGAAATCCTTCGGTGGAGGGATTTCAAAAGTCAGAAGTATCTTTCGTTTTGAAATCCTTCGGTGGAGGAATTTCAAAAGTCAAAAGTATCTGTCGTTTTGAAATCCTTCGGTGGAGGAATTTCAAAAGTCAAAAGTATCTTTCGTTTTGAAATCCTTCGGTGGAGGGATTTCAAAAGTCAGAAGTATCTTTCGTTTTGAAATCCTTCGGTGGAGGGATTTCAAAAGTCAGAAGTATCTTTCGTTTTGAAATCCTTCGGTGGAGGAATTTCAAAAGTCAAAAGTATCTGTCGTTTTGAAATCCTTCGGCGGAGGGATTTCAAAAGTCAGAAGTATCTGTCGTTTTGAAATCCTTCGGTGGAGGAATTTCAAAAGTCAAAAGTATCTTTCGTTTTGAAATCCTTCGGTGGAGGGATTTCAAAAGTCAGAAGTATCTTTCGTTTTGAAATCCTTCGGTGGAGGAATTTCAAAAGTCAAAAGTAACTTTCGTTTTGAAATCTTTCGGTGGAGGGATTTCAAAAGTCAGAAGTTTCTTTCGTTTTGAAATCCATCGGTGGAGGGATTTCAAAAGTCAGAAGTATCTTTCGTTTTGAAATCCTTCGGTGGAGGGATTTCAAAAGTCAGAAGTTTTTTACGTTTTGAAATCCATCGGTGGAGGGATTTCAAAAGTCAGAAGTATCTTTCGTTTTGAATTTCTTCGGTGGAGGGATTTCAAAAGTCAGAAGTTTCTTTCGTTTTGAAATCCTTCGGTGGAGGGATTTCAAAAGTCAGAAGTATCTTTCGTTTTGAAATCCTTCGGTGGAGGGATTTCAAAAGTCAGAAGTATCATTCGTTTTGAAATCCTTCGGTGGAGGGATTTCAAAAGTCAGAAGTGTCATTCGTTTTGAAATCCTTCGGTGGGGGGGATTTCAAAAGTCAGAAGTATCATTCGTTTTGAAATCTTTCGGTGGAGGGATTTCAAAAGTCAGAAGTTTCATTCGTTTTGAAATCCTTCGGTGGAGGGATTTCAAAAGTCAGAAGTATCTTTCGTTTTGAAATCCTTCGGTGGAGGGATTTCAAAAGTCACAATTATCATTTGTTTTGAAATCCTTCGGTGGAGGGATTTCAAAAGTCAGAAGTATCTTTCGTTTTGAAATCCTTCGGTGGAGGGATTTCAAAAGTCAGAAGTATCTGTCGTTTTGAAATCCTTCGGTGGAGGAATTTCAAAAGTCAAAAGTATCTTTCGTTTTGAAATCCTTCGGTGGAGGGATTTCAAAACTCAGAAGTGTTTTTCGTTTTCAAATCCTTCGGTGGAGAGATTTCAAAAGTCAGAAGTGTTTTTCGTTTTCAAATCCTTCGGTGGAGAGATTTTAAAAGTCAAAAGTAACTTTCGTTTTGAAATCCTTCGGTGGAGGGATTTCAAAAGTCAGAAGTTTCTTTCGTTTTGAAATCCATCGGTGGAGGGATTTCAAAAGTCAGAAGTATCTTTCGTTTTGAAATCCTTCGGTGGAGGGATTTCAAAAGTCAGAAGTTTCTTTCGTTTTGAAATCCATCGGTGGAGGGATTTCAAAAGTCAGAAGTATCTTTCGTTTTGAAATCCTTCGGTGGAGGGATTTCAAAAGTCAGAAGTTTCTTTCGTTTTGAAATCCATCGGTGGAGGGATTTCAAAAGTCAGAAGTATCTTTCGTTTTGAAATCCTTCGGTGGAGGAATTTCAAAAGTCAAAAGTATCTTTCGTTTTGAAATCCTTCGGTGGAGGGATTTCAAAAGTCAGAAGTATCTTTCGTTTTGAAATCCTTCGGTGGAGGACTTTCAAAAGTCAAAAGTATCTGTCGTTTTGAAATCCTTCGGTGGGGGGGATTTCAAAAGTCAGAAGTATCATTCGTTTTGAAATCTTTCGGTGGAGGGATTTCAAAAGTCAGAAGTTTCATTCGTTTTGAAATCCTTCGGTGGAGGGATTTCAAAAGTCAGAAGTATCTTTCGTTTTGAAATCCTTCGGTGGAGGGATTTCAAAAGTCACAATTATCATTTGTTTTGAAATCCTTCGGTGGAGGGATTTCAAAAGTCAGAAGTATCTTTCGTTTTGAAATCCTTCGGTGGAGGGATTTCAAAAGTCAGAAGTATCTGTCGTTTTGAAATCCTTCGGTGGAGGAATTTCAAAAGTCAAAAGTATCTTTCGTTTTGAAATCCTTCGGTGGAGGGATTTCAAAACTCAGAAGTGTTTTTCGTTTTCAAATCCTTCGGTGGAGAGATTTCAAAAGTCAGAAGTGTTTTTCGTTTTCAAATCCTTCGGTGGAGAGATTTTAAAAGTCAAAAGTAACTTTCGTTTTGAAATCCTTCGATGGAGGGATTTCAAAAGTCAGAAGTTTCTTTCGTTTTGAAATCCATCGGTGGAGGGATTTCAAAAGTCAGAAGTATCTTTCGTTTTGAAATCCTTCGGTGGAGGGATTTCAAAAGTCAGAAGTTTCTTTCGTTTTGAAATCCATCGGTGGAGGGATTTCAAAAGTCAGAAGTATCTTTCGTTTTGAAATCCTTCGGTGGAGGGATTTCAAAAGTCAGAAGTTTCTTTCGTTTTGAAATCCATCGGTGGAGGGATTTCAAAAGTCAGAAGTATCTTTCGTTTTGAAATCCTTCGGTGGAGGAATTTCAAAAGTCAAAAGTATCTTTCGTTTTGAAATCCTTCGGTGGAGGGATTTCAAAAGTCAGAAGTATCTTTCGTTTTGAAATCCTTCGGTGGAGGAATTTCAAAAGTCAAAAGTATCTGTCGTTTTGAAATCCTTCGGTGGGGGGGATTTCAAAAGTCAGAAGTATCATTCGTTTTGAAATCTTTCGGTGGAGGGATTTCAAAAGTCAAAAGTATCTTTCGTTTTGAAATCCTTCGGTGGAGGGATTTCAAAAGTCAGAAGTATCTTTCGTTTTGAAATCCATCGGTGGAGGGATTTCAAAAGTCAGAAGTTTCTTTCGTTTTGAAATCCATCGGTGGAGGGATTTCAAAAGTCAGAAGTATCTTTCGTTTTGAAATCCTTCGGTGGATGGATTTCAAAAGTCAGAAGTTTCTTTCGTTTTGAAATCCATCGGTGGAGGGATTTCAAAAGTCAGAAGTATCTTTCGTTTTGAAATCCTTCGGTGGAGGGATTTCAAAAGTCAGAAGTTTCTTTCGTTTTGAAATCCATCGGTGCAGGGATTTCAAAAGTCAGAAGTATCTTTCGTTTTGAAATCCTTCGGTGGATGGATTTCAAAAGTCAGAAGTTTCTTTCGTTTTGAAATCCATCGGTGGAGGGATTTCAAAAGTCAGAAGTATCTTTCGTTTTGAAATCCTTCGGTGGAGGAATTTCAAAAGTCAAAAGTATCTTTCGTTTTGAAATCCTTCGGTGGAGGGATTTCAAAAGTCAGAAGTATCTTTCGTTTTGAAATCCTTTGGTGGAGGGATTTCAAAAGTCAGAAGTATCATTCGTTTTGAAATCCTTCGGTGGAGGGATTTCAAAAGTCAGAAGTGTCATTCGTTTTGAAATCCTTCGGTGGGGGGGATTTCAAAAGTCAGAAGTATCATTCGTTTTGAAATCTTTCGGTGGAGGGATTTCAAAAGTCAGAAGTATCATTCGTTTTGAAATCCTTCGGTAGAGGGATTTCAAAAGTCAGAAGTATCTTTCGTTTTGAAATCCTTCGGTGGAGGGATTTCAAAAGTCACATTATCATTCGTTTTAAAATCCTTCGGTGGAGGGATTTCAAAAGTCAGAAGTATCTTTCGTTTTGAAATCCTTCGGTGGAGGGATTTCAAAAGTCAGAAGTATCTGTCGTTTTGAAATTCTTCGGTGGAGCAATTTCAAAAGTCAGAAGTATCTGTCGTTTTGAAATCCTTCGGTGGAGGGATTTCAAAAGTCAGAAGTATCTTTCGTTTTGAAATCCTTCGGTGGAGGGATTTCAAAAGTCACATTATCATTCGTTTTAAAATCCTTCGGTGGAGGGATTTCAAAAGTCAGAAGTATCTTTCGTTTTGAAATCCTTCGGTGGAGGGATTTCAAAAGTCAGAAGTATCTGTCGTTTTGAAATTCTTCGGTGGAGCAATTTCAAAAGTCAGAAGTATCTGTCGTTTTGAAATCCTTCGGTGGAGGGATTTCAAAAGTCAGAAGTATCTTTCGTTTTGAAATCCTTCGGTGGAGGAATTTCAAAAGTCAAAAGTATCTTTCGTTTTGAAATCCTTCGGTGGAGGGATTTCAAAAGTCAGAAGTATCTTTCGTTTTGAAATCCTTCGGTGGAAGGATTTCAAAAGTCAGAAGTATCTTTCGTTTTGAAATCCTTTGGTGGAGGGATTTCAAAAGTCAGAAGTATCATTCGTTTTGAAATCCTTCGGTGGAGGGATTTCAAAAGTCAGAAGTGTCATTCGTTTTGAAATCCTTCGGTGGGGGGGATTTCAAAAGTCAGAAGTATCATTCGTTTTGAAATCTTTCGGTGGAGGGATTTCAAAAGTCAGAAGTATCATTCGTTTTGAAATCCTTCGGTAGAGGGATTTCAAAAGTCAGAAGTATCTTTCGTTTTGAAATCCTTCGGTGGAGGGATTTCAAAAGTCACATTATCATTCGTTTTAAAATCCTTCGGTGGAGGGATTTCAAAAGTCAGAAGTATCTTTCGTTTTGAAATCCTTCGGTGGAGGGATTTCAAAAGTCAGAAGTATCTGTCGTTTTGAAATTCTTCGGTGGAGCAATTTCAAAAGTCAGAAGTATCTGTCGTTTTGAAATCCTTCGGTGGAGGGATTTCAAAAGTCAGAAGTATCTTTCGTTTTGAAATCCTTCGGTGGAGGGATTTCAAAAGTCACATTATCATTCGTTTTAAAATCCTTCGGTGGAGGGATTTCAAAAGTCAGAAGTATCTTTCGTTTTGAAATCCTTCGGTGGAGGGATTTCAAAAGTCAGAAGTATCTGTCGTTTTGAAATTCTTCGGTGGAGCAATTTCAAAAGTCAGAAGTATCTGTCGTTTTGAAATCCTTCGGTGGAGGGATTTCAAAAGTCAGAAGTATCTGTCGTTTTGAAATCCTTCGGCGGAGGAATTTCAAAAGTCAAAAGTATCTTTCGTTTTGAAATCCTTCGGTGGAGGGATTTCAAAAGTCAGAAGTTTCTTTCGTTTTGAAATCCATCGGTGGAGGGATTTCAAAAGTCAGAAGTATCTTTCGTTTTGAAATCCTTCGGTGGAGGAATTTCAAAAGTCAAAAGTATCTTTCGTTTTGAAATCCTTCGGTGGAGGGATTTCAAAAGTCAGAAGTATCTTTCGTTTTGAAATCCTTCGGTGGAGGGATTTCAAAAGTCAGAAGTTTTTTTCGTTTTGAAATCCTTCGGTGGAGGGATTTCAAAAGTCAGAAGTTTCTTTCGTTTTGAAATCCATCGGTGGAGGGATTTCAAAAGTCAGAAGTATCTTTCGTTTTGAAATCCTTCGGTGGAGGGATTTCAAAAGTCAGAAGTTTCTTTCGTTTTGAAATCCATCGGTGGAGGGATTTTAAAAGTCAGAAGTATCTTTCGTTTTGAAATCCTTCGGTGGAGGAATTTCAAAAGTCAAAAGTATCTTTCGTTTTTAAATCCTTCGGTGGAGGGATTTCAAAAGTCAGAAGTATCTTTCGTTTTGAAATCCTTCGGTGGAGGGATTTCAAAAGTCAGAAGTATCTTTCGTTTTGAAATCCTTTGGTGGAGGGATTTCAAAAGTCAGAAGTATCATTCGTTTTGAAATCCTTCGGTGGAGGGATTTCAAAAGTCAGAAGTGTCATTCGTTTTGAAATCCTTCGGTGGGGGGGATTTCAAAAGTCAGAAGTATCATTCGTTTTGAAATCTTTCGGTGGAGGGATTTCAAAAGTCAGAAGTATCATTCGTTTTGAAATCCTTCGGTAGAAGGATTTCAAAAGTCAGAAGTATCTTTCGTTTTGAAATCCTTCGGTGGAGGGATTTCAAAAGTCACATTATCATTCGTTTTAAAATCCTTCGGTGGAGGGATTTCAAAAGTCAGAAGTATCTTTCGTTTTGAAATCCTTCGGTGGAGGGATTTCAAAAGTCAGAAGTATCTGTCGTTTTGAAATTCTTCGGTGGAGCAATTTCAAAAGTCAGAAGTATCTGTCGTTTTGAAATCCTTCGGTGGAGGGATTTCAAAAGTCAGAAGTATCTGTCGTTTTGAAATCCTTCGGTGGAGGAATTTCAAAAGTCAAAAGTATCTTTCGTTTTGAAATCCTTCGGTGGAGGGATTTCAAAACTCAGAAGTGTTTTTCGTTTTCAAATCCTTCGGTGGAGAGATTTCAAAAGTCAGAAGTATCTTTCGTTTTGAAATCCTTCGGTGGAGGAATTTCAAAAGTCAGAAGTTTCTTTCGTTTTGAAATCCATCGGTGGAGGGATTTCAAAAGTCAGAAGTATCTTTCGTTTTGAAATCCTTCGGTGGAGGGATTTCAAAAGTCAGAAGTTTCTTTCGTTTTGAAATCCATCGGTGGAGGGATTTCAAAAGTCAGAAGTATCTTTCGTTTTGAAATCCTTCGGTGGAGGGATTTCAAAAGTCAGAAGTTTCTTTCGTTTTGAAATCCATCGGTGGAGGGCTTTCAAAAGTCAGAAGTATCTTTCGTTTTGAAATCCTTCGGTGGAGGAATTTCAAAAGTCAAAAGTATGTGTCGTTTTGAAATCCTTCGGTGGGGGGGATTTCAAAAGTCAGAAGTATCATTCGTTTTGAAATCTTTCGGTGGAGGGATTTCAAAAGTCAAAAGTATCTTTCGTTTTGAAATCCTTCGGTGGAGGGATTTCAAAAGTCAGAAGTATCTTTCGTTTTGAAATCCATCGGTGGAGGGATTTCAAAAGTCAGAAGTATCTTTCGTTTTGAAATCCTTCGGTGGAGGGATTTCAAAAGTCAGAAGTTTCTTTCGTTTTGAAATCCATCGGTGGAGGGATTTCAAAAGTCAGAAGTATCTTTCGTTTTGAAATCCTTCGGTGGAGGGATTTCAAAAGTCAGAAGTTTCTTTCGTTTTGAAATCCATCGGTGGAGGGATTTCAAAAGTCAGAAGTATCTTTCGTTTTGAAATCCTTCGGTGGAGGAATTTCAAAAGTCAAAAGTATCTTTCGTTTTGAAATCCTTCGGTGGAGGGATTTCAAAAGTCAGAAGTATCTTTCGTTTTGAAATCCTTCGGTGGAGGGATTTCAAAAGTCAGAAGTATCTTTCGTTTTGAAATCCTTTGGTGGAGGGATTTCAAAAGTCAGAAGTATCATTCGTTTTGAAATCCTTCGGTGGAGGGATTTCAAAAGTCAGAAGTGTCATTCGTTTTGAAATCCTTCGGTGGGGGGATTTCAAAAGTCAGAAGTATCATTCGTTTTGAAATCTTTCGGTGGAGGGATTTCAAAAGTCAGAAGTATCATTCGTTTTGAAATCCTTCGGTAGAGGGATTTCAAAAGTCAGAAGTATCTTTCGTTTTGAAATCCTTCGGTGGAGGGATTTCAAAAGTCACATTATCATTCGTTTTAAAATCCTTCGGTGGAGGGATTTCAAAAGTCAGAAGTATCTTTCGTTTTGAAATCCTTCGGTGGAGGGATTTCAAAAGTCAGAAGTATCTGTCGTTTTGAAATTCTTCGGTGGAGCAATTTCAAAAGTCAGAAGTATCTGTCGTTTTGAAATCCTTCGGTGGAGGGATTTCAAAAGTCAGAAGTATCTGTCGTTTTGAAATCCTTCGGTGGAGGAATTTCAAAAGTCAAAAGTATCTTTCGTTTTGAAATCCTTCGGTGGAGGGATTTCAAAACTCAGAAGTGTTTTTCGTTTTCAAATCCTTCGGTGGAGAGATTTCAAAAGTCAGAAGTATCTTTCGTTTTGAAATCCTTCGGTGGAGGAATTTCAAAAGTCAGAAGTTTCTTTCGTTTTGAAATCCATCGGTGGAGGGATTTCAAAAGTCAGAAGTATCTTTCGTTTTGAAATCCTTCGGTGGAGGGATTTCAAAAGTCAGAAGTTTCTTTCGTTTTGAAATCCATCGGTGGAGGGATTTCAAAAGTCAGAAGTATCTTTCGTTTTGAAATCCTTCGGTGGAGGGATTTCAAAAGTCAGAAGTTTCTTTCGTTTTGAAATCCATCGGTGGAGGGCTTTCAAAAGTCAGAAGTATCTTTCGTTTTGAAATCCTTCGGTGGAGGAATTTCAAAAGTCAAAAGTATCTTTCGTTTTGAAATCCTTCGGTGGAGGGATTTCAAAAGTCAGAAGTATCTTTCGTTTTGAAATCCTTCGGTGGAGGAATTTCAAAAGTCAAAAGTATCTGTCGTTTTGAAATCCTTCGGTGGGGGGGATTTCAAAAGTCAGAAGTATCATTCGTTTTGAAATCTTTCGGTGGAGGGATTTCAAAAGTCAAAAGTATCTTTCGTTTTGAAATCCTTCGGTGGAGGGATTTCAAAAGTCAGAAGTATCTTTCGTTTTGAAATCCTTCGGTGGAGGGATTTCAAAAGTCAGAAGTATCTTTCGTTTTGAAATCCTTCGGTGGAGGGATTTCAAAAGTCAGAAGTATCATTCGTTTTGAAATCCTTCGGTGGAGGGATTTCAAAAGTCAGAAGTATCATTCGTTTTGAAATCCTTCGGTGGGGGGGATTTCAAAAGTCAGAAGTATCATTCGTTTTGAAATTTTTCGGTGGAGGGATTTCAAAAGTCAGAAGTATCATTCGTTTTGAAATCTTTCGGTGGAGGGATTTCAAAAGTCAGAAGTATCTTGCGTTTTGAAATCCATGGGTGGAGGGATTTCAAAAGTCAGAAGTATCTTTCGTTTTGAAATCCTTCGGTGGAGGAATTTCAAAAGTCAAAAGTATCTTTCGTTTTGAAATCCTTCGGTGGAGGGATTTCAAAAGTCAGAAGTATCTTTCGTTTTGAAATCCTTCGGTGGAGGAATTTCAAAAGTCAAAAGTATCTGTCGTTTTGAAATCCTTCGGCGGAGGAATTTCAAAAGTCGAAAGTATCTTTCGTTTTGAAATCCTTCGGTGGAGGGATTTCAAAACTCAGAAGTATCTTTCGTTTTGAAATCCTTCGGTGGAGGGATTTCAAAGGTCAGAAGTATCTTTCGTATTGAAATCCTTCGGTGGAGGGATTTCAAAAGTCAGAAGTATCATTTGTTTTGAAATCCTTCGGTGGAGGGATTTCAAAAGTCAGAAGTATCATTCGTTTTGAAATCCTTCGGTGGAGGGATTTCAAAAGTCAGAAGTATCATTCGTTTTGAAATCCTTCGGTGGGGGGGATTTCAAAAGTCAGAAGTATCATTCGTTTTGAAATCTTTCGGTGGAGGGATTTCAAAAGTCAGAAGTATCATTCGTTTTGAAATCTTTCGGTGGAGGGATTTCAAAAGTCAGAAGTATCTTTCGTTTTGAAATCCTTCGGTGGAGGGATTTCAAAAGTCAGAAGTTTCTTTCGTTTTGAAATCCATCGGTGGAGGGATTTCAAAAGTCAGAAGTATCTTTCGTTTTGAAATCCTTCGGTGGAGGAATTTCGAAAGTCAAAAGTATCTTTCGTTTTGAATTCCTTCGGTGGAGGGATTTCAAAAGTCAGAAGTATCTTTCGTTTTGAAATCCTTCGGTGGAGGAATTTCAAAAGTCGAAAGTATCTTTCGTTTTGAAATCCTTCGGTGGAGGGGATTTCAAAAGTCAGAAGTATCATTCGTTTTGAAATCCTTCGGTGGAGGGATTTCAAAAGTCAGAAGTATCTTTCGTTTTGAAATCCTTCGGTGGAGGGATTTCAAAACTCAGAAGTATCTTTCGTTTTGAAATCCTTCGGTGGAGGGATTTCAAAGGTCAGAAGTATCTTTCGTATTGAAATCCTTCGGTGGAGGGATTTCAAAAGTCAGAAGTGTTTTTCGTTTTCAAATCCTTCGGTGGAGAGATTTCAAAAGTCAGAAGTATCTTTCGTTTTGAAATCCTTCGGTGGAGGAATTTCAAAAGTCAAAAGTATCTTTCGTTTTGAAATCCTTCGGTGGAGGGAATTCAAAAGTCAGAAGTATCTTTCGTTTTGAAATCCTTCGGTGGAGGAATTTCAAAAGTCAAAAGTATCTGTCGTTTTGAAATCCTTCTGTGGGGGGGATTTCAAAAGTCAGAAGTATCATTCGTTTTGAAATCTTTCGGTGGAGGGATTTCAAAAGTCAAAAGTATCTTTCGTTTTGAAATCCTTCGGTGGAGGGATTTCAAAAGTCAGAAGTATCTTTCGTTTTGAAATCCTTCGGTGGAGGGATTTCAAAAGTCAGAAGTATCTTTTGTTTTGAAATCCTTCGGTGGAGGGATTTCAAAAGTCAGAAGTATCATTCGTTTTGAAATCCTTCGGTGGAGGGATTTCAAAAGTCAGAAGTATCATTCGTTTTGAAATCCTTCGGTGGGGGGGATTTCAAAAGTCAGAAGTATCATTCGTTTTGAAATTTTTCGGTGGAGGGATTTCAAAAGTCAGAAGTATCACTCGTTTTGAAATCTTTCGGTGGAGGGATTTCAAAAGTCAGAAGTATCTTTCGTTTTGAAATCCTTCGGTGGAGGGATTTCAAAAGTCAGAAGTTTCTTTCGTTTTGAAATCCATCGGTGGAGGAATTTCAAAAGTCAAAGGATCTTTCGTTTTGAAATCCTTCGGTGGAGGGAATTCAAAAGTCAGAAGTATCTTTCGTTTTGAAATCCTTCGGTGGAGGAATTTCAAAAGTCAAAAGTATCTGTCGTTTTGAAATCCTTCGGTGGGGGGGATTTCAAAAGTCAGAAGTATCATTCGTTTTGAAATCTTTCGGTGGAGGGATTTCAAAAGTCAAAAGTATCTTTCGTTTTGAAATCCTTCGGTGGAGGGATTTCAAAAGTCAGAAGTATCTTTCGTTTTGAAATCCTTCGGTGGAGGGATTTCAAAAGTCAGAAGTATCTTTTGTTTTGAAATCCTTCGGTGGAGGGATTTCAAAAGTCAGAAGTATCATTCGTTTTGAAATCCTTCGGTGGAGGGATTTCAAAAGTCAGAAGTATCATTCGTTTTGAAATCCTTCGGTGGGGGGGATTTCAAAAGTCAGAAGTATCATTCGTTTTGAAATTTTTCGGTGGAGGGATTTCAAAAGTCAGAAGTATCACTCGTTTTGAAATCTTTCGGTGGAGGGATTTCAAAAGTCAGAAGTATCTTTCGTTTTGAAATCCTTCGGTGGAGGGATTTCAAAAGTCAGAAGTTTCTTTCGTTTTGAAATCCATCGGTGGAGGGATTTCAAAAGTCAGAAGTATCTTTCGTTTTGAAATCCTTCGGTGGAGGGATTTCAAAAATCAAAAGTATCTGTCGTTTTGAAATCCTTCGGCGGAGGAATTTCAAAAGTCGAAAGTATCTTTCGTTTTGAAATCTTTCGGTGGAGGGATTTCAAAAGTCAGAAGTATCTTTCGTTTTGAAATCCTTCGGTGGAGGGATTTCAAAAGTCAGAAGTATCTGTCGTTTTGAAATCCTTCGGTGGAGGAATTTCAAAAGTCAAAAGTATCTTTCGTTTTGAAATCCTTCGGTGGAGGGATTTCAAAACTCAGAAGTGTTTTTCGTTTTCAAATCCTTCGGTGGAGAGATTTCAAAAGTCAGAAGTATCTTTCGTTTTGAAATCCTTCGGTGGAGGAATTTCAAAAATCAAAAGTAACTTTCGTTTTGAAATTCTTCGGTGGAGGGATTTCAAAAGTCAGAAGTTTCTTTTGTTTTGAAATCTATCGGTGGAGGGATTTCAAAAGTCAGAAGTATCTTTCGTTTTGAAATCCTTCGGTGGAGGAATTTCAAAAGTCAAAAGTAACTTTCGTTTTGAAATCCTTCGGTGGAGGGATTTCAAAAGTCAGAAATTTCTTTCGTTTTAAAATCCATCGGTGGAGGGATTTCAAAAGTCAGAAGTATCTTTCGTTTTGAAATCCTTCGGTGGAGGGATTTCAAAAGTCAGAAGTTTCTTTCGTTTTGAAATCCTTCGGTGGAGGGATTTCAAAAGTCAGAAGTTTCTTTCGTTTTGAAATCCTTCGGTGGAGGAATTTCAAAAGTCAAAAGTAACTTTCGTTTTGAAATCCTTCGGTGGAGGGATTTCAAAAGTCAGAAGTTTCTTTCGTTTTGAAATCCATCGGTGGAGGGATTTCAAAAGTCAGAAGTATCTTTCGTTTTGAAATCCTTCGGTGGAGGGATTTCAAAAGTCAGAAGTTTTTTTCGTTTTGAAATCCATCGGTGGAGGGATTTCAAAAGTCAGAAATATCTTTCGTTTTGAAATCCTTCGGTGGAGGGATTTCAAAAGTCAGAAGTATCTTTCGTTTTGAAATCCTTCGGTGGAGGGATTTCAAAAGTCAGAAGTATCTTTCGTTTTGAAATCCTTCGGTGGGGGGGATTTCAAAAGTCAGAAGTATCATTCGTTTTGAAATCTTTCGGTGGAGGGATTTCAAAAGTCAAAAGTATCTTTCGTTTTGAAATCTTTCGGTGGAGGGATTTCAAAAGTCAGAAGTATCTTTCGTTTTGAAATCCTTCGGTGGAGGGATTTCAAAAGTCAGAAGTATCATTCGTTTTGAAATCCTTCGGTGGAGGGATTTCAAAAGTCAGAAGTATCATTCGTTTTGAAATCCTTCGGTGGAGGGATTTCAAAAGTCAGAAGTATCATTCGTTTTGAAATCCTACGGTGGGGGGGATTTCAAAAGTCAGAAGTATCTGTCGTTTTGAAATCCTTCGGCGGAGGAATTTCAAAAGTCAAAAGTATCTTTCGTTTTGGAATCCTTCGGTGGAGGGATTTCAAAAGTCAGAAGTATCATTCGTTTTGAAATCCTTCGGTGGAGGGATTTCAAAAGTCAGAAGTATCTTTCGTTTTGAAATCCTTCGGTGGAGGGATTTCAAAAGTCAGAAGTTTCATTCGTTTTGAAATCCTTCGGTGGAGGGATTTCAAAAGTCAGAAGTATCATTCGTTTTGAAATTCTTCGGTGGGGGGGGATTTCAAAAGTCAGAAGTATCGTTCGTTTTGAAATCCTTCGGTGGGGGGGGATTTCAAAAGTCAGAAGTATCATTCGTTTTGAAATCCTTCGGTGGAGGGATCTCAAAAGTCAGAAGTATCTTTCGTTTTGAAATCCTTCGGTGGAGGGATTTCAAAAGTCAGAAGTATCTGTCGTTTTGAAATCCTTCGGTGGAGGAATTTCAAAAGTCAGAAGTTTCTTTCGTTTTGAAATCCTTCGGTGGAGGAATTTCAAAAGTCAAAAGTATCTTTCGTTTTGAAATCCTTCGGTGGAGGGATTTCAAAAGTCAGAAGTGTTTTTCGTTTTCAAATCCTTCGGTGGAGAGATTTCAAAAGTCAGAAGTATCATTCGTTTTGAAATCCTTCGGTGGAGGGATTTCAAAAGTCAGAAGTATCTTTCGTTTTGAAATCCTTCGGTGGAGGGATTTCAAAAGTCAGAAGTTTCTTTCGTTTTGAAATCCATCGGTGGAGGGATTTCAAAAGTCAGAAGTATCTTTCGTTTTGAAATTCTTCGGTGGAGGAATTTCAAAAGTCAGAAGTATCTTTCGTTTTGAAATCCTTCGGTGGAGGAATTTCAAAAGTCAAAAGTATCTGTCGTTTTGAAATCCTTCGGTGGAGGGATTTCAAAAGTCAGAAGTTTTTTTCGTTTTGAAATCCATCGGTGGAGGGATTTCAAAAGTCAGAAATATCTTTCGTTTTGAAATCCTTCGGTGGAGGGATTTCAAAAGTCAGAAGTATCTTTCGTTTTGAAATCCTTCGGTGGAGGGATTTCAAAAGTCAGAAGTATCTTTCGTTTTGAAATCCATCGGTGGAGGGATTTCAAAAGTCAGAAGTATCTTTCGTTTTGAAATCCTTCGGTGGAGGGATTTCAAAAGTCAGAAGTTTTTTTCGTTTTGAAATCCATCGGTGGAGGGATTTCAAAAGTCAGAAATATCTTTCGTTTTGAAATCCTTCGGTGGAGGGATTTCAAAAGTCAGAAGTATCTTTCGTTTTGAAATCCTTCGGTGGAGGGATTTCAAAAGTCAGAAGTATCTTTCGTTTTGAAATCCTTCGGTGGGGGGGATTTCAAAAGTCAGAAGTATCATTCGTTTTGAAATCTTTCGGTGGAGGGATTTCAAAAGTCAAAAGTATCTTTCGTTTTGAAATCTTTCGGTGGAGGGATTTCAAAAGTCAGAAGTATCTTTCGTTTTGAAATCCTTCGGTGGAGGAATTTCAAAAGTCAAAAGTAACTTTCGTTTTGAAATCCTTCGGTGGAGGGATTTCAAAAGTCAGAAATTTCTTTCGTTTTAAAATCCATCGGTGGAGGGATTTCAAAAGTCAGAAGTATCTTTCGTTTTGAAATCCTTCGGTGGAGGGATTTCAAAAGTCAGAAGTTTCTTTCGTTTTGAAATCCTTCGGTGGAGGGATTTCAAAAGTCAGAAGTTTCTTTCGTTTTGAAATCCTTCGGTGGAGGAATTTCAAAAGTCAAAAGTAACTTTCGTTTTGAAATCCTTCGGTGGAGGGATTTCAAAAGTCAGAAGTTTCTTTCGTTTTGAAATCCATCGGTGGAGGGATTTCAAAAGTCAGAAGTATCTTTCGTTTTGAAATCCTTCGGTGGAGGGATTTCAAAAGTCAGAAGTTTTTTTCGTTTTGAAATCCATCGGTGGAGGGATTTCAAAAGTCAGAAATATCTTTCGTTTTGAAATCCTTCGGTGGAGGGATTTCAAAAGTCAGAAGTATCTTTCGTTTTGAAATCCTTCGGTGGAGGGATTTCAAAAGTCAGAAGTATCTTTCGTTTTGAAATCCTTCGGTGGGGGGGATTTCAAAAGTCAGAAGTATCATTCGTTTTGAAATCTTTCGGTGGAGGGATTTCAAAAGTCAAAAGTATCTTTCGTTTTGAAATCTTTCGGTGGAGGGATTTCAAAAGTCAGAAGTATCTTTCGTTTTGAAATCCTTCGGTGGAGGGATTTCAAAAGTCAGAAGTATCATTCGTTTTGAAATCCTTCGGTGGAGGGATTTCAAAAGTCAGAAGTATCATTCGTTTTGAAATCCTTCGGTGGAGGGATTTCAAAAGTCAGAAGTATCATTCGTTTTGAAATCCTACGGTGGGGGGGATTTCAAAAGTCAGAAGTATCTGTCGTTTTGAAATCCTTCGGCGGAGGAATTTCAAAAGTCAAAAGTATCTTTCGTTTTGGAATCCTTCGGTGGAGGGATTTCAAAAGTCAGAAGTATCATTCGTTTTGAAATCCTTCGGTGGAGGGATTTCAAAAGTCAGAAGTATCTTTCGTTTTGAAATCCTTCGGTGGAGGGATTTCAAAAGTCAGAAGTTTCATTCGTTTTGAAATCCTTCGGTGGAGGGATTTCAAAAGTCAGAAGTATCATTCGTTTTGAAATTCTTCGGTGGGGGGGGATTTCAAAAGTCAGAAGTATCGTTCGTTTTGAAATCCTTCGGTGGGGGGGGATTTCAAAAGTCAGAAGTATCATTCGTTTTGAAATCCTTCGGTGGAGGGATCTCAAAAGTCAGAAGTATCTTTCGTTTTGAAATCCTTCGGTGGAGGGATTTCAAAAGTCAGAAGTATCTGTCGTTTTGAAATCCTTCGGTGGAGGAATTTCAAAAGTCAGAAGTTTCTTTCGTTTTGAAATCCTTCGGTGGAGGAATTTCAAAAGTCAAAAGTATCTTTCGTTTTGAAATCCTTCGGTGGAGGGATTTCAAAAGTCAGAAGTGTTTTTCGTTTTCAAATCCTTCGGTGGTGAGATTTCAAAAGTCAGAAGTATCATTCGTTTTGAAATCCTTCGGTGGAGGGATTTCAAAAGTCAGAAGTATCTTTCGTTTTGAAATCCTTCGGTGGAGGGATTTCAAAAGTCAGAAGTTTCTTTCGTTTTGAAATCCATCGGTGGAGGGATTTCAAAAGTCAGAAGTATCTTTCGTTTTGAAATTCTTCGGTGGAGGAATTTCAAAAGTCAGAAGTATCTTTCGTTTTGAAATCCTTCGGTGGAGGAATTTCAAAAGTCAAAAGTATCTGTCGTTTTGAAATCCTTCGGTGGAGGGATTTCAAAAGTCAGAAGTTTTTTTCGTTTTGAAATCCATCGGTGGAGGGATTTCAAAAGTCAGAAATATCTTTCGTTTTGAAATCCTTCGGTGGAGGGATTTCAAAAGTCAGAAGTATCTTTCGTTTTGAAATCCTTCGGTGGAGGGATTTCAAAAGTCAGAAGTATCTTTCGTTTTGAAATCCATCGGTGGAGGGATTTCAAAAGTCAGAAGTATCTTTCGTTTTGAAATCCTTCGGTGGAGGGATTTCAAAAGTCAGAAGTTTTTTTCGTTTTGAAATCCATCGGTGGAGGGATTTCAAAAGTCAGAAATATCTTTCGTTTTGAAATCCTTCGGTGGAGGGATTTCAAAAGTCAGAAGTATCTTTCGTTTTGAAATCCTTCGGTGGAGGGATTTCAAAAGTCAGAAGTATCTTTCGTTTTGAAATCCTTCGGTGGGGGGGATTTCAAAAGTCAGAAGTATCATTCGTTTTGAAATCTTTCGGTGGAGGGATTTCAAAAGTCAAAAGTATCTTTCGTTTTGAAATCTTTCGGTGGAGGGATTTCAAAAGTCAGAAGTATCTTTCGTTTTGAAATCCTTCGGTGGAGGGATTTCAAAAGTCAGAAGTATCATTCGTTTTGAAATCCTTCGGTGGAGGGATTTCAAAAGTCAGAAGTATCATTCGTTTTGAAATCCTTCGGTGGAGGGATTTCAAAAGTCAGAAGTATCATTCGTTTTGAAATCCTACGGTGGGGGGGATTTCAAAAGTCAGAAGTATCTGTCGTTTTGAAATCCTTCGGCGGAGGAATTTCAAAAGTCAAAAGTATCTTTCGTTTTGGAATCCTTCGGTGGAGGGATTTCAAAAGTCAGAAGTATCATTCGTTTTGAAATCCTTCGGTGGAGGGATTTCAAAAGTCAGAAGTATCTTTCGTTTTGAAATCCTTCGGTGGAGGGATTTTAAAAGTCAGAAGTTTCATTCGTTTTGAAATCCTTCGGTGGAGGGATTTCAAAAGTCAGAAGTATCGTTCGTTTTGAAATCTTTCGGTGGAGGGATTTCAAAAGTCAGAAGTATCATTCGTTTTGAAATCCTTCGGTGGAGGGATTTCAAAAGTCAGAAGTATCTTTCGTTTTGAAATCCTTCGGTGGAGGGATTTCAAAAGTCAGAAGTTTCTTTCGTTTTGAAATCCATCGGTGGAGGGATTTCAAAAGTCAGAAGTATCTTTCGTTTTGAAATTCTTCGGTGGAGGAATTTCAAAAGTCAAAAGTATCTGTCGTTTTGAAATCCTTCGGCGGAGAAATTTCAAAAGTCAAAAGTATCTTTCGTTTTGGAATCCTTCGGTGGAGGGATTTCAAAAGTCAGAAGTATCTTTCGTTTTGAAATCCTTCGGTGGAGGGATTTCAAAAGTCAAAAGTATCTTTCGTTTTGAAATCTTTCGGTGGAGGGATTTCAAAAGTCAGAAGTATCTTTCGTTTTAAAATCCTTTGGTGGAGGGATTTCAAAAGTCAGAAGTATCTTTCGTTTTGAAATCCTTCGGTGGAGGGATTTCAAAAGTCAAAAGTATCTTTCGTTTTGAAATCTTTCGGTGGAGGGATTTCAAAAGTCAGAAGTATCTTTCGTTTTAAAATCCTTCGGTGGAGGGATTTCAAAAGTCAGAAGTATCATTCGTTTTGAAATCCTTCGGTGGAGGGATTTCAAAAGTCAGAAGTATCATTCGTTTTGAAATCCTTCGGTGGGGGGGATTTCAAAAGTCAGAAGTATCTGTCGTTTTGAAATCCTTCGGCGGAGAAATTTCAAAAGTCAAAAGTATCTTTCGTTTTGGAATCCTTCGGTGGAGGGATTTCAAAAGTCAGAAGTATCTTTCGTTTTGAAATCCTTCGGTGGAGGGATTTCAAAAGTCAAAAGTATCTGTCGTTTTGAAATCCTTCGGCGGAGGGAGTTCAAAAGTCAGAAGTATCTTTTGTATTGAAATTCTTCGGTGGAAGGATTTCAAAAGTCAGAAGTATCTGTCGTTTTGAAATCCTTCGGTGGAGGAATTTCAAAAGTCAAAAGTATCTTTCGTTTTGAAATCCTTCGGTGGAGGGATTTCAAAACTCAGAAGTGTTTTTCGTTTTCAAATCCTTCGGTGGAGAGATTTCAAAAGTCAAAAGTAACTTTTGTTTTGAAATCCTTCGGTGGAGGGATTTCAAAAGTCAGAAGTATCTTTCGTTTTGAAATCCTTCGGTGGAGGGATTTCAAAAGTCAGAAGTATCATTCGTTTTGAAATCCTTCGGTGGAGGGATTTCAAAAGTCAGAAGTATCATTCGTTTTGAAATCCTTCGGTGGGGGGGATTTCAAAAGTCAGAAGTATCGTTCGTTTTGAAATTTTTCGGTGGAGGGATTTCAAAAGTCAGAAGTATCATTCGTTTTGAAATCCTTCGGTGGAGGGATTTCAAAAGTCAGAAGTATCTTTCGTTTTGAAATCCTTCGGTGGGGGGGGGGGATTTCAAAAGTCAGAAGTATCATTCGTTTTGAAATCTTTCGGTGGAGGGATTTCAAAAGTCAAAAGTATCTTTCGTTTTGAAATCCTTCGGTGGAGGGATTTCAAAAGTCAGAAGTATCTTTCGTTTTGAAATCCTTCGGTGGGGGGGGGGGGGGATTTCAAAAGTCAGAAGTATCATTCGTTTTGAAATCTTTCGGTGGAGGGATTTCAAAAGTCAAAAGTATCGTTCGTTTTGAAATTTTTCGGTGGAGGGATTTCAAAAGTCAGAAGTATCATTCGTTTTGAAATCCTTCGGTGGAGGAATTTCAAAAGTCAAAAGTGTCTGTCGTTTTGAAATCCTTCGGCGGAGGAATTTCAAAAGTCAAAAGTATCTTTCGTTTTGAAATCTTTCGGTGGAGGGATTTCAAAAGTCAGAAGTATCTTTCGTTTTGAAATCCTTTGGTGGAGGGATTTCAAAAGTCAGAAGTATCATTCGTTTTGAAATCCTTCGGTGGAGGGATTTCAAAAGTCAGAAGTATCATTCGTTTTGAAATCCTTCGGTGGAGGGATTTCAAAAGTCAGAAGTATCATTCGTTTTGAAATCCTTCGGTGGGGGGGATTTCAAAAGTCAGAAGTATCTGTCGTTTTGAAATCCTTCGGCGGAGAAATTTCAAAAGTCAAAAGTATCTTTCGTTTTGGAATCCTTCGGTGGAGGGATTTCAAAAGTCAGAAGTATCTTTCGTTTTGAAATCCTTCGGTGGAGGGATTTCAAAAGTCAGAAGTATCTTTCGTTTTGAAATCCTTTGGTGGAGGGATTTCAAAAGTCAGAAGTATCATTCGTTTTGAAATCCTTCGGTGGAGGGATTTCAAAAGTCAGAAGTATCATTCGTTTTGAAATCCTTCGGTGGAGGGATTTCAAAAGTCAGAAGTATCATTCGTTTTGAAATCCTTCGGTGGGGGGGATTTCAAAAGTCAGAAGTATCTGTCGTTTTGAAATCCTTCGGCGGAGAAATTTCAAAAGTCAAAAGTATCTTTCGTTTTGGAATCCTTCGGTGGAGGGATTTCAAAAGTCAGAAGTATCTTTCGTTTTGAAATCCTTCGGTGGAGGGATTTCAAAAGTCAAAAGTATCTTTCGTTTTGGAATCCTTCGGTGGAGGGATTTCAAAAGTCAAAAGTATCTGTCGTTTTGAAATCCTTCGGCGGAGGGAGTTCAAAAGTCAGAAGTATCTTTTGTATTGAAATTCTTCGGTGGAAGGATTTCAAAAGTCAGAAGTATCTGTCGTTTTGAAATCCTTCGGTGGAGGAATTTCAAAAGTCAAAAGTATCTTTCGTTTTGAAATCCTTCGGTGGAGGGATTTCAAAACTCAGAAGTGTTTTTCGTTTTCAAATCCTTCGGTGGAGAGATTTCAAAAGTCAGAAGTATCTTTCGTTTTGAAATCCTTCGGTGGAGGAATTTCAAAAGTCAAAAGTAACTTTTGTTTTGAAATCCTTCGGTGGAGGGATTTCAAAAGTCAGAAGTATCTTTCGTTTTGAAATCCTTCGGTGGAGGGATTTCAAAACTCAGAAGTGTTTTTCGTTTTCAAATCCTTCGGTGGAGAGATTTCAAAAGTCAGAAGTATCTTTCGTTTTGAAATCCTTCGGTGGGGGGGGGGGGGGGGGGATTTCAAAAGTCAGAAGTATCATTCGTTTTGAAATCTTTCGGTGGAGGGATTTCAAAAGTCAAAAGTATCGTTCGTTTTGAAATTTTTCGGTGGAGGGATTTCAAAAGTCAGAAGTATCATTCGTTTTGAAATCCTTCGGTGGAGGAATTTCAAAAGTCAAAAGTGTCTGTCGTTTTGAAATCCTTCGGCGGAGGAATTTCAAAAGTCAAAAGTATCTTTCGTTTTGAAATCTTTCGGTGGAGGGATTTCAAAAGTCAGAAGTATCTTTCGTTTTGAAATCCTTTGGTGGAGGGATTTCAAAAGTCAGAAGTATCATTCGTTTTGAAATCCTTCGGTGGAGGGATTTCAAAAGTCAGAAGTATCATTCGTTTTGAAATCCTTCGGTGGAGGGATTTCAAAAGTCAGAAGTATCATTCGTTTTGAAATCCTTCGGTGGGGGGGATTTCAAAAGTCAGAAGTATCTGTCGTTTTGAAATCCTTCGGCGGAGAAATTTCAAAAGTCAAAAGTATCTTTCGTTTTGGAATCCTTCGGTGGAGGGATTTCAAAAGTCAGAAGTATCTTTCGTTTTGAAATCCTTCGGTGGAGGGATTTCAAAAGTCAAAAGTATCTTTCGTTTTGGAATCCTTCGGTGGAGGGATTTCAAAAGTCAAAAGTATCTGTCGTTTTGAAATCCTTCGGCGGAGGGAGTTCAAAAGTCAGAAGTATCTTTTGTATTGAAATTCTTCGGTGGAAGGATTTCAAAAGTCAGAAGTATCTGTCGTTTTGAAATCCTTCGGTGGAGGAATTTCAAAAGTCAAAAGTATCTTTCGTTTTGAAATCCTTCGGTGGAGGGATTTCAAAACTCAGAAGTGTTTTTCGTTTTCAAATCCTTCGGTGGAGAGATTTCAAAAGTCAGAAGTATCTTTCGTTTTGAAATCCTTCGGTGGAGGAATTTCAAAAGTCAAAAGTAACTTTTGTTTTGAAATCCTTCGGTGGAGGGATTTCAAAAGTCAGAAGTATCTTTCGTTTTGAAATCCTTCGGTGGAGGGATTTCAAAACTCAGAAGTGTTTTTCGTTTTCAAATCCTTCGGTGGAGAGATTTCAAAAGTCAAAAGTAACTTTTGTTTTGAAATCCTTCGGTGGGGGGGATTTCAAAAGTCAGAAGTATCGTTCGTTTTGAAATTTTTCGGTGGAGGGATTTCATAAGTCAGAAGTATCATTCGTTTTGAAATCCTTCGGTGGAGGGATTTCAAAAGTCAGAAGTATCTTTCGTTTTGAAATCCTTCGGTGGGGGGGGATTTCAAAAGTCAGAAGTATCATTCGTTTTGAAATCTTTCGGTGGAGGGATTTCAAAAGTCAAAAGTATCTTTCGTTTTGAAATCCTTCGGTGGAGGGATTTCAAAAGTCAGAAGTATCTTTCGTTTTGAAATCCTTCGGTGGGGGGGGGATTTCAAAAGTCAGAAGTATCATTCGTTTTGAAATCTTTCGGTGGAGGGATTTCAAAAGTCAAAAGTGTCTTTCGTTTTGAAATCCTTCGGTGGAGAGATTTCAAAAGTCAGAAGTATCTTTCGTTTTGAAATCCTTCGGTGGAGGGATTTCAAAAGTCAGAAGTATCTTTCGTTTTGAAATCCTTCGGTGGAGGGATTTCAAAAGTCAGAAGTATCATTCGTTTTGAAATCCTTCGGTGGAGGGATTTCAAAAGTCAGAAGTATCATTCGTTTTGAAATCCTTCGGTGGGGGGGATTTCAAAAGTCAGAAGTATCGTTCGTTTTGAAATCTTTCGGTGGAGGGATTTCAAAAGTCAGAAGTATCATTCGTTTTGAAATCCTTCGGTGGAGGGATTTCAAAAGTCAGAAGTATCTTTCGTTTTGAAATCCTTCGGTGGAGGAATTTCAAAAGTCAAAAGTATCTTTCGTTTTGAAATCCTTCGGTGGAGGGATCTCAAAAGTCAGAAGTATCTTTCGTTTTGAAATCCTTCGGTGGAGGGATTTCAAAAGTCAGAAGTATCTGTCGTTTTGAAATCCTTCGGTGGAGGAATTTCAAAAGTCAGAAGTTTCTTTCGTTTTGAAATCCTTCGGTGGAGGAATTTCAAAAGTCAAAAGTATCTTTCGTTTTGAAATCCTTCGGTGGAGGGATTTCAAAACTCAGAAGTGTTTTTCGTTTTCAAATCCTTCGGTGGAGAGATTTCAAAAGTCAGAAGTATCTTTCGTTTTGAAATCCTTCGGTGGAAAAATTTCAAAAGTCAAAAGTAACTTTCGTTTTGAAATCCTTCGGTGGAGGGATTTCAAAAGTCAAAAGTAACTTTCGTTTTGAAATCTTTCGGTGGAGGGATTTCAAAAGTCAGAAGTTTCTTTCGTTTTGAAATCCATCGGTGGAGGGATTTCAAAAGTCAGAAGTATCTTTCGTTTTGAAATCCTTCGGTGGAGGGATTTCAAAAGTCAGAGGTTTCTTTCGTTTTGAAATCCATCGGTGGAGGGATTTCAAAAGTCAGAAATATCTTTCGTTTTGAAATCCTTCGGTGGAGGAATTTCAAAAGTCAAAAGTATCTTTCGTTTTGAAATCCTTCGGTGGAGGGATTTCAAAAGTCAGAAGTATCTTTCGTTTTAAAATCCTTCGGTGGAGGAATTTCAAAAGTTAAAAGTATCTGTCGTTTTGAAATCCTTCGGCGGAGGAATTTCAAAAGTCGAAAGTATCTTTCGTTTTGAAATCCTTCGGTGGAGGGATTTCAAAAGTCAGAAGTATCTTTCGTTTTGAAATCCTTCGGTGGGGGGGGATTTCAAAAGTCAGAAGTATCATTCGTTTTGAAATCCTTCGGTGGAGGGATCTCAAAAGTCAGAAGTATCTTTCGTTTTGAAATCCTTCGGTGGAGGGATTTCAAAAGTCAGAAGTATCTGTCGTTTTGAAATCCTTCGGTGGAGGAATTTCAAAAGTCAGAAGTTTCTTTCGTTTTGAAATCCTTCGGTGGAGGAATTTCAAAAGTCAAAAGTATCTTTCGTTTTGAAATCCTTCGGTGGAGGGATTTCAAAAGTCAGAAGTGTTTTTCGTTTTCAAATCCTTCGGTGGAGAGATTTCAAAAGTCAGAAGTATCTTTCGTTTTGAAATCCTTCGGTGGAAAAATTTCAAAAGTCAAAAGTAACTTTCGTTTTGAAATCCTTCGGTGGAGGGATTTTAAAAGTCAGAAGTTTCTTTCGTTTTGAAATCCATCGGTGGAGGGATTTCAAAAGTCAGAAGTAACTTTCGTTTTGAAATCCTTCGGTGGAGGGATTTCAAAAGTCAGAAGTTTCTTTCGTTTTGAAATCCATCGGTGGAGGGATTTCAAAAGTCAGAAGTATCTTTCGTTTTGAAATCCTTCGGTGGAGGGATTTCAAAAGTCAGAGGTTTCTTTCGTTTTGAAATCCATCGGTGGAGGGATTTCAAAAGTCAGAAATATCTTTCGTTTTGAAATCCTTCGGTGGAGGAATTTCAAAAGTCAAAAGTATCTTTCGTTTTGAAATCCTTCGGTGGAGGGATTTCAAAAGTCAGAAGTATCTTTCGTTTTAAAATCCTTCGGTGGAGGAATTTCAAAAGTTAAAAGTATCTGTCGTTTTGAAATCCTTCGGCGGAGGAATTTCAAAAGTCGAAAGTATCTTTCGTTTTGAAATCCTTCGGTGGAGGGATTTCAAAAGTCAGAAGTATCTTTCGTTTTGAAATCCTTCGGTGGGGGGGGATTTCAAAAGTCAGAAGTATCATTCGTTTTGAAATCTTTCGGTGGAGGGATTTCAAAAGTCAAAAGTATCTTTCGTTTTGAAATCCTTCGGTGGAGGGATTTCAAAAGTCAGAAGTATCTTTCGTTTTGAAATCCTTCGGTGGAGGGATTTCAAAAGTCAGAAGTGTTTTTCGTTTTCAAATCCTTCGGTGGAGAGATTTCAAAAGTCAGAAGTATCTTTCGTTTTGAAATCCTTCGGTGGAAAAATTTCAAAAGTCAAAAGTAACTTTCGTTTTGAAATCCTTCGGTGGAGGGATTTTAAAAGTCAGAAGTTTCTTTCGTTTTGAAATCCATCGGTGGAGGGATTTCAAAAGTCAGAAGTAACTTTCGTTTTGAAATCCTTCGGTGGAGGGATTTCAAAAGTCAGAAGTTTCTTTCGTTTTGAAATCCATCGGTGGAGGGATTTCAAAAGTCAGAAGTATCTTTCGTTTTGAAATCCTTCGGTGGAGGGATTTCAAAAGTCAGAGGTTTCTTTCGTTTTGAAATCCATCGGTGGAGGGATTTCAAAAGTCAGAAATATCTTTCGTTTTGAAATCCTTCGGTGGAGGAATTTCAAAAGTCAAAAGTATCTTTCGTTTTGAAATCCTTCGGTGGAGGGATTTCAAAAGTCAGAAGTATCTTTCGTTTTAAAATCCTTCGGTGGAGGAATTTCAAAAGTTAAAAGTATCTGTCGTTTTGAAATCCTTCGGCGGAGGAATTTCAAAAGTCGAAAGTATCTTTCGTTTTGAAATCCTTCGGTGGAGGGATTTCAAAAGTCAGAAGTATCTTTCGTTTTGAAATCCTTCGGTGGGGGGGGATTTCAAAAGTCAGAAGTATCATTCGTTTTGAAATCTTTCGGTGGAGGGATTTCAAAAGTCAAAAGTATCTTTCGTTTTGAAATCCTTCGGTGGAGGGATTTCAAAAGTCAGAAGTATCTTTCGTTTTGAAATCCTTCGGTGGAGGGATTTCAAAAGTCAGAAGTTTCTTTCGTTTTGAAATCCATCGGTGGAGGGATTTCAAAAGTCAGAAGTATCTTTCGTTTTGAAATCCTTCGGTGGAGGGATTTCAAAAGTCAGAAGTATCTTTCGTTTTGAAATCCTTCGGTGGAGGGATTTCAAAAGTCAGAAGTTTCTTTCGTTTTGAAATCCTTCGGTGGAGGGATTTCAAAAGTCAGAAGTATCTTTCGTTTTGAAATCCTTCGGTGGAGGGATTTCAAAAGTCAGAAGTATCTTTCGTTTTGAAATCCTTCGGTGGGGGGGGATTTCAAAAGTCAGAAGTATCATTCGTTTTGAAATCTTTCGGTGGAGGAATTTCAAAAGTCAAAAGTATCTTTCGTTTTGAAATCCTTCGGTGGAGGAATTTCAAAAGTCAAAAGTATCTTTCGTTTTGAAATCCTTCGGTGGAGGGATTTCAAAAGTCAGAAGTATCTTTCGTTTTAAAATCCTTCGGTGGAGGAATTTCAAAAGTTAAAAGTATCTGTCGTTTTGAAATCCTTCGGCGGAGGAATTTCAAAAGTCGAAAGTATCTTTCGTTTTGAAATCCTTCGGTGGAGGGATTTCAAAAGTCAGAAGTATCATTCGTTTTGAAATCCTTCGGTGGAGGGATCTCAAAAGTCAGAAGTATCTTTCGTTTTGAAATCCTTCGGTGGAGGGATTTCAAAAGTCAGAAGTATCTGTCGTTTTGAAATCCTTCGGTGGAGGAATTTCAAAAGTCAGAAGTTTCTTTCGTTTTGAAATCCTTCGGTGGAGGAATTTCAAAAGTCAAAAGTATCTTTCGTTTTGAAATCCTTCGGTGGAGGGATTTCAAAACTCAGAAGTGTTTTTCGTTTTCAAATCCTTCGGTGGAGAGATTTCAAAAGTCAGAAGTATCTTTCGTTTTGAAATCCTTTGGTGGAAAAATTTCAAAAGTCAAAAGTAACTTTCGTTTTGAAATCCTTCGGTGGAGGGATTTCAAAAGTCAGAAGTAACTTTCGTTTTGAAATCCTTGGGTGGAGGGATTTCAAAAGTCAGAAGTTTCTTTCGTTTTGAAATCCATCGGTGGAGGGATTTCAAAAGTCAGAAGTATCTTTCGTTTTAAAATCCTTCGGTGGAGGGATTTCAAAACTCAGAAGTGTTTTTCGTTTTCAAATCCTTCGGTGGAGAGATTTCAAAAGTCAGAAGTATCTTTCGTTTTGAAATCCTTCGGTGGAAAAATTTCAAAAGTCAAAAGTAACTTTCGTTTTGAAATCCTTCGGTGGAGGGATTTTAAAAGTCAGAAGTTTCTTTCGTTTTGAAATCCATCGGTGGAGGGATTTCAAAAGTCAGAAGTAACTTTCGTTTTGAAATCCTTCGGTGGAGGGATTTCAAAAGTCAGAAGTTTCTTTCGTTTTGAAATCCATCGGTGGAGGGATTTCAAAAGTCAGAAGTATCTTTCGTTTTGAAATCCTTCGGTGGAGGGATTTCAAAAGTCAGAGGTTTCTTTCGTTTTGAAATCCATCGGTGGAGGGATTTCAAAAGTCAGAAATATCTTTCGTTTTGAAATCCTTCGGTGGAGGAATTTCAAAAGTCAAAAGTATCTTTCGTTTTGAAATCCTTCGGTGGAGGGATTTCAAAAGTCAGAAGTATCTTTCGTTTTAAAATCCTTCGGTGGAGGAATTTCAAAAGTTAAAAGTATCTGTCGTTTTGAAATCCTTCGGCGGAGGAATTTCAAAAGTCGAAAGTATCTTTCGTTTTGAAATCCTTCGGTGGAGGGATTTCAAAAG
The DNA here is from genome assembly GCA_964057215.1 of Oscheius myriophilus. Taxonomy (NCBI): domain Eukaryota; kingdom Metazoa; phylum Nematoda; class Chromadorea; order Rhabditida; family Rhabditidae; genus Oscheius; species Oscheius myriophilus. Next base: position 4,982,023 of record OZ059903.1, on the reverse strand, counting down.
TCAGAAGTATCTTTCGTTTTGAAATCCTTCGGTGGGGGGGGATTTCAAAAGTCAGAAGTATCATTCGTTTTGAAATCTTTCGGTGGAGGGATTTCAAAAGTCAAAAGTATCTTTCGTTTTGAAATCCTTCGGTGGAGGGATTTCAAAAGTCAGAAGTATCTTTCGTTTTGAAATCCTTCGGTGGAGGGATTTCAAAAGTCAGAAGTTTCTTTCGTTTTGAAATCCATCGGTGGAGGGATTTCAAAAGTCAGAAGTATCTTTCGTTTTGAAATCCTTCGGTGGAGGGATTTCAAAAGTCAGAAGTATCTTTCGTTTTGAAATCCTTCGGTGGAGGGATTTCAAAAGTCAGAAGTTTCTTTCGTTTTGAAATCCTTCGGTGGAGGGATTTCAAAAGTCAGAAGTATCTTTCGTTTTGAAATCCTTCGGTGGAGGGATTTCAAAAGTCAGAAGTATCTTTCGTTTTGAAATCCTTCGGTGGGGGGGGATTTCAAAAGTCAGAAGTATCATTCGTTTTGAAATCTTTCGGTGGAGGAATTTCAAAAGTCAAAAGTATCTTTCGTTTTGAAATCCTTCGGTGGAGGAATTTCAAAAGTCAAAAGTATCTTTCGTTTTGAAATCCTTCGGTGGAGGGATTTCAAAAGTCAGAAGTATCTTTCGTTTTAAAATCCTTCGGTGGAGGAATTTCAAAAGTTAAAAGTATCTGTCGTTTTGAAATCCTTCGGCGGAGGAATTTCAAAAGTCGAAAGTATCTTTCGTTTTGAAATCCTTCGGTGGAGGGATTTCAAAAGTCAGAAGTATCATTCGTTTTGAAATCCTTCGGTGGAGGGATCTCAAAAGTCAGAAGTATCTTTCGTTTTGAAATCCTTCGGTGGAGGGATTTCAAAAGTCAGAAGTATCTGTCGTTTTGAAATCCTTCGGTGGAGGAATTTCAAAAGTCAGAAGTTTCTTTCGTTTTGAAATCCTTCGGTGGAGGAATTTCAAAAGTCAAAAGTATCTTTCGTTTTGAAATCCTTCGGTGGAGGGATTTCAAAACTCAGAAGTGTTTTTCGTTTTCAAATCCTTCGGTGGAGAGATTTCAAAAGTCAGAAGTATCTTTCGTTTTGAAATCCTTTGGTGGAAAAATTTCAAAAGTCAAAAGTAACTTTCGTTTTGAAATCCTTCGGTGGAGGGATTTCAAAAGTCAGAAGTAACTTTCGTTTTGAAATCCTTGGGTGGAGGGATTTCAAAAGTCAGAAGTTTCTTTCGTTTTGAAATCCATCGGTGGAGGGATTTCAAAAGTCAGAAGTATCTTTCGTTTTAAAATCCTTCGGTGGAGGAATTTCAAAAGTTAAAAGTATCTGTCGTTTTGAAATCCTTCGGCGGAGGAATTTCAAAAGTCGAAAGTATCTTTCGTTTTGAAATCCTTCGGTGGAGGGATTTCAAAAGTCAGAAGTATCTTTCGTTTTGAAATCCTTCGGTGGGGGGGGGATTTCAAAAGTCAGAAGTATCATTCGTTTTGAAATCTTTCGGTGGAGGGATTTCAAAAGTCAGAAGTGTTTTTCGTTTTCAAATCCTTCGGTGGAGAGATTTCAAAAGTCAGAAGTATCTTTCGTTTTGAAATCCTTCGGTGGAGAGATTTCAAAAGTCAGAAGTATCTTTCGTTTTGAAATCCTTTGGTGGAAAAATTTCAAAAGTCAAAAGTAACTTTCGTTTTGAAATCCTTCGGTGGAGGGATTTCAAAAGTCAGAAGTTTCTTTCGTTTTGAAATCCATCGGTGGAGGGATTTGAAAAGTCAGAAGTAACTTTCGTTTTGAAATCCTTGGGTGGAGGGATTTCAAAAGTCAGAAGTTTCTTTCGTTTTGAAATCCATCGGTGGAGGGATTTCAAAAGTCAGAAGTATCTTTCGTTTTGAAATCCTTCGGTGGAGGGATTTCAAAAGTCAGAGGTTTCTTTCGTTTTGAAATCCATCGGTGGAGGGATTTCAAAAGTCAGAAATATCTTTCGTTTTGAAATCCTTCGGTGGAGGAATTTCAAAAGTCAAAAGTATCTTTCGTTTTAAAATCCTTCGGTGGAGGAATTTCAAAAGTTAAAAGTATCTGTCGTTTTGAAATCCTTCGGCGGAGGAATTTCAAAAGTCGAAAGTATCTTTCGTTTTGAAATCCTTCGGTGGAGGGATTTCAAAAGTCAGAAGTATCTTTCGTTTTGAAATCCTTCGGTGGGGGGGGGGGGGATTTCAAAAGTCAGAAGTATCATTCGTTTTGAAATCTTTCGGTGGAGGGATTTCAAAAGTCAAAAGTATCTTTCGTTTTGAAATCCTTCGGTGGAGGGATTTCAAAAGTCAGAAGTATCTTTCGTTTTGAAATCCTTCGGTGGAGGGATTTCAAAAGTCAGAGGTTTCTTCCGTTTTGAAATCCATCGGTGGAGGGATTTCAAAAGTCAGAAATATCTTTCGTTTTGAAATCCTTCGGTGGAGGAATTTCAAAAGTCAAAAGTATCTTTCGTTTTGAAATCCTTCGGTGGAGGGATTTCAAAAGTCAGAAGTATCTTTCGTTTTGAAATCCTTCGGTGGGGGGGGGATTTCAAAAGTCAGAAGTATCATTCGTTTTGAAATCTTTCGGTGGAGGGATTTCAAAAGTCAAAAGTATCTTTCGTTTTGAAATCCTTCGGTGGAGGGATTTCAAAAGTCAGAAGTATCTTTCGTTTTGAAATCCTTCGGTGGAGGGATTTCAAAAGTCAGAAGTTTCTTTCGTTTTGAAATCCATCGGTGGAGGGATTTCAAAAGTCAGAAGTATCTTTCGTTTTGAAATCCTTCGGTGGAGGGATTTCAAAAGTCAAAAGTATCTTTCGTTTTGAAATCCTTCGGTGGAGGGATTTCAAAAGTCAGAAGTATCTTTCGTTTTAAAATCCTTCGGTGGAGGAATTTCAAAAGTTAAAAGTATCTGTCGTTTTGAAATCCTTCGGCGGAGGAATTTCAAAAGTCGAAAGTATCTTTCGTTTTGAAATCCTTCGGTGGAGGGATTTCAAAAGTCAGAAGTATCTTTCGTTTTGAAATCCTTCGGTGGGGGGGGGATTTCAAAAGTCAGAAGTATCATTCGTTTTGAAATCCTTCGGTGGAGGGATCTCAAAAGTCAGAAGTATCTTTCGTTTTGAAATCCTTCGGTGGAGGGATTTCAAAAGTCAGAAGTTTCTTTCGTTTTGAAATCCATCGGTGGAGGGATTTCAAAAGTCAGAAGTATCTTTCGTTTTGAAATCCTTCGGTGGAGGGATTTCAAAAGTCAAAAGTATCTTTCGTTTTGAAATCCTTCGGTGGAGGGATTTCAAAAGTCAGAAGTATCTTTCGTTTTAAAATCCTTCGGTGGAGGAATTTCAAAAGTTAAAAGTATCTGTCGTTTTGAAATCCTTCGGCGGAGGAATTTCAAAAGTCGAAAGTATCTTTCGTTTTGAAATCCTTCGGTGGAGGGATTTCAAAAGTCAGAAGTATCTTTCGTTTTGAAATCCTTCGGTGGGGGGGGGGGGGATTTCAAAAGTCAGAAGTATCATTCGTTTTGAAATCCTTCGGTGGAGGGATTTCAAAAGTCAAAAGTATCTTTCGTTTTGAAATCCTTCGGTGGAGGGATTTCAAAAGTCAGAAGTATCTTTCGTTTTGAAATCCTTCGGTGGAGGGATTTCAAAAGTCAGAAGTTTCTTTCGTTTTGAAATCCATCGGTGGAGGGATTTCAAAAGTCAGAAGTATCTTTCGTTTTGAAATCCTTCGGTGGAGGGATTTCAAAAGTCAGAGGTTTCTGTCGTTTTGAAATCCTTCGGTGGAGGAATTTCAAAAGTCAGAAGTTTCTTTCGTTTTGAAATCCTTCGGTGGAGGAATTTCAAAAGTCAAAAGTATCTTTCGTTTTGAAATCCTTCGGTGGAGGGATTTCAAAAGTCAGAAGTGTTTTTCGTTTTCAAATCCTTCGGTGGAGAGATTTCAAAAGTCAGAAGTATCTTTCGTTTTGAAATCCTTCGGTGGAAAAATTTCAAAAGTCAAAAGTAACTTTCGTTTTGAAATCCTTCGGTGGAGGGATTTTAAAAGTCAGAAGTTTCTTTCGTTTTGAAATCCATCGGTGGAGGGATTTCAAAAGTCAGAAGTAACTTTCGTTTTGAAATCCTTCGGTGGAGGGATTTCAAAAGTCAGAAGTTTCTTTCGTTTTGAAATCCATCGGTGGAGGGATTTCAAAAGTCAGAAGTATCTTTCGTTTTGAAATCCTTCGGTGGAGGGATTTCAAAAGTCAGAGGTTTCTTTCGTTTTGAAATCCATCGGTGGAGGGATTTCAAAAGTCAGAAATATCTTTCGTTTTGAAATCCTTCGGTGGAGGAATTTCAAAAGTCAAAAGTATCTTTCGTTTTGAAATCCTTCGGTGGAGGGATTTCAAAAGTCAGAAGTATCTTTCGTTTTAAAATCCTTCGGTGGAGGAATTTCAAAAGTTAAAAGTATCTGTCGTTTTGAAATCCTTCGGCGGAGGAATTTCAAAAGTCGAAAGTATCTTTCGTTTTGAAATCCTTCGGTGGAGGGATTTCAAAAGTCAGAAGTATCTTTCGTTTTGAAATCCTTCGGTGGGGGGGGATTTCAAAAGTCAGAAGTATCATTCGTTTTGAAATCTTTCGGTGGAGGGATTTCAAAAGTCAAAAGTATCTTTCGTTTTGAAATCCTTCGGTGGAGGGATTTCAAAAGTCAGAAGTATCTTTCGTTTTGAAATCCTTCGGTGGAGGGATTTCAAAAGTCAGAAGTTTCTTTCGTTTTGAAATCCATCGGTGGAGGGATTTCAAAAGTCAGAAGTATCTTTCGTTTTGAAATCCTTCGGTGGAGGGATTTCAAAAGTCAGAGGTTTCTTTCGTTTTGAAATCCATCGGTGGAGGGATTTCAAAAGTCAGAAATATCTTTCGTTTTGAAATCCTTCGGTGGAGGAATTTCAAAAGTCAAAAGTATCTTTCGTTTTGAAATCCTTCGGTGGAGGGATTTCAAAAGTCAGAAGTATCTTTCGTTTTAAAATCCTTCGGTGGAGGAATTTCAAAAGTCAGAAGTATCATTCGTTTTGAAATCCTTCGGTGGAGGGATCTCAAAAGTCAGAAGTATCTTTCGTTTTGAAATCCTTCGGTGGAGGGATTTCAAAAGTCAGAAGTATCTGTCGTTTTGAAATCCTTCGGTGGAGGAATTTCAAAAGTCAGAAGTTTCTTTCGTTTTGAAATCCTTCGGTGGAGGAATTTCAAAAGTCAAAAGTATCTTTCGTTTTGAAATCCTTCGGTGGAGGGATTTCAAAACTCAGAAGTGTTTTTCGTTTTCAAATCCTTCGGTGGAGAGATTTCAAAAGTCAGAAGTATCTTTCGTTTTGAAATCCTTTGGTGGAAAAATTTCAAAAGTCAAAAGTAACTTTCGTTTTGAAATCCTTCGGTGGAGGGATTTCAAAAGTCAGAAGTAACTTTCGTTTTGAAATCCTTGGGTGGAGGGATTTCAAAAGTCAGAAGTTTCTTTCGTTTTGAAATCCATCGGTGGAGGGATTTCAAAAGTCAGAAGTATCTTTCGTTTTGAAATCCTTCGGTGGAGGGATTTCAAAAGTCAGAAGTATCTGTCGTTTTGAAATCCTTCGGTGGGGGGGGGATTTCAAAAGTCAGAAGTATCATTCGTTTTGAAATCCTTCGGTGGAGGGATCTCAAAAGTCAGAAGTATCTTTCGTTTTGAAATCCTTCGGTGGAGGGATTTCAAAAGTCAGAAGTATCTGTCGTTTTGAAATCCTTCGGTGGAGGAATTTCAAAAGTCAGAAGTGTTTTTCGTTTTCAAATCCTTCGGTGGAGAGATTTCAAAAGTCAGAAGTATCTTTCGTTTTGAAATCCTTCGGTGGAAAAATTTCAAAAGTCAAAAGTAACTTTCGTTTTGAAATCCTTCGGTGGAGGGATTTCAAAAGTCAAAAGTAACTTTCGTTTTGAAATCTTTCGGTGGAGGGATTTCAAAAGTCAGAAGTTTCTTTCGTTTTGAAATCCATCGGTGGAGGGATTTCAAAAGTCAGAAGTATCTTTCGTTTTGAAATCCTTCGGTGGAGGGATTTCAAAAGTCAGAGGTTTCTTTCGTTTTGAAATCCATCGGTGGAGGGATTTCAAAAGTCAGAAATATCTTTCGTTTTGAAATCCTTCGGTGGAGGAATTTCAAAAGTCAAAAGTATCTTTCGTTTTGAAATCCTTCGGTGGAGGGATTTCAAAAGTCAGAAGTATCTTTTGTTTTAAAATCCTTCGGTGGAGGAATTTCAAAAGTTAAAAGTATCTGTCGTTTTGAAATCCTTCGGCGGAGGAATTTCAAAAGTCGAAAGTATCTTTCGTTTTGAAATCCTTCGGTGGAGGGATTTCAAAAGTCAGAAGTATCTTTCGTTTTGAAATCCTTCGGTGGGGGGGGGGGGGGATTTCAAAAGTCAGAAGTATCATTCGTTTTGAAATCCTTCGGTGGAGGGATCTCAAAAGTCAGAAGTATCTTTCGTTTTGAAATCCTTCGGTGGAGGGATTTCAAAAGTCAGAAGTATCTGTCGTTTTGAAATCCTTCGGTGGAGGAATTTCAAAAGTCAGAAGTTTCTTTCGTTTTGAAATCCTTCGGTGGAGGAATTTCAAAAGTCAAAAGTATCTTTCGTTTTGAAATCCTTCGGTGGAGGGATTTCAAAAGTCAGAAGTGTTTTTCGTTTTCAAATCCTTCGGTGGAGAGATTTCAAAAGTCAGAAGTATCTTTCGTTTTGAAATCCTTCGGTGGAAAAATTTCAAAAGTCAAAAGTAACTTTCGTTTTGAAATCCTTCGGTGGAGGGATTTTAAAAGTCAGAAGTTTCTTTCGTTTTGAAATCCATCGGTGGAGGGATTTCAAAAGTCAGAAGTAACTTTCGTTTTGAAATCCTTCGGTGGAGGGATTTCAAAAGTCAGAAGTTTCTTTCGTTTTGAAATCCATCGGTGGAGGGATTTCAAAAGTCAGAAGTATCTTTCGTTTTGAAATCCTTCGGTGGAGGGATTTCAAAAGTCAGAGGTTTCTTTCGTTTTGAAATCCATCGGTGGAGGGATTTCAAAAGTCAGAAATATCTTTCGTTTTGAAATCCTTCGGTGGAGGAATTTCAAAAGTCAAAAGTATCTTTCGTTTTGAAATCCTTCGGTGGAGGGATTTCAAAAGTCAGAAGTATCTTTCGTTTTAAAATCCTTCGGTGGAGGAATTTCAAAAGTTAAAAGTATCTGTCGTTTTGAAATCCTTCGGCGGAGGAATTTCAAAAGTCGAAAGTATCTTTCGTTTTGAAATCCTTCGGTGGAGGGATTTCAAAAGTCAGAAGTATCTTTCGTTTTGAAATCCTTCGGTGGGGGGGGATTTCAAAAGTCAGAAGTATCATTCGTTTTGAAATCTTTCGGTGGAGGGATTTCAAAAGTCAAAAGTATCTTTCGTTTTGAAATCCTTCGGTGGAGGGATTTCAAAAGTCAGAAGTATCTTTCGTTTTGAAATCCTTCGGTGGAGGGATTTCAAAAGTCAGAAGTTTCTTTCGTTTTGAAATCCATCGGTGGAGGGATTTCAAAAGTCAGAAGTATCTTTCGTTTTGAAATCCTTCGGTGGAGGGATTTCAAAAGTCAGAGGTTTCTTTCGTTTTGAAATCCATCGGTGGAGGGATTTCAAAAGTCAGAAATATCTTTCGTTTTGAAATCCTTCGGTGGAGGAATTTCAAAAGTCAAAAGTATCTTTCGTTTTGAAATCCTTCGGTGGAGGGATTTCAAAAGTCAGAAGTATCTTTCGTTTTAAAATCCTTCGGTGGAGGAATTTCAAAAGTTAAAAGTATCTGTCGTTTTGAAATCCTTCGGCGGAGGAATTTCAAAAGTCGAAAGTATCTTTCGTTTTGAAATCCTTCGGTGGAGGGATTTCAAAAGTCAGAAGTATCATTCGTTTTGAAATCCTTCGGTGGAGGGATCTCAAAAGTCAGAAGTATCTTTCGTTTTGAAATCCTTCGGTGGAGGGATTTCAAAAGTCAGAAGTATCTGTCGTTTTGAAATCCTTCGGTGGAGGAATTTCAAAAGTCAGAAGTTTCTTTCGTTTTGAAATCCTTCGGTGGAGGAATTTCAAAAGTCAAAAGTATCTTTCGTTTTGAAATCCTTCGGTGGAGGGATTTCAAAACTCAGAAGTGTTTTTCGTTTTCAAATCCTTCGGTGGAGAGATTTCAAAAGTCAGAAGTATCTTTCGTTTTGAAATCCTTTGGTGGAAAAATTTCAAAAGTCAAAAGTAACTTTCGTTTTGAAATCCTTCGGTGGAGGGATTTCAAAAGTCAGAAGTAACTTTCGTTTTGAAATCCTTGGGTGGAGGGATTTCAAAAGTCAGAAGTTTCTTTCGTTTTGAAATCCATCGGTGGAGGGATTTCAAAAGTCAGAAGTATCTTTCGTTTTAAAATCCTTCGGTGGAGGAATTTCAAAAGTTAAAAGTATCTGTCGTTTTGAAATCCTTCGGCGGAGGAATTTCAAAAGTCGAAAGTATCTTTCGTTTTGAAATCCTTCGGTGGAGGGATTTCAAAAGTCAGAAGTATCTTTCGTTTTGAAATCCTTCGGTGGGGGGGGGATTTCAAAAGTCAGAAGTATCATTCGTTTTGAAATCTTTCGGTGGAGGGATTTCAAAAGTCAGAAGTGTTTTTCGTTTTCAAATCCTTCGGTGGAGAGATTTCAAAAGTCAGAAGTATCTTTCGTTTTGAAATCCTTCGGTGGAGAGATTTCAAAAGTCAGAAGTATCTTTCGTTTTGAAATCCTTTGGTGGAAAAATTTCAAAAGTCAAAAGTAACTTTCGTTTTGAAATCCTTCGGTGGAGGGATTTCAAAAGTCAGAAGTTTCTTTCGTTTTGAAATCCATCGGTGGAGGGATTTCAAAAGTCAGAAGTAACTTTCGTTTTGAAATCCTTGGGTGGAGGGATTTCAAAAGTCAGAAGTTTCTTTCGTTTTGAAATCCATCGGTGGAGGGATTTCAAAAGTCAGAAGTATCTTTCGTTTTGAAATCCTTCGGTGGAGGGATTTCAAAAGTCAGAGGTTTCTTTCGTTTTGAAATCCATCGGTGGAGGGATTTCAAAAGTCAGAAATATCTTTCGTTTTGAAATCCTTCGGTGGAGGAATTTCAAAAGTCAAAAGTATCTTTCGTTTTGAAATCCTTCGGTGGAGGGATTTCAAAAGTCAGAAGTATCTTTCGTTTTAAAATCCTTCGGTGGAGGAATTTCAAAAGTTAAAAGTATCTGTCGTTTTGAAATCCTTCGGCGGAGGAATTTCAAAAGTCGAAAGTATCTTTCGTTTTGAAATCCTTCGGTGGGGGGGGGGATTTCAAAAGTCAGAAGTATCATTCGTTTTGAAATCTTTCGGTGGAGGGATTTCAAAAGTCAAAAGTATCTTTCGTTTTGAAATCCTTCGGTGGAGGGATTTCAAAAGTCAGAAGTATCTTTCGTTTTGAAATCCTTCGGTGGAGGGATTTCAAAAGTCAGAGGTTTCTTCCGTTTTGAAATCCATCGGTGGAGGGATTTCAAAAGTCAGAAATATCTTTCGTTTTGAAATCCTTCGGTGGAGGAATTTCAAAAGTCGAAAGTATCTTTCGTTTTGAAATCCTTCGGTGGAGGGATTTCAAAAGTCAGAAGTATCTTTCGTTTTGAAATCCTTCGGTGGGGGGGGATTTCAAAAGTCAGAAGTATCATTCGTTTTGAAATCTTTCGGTGGAGGGATTTCAAAAGTCAAAAGTATCTTTCGTTTTGAAATCCTTCGGTGGAGGGATTTCAAAAGTCAGAAGTATCTTTCGTTTTGAAATCCTTCGGTGGAGGGATTTCAAAAGTCAGAAGTTTCTTTCGTTTTGAAATCCATCGGTGGAGGGATTTCAAAAGTCAGAAGTATCTTTCGTTTTGAAATCCTTCGGTGGAGGGATTTCAAAAGTCAAAAGTATCTTTCGTTTTGAAATCCTTCGGTGGAGGGATTTCAGAAGTCAGAAGTATCTTTCGTTTTAAAATCCTTCGGTGGAGGAATTTCAAAAGTTAAAAGTATCTGTCGTTTTGAAATCCTTCGGCGGAGGAATTTCAAAAGTCGAAAGTATCTTTCGTTTTGAAATCCTTCGGTGGAGGGATTTCAAAAGTCAGAAGTATCTTTCGTTTTGAAATCCTTCGGTGGGGGGGGGATTTCAAAAGTCAGAAGTATCATTCGTTTTGAAATCCTTCGGTGGAGGGATCTCAAAAGTCAGAAGTATCTTTCGTTTTGAAATCCTTCGGTGGAGGGATTTCAAAAGTCAGAAGTATCTGTCGTTTTGAAATCCTTCGGTGGAGGAATTTCAAAAGTCAGAAGTTTCTTTCGTTTTGAAATCCTTCGGTGGAGGAATTTCAAAAGTCAAAAGTATCTTTCGTTTTGAAATCCTTCGGTGGAGGGATTTCAAAACTCAGAAGTGTTTTTCGTTTTCAAATCCTTCGGTGGAGAGATTTCAAAAGTCAGAAGTATCTTTCGTTTTGAAATCCTTTGGTGGAAAAATTTCAAAAGTCAAAAGTAACTTTCGTTTTGAAATCCTTCGGTGGAGGGATTTCAAAAGTCAAAAGTTTCTTTCGTTTTGAAATCCATCGGTGGAGGGATTTCAAAAGTCAGAAGTAACTTTCGTTTTGAAATCCTTGGGTGGAGGGATTTCAAAAGTCAGAAGTTTCTTTCGTTTTGAAATCCATCGGTGGAGGGATTTCAAAAGTCAGAAGTATCTTTCGTTTTGAAATCCTTCGGTGGAGGGATTTCAAAAGTCAGAGGTTTCTTTCGTTTTGAAATCCATCGGTGGAGGGATTTCAAAAGTCAGAAATATCTTTCGTTTTGAAATCCTTCGGTGGAGGAATTTCAAAAGTCAAAAGTATCTTTCGTTTTGAAATCCTTCGGTGGAGGGATTTCAAAAGTCAGAAGTATCTTTCGTTTTAAAATCCTTCGGTGGAGGAATTTCAAAAGTTAAAAGTATCTGTCGTTTTGAAATCCTTCGGCGGAGGAATTTCAAAAGTCGAAAGTATCTTTCGTTTTGAAATCCTTCGGTGGAGGGATTTCAAAAGTCAGAAGTATCTTTCGTTTTGAAATCCTTCGGTGGGGGGGGGATTTCAAAAGTCAGAAGTATCATTCGTTTTGAAATCTTTCGGTGGAGGGATTTCAAAAGTCAAAAGTATCTTTCGTTTTGAAATCCTTCGGTGGAGGGATTTCAAAAGTCAGAAGTATCTTTCGTTTTGAAATCCTTCGGTGGAGGGATTTCAAAAGTCAGAAGTATCATTCGTTTTGAAATCCTTCGGTGGGGGGGATTTCAAAAGTCAGAAGTATCGTTCGTTTTGAAATCCTTCGGTGGAGGGATTTCAAAAGTCAGAAGTATCATTCGTTTTGAAATCCTTCGGTGGGGGGGTTTTCAAAAGTTAGAAATATCGTTCGTTTTGAAATCTTTCGGTGGAGGGATTTCAAAAGTCAAAAGTAACTTTCGTTTTGAAATCCTTCGGTGGAGGGATTTCAAAAGTCAGAAGTATCATTCGTTTTGAAATCCTTCGGTGGAGGGATTTCAAAAGTCAGAAGTATCTTTCGTTTTGAAATCCTTCGGTGGGGGGGATTTCAAAAGTCAGAAGTATCGTTCGTTTTGAAATCTTTCGGTGGAGGGATTTCAAAAGTCAGAAGTATCATTCGTTTTGTAATCCTTCGGTGGAGGGATTTCAAAAGTCAGAAGTATCTTTCGTTTTGAAATCCTTCGGTGGAGGGATTTCAAAAGTCAGAAGTTTCTTACGTTTTGAAGTCCATCAGTGGAGGGATTTCAAAAGTCAGAAGTATCTTTCGTTTTGAAATCCTTCGGTGGAGGAATTTCAAAAGTCAAAAGTATCTTTCGTTTTGAAATCCTTCGGTGGAGAAATTTCAAAAGTCAGAAGTATCTTTCGTTTTGAAATCCTTCGGTGGAGGAATTTCAAAAGTCAAAAGTAACTTTTGTTTTGAAATCCTTCGGTGGAGGGATTTCAAAAGTCAGAAGTATCATTCGTTTTGAAATCCTTCGGTGGAGGGATTTCAAAAGTCAGAAGTATCATTCGTTTTGAAATCCTTCGGTGGGGGGGATTTCAAAAGTCAGAAGTATCGTTCGTTTTGAAATCTTTCGGTGGAGGGATTTCAAAAGTCAGAAGTATCATTCGTTTTGAAATCCTTCGGTGGAGGGATTTCAAAAGTCAGAAGTATCTTTCGTTTTGAAATCCTTCGGTGGGGGGGATTTCAAAAGTCAGAAGTATCTTTCGTTTTGAAATCCTTCGGTGGGGGGGGATTTCAAAAGTCAGAAGTATCATTCGTTTTGAAATCTTTCGGTGGAGGGATTTCAAAAGTCAAAAGTATCTTTCGTTTTGAAATCCTTCGGTGGAGAGATTTCAAAAGTCAGAAGTATCTTTCGTTTTGAAATCTTTCGGTGGAGGGATTTCAAAAGTCAGAAGTATCATTCGTTTTGAAATCCTTCGGTGGAGGGATTTCAAAAGTCAGAAGTATCTTTCGTTTTGAAATCCTTCGGTGGAGGGATTTCAAAAGTCAGAAGTTTCTTACGTTTTGAAGTCCATCGGTGGAGGGATTTCAAAAGTCAGAAGTATCTTTCGTTTTGAAATCCTTCGGTGGAGGAATTTCAAAAGTCAAAAGTATCTGTCGTTTTGAAATCCTTCGGCGGAGGAGTTTCAAAAGTCAAAAGTATCTTTCGTTTTGAAATCCTTCGGTGGAGGGATTTCAAAAGTCAGAAGTATCTTTCGTTTTGAAATCCATCGGTGGAGGGATTTCAAAAGTCAGAAGTATCATTCGTTTTGAAATCCTTCGGTGGAGGGATTTCAAAAGTCAGAAGTATCATTCGTTTTGAAATCCTTCGGTGGGGGGGATTTCAAAAGTCAGAAGTATCATTCGTTTTGAAATCTTTCGGTGGAGGGATTTCAAAAGTCAGAAGTATCATTCGTTTTGAAATCCTTCGGTGGAGGGATTTCAAAAGTCAGAAGTATCTTTCGTTTTGAAATCCTTCGGTGGATGGATTTCAAAAGTCAAAAGTATCTCTCGTTTTGAAATCCTTCGGCGGAGGAATTTCAAAAGTCGAAAGTATCTTTCGTTTTGAAATCCTTCGGTGGAGGGATTTCAACAGTCAGAAGTATCTTTCGTTTTGAAATCCTTCGGTGGAGGGATTTCAAAAGTCAGAAGTATCTGTCGTTTTGAAATCCTTCGGTGGAGGAATTTCAAAAGTCAAAAGTATCTTTCGTTTTGAAATCCTTCGGTGGAGGGATTTCAAAACTCAGAAGTGTTTTTCGTTTTCAAATCCTTCGGTGGAGAAATTTCAAAAGTCAGAAGTATCTTTCGTTTTGAAATCCTTCGGTGGAGGAATTTCAAAAGTCAAAAGTAACTTTCGTTTTGAAATCCTTCGGTGGAGGGATTTCAAAAGTCAGAAGTTTCTTTCGTTTTGAAATCCATCGGTGGAGGGATTTCAAAAGTCAGAAGTATCATTCGTTTTGAAATCCTTCGGTGGGGGGGATTTCAAAAGTCAGAAGTATCGTTCGTTTTGAAATCCTTCGGTGGAGGGATTTCAAAAGTCAGAAGTATCATTCGTTTTGAAATCCTTCGGTGGGGGGGATTTCAAAAGTCAGAAGTATCGTTCGTTTTGAAATCTTTCGGTGGAGGGATTTCAAAAGTCAAAAGTAACTTTCGTTTTGAAATCCTTCGGTGAAGGGATTTCAAAAGTCAGAAGTATCATTCGTTTTGAAATCCTTCGGTGGAGGGATTTCAAAAGTCAGAAGTATCATTCGTTTTGAAATCCTTCGGTGGGGGGGATTTCAAAAGTCAGAAGTATCGTTCGTTTTGAAATCTTTCGGTGGAGGGATTTCAAAAGTCAGAAGTATCATTCGTTTTGAAATCCTTCGGTGGAGGGATTTCAAAAGTCAGAAGTATCTTTCGTTTTGAAATCCTTCGGTGGAGGGATTACAAAAGTCAGAAGTTTCTTTCGTTTTGAAATCCATCGGTGGAGGGATTTCAAAAGTCAGAAGTATCTTTCGTTTTGAAATCCTTCGGTGGAGGAATTTCAAAAGTCAAAAGTATCTTTCGTTTTGAAATCCTTCGGTGGAGAAATTTCAAAAGTCAGAAGTATCTTTCGTTTTGAAATCCTTCGGTGGAGGAATTTCAAAAGTCAAAAGTATCTGTCGTTTTGAAATCCTTCGGCGGAGGAATTTCAAAAGTCAAAAGTATCTTTCGTTTTGAAATCCTTCGGTGGAGGGATTTCAAAAGTCAGAAGTATCTTTCGTTTTGAAATCCATCGGTGGAGGGATTTCAAAAGTCAGAAGTATCTTTCGTTTTGAAATCCTTCGGTGGAGGGATTTCAAAAGTCAGAAGTATCTTTCGTTTTGAAATCCTTCGGTGGGGGGGATTTCAAAAGTCAGAAGTATCATTCGTTTTGAAATCTTTCGGTGGAGGGATTTCAAAAGTCAGAAGTATCATTCGTTTTGAAATCCTTCGGTGGAGGGATTTCAAAAGTCAGAAGTATCTTTCGTTTTGAAATCCTTCGGTGGAGGGATTTCAAAAGTCAAAAGTATCTGTCGTTTTGAAATCCTTCGGCGGAGGAATTTCAAAAGTCGAAAGTATCTTTCGTTTTGAAATCCTTCGGTGGAGGGATTTCAAAAGTCAGAAGTATCTTTCGTTTTGAAATCCTTCGGTGGAGGGATTTCAAAAGTCAGAAGTATCTGTCGTTTTGAAATCCTTCGGTGGAGGGATTTCAAAAGTCAGAAGTATCTTTCGTTTTGAAATCCTTCGGTGGATGGATTTCAAAAGTCAAAAGTATCTCTCGTTTTGAAATCCTTCGGCGGAGGAATTTCAAAAGTCGAAAGTATCTTTCGTTTTGAAATCCTTCGGTGGAGGGATTTCAACAGTCAGAAGTATCTTTCGTTTTGAAATCCTTCGGTGGAGGGATTTCAAAAGTCAGAAGTATCTGTCGTTTTGAAATCCTTCGGTGGAGGAATTTCAAAAGTCAAAAGTATCTTTCGTTTTGAAATCCTTCGGTGGAGGGATTTCAAAACTCAGAAGTGTTTTTCGTTTTCAAATCCTTCGGTGGAGAAATTTCAAAAGTCAGAAGTATCTTTCGTTTTGAAATCCTTCGGTGGAGGAATTTCAAAAGTCAAAAGTAACTTTCGTTTTGAAATCCTTCGGTGGAGGGATTTCAAAAGTCAGAAGTTTCTTTCGTTTTGAAATCCATCGGTGGAGGGATTTCAAAAGTCAGAAGTATCATTCGTTTTGAAATCCTTCGGTGGGGGGGATTTCAAAAGTCAGAAGTATCGTTCGTTTTGAAATCCTTCGGTGGAGGGATTTCAAAAGTCAGAAGTATCATTCGTTTTGAAATCCTTCGGTGGGGGGGATTTCAAAAGTCAGAAGTATCGTTCGTTTTGAAATCTTTCGGTGGAGGGATTTCAAAAGTCAAAAGTAACTTTCGTTTTGAAATCCTTCGGTGAAGGGATTTCAAAAGTCAGAAGTATCATTCGTTTTGAAATCCTTCGGTGGAGGGATTTCAAAAGTCAGAAGTATCATTCGTTTTGAAATCCTTCGGTGGGGGGGATTTCAAAAGTCAGAAGTATCGTTCGTTTTGAAATCTTTCGGTGGAGGGATTTCAAAAGTCAGAAGTATCATTCGTTTTGAAATCCTTCGGTGGAGGGATTTCAAAAGTCAGAAGTATCTTTCGTTTTGAAATCCTTCGGTGGAGGGATTACAAAAGTCAGAAGTTTCTTTCGTTTTGAAATCCATCGGTGGAGGGATTTCAAAAGTCAGAAGTATCTTTCGTTTTGAAATCCTTCGGTGGAGGAATTTCAAAAGTCAAAAGTATCTTTCGTTTTGAAATCCTTCGGTGGAGAAATTTCAAAAGTCAGAAGTATCTTTCGTTTTGAAATCCTTCGGTGGAGGAATTTCAAAAGTCAAAAGTATCTGTCGTTTTGAAATCCTTCGGCGGAGGAATTTCAAAAGTCAAAAGTATCTTTCGTTTTGAAATCCTTCGGTGGAGGGATTTCAAAAGTCAGAAGTATCTTTCGTTTTGAAATCCATCGGTGGAGGGATTTCAAAAGTCAGAAGTATCTTTCGTTTTGAAATCCTTCGGTGGAGGGATTTCAAAAGTCAGAAGTATCTTTCGTTTTGAAATCCTTCGGTGGGGGGGATTTCAAAAGTCAGAAGTATCATTCGTTTTGAAATCTTTCGGTGGAGGGATTTCAAAAGTCAGAAGTATCATTCGTTTTGAAATCCTTCGGTGGAGGGATTTCAAAAGTCAGAAGTATCTTTCGTTTTGAAATCCTTCGGTGGAGGGATTTCAAAAGTCAAAAGTATCTGTCGTTTTGAAATCCTTCGGCGGAGGAATTTCAAAAGTCGAAAGTATCTTTCGTTTTGAAATCCTTCGGTGGAGGGATTTCAAAAGTCAGAAGTATCTTTCGTTTTGAAATCCTTCGGTGGAGGGATTTCAAAAGTCAGAAGTATCTGTCGTTTTGAAATCCTTCGGTGGAGGAATTTCAAAAGTCAAAAGTATCTTTCGTTTTGAAATCCTTCGGTGGAGGGATTTCAAAACTCAGAAGTGTTTTTCGTTTTCAAATCCTTCGGTGGAGAAATTTCAAAAGTCAGAAGTATCTTTCGTTTTGAAATCCTTCGGTGGAGGAATTTCAAAAGTCAAAAGTAACTTTCGTTTTGAAATCCTTCGGTGGAGGGATTTCAAAAGTCAGAAGTTTCTTTCGTTTTGAAATCCATCGGTGGAGGGATTTCAAAAGTCAGAAGTATCTTTCGTTTTGAAATCCTTCGGTGGAGGAATTTCAAAAGTCAAAAGTAACTTTCGTTTTGAAATCCTTCGGTGGAGGGATTTCAAAAGTCAGAAGTATCTTTCGTTTTGAAATCCTTCGGTGGAGGGATTTCAAAAGTCAGAGGTTTCTTTCGTTTTGAAATCCATCGGTGGAGGGATTTCAAAAGTCAGAAATATCTTTCGTTTTGAAATCCTTCGGTGGAGGAATTTCAAAAGTCAAAAGTATCTTTCGTTTTGAAATCCTTCGGTGGAGGGATTTCAAAAGTCAGAAGTATCTTTCGTTTTAAAATCCTTCGGTGGAGGAATTTCAAAAGTCAAAAGTATCTGTCGTTTTGAAATCCTTCGGCGGAGGAATTTCAAAAGTCGAAAGTATCTTTCGTTTTGAAATCCTTCGGTGGAGGGATTTCAAAAGTCAGAAGTATCTTTCGTTTTGAAATCCTTCGGTGGGGGGGATTTCAAAAGTCAGAAGTATCATTCGTTTTGAAATCTTTCGGTGGAGGGATTTCAAAAGTCAAAAGTATCTTTCGTTTTGAAATCCTTCGGTGGAGGGATTTCAAAAGTCAGAAGTATCTTTCGTTTTGAAATCCTTCGGTGGAGGGATTTCAAAAATCAGAAGTATCATTCGTTTTGAAATCCTTCGGTGGGGGGGATTTCAAAAGTCAGAAGTATCATTCGTTTTGAAATCCTTCGGTGGAGGGATTTCAAAAGTCAGAAGTATCATTCGTTTTGAAATCCTTCGGTGGGGGGGATTTCAAAAGTCAGAAGTATCTGTCGTTTTGAAATCCTTCGGCGGAGGAATTTCAAAAGTCAAAAGTATCTTTCGTTTTGAAATCCTTCGGTGGGGGGGGATTTCAAAAGTCAGAAGTATCATTCGTTTTGAAATCTTTCGGTGGAGGGATTTCAAAAGTCAAAAGTATCTTTCGTTTTGAAATCCTTCGGTGGAGAGATTTCAAAAGTCAGAAGTATCTTTCGTTTTGAAATCCTTCGGTGGAGGGATTTCAAAAGTCAGAAGTATCTTTCGTTTTGAAATCTTTCGGTGGAGGGATTTCAAAAGTCACAAGTATCATTCGTTTTGAAATCTTTCGGTGGAGGGATTTCAAAAGTCAGAAGTATCATTCGTTTTGAAATCCTTCGGTGGAGGGATTTCAAATGTCAGAAGTATCTTTCGTTTTGAAATCCTTCGGTGGAGGGATTTTAAAAGTCAAAAGTATCTGTCGTTTTGAAATCCTTCGGCGGAGGGAGTTCAAAAGTCAGAAGTATCTTTTGTATTGAAATTCTTCGGTGGAGGGATTTCAAAAGTCAGAAGTATCTGTCGTTTTGAAATCCTTCGGTGGAGGAATTTCAAAAGTCAAAAGTATCTTTCGTTTTGAAATCCTTCGGTGGAGGGATTTCAAAACTCAGAAGTGTTTTTCGTTTTCAAATCCTTCGGTGGAGAGATTTCAAAAGTCAGAAGTATCTTTCGTTTTGAAATCCTTCGGTGGAGGAATTTCAAAAGTCAGAAGTATCTTTCGTTTTGAAATCCTTCGGTGGAGGAATTTCAAAAGTCAAAAGTAACTTTTGTTTTGAAATCCTTCGGTGGAGGGATTTCAAAAGTCAGAAGTATCATTCGTTTTGAAATCCTTCGGTGGAGGGATTTCAAAAGTCAGAAGTATCATTCGTTTTGAAATCCTTCGGTGGGGGGGATTTCAAAAGTCAGAAGTATCGTTCGTTTTGAAATCTTTCGGTGGAGGGATTTCAAAAGTCAGAAGTATCATTCGTTTTGAAATCCTTCGGTGGAGGGATTTCAAAAGTCAGAAGTATCTTTCGTTTTGAAATCCTTCGGTGGGGGGGATTTCAAAAGTCAGAAGTATCTTTCGTTTTGAAATCCTTCGGTGGGGGGGGATTTCAAAAGTCAGAAGTATCATTCGTTTTGAAATCTTTCGGTGGAGGGATTTCAAAAGTCAGAAGTATCTTTCGTTTTGAAATCCTTCGGTGGAGGAATTTCAGAAGTCAAAAGTATCTTTCGTTTTGAAATCCTTCGGTGGAGGGATCTCAAAAGTCAGAAGTATCTTTCGTTTTGAAATCCTTCGGTGGAGGGATTTCAAAAGTCAGAAGTATCTGTCGTTTTGAAATCCTTCGGTGGAGGAATTTCAAAAGTCAGAAGTTTTTTTCGTTTTGAAATCCTTCGGTGGAGGAATTTCAAAAGTCAAAAGTATCTTTCGTTTTGAAATCCTTCGGTGGAGGGATTTCAAAACTCAGAAGTGTTTTTCGTTTTCAAATCCTTCGGTGGAGAGATTTCAAAAGTCAGAAGTATCTTTCGTTTTGAAATCCTTCGGTGGAGGAATTTCAAAAGTCAGAAGTATCTTTCGTTTTGAAATCCTTCGGTGGAGGAATTTCAAAAGTCAAAAGTAACTTTTGTTTTGAAATCCTTCGGTGGAGGGATTTCAAAAGTCAGAAGTATCATTCGTTTTGAAATCCTTCGGTGGAGGGATTTCAAAAGTCAGAAGTATCATTCGTTTTGAAATCCTTCGGTGGGGGGGATTTCAAAAGTCAGAAGTATCGTTCGTTTTGAAATCTTTCGGTGGAGGGATTTCAAAAGTCAGAAGTATCATTCGTTTTGAAATCCTTCGGTGGAGGGATTTCAAAAGTCAGAAGTATCTTTCGTTTTGAAATCCTTCGGTGGGGGGGATTTCAAAAGTCAGAAGTATCTTTCGTTTTGAAATCCTTCGGTGGGGGGGGATTTCAAAAGTCAGAAGTATCATTCGTTTTGAAATCTTTCGGTGGAGGGATTTCAAAAGTCAGAAGTATCTTTCGTTTTGAAATCCTTCGGTGGAGGAATTTCAGAAGTAAAAAGTATCTTTCGTTTTGAAATCCTTCGGTGGAGGGATCTCAAAAGTCAGAAGTATCTTTCGTTTTGAAATCCTTCGGTGGAGGGATTTCAAAAGTCAGAAGTATCTGTCGTTTTGAAATCCTTCGGTGGAGGAATTTCAAAAGTCAGAAGTTTTTTTCGTTTTGAAATCCTTCGGTGGAGGAATTTCAAAAGTCAAAAGTATCTTTCGTTTTGAAATCCTTCGGTGGAGGGATTTCAAAACTCAGAAGTGTTTTTCGTTTTCAAATCCTTCGGTGGAGAGATTTCAAAAGTCAGAAGTATCTTTCGTTTTGAAATCCTTCGGTGGAGGAATTTCAAAAGTCAAAAGTAACTTTCGTTTTGAAATCCTTCGGTGGAGGGATTTCAAAAGTCAGAAGTTTCTTTCGTTTTGAAATCCATCGGTGGAGGGATTTCAAAAGTCAGAAGTATCTTTCGTTTTGAAATCCTTCGGTGGAGGAATTTCAAAAGTCAAAAGTAACTTTCGTTTTGAAATCCTTCGGTGGAGGGATTTCAAAAGTCAGAAGTTTCTTTCGTTTTGAAATCCATCGGTGGAGGGATTTCAAAAGTCAGAAGTATCTTTCGTTTTGAAATCCTTCGGTGGAGGGATTTCAAAAGTCAGAGGTTTCTTTCGTTTTGAAATCCATCGGTGGAGGGATTTCAAAAGTCAGAAATATCTTTCGTTTTGAAATCCTTCGGTGGAGGAATTTCAAAAGTCAAAAGTATCTTTCGTTTTGAAATCCTTCGGTGGAGGGATTTCAAAAGTCAGAAGTATCTTTCGTTTTAAAATCCTTCGGTGGAGGAATTTCAAAAGTTAAAAGTATCTGTCGTTTTGAAATCCTTCGGCGGAGGAATTTCAAAAGTCGAAAGTATCTTTTGTTTTGAAATCCTTCGGTGGAGGGATTTCAAAAGTCAGAAGTATCTTTCGTTTTGAAATCCTTAGGTATGGGGGATTTCAAAAGTCAGAAGTATCATTCGTTTTGAAATCTTTCGGTGGAGGGATTTCAAAAGTCAAAAGTATCTTTCGTTTTGAAATCCTTCGGTGGAGGGATTTCAAAAGTCAGAAGTATCTTTCGTTTTGAAATCCTTCGGTGGAGGGATTTCAAAAGTCAGAAGTATCATTCGTTTTGAAATCCTTCGGTGGGGGGGATTTCAAAAGTCAGAAGTATCGTTCGTTTTGAAATCCTTCGGTGGAGGGATTTCAAAAGTCAGAAGTATCATTCGTTTTGAAATCCTTCGGTGGGGGGGATTTCAAAAGTCAGAAGTATCGTTCGTTTTGAAATCTTTCGATGGAGGGATTTCAAAAGTCAAAAGTAACTTTCGTTTTGAAATCCTTCGGTGGAGGGATTTCAAAAGTCAGAAGTATCTTTCGTTTTGAAATCCTTCGGTGGAGGGATTTCAAAAGTCAGAAGTATCATTCGTTTTGAAATCCTTCGGTGGAGGGATTTCAAAAGTCAGAAGTATCATTCGTTTTGAAATCCTTCGGTGGGGGGGATTTCAAAAGTCAGAAGTATCGTTCGTTTTGAAATCTTTCGGTGGAGGGATTTCAAAAGTCAGAAGTATCTTTCGTTTTGAAATCCTTCGGTGGAGGAATTTCAAAAGTCAAAAGTAACTTTTGTTTTGAAATCCTTCGGTGGAGGGATTTCAAAAGTCAGAAGTATCATTCGTTTTGAAATCCTTCGGTGGAGGGATTTCAAAAGTCAGAAGTATCATTCGTTTTGAAATCCTTCGGTGGGGGGGATTTCAAAAGTCAGAAGTATCGTTCGTTTTGAAATCTTTCGGTGGAGGGATTTCAAAAGTCAGAAGTATCATTCGTTTTGAAATCCTTCGGTGGAGGGATTTCAAAAGTCAGAAGTATCTTTCGTTTTGAAATCCTTCGGTGGGGGGGATTTCAAAAGTCAGAAGTATCTTTCGTTTTGAAATCCTTCGGTGGGGGGGGATTTCAAAAGTCAGAAGTATCATTCGTTTTGAAATCTTTCGGTGGAGGGATTTCAAAAGTCAAAAGTATCTTTCGTTTTGAAATCCTTCGGTGGAGAGATTTCAAAAGTCAGAAGTATCTTTCGTTTTGAAATCCTTCGGTGGAGGGATTTCAAAAGTCAGAAGTATCTTTCGTTTTGAAATCCTTCGGTGGAGGGATTTCAAAAGTCAGAAGTATCATTCGTTTTGAAATCCTTCGGTGGAGGGATTTCAAAAGTCAGAAGTATCATTCGTTTTGAAATCCTTCGGTGGGGGGGATTTCAAAAGTCAGAAGTATCGTTCGTTTTGAAATCTTTCGGTGGAGGGATTTCAAAAGTCAGAAGTATCTTTCGTTTTGAAATCCTTCGGTGGAGGAATTTCAGAAGTCAAAAGTATCTTTCGTTTTGAAATCCTTCGGTAGAGGGATCTCAAAAGTCAGAAGTATCTTTCGTTTTGAAATCCTTCGGTGGAGGGATTTCAAAAGTCAGAAGTATCTGTCGTTTTGAAATCCTTCGGTGGAGGAATTTCAAAAGTCAGAAGTTTTTTTCGTTTTGAAATCCTTCGGTGGAGGAATTTCAAAAGTCAAAAGTATCTTTCGTTTTGAAATCCTTCGGTGGAGGGATTTCAAAACTCAGAAGTGTTTTTCGTTTTCAAATCCTTCGGTGGAGAGATTTCAAAAGTCAGAAGTATCTTTCGTTTTGAAATCCTTCGGTGGAGGAATTTCAAAAGTCAAAAGTAACTTTCGTTTTGAAATCCTTCGGTGGAGGGATTTCAAAAGTCAGAAGTTTCTTTCGTTTTGAAATCCATCGGTGGAGGGATTTCAAAAGTCAGAAGTATCTTTCGTTTTGAAATCCTTCGGTGGAGGAATTTCAAAAGTCAAAAGTAACTTTCGTTTTGAAATCCTTCGGTGGAGGGATTTCAAAAGTCAGAAGTTTCTTTCGTTTTGAAATCCATCGGTGGAGGGATTTCAAAAGTCAGAAGTATCTTTCGTTTTGAAATCCTTCGGTGGAGGGATTTCAAAAGTCAGAGGTTTCTTTCGTTTTGAAATCCATCGGTGGAGGGATTTCAAAAGTCAGAAATATCTTTCGTTTTGAAATCCTTCGGTGGAGGAATTTCAAAAGTCAAAAGTATCTTTCGTTTTGAAATCCTTCGGTGGAGGGATTTCAAAAGTCAGAAGTATCTTTCGTTTTAAAATCCTTCGGTGGAGGAATTTCAAAAGTTAAAAGTATCTGTCGTTTTGAAATCCTTCGGCGGAGGAATTTCAAAAGTCGAAAGTATCTTTTGTTTTGAAATCCTTCGGTGGAGGGATTTCAAAAGTCAGAAGTATCTTTCGTTTTGAAATCCTTAGGTATGGGGGATTTCAAAAGTCAGAAGTATCATTCGTTTTGAAATCTTTCGGTGGAGGGATTTCAAAAGTCAAAAGTATCTTTCGTTTTGAAATCCTTCGGTGGAGGGATTTCAAAAGTCAGAAGTATCTTTCGTTTTGAAATCCTTCGGTGGAGGGATTTCAAAAGTCAGAAGTATCATTCGTTTTGAAATCCTTCGGTGGGGGGGGATTTCAAAAGTCAGAAGTATCGTTCGTTTTGAAATCCTTCGGTGGAGGGATTTCAAAAGTCAGAAGTATCATTCGTTTTGAAATCCTTCGGTGGGGGGGATTTCAAAAGTCAGAAGTATCGTTCGTTTTGAAATCTTTCGATGGAGGGATTTCAAAAGTCAAAAGTAACTTTCGTTTTGAAATCCTTCGGTGGAGGGATTTCAAAAGTCAGAAGTATCATTCGTTTTGAAATCCTTCGGTGGAGGGATTTCAAAAGTCAGAAGTATCATTCGTTTTGAAATCCTTCGGTGGGGGGGATTTCAAAAGTCAGAAGTATCGTTCGTTTTGATATCTTTCGGTGGAGGGATTTCAAAAGTCAGAAGTATCATTCGTTTTGAAATCCTTCGGTGGAGGGATTTCAAAAGTCAGAAGTATCTTTCGTTTTGAAATCCTTCGGTGGAGGGATTTCAAAAGTCAGAAGTTTCTTTCGTTTTGAAATCCATCGGTGGAGGGATTTCAAAAGTCAGAAGTATCTTTCGTTTTGAAATCCTTCGGTGGAGGGATTTCAAAAGTCAGAAGTATCTTTCGTTTTGAAATCCTTCGGTGGGGGGGATTTCAAAAGTCAGAAGTATCATTCGTTTTGAAATCTTTCGGTGGAGGGATTTCAAAAGTCAAAAGTATCTTTCGTTTTGAAATCCTTCGGTGGAGGGATTTCAAAAGTCAGAAGTATCTTTTGTTTTGAAATCCTTCGGTGGAGGGATTTCAAAAGTCAGAAGTATCATTCGTTTTGAAATCCTTCGGTGGGGGGGATTTCAAAAGTCAGAAGTATCGTTCGTTTTGAAATCCTTCGGTGGAGGGATTTCAAAAGTCAGAAGTATCATTCGTTTTGAAATCCTTCGGTGGGGGGGATTTCAAAAGTCAGAAGTATCGTTCGTTTTGAAATCTTTCGGTGGAGGGATTTCAAAAGTCAAAAGTAACTTTCGTTTTGAAATCCTTCGGTGGAGGGATTTCAAAAGTCAGAAGTATCATTCGTTTTGAAATCCTTCGGTGGAGGGATTTCAAAAGTCAGAAGTATCATTCGTTTTGAAATCCTTCGGTGGGGGAGATTTCAAAAGTCAGAAGTATCGTTCGTTTTGATATCTTTCGGTGGAGGGATTTCAAAAGTCAGAAGTATCATTCGTTTTGAAATCCTTCGGTGGAGGGATTTCAAAAGTCAGAAGTATCATTCGTTTTGAAATCCTTCGGTGGGGGAGATTTCAAAAGTCAGAAGTATCATTCGTTTTGAAATCCTTCGGTGGGGGGGATTTCAAAAGTCAGAAGTATCGTTCGTTTTGAAATCTTTCGATGGAGGGATTTCAAAAGTCAAAAGTAACTTTCGTTTTGAAATCCTTCGGTGGAGGGATTTCAAAAGTCAGAAGTATCATTCGTTTTGAAATCCTTCGGTGGAGGGATTTCAAAAGTCAGAAGTATCATTCGTTTTGAAATCCTTCGGTGGGGGGGATTTCAAAAGTCAGAAGTATCGTTCGTTTTGATATCTTTCGGTGGAGGGATTTCAAAAGTCAGAAGTATCATTCGTTTTGAAATCCTTCGGTGGAGGGATTTCAAAAGTCAGAAGTATCTTTCGTTTTGAAATCCTTCGGTGGAGGGATTTCAAAAGTCAGAAGTTTCTTTCGTTTTGAAATCCATCGGTGGAGGGATTTCAAAAGTCAGAAGTATCTTTCGTTTTGAAATCCTTCGGTGGAGGGATTTCAAAAGTCAGAAGTATCTTTCGTTTTGAAATCCTTCGGTGGGGGGGATTTCAAAAGTCAGAAGTATCATTCGTTTTGAAATCTTTCGGTGGAGGGATTTCAAAAGTCAAAAGTATCTTTCGTTTTGAAATCCTTCGGTGGAGGGATTTCAAAAGTCAGAAGTATCTTTTGTTTTGAAATCCTTCGGTGGAGGGATTTCAAAAGTCAGAAGTATCATTCGTTTTGAAATCCTTCGGTGGGGGGGATTTCAAAAGTCAGAAGTATCGTTCGTTTTGAAATCCTTCGGTGGAGGGATTTCAAAAGTCAGAAGTATCATTCGTTTTGAAATCCTTCGGTGGGGGGGATTTCAAAAGTCAGAAGTATCGTTCGTTTTGAAATCTTTCGGTGGAGGGATTTCAAAAGTCAAAAGTAACTTTCGTTTTGAAATCCTTCGGTGGAGGGATTTCAAAAGTCAGAAGTATCATTCGTTTTGAAATCCTTCGGTGGAGGGATTTCAAAAGTCAGAAGTATCATTCGTTTTGAAATCCTTCGGTGGGGGAGATTTCAAAAGTCAGAAGTATCGTTCGTTTTGATATCTTTCGGTGGAGGGATTTCAAAAGTCAGAAGTATCATTCGTTTTGAAATCCTTCGGTGGGGGGGATTTCAAAAGTCAGAAGTATCGTTCGTTTTGATATCTTTCGGTGGAGGGATTTCAAAAGTCAGAAGTATCATTCGTTTTGAAATCCTTCGGTGGAGGGATTTCAAAAGTCAGAAGTATCTTTCGTTTTGAAATCCTTCGGTGGAGGGATTTCAAAAGTCAGAAGTTTCTTTCGTTTTGAAATCCATCGGTGGAGGGATTTCAAAAGTCAGAAGTATCTTTCGTTTTGAAATCCTTCGGTGGAGGGATTTCAAAAGTCAAAAGTATCTTTCGTTTTGAAATCCTTCGGTGGAGGGATTTCAAAAGTCAGAAGTATCTTTTGTTTTGAAATCCTTCGGTGGAGGGATTTCAAAAGTCAGAAGTATCATTCGTTTTGAAATCCTTCGGTGGGGGGGATTTCAAAAGTCAGAAGTATCGTTCGTTTTGAAATCCTTCGGTGGAGGGATTTCAAAAGTCAGAAGTATCATTCGTTTTGAAATCCTTCGGTGGGGGGGATTTCAAAAGTCAGAAGTATCGTTCGTTTTGAAATCTTTCGGTGGAGGGATTTCAAAAGTCAAAAGTAACTTTCGTTTTGAAATCCTTCGGTGGAGGGATTTCAAAAGTCAGAAGTATCATTCGTTTTGAAATCCTTCGGTGGAGGGATTTCAAAAGTCAGAAGTATCATTCGTTTTGAAATCCTTCGGTGGGGGAGATTTCAAAAGTCAGAAGTATCGTTCGTTTTGATATCTTTCGGTGGAGGGATTTCAAAAGTCAGAAGTATCATTCGTTTTGAAATCCTTCGGTGGAGGGATTTCAAAAGTCAGAAGTATCTTTCGTTTTGAAATCCATCGGTGGAGGGATTTCAAAAGTCAGAAGTATCATTCGTTTTGAAATCCTTCGGTGGAGGAATTTCAAAAGTCAAAAGTAACTTTCGTTTTGAAATCCTTCGGTGGAGGGATTTCAAAAGTCAGAAGTTTCTTTCGTTTTGAAATCCATCGGTGGAGGGATTTCAAAAGTCAGAAGTATCTTTCGTTTTGAAATCCTTCGGTGGAGGAATTTCAAAAGTCAAAAGTAACTTTCGTTTTGAAATCCTTCGGTGGAGGGATTTCAAAAGTCAGAAGTATCTTTCGTTTTGAAATCCTTCGGTGGAGGGATTTCAAAAGTCAGAGGTTTCTTTCGTTTTGAAATCCATCGGTGGAGGGATTTCAAAAGTCAGAAATATCTTTCGTTTTGAAATCCTTCGGTGGAGGAATTTCAAAAGTCAAAAGTATCTTTCGTTTTGAAATCCTTCGGTGGAGGGATTTCAAAAGTCAGAAGTATCTTTCGTTTTGAAATCCTTCGGTGGAGGAATTTCAAAAGTCAAAAGTATCTGTCGTTTTGAAATCCTTCGGCGGAGGAATTTCAAAAGTCGAAAGTATCTTTCGTTTTGAAATCCTTCGGTGGAGGGATTTCAAAAGTCAGAAGTATCTTTCGTTTTGAAATCCTTCGGTGGGGGGGATTTCAAAAGTCAGAAGTATCATTCGTTTTGAAATCTTTCGGTGGAGGGATTTCAAAAGTCAAAAGTATCTTTCGTTTTGAAATCCTTCGGTGGAGGGATTTCAAAAGTCAGAAGTATCTTTCGTTTTGAAATCCTTCGGTGGAGGGATTTCAAAAATCAGAAGTATCATTCGTTTTGAAATCCTTCGGTGGGGGGGATTTCAAAAGTCAGAAGTATCATTCGTTTTGAAATCCTTCGGTGGAGGGATTTCAAAAGTCAGAAGTATCATTCGTTTTGAAATCCTTCGGTGGGGGGGATTTCAAAAGTCAGAAGTATCTGTCGTTTTGAAATCCTTCGGCGGAGGAATTAAAAAAGTCAAAAGTATCTTTCGTTTTGAAATCCTTCGGTGGGGGGGGATTTCAAAAGTCAGAAGTATCATTCGTTTTGAAATCTTTCGGTGGAGGGATTTCAAAAGTCAAAAGTATCTTTCGTTTTGAAATCCTTCGGTGGAGAGATTTCAAAAGTCAGAAGTATCTTTCGTTTTGAAATCCTTCGGTGGAGGGATTTCAAAAGTCAGAAGTATCTTTCGTTTTGAAATCTTTCGGTGGAGGGATTTCAAAAGTCAGAAGTATCATTCGTTTTGAAATCTTTCGGTGGAGGGATTTCAAAAGTCAGAAGTATCATTCGTTTTGAAATCCTTCGGTGGAGGGATTTCAAATGTCAGAAGTATCTTTCGTTTTGAAATCCTTCGGTGGAGGGATTTTAAAAGTCAAAAGTATCTGTCGTTTTGAAATCCTTCGGCGGAGGGAGTTCAAAAGTCAGAAGTATCTTTTGTATTGAAATTCTTCGGTGGAGGGATTTCAAAAGTCAGAAGTATCTGTCGTTTTGAAATCCTTCGGTGGAGGAATTTCAAAAGTCAAAAGTATCTTTCGTTTTGAAATCCTTCGGTGGAGGGATTTCAAAACTCAGAAGTGTTTTTCGTTTTCAAATCCTTCGGTGGAGAGATTTCAAAAGTCAGAAGTATCTTTCGTTTTGAAATCCTTCGGTGGAGGAATTTCAAAAGTCAGAAGTATCTTTCGTTTTGAAATCCTTCGGTGGAGGAATTTCAAAAGTCAAAAGTAACTTTTGTTTTGAAATCCTTCGGTGGAGGGATTTCAAAAGTCAGAAGTATCATTCGTTTTGAAATCCTTCGGTGGAGGGATTTCAAAAGTCAGAAGTATCATTCGTTTTGAAATCCTTCGGTGGGGGGGATTTCAAAAGTCAGAAGTATCGTTCGTTTTGAAATCTTTCGGTGGAGGGATTTCAAAAGTCAGAAGTATCATTCGTTTTGAAATCCTTCGGTGGAGGGATTTCAAAAGTCAGAAGTATCTTTCGTTTTGAAATCCTTCGGTGGGGGGGATTTCAAAAGTCAGAAGTATCTTTCGTTTTGAAATCCTTCGGTGGGGGGGGATTTCAAAAGTCAGAAGTATCATTCGTTTTGAAATCTTTCGGTGGAGGGATTTCAAAAGTCAAAAGTATCTTTCGTTTTGAAATCCTTCGGTGGAGAGATTTCAAAAGTCAGAAGTATCTTTCGTTTTGAAATCCTTCGGTGGAGGGATTTCAAAAGTCAGAAGTATCTTTCGTTTTGAAATCCTTCGGTGGAGGGATTTCAAAAGTCAGAAGTATCATTCGTTTTGAAATCCTTCGGTGGAGGGATTTCAAAAGTCAGAAGTATCATTCGTTTTGAAATCCTTCGGTGGGGGGATTTCAAAAGTCAGAAGTATCGTTCGTTTTGAAATCTTTCGGTGGAGGGATTTCAAAAGTCAGAAGTATCTTTCGTTTTGAAATCCTTCGGTGGAGGAATTTCAGAAGTCAAAAGTATCTTTCGTTTTGAAATCCTTCGGTGGAGGGATCTCAAAAGTCAGAAGTATCTTTCGTTTTGAAATCCTTCGGTGGAGGGATTTCAAAAGTCAGAAGTATCTGTCGTTTTGAAATCCTTCGGTGGAGGAATTTCAAAAGTCAGAAGTTTTTTTCGTTTTGAAATCCTTCGGTGGAGGAATTTCAAAAGTCAAAAGTATCTTTCGTTTTGAAATCCTTCGGTGGAGGGATTTCAAAACTCAGAAGTGTTTTTCGTTTTCAAATCCTTCGGTGGAGAGATTTCAAAAGTCAGAAGTATCTTTCGTTTTGAAATCCTTCGGTGGAGGAATTTCAAAAGTCAAAAGTAACTTTCGTTTTGAAATTCTTCGGTGGAGGGATTTCAAAAGTCAGAAGTTTCTTTCGTTTTGAAATCCATCGGTGGAGGGATTTCAAAAGTCAGAAGTATCTTTCGTTTTGAAATCCTTCGGTGGAGGAATTTCAAAAGTCAAAAGTAACTTTCGTTTTGAAATCCTTCGGTGGAGGGATTTCAAAAGTCAGAAGTTTCTTTCGTTTTGAAATCCATCGGTGGAGGGATTTCAAAAGTCAGAAGTATCTTTCGTTTTGAAATCCTTCGGTGGAGGGATTTCAAAAGTCAGAGGTTTCTTTCGTTTTGAAATCCATCGGTGGAGGGATTTCAAAAGTCAGAAATATCTTTCGTTTTGAAATCCTTCGGTGGAGGAATTTCAAAAGTCAAAAGTATCTTTCGTTTTGAAATCCTTCGGTGGAGGGATTTCAAAAGTCAGAAGTATCTTTCGTTTTAAAATCCTTCGGTGGAGGAATTTCAAAAGTTAAAAGTATCTGTCGTTTTGAAATCCTTCGGCGGAGGAATTTCAAAAGTCGAAAGTATCTTTTGTTTTGAAATCCTTCGGTGGAGGGATTTCAAAAGTCAGAAGTATCTTTCGTTTTGAAATCCTTAGGTATGGGGGATTTCAAAAGTCAGAAGTATCATTCGTTTTGAAATCTTTCGGTGGAGGGATTTCAAAAGTCAAAAGTATCTTTCGTTTTGAAATCCTTCGGTGGAGGGATTTCAAAAGTCAGAAGTATCTTTCGTTTTGAAATCCTTCGGTGGAGGGATTTCAAAAGTCAGAAGTATCATTCGTTTTGAAATCCTTCGGTGGGGGGGATTTCAAAAGTCAGAAGTATCGTTCGTTTTGAAATCCTTCGGTGGAGGGATTTCAAAAGTCAGAAGTATCATTCGTTTTGAAATCCTTCGGTGGGGGGGGGGATTTCAAAAGTCAGAAGTATCGTTCGTTTTGAAATCTTTCGGTGGAGGGATTTCAAAAGTCAAAAGTAACTTTCGTTTTGAAATCCTTCGGTGGAGGGATTTCAAAAGTCAGAAGTATCATTCGTTTTGAAATCCTTCGGTGGAGGGATTTCAAAAGTCAGAAGTATCATTCGTTTTGAAATCCTTCGGTGGGGGGGATTTCAAAAGTCAGAAGTATCGTTCGTTTTGATATCTTTCGGTGGAGGGATTTCAAAAGTCAGAAGTATCATTCGTTTTGAAATCCTTCGGTGGAGGGATTTCAAAAGTCAGAAGTATCTTTCGTTTTGAAATCCTTCGGTGGAGGGATTTTAAAAGTCAGAAGTTTCTTTCGTTTTGAAATCCATCGGTGGAGGGATTTCAAAAGTCAGAAGTATCTTTCGTTTTGAAATCCTTCGGTGGAGGGATTTCAAAAGTCAGAAGTATCTTTCGTTTTGAAATCCTTCGGTGGGGGGGATTTCAAAAGTCAGAAGTATCATTCGTTTTGAAATCTTTCGGTGGAGGGATTTCAAAAGTCAAAAGTATCTTTCGTTTTGAAATCCTTCGGTGGAGGGATTTCAAAAGTCAGAAGTATCTTTTGTTTTGAAATCCTTCGGTGGAGGGATTTCAAAAGTCAGAAGTATCATTCGTTTTGAAATCCTTCGGTGGGGGGGATTTCAAAAGTCAGAAGTATCGTTCGTTTTGAAATCCTTCGGTGGAGTGATTTCAAAAGTCAGAAGTATCATTCGTTTTGAAATCCTTCGGTGGGGGGGATTTCAAAAGTCAGAAGTATCGTTCGTTTTGAAATCTTTCGGTGGAGGGATTTCAAAAGTCAAAAGTAACTTTCGTTTTGAAATCCTTCGGTGGAGGGATTTCAAAAGTCAGAAGTATCATTCGTTTTGAAATCCTTCGGTGGAGGGATTTCAAAAGTCAGAAGTATCATTCGTTTTGAAATCCTTCGGTGGGGGAGATTTCAAAAGTCAGAAGTATCGTTCGTTTTGATATCTTTCGGTGGAGGGATTTCAAAAGTCAGAAGTATCATTCGTTTTGAAATCCTTCGGTGGAGGGATTTCAAAAGTCAGAAGTATCTTTCGTTTTGAAATCCATCGGTGGAGGGATTTCAAAAGTCAGAAGTATCATTCGTTTTGAAATCCTTCGGTGGAGGGATTACAAAAGTCAGAAGTATCTTTCGTTTTGAAATCCTTCGGTGGCGGGGATTTCAAAAGTCAGAAGTATCTTTCGTTTTGAAATCCATCGGTGGAGGGATTTCAAAAGTCAGAAGTATCATTCGTTTTGAAATCCTTCGGTGGAGGGATTTCAAAAGTCAAAAGTATCTTTCGTTTTGAAATCCTTCGGTGGAGGGATTTTAAAAGTCAGAAGTATCTTTCGTTTTGAAATCCTTCGGTGGAGGGATTTCAAAAGTCAGAAGTATCATTCGTTTTGAAATCCTTCGGTGGAGGGATTTCAAAAGTCAGAAGTATCTTTCGTTTTGAAATCCTTCGGTGGAGGGATTTCAAAACTCAGAAGTATCTTTCGTTTTGAAATCCTTCGGTGGAGGGATTTCAAAAGTCAGAAGTATCTTTCGTATTGAAATCCTTCGGTGGAGGGATTTCAAAAGTCAGAAGTATCTTTCGTTTTGAAATCCTTCGGTGGAGGGATTTCAAAAGTCAGAAGTATCTTTCGTTTTGTAATCCTTCGGTGGAGGGTTTTCAAAAGTCACAAGTATCTTTCGTATTGAAATCCTTCGGTGGAGGGATTTCAAAAGTCACAAGTATCTTTCGTATTGAAATCCTTCGGTGGAGGCTTTTGAAATCCCTATACTCCTCGCCCATTGACCTTTTAATTGCGGTCGCCGCAAGCAGCTGGAAAAAATGTCTGCGTGTCGATTTTGCACACTATCTAGCTAGTTAGATTTGCAGGTATTCGAAACTTTTGAAAAGGTCGGTGGGCGCGGGGTATAAGTGAAAGAGAGAAAGTAAATGCTTCATCAGAGAAGCCTCACTCTAAGTGATATAGAAGAACAAACAAAACAAAAGAGAGAGACAGATTGATACCTGAGGTCCCAGAGAGTAGTAGTTGAGCCCATAGGAGTAGTACATCAGCAAAGTTGTGGCACCACAGTGAAGGCAAACCAGCAGAGGCGAGGCTGACAGGAAGGACTGGCAAAAAGTTGGAAAGATGACCTTATCTAGTCCATTTTCCCGCGAAAGCCAAGGAAAAAGCGAAAGAAAAGCGATTGTTATGGTGTCCTTTGCCGCATACAACGTGGGTACAATGTGACCTAGTTAAATCATTGGCAGGGGACATAAACCGCTTGAGACACATTAGGCAAATGATAATGTTGTATAACGTCCATTTTAAAGTAAAAACTCTAATTCTGAATTCGCTTTATTTTGTGTGAGTGTGTGAGTGTGTGAGTGTGTGAGTGTGTGAGTGTGTGAGTGTGTGAGTGTGTGAGTGTGTGAGTGTGTGAGTGTGTGAGTGTGTGAGTGTGTGAGTGTGTGAGTGTGTGAGTGTGTGAGTGTGTGAGTGTGTGAGTGTGTGAGTGTGTGAGTGTGTGAGTGTGTGAGTGTGTGAGTGTGTGAGTGTGTGAGTGTGTGAGTGTGTGAGTGTGTGAGTGTGTGAGTATGTGAGTATGTGAGTGTGTGAGTGTGTGAGTGTGTGAGTGTGTGTGTGAGTGTGTGAGTGTGTGAGTGTGTCAGTGTGTCAGTGTATCAGTGTGTCAGTGTGTCAGTGTGTCAGTGTGTGAGTGTGCCAGTGTGTGTTTGTGTGGTTGTCCGTCTCCTGCTATCATTCTTAGGATTCATTTTGCCTGTGGTTTAATGTTTGTTCGACAACATTCTTGATAGGCATTGCAAAACTAATCTTTTATCTCTCACAGCTGTGTGCGTTCTATTGTCGTTTCTCTGAGTTCATCCTCTAATAAAACCTTATTCCTTCCTGTGATATGTTTTCTACCTCTGTTTTTCATTCATCTATGTCTTTTCCTCTTCATCTTTTCCTTTCTAGCCCTCTCTTTCGCTATACATTTCATTCCCTTCTTTTGTTACCGATAATGTGATGGTCCCACAGTTTATAGACCATCAAGTGGGCAAAATATATTAGTCACAGTTTATATCCGTGTCAGAATGTTGATATGTTGTATACAAACCAGAAGCCAAAACCCCGCTGCGCGGGTCTTCGCCTTCTGGGTTCGGCGGCCTTCGGCCGCCTCAATGATCGCGGCCTGCGGCCGCTCAATCAAATGTTCCCCATGGTCGGGTTGGGGGAAATGAAGGGGTGTACCTCTCCGCATAAAACGTTGCGCTGCTAACGGACAGAATGACAACCCTCTAATGTTATAAAGGATCTTCCCTATAGATACAGGGCATAGTCAATTCTCCTTCATTCCACCTTTCTCTTCTATCCCCTTGTTTTCTCCAATTTCCTCACTGTTTCCCAATGTAAGTGACTCAACAGCTGTTCCTTTGTCTTTTTGGCGCGCATGCACTTTTACGTCGCCTATCGTAAATGCCAGATGACAATAACATAATCGTCACTTGTCTGGCTGAGAAACGGTTTTAATTTGTGAGTTTTGTGGTTTTAAAAAAATTATTTTGAACACTAAAAGCGCTAAAAGGAGTAGGTTGTCTAGTGGTCTGAGACGCGGCTAACACTCAAATGGTTACAAGTTTGATTTTGTCACCGGTCAACCCCACCTATAGTCTGTGTCCGAACAACAATTGGCTTTTCTGATAAATTCAAATAAAAAACCAACATTGGTCAGACGCTATTTCGGCTGGTTTCACTGCGCCCTCTAATTAAAGCGCACTTCCTCCCGCGTCAGCAGTTTGTGCCCTGTCTGATCTACTTGAATCGCTGCGGGACCAGATACCTAGGATCCTTTAGGGTGCCAAAGGAGCGGTTTTTGTTTGGATACAGACTACACTACACTACAGCGATGGTTCAAAGGGTAGTGGACGTGCATTGTTTTTCGGAGGTCCTTCAAAGCCTGATATAGCGCCAAAAGAAAAGTCGCTTACCTCTGCATCTGCGCGATTTACGCAACATTACCGTCTGCGCATTGCTGCATTAAGGTGATTTTTTGGCAGGACGCCGATTTGGCGACATCTATACCGGAAAAATTCAGTTTGTAGTTAACTTTTACTAAAAGTGCGGCCTTTGTCTTCACGAAATACGACTTGAGTGCGTGAGAGTGCGCGGGAAAGGGGCAATGAAAGGCGTTGATTCAGATTTGAATAAAACACTTGGAAAAGTGAGCATCAAGAACTTCGCTCTTCAAATTGCTGTTAAAATCTGTAAGTTAACAGATCATCAAAAAATACCTTTCTATCTTGGTCCGTTGTTTTTTTGTCGTCTTATCTGCCGCCAAATTAAAATTTTGCAAATTAGCGGGATTTATGTGATAGAGCGGGCAAAACGCGAAGGCGCAGAAACAAAATCGCTTTTTGCTGTTCGCTCTCAAATTTTTGTTTTGCAACAGCTATGACCATGCAAATTAGTGCTTAGAGAACCAAGAAACTTAGTTTTAGCGCTTCTTCATATTCTTCTTTATGGTAGACCACATGTTCAAGCAAAATTCGAAATTCGAGATCAAAATTCGAGGTTTTTTCAGGTAGTTTTTTTTGTTTCGGCCTTTTTTCTGATACTGATAGGTAAAATAGACCCACATTTACATATCTCCTCACCGCGCTGGACTTTATTTATCCTCGCTCACACATACACACACGCACACGCACACACACACACACACACACACACACACACACACACACACACACACACACACACACACACACACACACACACACACACACACACACACACACACACACACACACACACACACACACACACACACACACACACACACACACACACACCTGTCTCTCTTACATACATCGCCGTCCTTTCACTCATTCGAATCCAATATTTCCCGCCATCCTTTGTAAAGAGTGCAATGACTGTTTCATAATGACGTGACACCCACCACAGCGATTCTTTCTCATTTCGAAACGTCGGTCTCTTCATAAACGGTCGTCTCTATTAGATGAGAGTCAGTACGCTTTGACGAAGGATCTACTTCC
This sequence comes from Oscheius myriophilus, assembly GCA_964057215.1. Lineage (NCBI taxonomy): Eukaryota > Metazoa > Nematoda > Chromadorea > Rhabditida > Rhabditidae > Oscheius > Oscheius myriophilus. Next base: position 4,946,862 of record OZ059903.1, on the reverse strand, counting down.
CAATGGGGCTGAAAATGGTCAAAGAATCAGTTTTTAAGCTTTCAAACTGCCTTGGTGTAAAGAGAAGAGGACCTTTTGTCTGAATGAATGGGTATTTCTCTCTCTCTCTCTCTCTCTCTCTCTCTCTCTCTCTCTCTCTCTCTCGCAAAACGCCAAGTATTGCAAACTCGCAGGCGGTAATGGCACTAAAGAGCAAAATTTGAAGACCGATCTGAAGTTCGGGCCGAATTACACTATTTCTTTCGACCACTAGTTCTTTTCCCTTACTCATCTACTTCTGGCTAAAGTAGTTATTTTGTATTTGACCAGTCGGGTACGCGCGCCTACGGCGCGCACCCTCCTGGCTTGCGGCCTGCGGCCGCAACAACACGCGGCCTTCGGCTACTCGGTTAAGCGGCATGCGGCCGCAACATTCGTGGCCTGCGGCCACTCATTACTCGGCCTACGGCCGACCTCCCCCCCCTTCGGGGGAAATGAACGCGTGTATCTACGCTGATAGACAACACACACACACCATAGCGTTTTGTTATATAAGAGGATCGACTCCCGAACTTTAAGATTTTAATTCATTCGCCGGTTTTGGTAGCTACCATATTCCAAAAACTCGGCAATGAATCTCATTTTTTGCATGGAACTACGAAAATTGGCAGACGTCTACAGTTTTTTTCAGAACAATTCCTTTTTTCCGCGAAATGCACTCCCGCGCCACTGTTTTATCTACCTCCGCCGCCGAGTGTTCTCTGTTCCTGGCCCCCGGCTGTCTCGCTTTCTATTCTTTTTGTCGTTGAAACTAGGTGCCACTGCGGCGTCGTGTGATAACAAGCTCATGAAATGTTGACATTAAACTTTGCTTTCACCTAACACAGGTGTTTTTCTATGTTTTAATGGTTCCTGGTTTAAAAGGACGGAATTCCTCTGTTTCTGACACAACATTGGCGCTCGCACCCGTATGAAATCGGCGGCTACCAGGAATGACAACCAGCGGCTGCGGGAGGAGAGCTTCCCGCGATCAAGGGCTGCTTCATTTCCAACTCTTTTTTTCATTTAAAATTTCATTGTCTTTTGAACTGTATTGATTTAGGGGTTATCTCTTTGCACCGCCTCTCTCTTTTGCTGCATCTCCCTCTCTCTCTCTCTCTCTCTCTCTCTCTCTCTCTCTCTCTCTCTCAATCTCTCTCTCTCTCTCGACGATGTAGCTCACTCACTCACTCACTCCCTCACTCACTCACTCACTCACTCACTCACTCACTCACTCACTCACTCACTCACTCACTCACTCACTCACTCACTCACTCACTCACTCACTCACTCACTCACTCACTCACTCACTCACTCACTCAAAATATGTATTGTTTCTCTCTTTGAGCACTTTTCTCGGGATTCCCTCGGTTTTTTCGGCCGTTGTGCACCAACGACCACTCGTTTGTCACACTCGGGCTAAGAAATACACTGAAATCTGACAATCAAAGAACTGAAATCCAATATTTTCGGAAATCGGCTGTGTTTTGATCCGTTTGCGCTAAAGCTTTACTATTAGGTCGTTAGTATGGCAAAGTCTTTCTCATCATGACAAGTTATAAAGGCGCCACGCTGTTTCACAGCGATTGTCAGCAGCGTGGCGCAGTGGAAGCGTGCTGGGCCCATAACCCAGAGGTCGGTGTATCGAAACCACTCGCTGCTAATTTTTGCTTTTTAAAATTTCTTTAAAATGTTGTAACTTTTAAAAGCTGCATTCCTCCCAAACAAAAGCATGTTTTTCAACAACAGGATCTCCTGACGCGGGACATGTTTGTGTAAATAGGACCGACCCGGGTTACCACTCACGACCCGCAACAGCCGCACAGGCTGTTTTCACTCAAAACAACAGGTTCAGTGGTCCCGAGACGAGGAATTTGACAATTGTCACGTTGGAAATGACTAACCGGAGGTCAGCTGAACGTCTGCCGTACCTACGATCCTCGGCCAGCAGCTGTCCCGTTCCTCCTTCCTTTTTTCCGCCGTCATGGACATGAATAGCCCCTCCGCGTCAAAGTAGTCTCCTGTTCTCTTTGTTACTCCGCCTACTCCTCTTTTATCTCCTGTTTTTGTCATTTGCATAGCGATTTTCCGCTTTTCATTCATTCTAGACTTGGTTTTTCCACCCACGACCTGCAAAAATTCGTATTTCCTTCTAAACAGACACAAGTTTATCTTCCACGTTCTTTAGCAAATCACGTATTTAAAGTTTAAAGATTTGAAATGTCTCCGCAAATAGCCCACTCCACCCGTCCTTTGTCCGCTTAGGCGCCCTGAACTCGCCGACCCCATGACTGCTTGGCGATCGCATTTCACTACCCACGCCCTGATCATAAATAACAGAGCTTTCGACACTAAGAAAATTCGAAAGCTTTGCAATTAGGGTTAGAAAAAGAACTGACGTATTTTCCTGATGAGCGCACGCGGTTCCAATAGACTTAAAGCGCGGGCCGGCAGCCGCGGCAGCGTGGCGCAGTGGAAGCGTGCTGGGCCCATAACCCAGAGGTCGGTGGATCGAAACCACTCGCTGCTAATCGCTTTGCTTTTGGTAATCTCACTTGTCACATCGGTTTAATCAGCGTTTGGACCCATTTAATCATGTCAAAGTACAAATTTAGCCGATTTGTGGATAATTCCTCACTACAAAACCTAGCATGTGTGTATTAATAAGTTTAATTAGATAAGTTTAATAATTGATAAGTTGCAACTATGGCGATCGTTCACGCACACGCACACGTACACGCACATGCACACGCACACCCGCGCGCGATCCCCCTGATTCCTTCCTATCAACGATACCATCGTTTGAATACCATCTTCTCACAGATTTATGCGAGCCACGTGGCATTTGCCACGACGAACGATTTACATCAGCCGATCGTCCTTCTTAAAGCCGTTCCCATAACATTTCTTTTTCCTTCTCCCAGCCGATCGCTTTCGAAGGACGAGACTACCGATCAACTGATTTAGTGTAAGTGAACGGGAACTGAAATTTGGGATAGAAATGGGTTGTTTTCTTGTTTTCTCTGTTGCTGCCCCCGCAAGCGGTTGATTGTGGTCCACGGGGTTTGTCGAAAACAGCAGTAAAAAGATGTAAATTAGGCGAATTTCGGGAAGCCGGCACATGGAGGGAAAACATTGACAATGGAAGGAGAAGGTCAATATCTATAGAATTGCGTCTGTCTTTTGATCTGTCTCATTTGAATATACATCTATCTCACTGCGTCTCACTTCCGCCTCACTCTCTCAAGTCTCCCTTCCGCTTTTCATTCACTCTCTCAAGTCTCATGCCTCTGCTCGTGACCTCTGTGACCTCTCATTAACCCATATCACTGGCTTAGTGTCTCAATGTATCATTTCCGCGTCCCTCTCACTTCTTTACGTCTCACCACCTCACAGACTCACTTTTTATGTATCACAATCTCACATTCTCGTTGTCTCACTTTCATTTGCCTCTCTGCCTTAAGTCTTACTAACTCACTGCCTCATTCTAAAAAAGCCTCGCACTCATCTGCTCACCTACTCACTGCCTTACTGCTGCAGCTCTCACAATACTGTTGTCTCTCTCTCTGCTACTTTACTACTATGCCTCACTATCCAACAGTCTCAATGCTTTGATCTGCCTTTATCTTACTTCAGGTCTGGCTATATCGTTGAATTACAGTTTACATGGATCACAACCTCTTTTTCTCTTTCGCTTTCTCTCTCTCTCTCTCTCAATCTCTCTCTCTCTCCCTCTTCACTGCTATATCTCACTATCCAACAGTTCCAATATTTTGATCTATCTCACTTTCGCTCAACGTCTCTTTGCCTATTTCTCTCTTACTCAACCGCTCTCTGCACAGTCTCACTCACGCGGTCTCGCGTGGTGCCTACAAACAGTCGTCTCCAGAACCAGCCCCAGGCACCCGTCTGTCTCCTTCTCTCTCCCCTAAGTCACGTCACTTCCTGTGTGCATACGCTTTCCCACAAAAAGAGGAGCCGTGCACCGGGTGCAAACAAGGTTCTTCCACTCCTCTGGAATCTCCTTCTTCTGGCTGCCAGCCGGCTGACGGCACAATGTTTTCGCCCCGCCCTACAGCAGCGGGTCATGTGTACTCGGCCCGATTCTTGGGATTCCGCGTAAACTAGCACAACCCGCTCATTGACGTCTCTGTCTCCACGTGATGTCCCAACACGCGTGGTGTGACCAGTCGGCTGTCACCAAAACATGGTAGAGTTCGAAAAGTGGGCGGGACTTACATTTTTCTGATGCACCGAGAAACTTCCGGAAAAGACCGGTTCTAATTGATGACATTCTAAGAGTGATCTTAGAGACTGAGGTCAAAAACATTCAATTGAAAAACAAGATGAAAGTACGAAAAGTGACGAGTCATCTTTAAGATCTAGTTTTTCCACGACAAACTAGGCCACGCCCATTTTGTCGCATTGGTATTTTTGACAAGGCGTCGTTTTAGTGATCATTTTGTAAAACTTTAATCTTGTTAACGTATTTCTAACATCTGCGTTCTCCTCTTTTTGCCTATTTTCTTTTCTTTGCCTCCTTTAGTTTCTTCTCTTCTTTTACCTCTTTCAAATTAAGGATGTTCCAGTTTTTGTCTCATTCGGTCTTTTGTGCCCCTTTATTTCCAATTTCTCACTTTTGCCCACTTTTAATCTCAATTTTGTCCCTCATTTCTCTCTTTTCCCTCTTTTTTCTCATATCCGCCTCATATGTCTCTTTTTCGTATCTCCGGCTTTTTCCTTATTTGTCTCTCTTCGCCTCTTTTATCTCTCTCCTCTTCCGTTCGCCTTTTTCAGGCTTTCATCTCTCCTCACCTTTTGCCTCATTTGCCTCTTTCGGTCTCTTTCCTCACCTTCCGCCTCTATTCGCTCAGTTTCCTTGTGTTTCTCTTTATTCTCTTTCCGTTTTTCACTACTTTCTCTTCAATCTTCCGCTTTTCTCTCATGTTCTTTTTCTAACCTGACTTCCCTCATAAGCTCGTATTTATTCAAATGTCACTCGTACATTTGAATAGCAAAGTAAATATTCCTCCTAATCCTAATCTCCTCTCCGCCATTTACAATGCTCGTCCTCTCCATGTGAGGTCAGTCTCCGGTCTCTCCGCGACTTCTCTCTCATTCTATGTCTCTTTATCTCTGTCTCTCCGTCTATTTAAGTGAGGTCAGTCTCCCGTCCCTCACCAACTCCTCTCTCACCCTCTGCCTTCTTCTCCCTGTCTCTCTTTCTCTCTCAAAGTGAGGTCAGTCTCCCGAATCTCTGCCACTTCTCTCTCACTCTCTGCCTCTTTTTCTCTGTCTATATGTCTCTCTCTCCTTATGTGAGGTCAGGCTCCCGCCACTCTGTCTCTTTTGTGCCCATAATCCCCTTGTTTGGATGTTTGTTTCCGTCCAAAACTGGAGCGTGTGACGAACAGCCAGTTCCTCCAACGTCATGTTCGTCAAAGAACAATCTTCGATTTCTCTGGCGATAAAATCGGTAGGACGGAATTTGTCCCACACCACTCATTGTCATTGCACTCATTCGTACCCAAATATTCCCGCGCTCCCATGTGAAATGTGTAATGTCGGTGGTTGCGTAATGTCGTGACACCTCAACGGCGATTGTGTCTCATTTCGAAACGTGGCGATTTTTCAAAACGGAAAGGTCTCTTTTAGATGTGACTCAGCACGCTCTGACGAAGGCAAACACTTCCCAATGTGGTTGAAAATGGTCCATGACGCGATGTTTAAGCGTTATAAGAGCTTTGGTGTTTAGAAAAGAGGCATTTCAGGCAGCTTTTCTATCTTTGTCTCTCACCATCGATCTCTGCAGCCGTTTTTTGAAGTTAAATTGCGTGTAGCCAGCTGTTCTTTATTTCCCGTACAAATATTTGTGTATGTTTCTATCCATGCAGTTTCGCATCCTAATAACGTCTCTCTCTCTCTCTCTCTCTCTCTCTCTCTCTCTCGCTCTCTCTTTCTCTTTCTCTCTCATCCTTCTCTCTTCTTCTTGGTGCCTTTCTGTGTCAAATCTTTGAAATTTCAAATCACTTTGCTCTGATCTGATCACTATCAACATTTTCACTTTGTCTCCCTCTCACTTTCTTATCAATCAGATTGCTTCCCGCGTTCCCACTCACACTTCTCGTACTCCCAACTGAAGGCAGTTTGCCATTTTTGGATTCTGCTCTCAAATTTACCCAGAAACAACACTTTTTTAGCAAAATAATAACGTAACCTGTGTTTAGCACGCCCTTACGCGAGCATTTTCCCGCCGCAACTGTTACGACGCGGCGTAAGCGCGCGCGAAGCCTATTTAGACTAAAATCTGCATTTTCAGACTCTCCTCTCAATTTTACCCGGAAACAATTTTTTTTGGCAAGAAAAACGTTATTTGCCATTAGCGCGGGCTTACACGGGCATTCCTCGCGGTAATTACAACGGCGCGACTTTTACCCGCGTAAGCGCGCGCGAACTTCAGTTAAGGTGATTTCTCTTTAATAAATGTGATTCTTGGTAAATCGGCCACGCTGATTTTCAATATCGGCAAACTAAACGTCTAATTTAACTCAGTTCCACTCAAACAAGCCTAATTTTGCACGTTCTATCGTCTACCGACATATTTTCAACTTGCGAAGTTTTATACACGTTTAACTGAAAACCATCAATTCTGAGAACTGTTTTTCTCGCATAACAAAGGTTGGTTTCTTCATCTTTCCGCCTTCCCCGGCATTTTCTTGTTTACCAGAGGGGAAGCCATTGTAGCATTTCTACCATTCCATTGCCTTCAGGACTTCTCAAACGGGGTCTTTTTGATTTTTAACTAATAAGTGGTAAATTTAAGGTTTAGAAAATCAATTAACTGTCTTAAATTGGTAGTTAAGTTATTTTCTACCCCAAAATTCCGTTAGTCATATCAACTCATAACGAAAGTGGTCGAGTGACCATGCTCTGTGACGTAGACGACCCAGAGACCCACTGATAACAGAGGTTTGTCCCCGGGTCTGTCACCATTCCAAATCTCTTTTTCTCCTCTTTGGTCTTTTTCTCTTTTCCGTCTCTTTCTCTCTCCCATTTTCCCGGCGCAAAGATCAGAACTTCCAAAAACCGCGATCGGAACAGGCGCGACCACGCCCAGCTGACCACATCGCCTAAAATCGATACGCTTCTCCCGAAAATGCCGCGGCCGTTCGCAGCTGGAAAGTTCCGGCTGCGAACTGTGAAAAACTCCACAAAATATTCAAAAATGAGCTTCCCGCTTGTTAAAAATCACGCCATGGGATGTTTTTCCACGCTCTGCGGAGACAATAAACTGGCACACGCTTTACAACCACCCCCGCCCAGATCAAAGACTCGGGCTTTTATCTTTCGGACACTGAAAACTTTTATCTCGATGGACAAACAACGGAGAAACGAATTCTGTGATTTCAGATATGGTCTTGGCGATTCGTCATTTTTCGGCCATGGAAGAGGTTCTTGAGGATGGAATGAGCCCGCGAGTTGCGCCGGAACCCTTCAAATTGCAGGTGAGGAGGTGAATTAGGTGTAATTACGGAAAAATAATGAGAAATTTTCTTAGGATAGACATATCTTTGATTCGGAATCTAAGCCACTTGGGGGCGGAGCTCGCGCGCGGATAAGGGGCTGAGCTCGCGCGCGGGGCGGTATATAAAATCTGTCTGCCCAACTTTACCTTTAAAATGTTATATTTTTTTGAATTGGAACAAGTAGTTAAACAGTTCATACGAATATTCTCGGAGAGGGGCGGGACAACACGTTAAGTAGGGCGGGGCTTACTTTTTGCTTTTTTGGGAGTAGCGCAGCTGTTTCTCGAGGCAGCGGCGCCAAACGAATCTGGAAACAATTTTAGCTCTAACAGCACCGCAACCGCACCGCAACCGCACCGCAACCGCACCGCGACCGCACCGCGACCGCGACCGCGACCGCACCGCGACCGCACCGCGACCGCACCGCGACCGCACCGCAAGTGCCTCACCGCAATCGCACCGGAAGAGCACCGCAAGCGCACCCGCAGCGCGACTGCACCATAACCGCACCGCGACCGCACCGCAACCGAACCGCTACCGCTACCGCAAGTCCTTTCAGCAGCGTTGCGTTAAAACTTAAGTTTAAGCCGTTCAACTAATTTACTAACAAATATACGTTTTTTTAGGTTGGAGGTAACACTTCCTTCTTTTCCCTGCCAAATGGACACCTCCTGAAGCCTTGCGACGAGCGCGAGCTTCTTTTCTACAAGTTCATGCCGACCGAGCTTCTTCCCATCGCTCCGAGGTGTTGCTCCACCATTGAGGTAGGTATCTCTCTCTCTATCTCACTCTTCAGTCCTTTCTCATTTATTTCCATCTAACTTTCTCTTTCCAGGGCCGTTCCTGCTCCTCCATGCCTCAGTGCTGCTCCACCTGCACCAAGGAGAACCCCCACAATTTCGACGTCCGCGACCTAGTCCGCCCTTCCTCGGTTGTCAAACGCAGAACCATCTCCAGGAACTTCATTGTGCTCTCCGACCTGACGAAGGACTTCGAGAGGCCCTGCGTGCTCGATCTGAAGTTGGGCATCCGTCAGCACCGCGACTCCGCCCCTCCGGAGAAGGTCGCCAGTCAGTCTAGGAAATGCTCCAGTACCACTTCGGCCAAGCTGGGACTCCGTCTTTGCGGTACTAAATGTTTAGCAAAACAATCAAAACTGTCGTTTTAGGCATGCAGTACTGGTCTTCTGAAGGAGAGAAGGTCTATGTTGACAAGATGGAAGGCCGCCTTCTGGATGAGCAGAGCTTGGCCAGGTGCATTAACGACTTCTTCAGCAGTACTGGAGCCACTCAGAAGGTTTTGACTGAAGTCCGCAAAGTCAAGGAGGTAGGTCTCACTCAAAACCTAAAATAAATCCCTAAGAACCCTAAGAACCTAAGAACCTTTTGGAAGATTATCTATTTTTCGTCCCCGGTTACGATACTTAAGTTGTCCGAATTTCAAAAGCTCATCGGTTTTCAATTTCTTACACTTTAGCAAATATTTTTCAACTGCTCGCCATAAAATAATGGGGATTTCGAAAAATTGAACCACAAAACTTGGAAAAAGTGATGTTTTGCGTCGTGCGTGCCTCGGCCGCCAGTAAATTTTGTTTTCTTTTTTAAAACAAACGTATTTTTTTATCTATTTTTGTTATATAACCATTTTTTGTGTAGAAAAAAGCGCTGTATTCAATGAAATTTTCACAATTGCAAATAAAATATCCGCAAATGCAAAAAAAACCGCAAAATGTTTTTTTCAAGCATTTTAAGTTTTTTTGATTTTTTTAACATTATAATTTTTCGGCATAATTTAACAAATCTTCGTTTAATGTTTTTTGAACACTATTGGTAAAACAATTTTCGTTTTCTTTCTTAAACGATTTTGGTGCAAAAAGTGTGTTGAATTTGCCGAAAAAAGGTGGTATTTCTACAGTTGCCTCAAAAAAATTTTAAAAACGGGGAAAACCTTGGGGAAAAAAACGGGGTGAAAACGTGGTTTTTTTAAGTTTTATTTTTAATTTTTAGGTTCAAATCGGGGAAATTTTTCATGTCGAGTCCTTCATGTCAAGTTGAAAACAAGTAATTTTTTGAAATTTTGACCATTTTGAGCTACATGATAAAAAAAAACAATAAAGTCCCAAAAGTCTGGAAAATGAGTTTTTAGGTCAAATACATGTCTTTAAAGTTTGGCAAAATCCAAGATTTTCTTTTGACCTTTTGTCACAGGTGTACATAACCCTTATGAACCTACAGCCTTATATGTATATCAGCCTTAAGAATCTTGAGTAACTCTTCTATTTAGGTCCTCTCCCTTCTCGACGGAGTCCGTCTCTTCGGCGCCTCTTTGCTCATCGTGGTTGAAGCGGGCGGTAGTAAAGCCGAAGTCCGCTTGGTCGACTTTGCCAATGCCACCCTTCCCGGTCTGCTCGGAAGCCCTGACTACACGGGTCCCGATGAAGGCTCCATCAAAGGCCTCTCCACCCTCGAGGAAATGATCGAGTCCTTGCCCTCCCCCTAAACGTGTTTTCTATTCTATGCAATTCCAATGGGGTAGTTTGATCTCTCAACTACTTCCACTTCCACACTTCTCATTGTAAATATTCCATCTATCGGGTACGATTGCACTTACATCCACTCTTTGGGTTGTTCCAATGTGTTATAAAACAATGAAGCTTTTTCGGTGAATAGTGGATTTAAGAGAGACTGTAAAAGAGAGAGAGAGAGAGAGAAAGAGAGAGAGAGAGCGAGAGAGAGAGAGAGAGAGAAGTTTATACGTAGTTTACGATTATATATCGTTCAAAATAAAGTTTCTACGAGTTGGGTTGGTCAATTGTCTAGCGCAACGATAAAGCGCTTTCGGTTATTTTATGAACCATAGGGATACTGAGAGAGACACAGATTCAGAGACAGACTGACCGAACATAATACATTAAATTAAGGGTTTTTCCATTTTTTTTGTGAATTTTTCGAAAAATAAATTTTCAACTCAAAATTGTTTTTAAAGCTTTGATTATTTTGAGAAATTCCAGTTTTTTAAGCCGTTAAAACGGCTCGATTTCAATCATATTTTTTGAAATACAGCAGTGGTGAGTGCACAGATGCTGCTAAACACCTGGCAGAAACTTGCTTCGACGCGAAAGCCCTCATTTTGAAGAAAGTATTTTTGAATCTGTCTACAGAATTATGGCGCCACTGGTCGCGGAAATTTCGCAATTATCTCAAAAAATGTGCCTCCGATTTTTGAGGTTAAGATTTATTAGGGGTAAAAAACACGGCGCATCGGAAGAAATAGTTCTCATTGATCATTAAAGGTAGGAGATCAGCTTTTTGCGTTTTTCGGACGTAAAACACGATGAAACTTTTTTCTAAGTAAGGATTTTTTTTAATTCAAAAGTGTTTATGATCAAAATACAATTTAGAAAATTTATTCATGTAAGGTTTGGATAAGCCACATTCGAGATTGAGTTAATTGTTAGCACCTTCAGGGCATAAGGTGCAGTGAGCTAGTTGACCCAAATTGCGTATCAATAAGTAATAGTTTGGCACGAAAATGGGCTGGAGAGTGGAAAAAAAAGATAAATTAAAAGAGACGAAAGAGAGAGAGAGAGAGAGAGAGAGAGAGAGAGAGAGACTTTAAGAGAAATAGACAATCGAAATGAAGATAGAGGTCGACAAAAAATCATGTATCGTATGAATTGGACACAAAGTTGCCAATTGTGGAATGATTACACTAAATACGGCATAAAAGCCGTGTTGAGAGTGAAAACTGACTACAGTGTACATTGTAACGCACACGAGCACACGCACACGATCACACTCTCGCACACACAAACACGCGCAGGCACACACGCGCACACGTTCAAGCACATGCGCACACCTGCACACATGTACACGCGAATACACACTTACACACACTCACACAAAAAGCCGAAATTCGTTCAGTTAGATAACCTCTACGTCATGGTGTATCTGTTGTTGTGCAATCTGAACAGAAAAAGTTCTACGGTCGTTCGGCGCGAATTTCCCTAAACCGCTCATGTCACCGTTATAACGCCTTTCTGAATTACATAACCTTTGTTTGCTGAATCAACTGTTCCTTGTCTGGAAAGCTTCACCATTTTCATTTTTTCCTTTTGAAACGTATATAAAAAAATGTTCATAAAAAGTCCGCTTGAAATTAGCTTGAAATTTTAAATACCCAAGATGGTAAAAATAGGGTTTCTAATGTTTTGCTATCGATTTGTAACTATGAACGGTTGTGTTAACTTTTATTTTTGCTGAAAAACAGATAAAGTAGGGAAAATTTCCGTTTTCCTCAAATCTTTCGGGAGTGACTGTTAATTTCAAATAATAGAAGCCACAAACACTCATCAAATGTATACAAAAACGCCAAAACGCTGGGCCCGCAGTTTTTCACAGCTTCTATTAGTTGCTACCCGACGAATTTACGCGCCTGGGAGACTAAAATGGCGGAGACCACGTCGCTACCACTACTTTCTTCTAAAAGAAGTTCGAAACAGAATGGTAACGTTGAGTTAATGTTACGTTGTGTGCTTTTCTTTGGCGAATTCCAGGTTCTAGTGTCAAATTTCTAGTTTATGACGTATACTTTTCATGTAGAATTGGGAATTCCTTAGTTTCTGCCTTCCGTTAATTGACTGTGCCTTAATTTTCCACATTCACTAGCCATTGGCATCGATTGAGTGGTTGCCAAAAAGCGCCGTCGGCCTTTCACCTCTGAGTCTAGAGACGCAGACGTCTAGAGGAGAAGAGGGAGGACCAGACGGTCCGCCGACCGGCACACCGACCGTGAACTTTGCCCCCTGAGCCATCAGAAACTTCTCGCGCCGATCTTTCTCTTGATCTTAGACTTTGTGCGATTTTGCCTTTTCCTTTACGTCTTTGTAAAATGTTGTGCCTCAAAGCTTCAAGAAAAACAATTCGGTTTCAAAGGTGCGGGCACGTTCAAAATATAAGAATTGAAAACATTTAGAAATTATAAAGGTTTTAAGCCTGTTTAACGAAAACCTGCCCTAACTACGGTTATATATCGAACTACAATTTCATACCAAATAGTTTAAAAAACCATCCTCTCCGAAAAAATCTACTGCTGTTTTTTTCTACTTCGACGCCCTAGATTTCGACAGAGGTGGCCCTCCAATCGGACAATTTGATGTTTTTGCCAGTTTGTAAGCCAGAACAAAAACAACACTTAAATTTTTTGGATTTTGTATAAGACTCAACTGCGAAGATATATTAAACTGAATTTTTGAATGCAGATTTTTTTCGAGAAACTTGAAGTGTTCAATAAACCGACATTTCACAATTCAAATTTTTCAACGCCTTGATTTCGCCTAGATTTTAACAGAAATGTAACGGCTCAATTATACCTAGGGACCGCAGAGGTGCGCACAGCAGTGCAGCCCGAAATGTTAAGGAAATATGGTTTGAATCGCTGGATTAAAAACGGGATTGTAATTGAGGCATTCAAAATGGAATATCTCGTTTTGTTGTGGATGATATGTCATAGTGTAAAAAAGAAAAGTTTAAGTTGGAGTACCATCTGTTTAAATATTTACATAAAAAGTCGAAATTCTGAAATATAATTTATGCTCTGCGGTCCCTAATTATACCGTTTAAAGGGACCGTCAGGAGCTTTTTCTGATTGGAAATGAACCGTATGCTAATCGAGCAATTCCAATTGAAATAATTTTCCCAAACATCGGTCCAGGCGCTCCAGCCGGTTGTGCGCAAAATGCTTGCCAATTTTGAATAAGCATGCGATTCTGAAAAGACCCCTGACGAGCCCGTTAACGACTGAAATGACGAAAAATATGAACACCTGCAACTTTTTCACCCATTTTTTGCTGTTCAAATCGGTCTAGCCGCAATATGAGCTTTCATAATAACGCAAATGCAATGGGTTTACCAAATTTTGGGAGGGGGGTAACAGTACCTACCTGTAAAATAATCGATAATTAAAAAATCGATAACAACCTAAAATTTTCACAATGATGTAGGCCTGAGGTAGTTTCTAGCCAAAATAGGATTTATATCAAAAAATTTGAAATGTTAAAAAAAGGACATTCCACAGTTCATAATTCGCAAGAGGGTTTTCATCTTTTGGTCAACGACCCTCTGTTTCCATAAACAATTATTGACAAGTCTCGGTAGAATGCAAAATTTGACGTTAATCGCCCTGTTTTCGACCTTTCTATCCCCCACCATTTCAGGTAAACCAGGAAAAATGTCATCAGAAGAGGAGGAAAACGACGTGTCGCAACATTGGCTCACACGGCTTCTGAATATCCTCCTGTGTCGGTTTGTTTGGAAGGATTTTCATTCGTAAATGAGATTTTTAGAGGAGACCTCGCTCATGAAAAACTTGACACCGAGCCTGTTTCAATAAAGGAATTGGTTTGGATTTGAAGTAAAATTGCATAGAAAAAATGAATTTCAGTTCCGATACGCCGGCAAAAAGGATAAAATTTGGATTGCAATCGGTCTGTTTTTGGCTGTTGTTGTAGGAATTCTTCAAGCTTCGTCTTGCATTATTACGGGATATATTGGGAATTTGTATCTAATTAATAAGGAGGTAGGTCTTTAACTTTTCTCTTCATAGCGTATTTTGGGTCTTTATAGTGAGGTTTGGGCCAAAAATGCTAGAATAGCAAATTCAGAGCAACATCTCATTGCCAGTGGGAGGGCTACAGACGTTATGAAAAACTTTCTGAAGCCAGATTTTGAGTAGAATATCAATAGAAAAAGATCTACGAACGCCCAATAGAAACATTTTCGGAAGGCATTAAAAACAGATTCGAGTTTCTTGATGAAAATCAGTCTTTGCGCACCATTTTACAAGTTTTCAATCAAAATCCATATTAATAAACCGCCTATGTCCGTAATGTTGTCACCGTGTCATCATTTTTCATATCTCAGGTTGCAGTGATCGGATAACGCTCATCTTTGAATATGTTGTTGTCTTAGGCAACAGTAGCTTATAGCTGAAAATTCATATTTGGGTCTCGCAGCGAAAGCGTGCCACAACTTTGCAAAAATGAAATTTCTTTAATTAAACTGAAAGTGGTATTAATCGATTGAGCTGGCAAAGGGAATCGTAATTAACAAAAATCGTTAGGTATTTCGCAATGGGATAATTGCAAATAGGATATTTCGCAATGGGATAATTGCAAATAGGATATTTCGCTATGGGATAATTGCAAATAGGATATTTCGCAATGGGGTAATTGCAAATAGGATATTTCGCAATGGGGTAATTGCAAATAGGATATTTCGCAATGGGGTAATTGCAAATAGGATATTTCGCAATGGGGTAATTGCAAATAGGATATTTCGCAATGGGGTAATTGCAAATAGGATATTTCGCAATGGGATAATTGCAAATAGGATATTTCGCAATGGGGTAATTGCAAATAGGATATTTCGCAATGGGGTAATTGCAAATAGGATATTTCGCAATGGGGTAATTGCAAATAGGATATTTCGCAATGGGGTAATTGCAAATAGGATATTTCGCAATGGGATAATTGCAAATAGGATATTTCGCAATGGGGTAATTGCAAATAGGATATTTCGCAATGGGGTAATTGCAAATAGGATATTTCGCAATGGGGTAATTGCAAATAGGATATTTCGCAATGGGATAATTGCAAATAGGATATTTCGCAATGGGATAATTGCAAATAGGATATTTCGCAATGGGGTAATTGCAAATAGGATATTTCGCAATGGGGTAATTGCAAATAGGATATTTCGCAATGGGGTAATTGCAAATAGGATATTTCGCAATGGGGTAATTGCAAATAGGATATTTCGCAATGGGGTAATTGCAAATAGGATATTTCGCAATGGGATAATTGCAAATAGGATATTTCGCAATGGGGTAATTGCAAATAGGATATTTCGCAATGGGGTAATTGCAAATAGGATATTTCGCAATGGGGTAATTGCAAATAGGATATTTCGCAAAGGGATAATTGCAAATAGGATATTTCGCAATGGGATAATTGCAAATAGGATATTTCGCAATGGGGTAATTGCAAATAGGATATTTCGCAATGGGGTAATTGCAAATAGGATATTTCGCAATGGGGTAATTGCAAATAGGATATTTCGCAATGGGATAATTGCAAATAGGATATTTCGCAATGGGATAATTGCAAATAGGATATTTCGCAATGAGGTAATTGCAAATAGGATATTTCGCAATGGGGTAATTGCAAATAGGATATTTCGCAATGGGGTAATTGCAAATAGGATATTTCGCAATGGGGTAATTGCAAATAGGATATTTCGCAATGGGGTAATTGCAAATAGGATATTTCGCAATGGGGTAATTGCAAATAGGATATTTCGCAATGGGATAATTGCAAATAGGATATTTCGCAATGGGGTAATTGCAAATAGGATATTTCGCAATGGGGTAATTGCAAATAGGATATTTCGCAATGGGGTAATTGCAAATAGGATATTTCGCAATGGGGTAATTGCAAATAGGATATTTCGCAATGGGATAATTGCAAATAGGATATTTCGCAATGGGGTAATTGCAAATAGGATATTTCGCAATGGGGTAATTGCAAATAGGATATTTCGCAATGGGGTAATTGCAAATAGGATATTTCGCAATGGGATAATTGCAAATAGGATATTTCGCAATGGGGTAATTGCAAATAGGATATTTCGCAATGGGGTAATTGCAAATAGGATATTTCGCAATGGGGTAATTGCAAATAGGATATTTCGCAATGGGATAATTGCAAATAGGATATTTCGCAATGGGGTAATTGCAAATAGGATATTTCGCAATGGGGTAATTGCAAATAGGATATTTCGCAATGGGGTAATTGCAAATAGGATATTTCGCAATGGGATAATTGCAAATAGGATATTTCGCAATGGGATAATTGCAAATAGGATATTTCGCAATGGGGTAATTGCAAATAGGATATTTCGCAATGGGGTAATTGCAAATAGGATATTTCGCAATGGGGTAATTGCAAATAGGATATTTCGCAATGGGGTAATTGCAAATAGGATATTTCGCAATGGGGTAATTGCAAATAGGATATTTCGCAATGGGATAATTGCAAATAGGATATTTCGCAATGGGGTAATTGCAAATAGGATATTTCGCAATGGGGTAATTGCAAATAGGATATTTCGCAATGGGGTAATTGCAAATAGGATATTTCGCAATGGGGTAATTGCAAATAGGATATTTCGCAATGGGGTAATTGCAAATAGGATATTTCGCAATGGGGTAATTGCAAATAGGATATTTCGCAATGGGGTAATTGCAAATAGGATATTTCGCAATGGGGTAATTGCAAATAGGATATTTCGCAATGGGATAATTGCAAATAGGATATTTCGCAATGGGATAATTGCAAATAGGATATTTCACTTTCCAGGGGTCTGGGGGCGCAGCCCCCAGCCAGCGGGAAGGGCGCCGAAGGCGCCCTTCCCGCTTGTCCTTGTATAATGTGCTAACGCTTGATTTATTTTTTTTTCAATACGTGATTTGCATGCTTCGGAACCGAGATATGAAAAACTAATAACAACACGTGAATTTTTGCACACAGTAAACGGTATTTTTGCACACAGTAAACGGTGCACACAGTAAACCCAGTCGAAGACAAAAATTCTGGGCTGGGAGCGGTAGGTGATGAAGCCGCTGGATCTTTTGCGTCTTGTCGCGTTTTTTAAGAAGCGTTTGAGTTAAATAATGATGAGAAACGAAAGAGAGAAAGAAATAGAGAAAATGCGAGCAAAAAAGTTGAGCCAAAGAAAGTGAGAGAAACATTGAAACTGTGAAAAGTCAAAGGAGCTAAAAAAAACGGCGTAAAGGGAGAGAGCGAGAGAGATAGAGAGAGACAGAGAGAGAAGTAAGATTTAAAAAGAGAAAGAGAGCATGCGGTAAAAAGAGACAAAAACACGAAAGGAAAAGAGGGATAGAGAGATAGAGCGAGATGAACCATGAGATGAATAGAGATAGAGATATTGAGGTTGAGATTGAGAGATAGAGAGAAGCAGAGCGAGAGAGATAATGATAAGCTAAGATAGATATGAAGAGAGAGAGAGAGAGAGAGAGAGAGAGAGAGAGAGAGTTAGAGGTAGCGGTGGAGAAAATAGGAAGGAAGAGTCTGTGAGAATGTATGAGATTTAGAGATAGCAACAGAGAGTAGAGTAAACGGAAAGTTGGTGAGAACAGGAGAGAGAAAGAGAGACATACAGAGAAAAAGATAGAGAAACAGAGAGAGAGAGAAATAGAGAGAGATAGTGAGAGTCCGATGTGAATTAAAAAAAATACTGTGCCATCTACGTTTTTGAATAACGTTAATGTGTGATTTTCAGCAAATAGGAAACGATGACTTATGGTGGTCAGTCATGCATTGGTGCATCGTTATTGCAGTTATGGCTATTTTTATGATAATCACCAGTTATCTCCAGGTTTTCACATTTTTTTAATACGTTTTGTTTAAAAATCTTTCAGTCGTTCCTATTACTGTCCGCCTGTACCCGTATTGTCCAACGTATGCGTTGTGAGTACGTAAAGGCGGTCCTTCGCCAAGAAGCTGCTTGGTTTGAAACAAACGATGCTGGCCTCCTCACAGCCCAATTGAACAACAACATCGAAAGGATTCACGATGGAATTGCAGACAAATTCGGTCTCCTTGTGCGAGGATTCGCCTTGTTTATCTTCTCTGCTGTGTTTTCTGTTTTTATCAACTGGAGAGTCACGTTGGTTGCGTTTGTATCCGGACCTATGGGAACTATAACTATGGGACTGATGGCGAAGGTAAGCGAAGATACGCATGGTTGGTTTCTAAGAAACAAAACTTAAACCGATCGTCAGCGTCCTTTTTAGAATTGGATTTCAATTAAAGCATTTTTGGGAAAATCATTTTTTTACACACAATTCATTCCCAATCTGAAAAAGCCCCTTACGGCACCTCTTAACAACAGACAAACTTTGGGCTTCAGTAGGAGCAAAGAATCCATTACCCGAGTGTTTTCGGCTGAAGCAAACCATAAGTTTGATAATAAAAGAAGTCTATCAAACCAATGTTTCAAGTTTTTTTTTTCAAAGTGACGGCCCCTTTGAATCTCCCCAAATCTGAGTTGAGTTGCTATATGTTTGTAAATCGAAAATTTTAGAAATCTTTATCGAGCGGATTTCGCCAGAATTTTACGCATTTTCTGTCTTGTGGCCCACTTTTGGCTACAATGAAACTTTTTATTTTTGAAACAACTTAAAAATACTTTACAGACAACTTTACAAACAAAAAAAGCAATTTCTAATTTTTTTTTCGCATAGTTAATGGGGCGAATCATTCGAAAAGTTCAATTACGATAGAAAAATGATTCCAGGAACATTTAGAAAGCAAGTCTTTAAATTTGAAATCACTTTCGTCGTGGGTCAAATTTTTTCGCAATGGAGCACGTTTATACCTCACAACTATAGATTAAAAATGTTGATTTCACGATTACATTATCTAAGTGAAAAACTAACATTTTGTTGCAAAATTTTGAATCAAGAATTGCTTGCTAAAAAGCCAAATTGACCGAAGTCGCTTGTTGTTCCACGACTCATTTTTCTATCGTAATTGCACATCGCATGATTTTTGTATTATTAAATTCGGTGTTGGTAAATTTTTTTTTTTGAAGGACTCTCCTTGGGCTCAAATTGCAAAGTTTTCACCAGAACCTTGAAAATTGGGGTTAAATTGACTTTTCAGAGAGCAATATTGAAAAAAATGTGTCAGTTTTCAAAAAAATCGGGGAAAAAATCTCAATAGGGATAGTTTAAAGGTCCATAATGAAATGGTAATTGCACAAAGGACAAAAGCTCACGGAAAACGTTGCATTTTGACACCGACACAAGTCGTTTTTATACAATTTCAGTGTTCCTCAAAACCTATGAAAGAATCCCTCACTGCTACAAACGAAGCCAGTTCAATTGCTGAAGAAGCCATCATGAATGCAAAAACTGTAGCAGCATGTAACGGCCAGGAAACTATGATAAATGTTACCTTATTTTACTTAAAAAAGCTTAAATTTCTTTTAGAAATACTCCACTATGCTCCAGAAAAGTCTCACGAGAACTATCCAACTGAGTTTTTTGAATGGCTTCTTCGAAGGGCTAATGTTTTTGCAAATTTACATTTTCTTCTCAGCTGCTATTTTGTAAGTTAGTAATGAAATTTCATTCGATTTTTCATTGCAGCTATGGAATTCTTGTTTACTTTGAAAGTGCACCTTTCGAACCGGGAACTATTTTGATGACGGTGAATACAACACAAATGGGTTAGTAAAAACGGAAAAGATCTTTTATCAATTTCAATCTTAAGGTGGCTATTTTCTATCTATGCTTGGGCCTCATATGATGGCTCTCATTAAAGCGAGGGTATCAGCGGCAGTTATTTATCATACCATCGATAGGGTAAGTTTCGCGCGTGTGTGCGTGTGTGCGTGTGTGCGTGTGTGCGCTTGTGCGTTTGTGCGCGTGAGCATATGTGTGTGTGCGTGTGTGCGTGTGTGATAATTTTGCTGTCAGGTTCCTAAAATCGATCCCACCAGTCAAAAAGGGCTCGAACTGAAAAATTGTCGCGGGCATATCAAATTCGAAAACGTTCACTTCAAGTACCCGTCTAGGTAAGACTTCTTGCTCCTTTGTATCACAAAAACCTTTAGGGATACAAAAGTCCTGGATGATTGTTCCTGGGAGGCCCAAGAAGGAGAAACCATTGCATTTGTGGGACACAGTGGTTGTGGTAAAAGTACCAGTGTAGGAAAAATACGCGATTTTCAATTTTTCCTCTCTAGATTGGTCTGTTGACAAGGTTATACGACAAATGTTGTGGAAAAATTACAATTGATGGATTGGAAATCGAGAAAATAAGGCTGGCAAACTTGAGAAAGGTGGGTTTTCTAGAATTTTCCGGAAATTTTGGGTTTCAGTCAATCGGCATGGTTCAACAAGAACCGTGTCTATTTAATGGAACAATCAAAGAGAACATCGTACTTGGCAGAGAAATTTCCAGTGCCATGGTTGTGGAAGCCGCCAGAATTGCCAACGCTCACGACTTCATAATGAAACTTCAAGATGTAAGTTTGACTAAAATTCAAATCAAGGTACGTTTTTAGGGGTATGACACCGTTTTGGGTGTAGGTGGGGTTTCTCTCTCCGGAGGCCAAAAACAGCGTATCGCAATCGCTCGAGCCGTAGCGGCCGATCCTAAAATTTTACTACTCGATGAAGCGACTTCAGCTCTGGATACCGAAAGCGAGCGAGTTGTGCAGGTATAATTTCGTCGTTAGCTCCAAAACAAATCTTTAAAGCTTGCTCTGAACAAGGCTTCTCGAGGAAGAACAACAATAGTCATAGCTCATCGCCTAAGTACTCTTAAGGACGTGAATCGTATTCATGTTCTTGACCAAGGGAAGATTGTTGAGATTGGTAAGAGAAATAACAGTTTTCATGCTACGAGACGTATGTTAAGGATCTCACTCTGAACTTATGGTACTGAATGGGTTATACTGCTCGCAAGCTAAGGCTCAAGAAGTAGGAATCGTGGAAGGACGGAAATTGGAAGTATTGGGAGCATCTGCTACAATGAGGTACGTGCGAGGGGCGGTAGAAGAAAAAATTTTCAACCTATATACTGTAATCCTTTGTCCAAATTACGTATTTTTCTTACTGTAGCGTATAGTTCGTGCGTAAGAGCGTAAACATATTCTATTTGAATGTTTTAATGGGTTTCCACTAATGGGCTGCTTTGAACAGATGATGGTGGGTACGCATTGTAAAATCAAGGGCCGGCTTCTGATTTTTGATAGACATATTTTTTTTAATGTAATTAACTTTCAAGGGTAATATTTTTTTCATTCATTTTGTTGAAAAAAAATTGTTCTATAGGAGCAAAAGATTGTTTAAAGGAGGATTCGAACTACGCTTTATGAATTTTTATTGGCCGAGTGGCGAAGAGGCTGGCCTGGCTAACCAAAGTCACTCATGTTCGTTTCCCCGTTGCCAAAACTTTTTTGCCTTAATGTTAGTAGTTTTACACAATAGATAAGCTAGAGAACAGTTCTGTGCACTGTATGCAAAAATCTTTTTTTTTGCTTTTTTAAAAGAAAAAAAAACATGCTTGGTCATTTCTATTGAGCACAGAAAGGAATGTGAATATTCAATGCACAAAAAAGTACATAGTAGAATTTTTCCGAAGAAAAAACCAACCCCTCAACGCCATTAGTTGCTTTCTTAAAAAACACATCTCCTTATCCAGCAGTGTAATCAAAATGTTAGCAACCGATAGATCTGAAACAATATTTTTCTAACTTTAATGCGAAGTAGAGTAAGGAAATAGCTTATTAAAAGTTAAAATTAAAACGTTAGGAATTTCTTGACAGAATAGATTGTAGGATCGGAGAAAGCGAAAAAATATGGCAAATTAGGGGGAAAAAGAACGAATAGCAAAGTCTAATAACCGAACGTTCGTGAACGTTAGGGGCGATCAATTGAACTTTAGGACCAGGGTCCAAGTGAGGTCGCTTTTTGGAATGTGTATTGAGGTCGCTTTCTTTGAGGTAATGGGTCAAAAGGAAAGCTCTTTCAACCATCAAGTTTTCCCGCCAATTTGTTTTAAACCATAATTGGCGTAAGGCTCTCCACGTTTTCAAATGGTAAGACTCGAACTTTCGCTTATTATATTTGTCAAAATTATGTCAATAGATGGAAAAAAAGGTGGTACCGCCGACCAGATGCTCTTTTGGCACTGTAGATTAGCCGTGACAATAGAGCATGTTGTAAATAAATGACCAAAGTTTCAGTAAACCTCTGATTCCAACCGACTTCATTCGCTCACCTGCCAGATCTTCATTCGGCTCAAGGTCTTCACTTCATCGAATACCCAGCCTAGATTCTGGAAAGTCACTAGATCAAGACAAAGTTGATAAACATGTAAAACTAAGTGGCATACATATTTCTAGAAATCATCCACTTCGGACAGCTTTCTGTTTCGTCTTTATGGCTCTCCTGAAGGAAAATGGCTTAAAATATTCACCGTGCTCTGCTGCATTTTGAGAGGAATGGAATTACCTTTGTATTCATTTTTCCAGATTATACCGTTTATTGCTTTAGAACAGGATAAGGTTTTCAAATTCAGAAATTTGATGGAATTGCGACTGTTTTAGAATACTTTCATGCCTTGGTTGATTTACTCGGTTGTGGCTTTTTTGGCTCTGGGAGTTTGGGCAATGTTTTTCATCACTACTGCTGTGAGTTGAAGTCTCTCTCTCTCTCTCTCTCTCTTTCTTTCTTTCACTTTGTATCTCTCCTTTCTGCCCTCTCTTTCCGTCTTACCATCTCTCGGTCTCTCGGTCTCTCGGTCTCTCGGTCTCTTGGTCTCTCCGTCTCTCGGTCTCTCCGTCTCTCGGTCTCTCGGTCTCTCGGTCTCTCCGTCTCTCCGTCTCTCCGTCTCTCGGTCTCTCGGTCTCTCCGTCTCTCCGTCTCTCCGTCTCTCCGTCTCTCCGTCTCTCCGTCTCTCCGTCTCTCCGTCTCTCCGTCTCTCCGTCTCTCCGTCTCTCTGTCTCTCCGTCTCTCCGTCTCTCCGTCTCTCCGTCTCTCCGTCTCTCCGTCTCTCCGTCTCTCCGTCTCTCCGTCTCTCCGTCTCTCCGTCTCTCCGTCTCTCCGTCTCTCCGTCTCTCCGTCTCTCCGTCTCTCCGTCTCTCCGTCTCTCCGTCTCTCCGTCTCTCCGTCTCTCCGTCTCTCCGTCTCCCCTTCTCTCCGTTTCTCCGTCTCTCCGTTTCTCCGTCTCTTCGTCTCTCCGTCTCTCCGTCTCTCCGTCTCTCCGTCTCTCCGTCTCTCCGTCTCTCCGTCTCTCCGTCTCTCCGTCTCTCCGTCTCTCCGTCTCTCCGTCTCTCCGTCTCTCCGTCTCTCCGTCTCTCCGTCTCTCCGTCTCTCCGTCTCTCCGTCTCTCCGTCTCTCCGTCTCTCCGTCTCTCACTCTCTCTTTCTCTCTTTCTCTCTCTCTCTCTAATACAGATTCCAGGTTGGTTTCGGTGGTTGGGCCGCAGAAAACATCGTGAACGGCCTGCGAACCAACGTCCTTCGGTCTCTCCTCCACCGCGATGCAGCGTTCTTCGACAAACCTGGAAGAAGCAACGCCGCTTGCGTCTCAATCTTGGCTCTTAGATCTCCAGCAGTCAACGCGGTAACCTTTTTTTTCAGCTATAGCTGTTTCTAAATTGGAACCCTTCCAAAAAATGGCCTTAGTGCAGCAGTAGCGATGCGCAGGGGTAAATAGTGTGCAAAACGCGCCGACCCCGAGAAAAATCGACCAAGCATCTTTTTTCCCAGACTTTTACATTTTTTTTCATTTCAGTGCCTCGACTACCGTTTCATGTTGATTTCCAACAATCTTATCAGCGTAGTCGTTGGAATACTGCTCACTTATATCAGTTCTTGGCAAGTCGGAGCCACCAGCACTATCCTTATATGTATATTTGCTATGTTTATGGCGTATGCTTCAAATCAGACAGCTAAAACTTTGAAAATAAAGTCTAAAGTTGACTCAACAGCTGAGGTTTGTATTAGAAGCTAAGATCAATGAGGCCAGATTTCAGTTCGCCATTGAAATCTTCGAGCAAGCAAAAACCATTCAACTTTTGTCTGTTGAAAACTACTTTTCTGACAGATACGCTAGGCAACAGGAGGTTGCGTCAGTCGTTCAGATGAAGGTGCTTTGAAAAATTTTACTTAAGTTGAAGTAATTTTTCAGTTGAACCATCTCCAAGCCGCCATGTTCATGATGTCCATGTCGTGTGTTCTCATTTCTGACTTTTTCTGTTATCAAGTTTGTGCCACTGCCGTTTATGATGGTGAAATTTCCGCAGCTCGTGGTGTTACTGCAGCTTTGTGTGCAACCTTCACAGGGTGGTGAGTTTTACTCAGAAAAATGAAATTAACAATTCATTCAGGTCCTTGGTGTTTGCTGCGCCTATTTTCAATGATCTGGTAAAAGCCGCCTCAGCTGCTAAGGCACTGTTTTCGCTGATTGGTAAACGGAAAGAAAATCTGGATAAAGGGATTAGACCAGTAAGTTAGAAGAAAATTACAGAGCTGTTGGCCGCCGTTTGGCGGTAGTACAAGTGCTCCAACGTTAGGCCGCGAAGCGAAACGAGGCGGCCAAAGGCCGCAAACTGAAAATGGTCGCAGGCCGGGAATTCGAGAAGCGGAAAGGAAACGTCTGCGTAGCGGTGCTTTGACTTCGTTTTTTTTATATATGCAAAGCAGTTTTTTGTAGACGCTTGCAGGCAGAAAAGACGCTTTCCGTGTGTGAACACCGCAAACAACGACGGAAAAAAGTGCCAAAATTAAGTGAGATAATTTTCACTAAAAATTTGTTTTGACAATGCCCACATTCCTCCTTTCAATTTTAACTTGGAGCTCATCTCAATACAGAAGTTTAGGAAATTGGTGGAGCTTTGTCGGTGGAGAAGGTTTCCTTTGCATATCCATCACGACCTGATGTCAAGGTTCGTCTATCTCTTTAAATATTTCTCTCTGGCAATCTAACTTTTTTTCCCTGTTTAAAGGCAGTGTGTCCTTAAAAATGAACGCATGTACGGGTGGACCTGTACACAGCGTACCGTGAGGCGAGAGATCCATTTTCACCATTAGAAATAGAGAGAGCGTTCAAAAATTTCGCGGGAAAACTTTGAGAGGCCAAATAAAAGCAATGAAAACACATTTTTGACAAAATACATACATTGTTGAAATCGTCTTCGAAAGGTCTAATTTTGCAAAGAATAAGATTTATATTCTGAGAAGATCGAATTTTGGTGACACACTGCCTTTAATTTGGATTATAGGTCGCCAGATCCCTCAACCTCAGTGCAGAGAAAGGACAAGCATTTGCATTTGTTGGAGCTTCTGGTTGTGGTAAAAGTACCATTATTCAACTTTTAGAGAGGTTCTACACTCCCGATAGTGGAAAAATCGTAAGTTCTTAAGATTCTGGCAATTGTGTTTTCAGAAAGTTGACGACGCTAACATTCTTGACATTGCATTGCGTCACTTGCGCAACAATGTTTCTTTAGTTGGGCAGGAACCTGTTCTTTTTAGGGGTAAATTTACTTTTTCTAGTTTAATTAATGTATTTTAGGATCGATTTATGACAATATAGTGCTTGGCTGTGAAGAAATTGTTACAATTGATGATGTTCAACGGGTGGCTGAAGTTGCTAATGCTGCAAAGTTTATCGAGGCTTTCCCACAAGTAAATAAACTAGCACACACGCAAACACTCACACACGCACACACACACTCACATACACACACGCACACACGCACACTAGCACACACACACGCACACACGTTTTCCAGGGCTACGAAACCGAGGTTGGCGAAAAAGGAAGCGCCCTTTCCGGAGGACAAAAGCAACGAATTGCCATAGCCAGAGCTCTAATTCGAAATCCGAAAATTCTCCTCCTTGATGAAGCTACTTCAGCCTTAGATACTGAAAATGAAAAGGTGAATTTCGATTTGAAAAATCATTGAAAAGTTTGTTTTAGAAAGTCCAAAAAGCCCTAAATGACGCAAGTACGGGACGAACTTCTATTTCGATCGCTCATCGATTGAGTACAATCAGAAATTCCGACAGGTAAAAGTTTGAAGTTTTAAAATTAGATGTTTGTTTTTAGAATCTACTTTATCGAAAACGGAAGTGTTGTTGAATGCGGAACTCATGATGAATTAATCGACGCAAACGGGAAGTACGCCAGACTGGTGGAAGCTCAGGCACTGGTTACTGAATGAATAACATGTAAACAAAATAGGATTGTTGTGTTTTTGAGAATAATGTTATCAATAAAAATACAGGTTTATATATGTATAAACATTTGTTGTGATGATAATTCCAGTGTCAACAACATTTTTTACAGTCTCTGACCAGGACAACATTTCTTTCAAAACGGAGACTTTTTTTCGCATTGTTTTCAACGCACATTGAACTTCGGTATTTTGCAATTGATAAGTATAGTTTGTGCCAAAACTACTTCGGAACAACGTTCCAATGTTTTGTTGTTGTTCCTACAGTAAAGCGTGCAATATACTCAGGCCGTGTACGCAGCCAAAATGACCGAAGTAGATTTGGCGAAGAGTATACGAGTTCTTCAAGAAATCGAAAATAACCAAGTTTGGCCTTCGACACTCTTTTTTTCAAAAGGATGAAAATTTTGGGAGTTTCTTTGTTTGGTTTACATTTTAACACTAGGTAACAAAGTTAAAAAGCGATTCCAACTTCCCAAAAACCAGTTTTCAGATATGTTATATTTTTCTGTTCTTGTCCCGTATAAGACACTAATTCAGCTATATTAGCAAAATTATAGCTATCGCCAAATCGGCATTTTGCAAAAAAAAAACTTTATTTTTCAATCCGAAAAAGCCCCTGACGCCCCTTTTAATATAGCATTCGCGCGATGCCAAGGCGGAAATAGTGTGCAAATCGCACAAACTCAGATAAAAAGCGTTTTTTCGTAGATGTAACGACAGTTATAACTGAAAACTTACTTTCTGGTATTATGATTACAGAAACAATCATTGATTTCTTAGCTGATAGTTTTCAAAATGTGTGTGGAAAGTCGGAAAACCGAAATTTTTAATTATGCTGCCAAGACTATCGAAACTTTCTTTTCAAAACGTCTATAAAAACATAAACAAACGTTGTCTGGAGCAATGTTGGGGAATAAAAGTTTAATCGGAAAGTAGCTTTTTACAAGCAGTTTAATGAAAATTCGAAAACGATTTCTTGTGTAGCTCTTTTCAAAGTTCCTATTCTTTAGTTCTTTTTGTTGCAAAACAGTTTTAATTGTGTACATAGTTCCAAAACATTCTTTTATTAAGAAGGATTCGAACTACCTACATTAAAACAAAATTGTATGTTCTTTTTATAGCCGATTTGAGACGCAAATTTCTGCACAAATTTTGTGAAAAACATTTGCTTCTGAACATTGAGAAATTTTGACCCCCTCGACCATAAATTTATGAAGTTGGAATACACGACTGCTTCAACATAATGTAAACGTCCTTCTCAAAACGAAATTGTGTGACCTGAAATTTATTAGATTTTTTGTTACTAAATGAATTTTCACTGTCAACTTTGGGAGAATCACCTTTCAAAAACACTTCTCTGTCTGTGTTTACCCCTCTTGAAATCTGCGAGAACAGTGCTATTAGTCTGACTGAGGGTTTCGCAAACGCAGAAATAGCTTCCGCCTTGCGGATTGATCCATGGTCCATGGCCGCCCTCACCCCGCTAAACCCAGCTGTTATGGGGGAGTCTTCGCTTTTATTAGGAGAACAAAGCAGTTTACCAGCAACTGCAGAAAACCCAGGTGTAAGTCCAATTTTCCGTTTTTAAGGGCAAATTTGATACAATTCCTGCCTTTTTAAGCCGTTTTATTACTTTTTCATCCTTATGTAAGGGTGATTCTCTCTAACAATAACATATTATCTTCTCATCATTAAGAAACAGGTTGTTTTAAAGTAAGAAAAAAGTAAACATCGATTTCAAAGAACATGCACTGCCTTTTTCTTAGTTCATTACACTTTTCGGCGATCAAAGTTCGCCATTCCCCAATGGCGCCAGATGTCCCCAAACGCCTATGGAATCTTTTCGGAACATTTTTGCGCTTTTCCGGCTAACATGTAACTGCAAATGAAAATCAGAGAAATTGAAACAAAGGAATGGATTGTTTCTTTTGTTCTGTCTAATGAATCTTCACTTTTTCAGACAGTTTTCTATTTTATTTTGATGCCAGATGTAAAGAAAACGATGGATTTTCGACCCATAGTCATATATATTTTCATGATGAGCGAATTGTTTTTTCGTTTTTTAGCCAATGTTGTAAAAACCCCTGACTGTCCCTTTAACAGTTTTCCAAAATTGAAATTTCGGCAGGCCGCTCACGTGTTTTTTAAACTCCGAAAAATTTCGTTCTCACCCGCTTTCGCTGTGAGACACTTCTTTTTCTTCACCTCTCTTTTGAAATTCCAAACATTTCGCGTTTGTATTCGCTTGCTTTATAGTT
This sequence comes from Oscheius myriophilus, assembly GCA_964057215.1. Taxonomy (NCBI): domain Eukaryota; kingdom Metazoa; phylum Nematoda; class Chromadorea; order Rhabditida; family Rhabditidae; genus Oscheius; species Oscheius myriophilus. Next base: position 4,918,222 of record OZ059903.1, on the reverse strand, counting down.
ATCTCTCTCTCTCTCTCTCTCTCTCTCTCTCTCTCTCTCTCTCTTTCTCGCTGTGTGAGTGTGCGGGAGTGCATGTGTCACTACGTTTCTTTTCGAAGTACTTTTCCCACAACCTCTACATACATACATACATACATACATACATACATACATACATACATACATACATACATACATACATACATACGGTTTATTCTCTAGGGATCTACCCTGAACCGCCAGAATGAATCACAGTCGCCGGCTTCAATGACTTGTTGATCCCATATTCCGTTGAATCGGCTTCAAGTGCCTCCTGGCCAAGTTGCTGGTACAGCTCTCCTTGGGGGAAGCAGCGTCTTCTCTGGTCTCTGGGACGGTCGGGGAACTGTTGACGACCTCGGTGATCCATTTGGTTGGAGCTACGTCCTCACGGGGCTCCACTCCGGCTTGAGGACGGGCAATCCAGGCCCGGTTGGGAGAGCGGCGAAGGGACCGACCGCACGGCCGCGCGAGACGCAGGAAAACATCTATGACCACCACAACCAATAGTTTTTTCTTCAGCTTCAGTTTCCCAAGGACTGTCATTTGGTTCCGCAACAAATGATTGCAATGTATTTGATTTTCTCTCACCGAAGCACATACCCTTCGCCAAATCTACTTCGGTCGATTTGGCTGTATTCACGCCCTGAGTATCCTATTTTATACGCTTTACTCTAGGACCAACATCAGAACATTGGCACGTTGTCCGAAGTAGTTTTGGCACGAACTGTATATGCAATGAACTTTTTCGAACCTAAGGTGACGTCGGACGTTGAAGACTCGGTTTTGAAAATCTTTAAAGTTTGGTTTAAAAATTCTTCGAAATTTTGTTTCCACTGTTCCATGGCTACTCTTGCATTCGACAATGACATTAGATGAAGTCCAAAAAGCGAAAGTAATATTTTGCAACAATCCTTTCTGAAGACCAGAAGTAAAACGTACAGCCAGGTTGTGCCATTTGGTGATACGGCGTGTTTCTTCGTGTTTCTTCTAGTTCCGCCACATATGTCCGTCAAGGCCATGTTCACTTTTCAGCCTGCCTTTCTCTACTTGTTTTCACGGTTTCATCATCTTTATCTTGTTCTATATCTTTCTGCGGCAATGTAGGTTGTCATTTCACCTGGACTGTCTTATGTGTCTTTATTGATTATCGTTTAACGTGGTTTCGATACTTGTTTCTAACTCTCCACAAGTTGGGAATTTTTTTATGTGGAAGTTCACATATTTCGTAAGAAGAATTTTTCATTTGATTTAGGATAAAAAACTTTATTAATTGCATTATACTCCTCGTATGTTTACTATTTCAGACTCTACGAATGGGGGTAGCAAAAGAAGAAGAAGCGGAGCAGACTTGGCTCACTCGTCTCTTCAGTATCCTCGGCAGGTAATCAATTTTTTCGCTTTGCAAGTTGTTTTTTGTCCGGTTTTTCAAAAGTTTCCTGGGGGTACACTTTATGAGTGTCAGTTTTTGAGTTTTTAACTCCTCAGCCCACATATAGCCGTCGCCAAACGAACATATTTGGCAACAAGCATCTTTTTCTCAGCGTCTCGGCCAGTTGCATATTTCCGCCTGCAGAAGCTAATTTTCAAAAGCGTACCAGGCTTTTTTCATCTATACCGTCGCCACATAAAAATGAGCCCCTCAACCAAATTACACTACGATTTGGTGTCAAGGGGACGCATACGTGTGGCAACTTGTCACATTGCAACCCGGACGAATTGCAACCTTTGTTAGTGTTTTGAAATGTGTATGGATTTCACCGGAATGGATTGCGATGAGCCAAATTGAAACGCGACGTATCGCAAAAGTCCGTATTTTAACTGAGACGGCTTACCACCGGTTCAAATTGCAAGCTAGCCGAATTAAAACTTGGACTATTTGAACTAGGTCATTTCGCAACCTAATTAGAATGCATTTGCCTTTTCATTTTCGTTGTTGCATTAAAATAAATATTCTAATTAGGTTGAGAAAGTCCCAGTTGCAATCCGTCCCCAGTACAAACAGTACTACTCTCGAAGTGGCAACGTTCCCAAATGAGCTCGGCGCAATATGAGACCAGAGCGAAAAGACTCGGTCGCAAAAAAGAAAGTTGCAAAACATCCCGGTTACAAGGCAGTTACATCACAAAGTGGCCGGGAGCGCAATTCGTCCGGGTTGTCATGTGGCAAGTTGCCATACGTATGCGTCCCGTGTCAAGCCTTTGGGCCGCCCTCAATTGTTTCCTTCCAATTGCCATTTTCAGAGGAGACCTCGCCCACGAAAAGTTAGAAGCGAAACCAGTCTCCATCAGCGAATTAGTATGTCCTTATTTTTTACCCGTGAATACCGCCCTTTCAGTTCCGCTACAGTACCAAACAGGACAAAGTCTGTACAATTATAGGCACCATTCTAGCCGTTTTTGTTGGGATTCTCCAAGCAACTACTTGTATTGTTACGGGTTATATTAGTAATTTATATTTGCTCAGCAATCATGTGAGTTTATATTATGTAAATCACATTTTTGAATTGAAATTCCTTGCAGCACATAGGAAATGATGAATTGTGGTGGTCAGTCATTCACTGGTGCATAGCAGCAGCTATTCTTGCCTTAGTATTGACTGTAACTAGTTATCTCCAGGTATGTTACAATTGTTTCATTTTTATTAAACAAAACACAATTTTAGTCCTACTTTTTGCTTTTCTCCAGTACCAAAATAGTTGAACGTATTCGAAATGAATATGTGAGAGCGGTTTTGAGACAAGACGCCACCTGGTTTGAAACAAACGAGGCTGGCCTCATATCTGCCCAATTGAACAATAACATTGAAAGGATTCAAGATGGAATTGCCGATAAAATTGGACTCTTCGTTCGAGGAATTTCACTATTTCTGTTTTCTTCGATTTTTTCGTTTGTGGTCAATTGGAGGGTCACGTTGGTTGTTTTCGCCAGTGGACCACTAGGAGTGATCATAATGGGAATTATGACAAAGGTGAAAAAGTCAGAAACAGAGATAGAAAGAGAGAGACAGAGAGAGATAGATAGAGGGAGGGAGACTAAGACAGAGACTTTCAGTTCTGTGCCTCCCCAATGAACGATGCTATGGAGGCAACAAATGAAGCTGGCGCCATTGCCGAAGAGTCAATTATGAATGTAAAAACGGTTGCTGCCTGTAATGGACAGGAGACAATGATTCAGGTAGGTGAACTTTGTAGCATAGTACGTGTATACATACTCCTCGCCAATTTCTACGCCAGCCAAAAAGCGGCCACCCCCTTTTGTAGCACACCATCAGAATAATCTCACTCACTTCCAAAAACTACCGAAAACCGGCTGCCAATACGTTTCGTATTGCTTTTGTTTTTTTTTTAAAGCGCATAGTTAAACGATTTTTGATTGTTAGTAGTTAAATCGAACAAAGGAGGAACCGCCAAGATTCGGTTGGCACTTTTTTTAAAAAACATTTTGTTTCAAATGAAGTACAAACGTTTTTACTTTTAACAAACGAATTTTGTAGGAAATAATTATATCTGGTAAAAGTAATTGGTTGATTTTACGTCGTTAACAAGTCGAAAATGATAAAAATTGACCCAACACTGAAATTGTGGACCTTGGGCCAATTTGTATTTATTTTCTGATCTCGGTTAATTTCTCGGGCTGTTTGCCCTAGATAACCTCCGAAAATATAATACAGGGTCACCCGACACCCAAATAAGCTCTAACCCAAATTTTTAATTATTTCATTGTTTGATTTCTCTCATCTTATAGAAACAAACTTCCTTACAGTTCCTTATTTCAGAAATACTCTCGAATTCTTCACAAAAGTCTGAAGGCAACGATCAAACTAAGTTTCTTGAATGGTTTATGTGAAGGAATGATGATCGCCGAGCTCTACTTTCTATTTGCCGGTGCATTAGCGTGAGTCGCGTTTTCTGCTAGCTAAAATCGTTTCAGTGTGGGAACTTATCTCTACTACAACGGGGCGTCATTTGAACCAGGAACCATTCTGGTAGCAGTAAACACTACGCAGATGGGTAAGTGCCTTAAGGAACTTAACGTAACGCCATAAAACTTAGGTGGCTACTTTCTTTCTCTTCTTGGACCTCATCTAATGGCATTGCTGAAGGCAAGGGTAGCTGCGGCAGTTATCTATCAGACTATTGACAGAGTGAGCCAAGTTTTTGCAAAATTAAAGCAAATCTTTATAGATTCCCGAAACCGAGTCTTCAACAGTAAAAACCACTCCTATGAAGAACATCCAAGGCCACATAAAGTTCGAAAAAGTTCATTTTAAATATGCTTCTAGGTAAGGAAAACATTGAAAAACATTACAACATAGGTTTAAGAGAAACTAAAATTTTGAATGGCTGTTCTTGGGAAGCGAAAGCTGAAGAAACAATTGCTTTTGTTGGACATAGCGGCTGTGGGAAAAGTACTTCGGTTAGTGAAAACCCACAGACACTCACACTAACACACACACAGACACATACACACACGCACACACACGCACACACACACACACACACACTTTCAGATCGGACTTCTCACCCGTTTATACAACAAATCCGAAGGCACCATTACTATTGACGATGTGCCAATTGAAGAAATCCCCTTGAACGATCTGAGAACAGTAGGTCTGGGATACAGGAACGAATATCTCCGCGCGCGCGGAGATATTCCTTCCTCCCTCGGAGATATTCCTTCCTCCCCTATATTTGCGCGGGAGATATTCCTTCCTCCCTCGGAGATATTCCTTCCTCCCCTATATTTGCGCGGGAGATATTCCTTCCTCCCTCGGAGATATTCGTTCCTCCCTGCTTTTTTTCGCCGGAGATATTTGTTCCCTCTCGGAGTAATTACTTCTCCCCTGTTGGCGCCACTCACTACGTTATGAAAAATACTCAGAAGTTAAAGTTATATTTTTCTTTTGTTTGTTTTCAAATAACCAGTATGAAATTGAAAATGTTCGCGGTTTTTTTTTTTTTGATTTTCACTTTTAAGATCAGACAACACCTTTTAAATACATTGATCATTTTGTATCTGCTGTGTGTGAAATACGATTAAAAGAGAATATCACGACAATATGTTGGTCTAAACAGGACGACAGATAAAAGCAAGAGAGAAACAGATATTTAGAGAGAAGATTTTAAAAAAAAAACTGATAAACGGAAGTGTCAACACAGAGATATCGGAGGAAGGAATATCTTCAAACTCGTTTTTACCCTTTTATATTTCCAAAACCCTTTTTAGACATTTTAAAAATCAAGAAATAGAATTTAATCCCCTTATAACAAAACGCTATGTTGTGTGTTGTCTATCAGAGGAGGTACACTACACTTTCATTTCCCACGAGGGGCATGAGGTGGAAGTCGGCCGTAGGCCGAGTTAAACGTACTTCACGGCACTTTCACGGCCGAAGGCCGAGTAATGAGTGTCTGTAGGCCACGAATGTTGCGGCCGCAGGCCGCAAGCCAAGAGGGTGCGTGCCGTAGGCGCGCGTACCCGACTGGTTCTCATGTTCCTTAAAACGCTTCGATGTGTGGATCAGCGTGGGTCAACGTGTTTATTTGTCCCAGCATGCGGGAAGAGTCAGCTCGGCGGGTCATTCATTTCTTTCCTATCCGTTTCGTTACTTTTATGTAAACTGCTCTCTTTCATTCCGCATTTTTTGCCATTCTACGACCAGTCAGGTCTTCGTTCTCTTTATTTCTTCTCTTGTTTTCGTGCTTCTCAGCCGCTCTGTCCCTTGTCTCTATGTTTTCTCTCTCAATTTTTGCCTCTGTTTCTCTCCCTCTCTGTTTCCCTGTTACTTTGAATCTTTCTCTCCCTGTCTCCCTCTGTCTCTCTTTCTCTCCCCGTGTCTTTCTGTTTCCCTGCCCTATTGTCTCCCTGTTTATGCCTTTCTGTCCCTCCGTATCTCTCTCTCCGCCTCTCGCTCTTTCTCTTTCTCCTTCTTCTTTACCTCTATTTCTCAGCATATCTGTTCTCTTGTTTTCCTGTATTTCAGTCTGGCTCTCCTTTTATTTCATTGTTTCTCTGCCTCTGCCTCCCTGCATATCTGTCTCCATATCTTCCTGTCTCTCTGTTCCTGCGTCCCTGTGTCTATGTGGAAATTTATCTTTCTCTTTTGTTTTCCTTTTGTTTCTCCGCCTCTCTATCCCTCGTTGCAAAGAAAAATAAAACCTTCTAAGCTACAAACGTGTTTAACATTGGTAAATCAAAGTTACAAGCGTCGGGAAAAATTGCGGCTTTCAGTAGTTGATTTTTAGTACAAAAAGAGTGTAATTCATATATGTATGACAGATAACGGAATTGTATAGCCAAAACCCTAAGAGAAAATTATTTTTGACAGCAATACATCAGGCTGTCTGGGGGATGTATTGAAGTCAAAAATAGTTTTCTCTTATTGTTAGGGTTAAACTCACATCAGAATTTCTAACGTTTTGTTTTGATAAAGACGGCTACTGTGAATCGCGGAAGCATGTTTCTACAGTATATCCTTTTACATAGTAAAACGCTATGGTGTGTGTAGTCTATCAGCAGAACCCTACGTACCATTACGTGATAAGCTGAGTACGAGCTAAATTATAATAAGCTAATTTTCGCCCATTCTTTCCTTCTTCGTTCCTCCAACCGGTCAGGTCTTCTCATTCTATTTCCCTTTTCTCTCTCTTTCTCTCTTTCTCTCTCTGTCTCTTTTTCTCCCTCCCTCCCCCTCCCTCTTCCTCTTTAACTTCTCTGTTCCTATCTCTGTATTTGTTCGTCTCCCTGTCTTTGCTCCTCTTTTAGCCTCTGCCCCTCTTTCTGTCTCTATATTTGTCTCTGTCCCGATCCCTCTCTCAATCTTTTCCCCCTTTTTTTCTTTTATGTATATGCCAGTCTGTTTGGCCATTTCTATGTATGTGTCTATGTCTGTGTCTCTGCTCGTTTCGCTGTATCGGTCTCTTTCGGTCTTCGTTCCTCTCTCTGGCCCTTTCTCGGTCTCTATGTATCCTTTTCTCTCTGTTTCTCTCGCTGTATATGTCCGTATGTCTGCCCCTATCTCTGTCTCAGATCTGTATCAGTCTCTGTTCTTCTTTCTGTTTCTGTCTCTGCCAATCTCGCTATTCCTCTCTCTGTTCTTTTCTCTGTATGTGTCCATCTGTCTGTCCCTATCTCTATCTTACTCTTTGTTTCTGTATGTCTCTCTCTCTATCTGTCTCTGGCTCTATTTCTCTCTCTAATTGACTCTCTTTCTATCTGCCTCTCTCTATTTTACAATGTCACTATCTTTGTCTTTTGTGTATGCGTCTGTTAATCTATCTATCTGTATCTCTTTGTCACTGTGTCTCTGTATCTCATTTTCCTTCTGTGACTCTCTTTGTCTGCATCTCTTCTTTCTGTCTGTCTGTCTTTCTGTCTTTTTGCTGTCTCTCCGTCTGTTTATATGCCCCCCCCCTCTCTCTCTCTCTCTCTCTCGCTCTCTCTCTCTCTCTCTCTCTCTCTCTCTCTCTCTTTCTCTCTCTCTCTCTCTGTGTTTGTGTCTGTGTGTCTCTGTCCCTGTATCTCTGTATCTCATTCTGACTCGCTCTCTGTCTTTCTCCCTGTTTATCTGTATATCTTCTCTTTGTTTTCCCTCGGTCTGCCTGTCTGTCTCTTTGTATCTTATCTGTCCGTCTCTCTGTATTTCTCTCTGTCTCTCTCTGCTTTTCTGTTTGCCTCTATGTCTCTCTCCGTCTGTCTTTCTCTCTGTCTCTCTGTCTGTCTCTGCTCACTCAGTAAGCCGGCCTGCGGCCGAACAGTCAAGCGGCCTTCGGCCTCTCAGTAATACGGCCTGCGGCCGAATAATGTTGGGGGGGGGGCCTTCGACCGCTCAGTTAAATGGCATGCGGACAAACATTTTTAAGGCCTTCGGCCGCTCAGTTAAACGACATTTGGCCGCTCCGTTAGACGGCGTTTGGTTCAGCTGTTCACCTCTTGCCGAACAATTTCGCGGTCTGCAGCCGTATGCGTACACGGCCTTCTGCCGCAAATATAACTTGCTGAATTCAGAATTGGTTGAAGTTAAAAAATAAGGACGAGCCCTCACGCAACCAGGAGAGAAATAAAGAGAGAGACGGAAAGAGAGGTACATAGAGAGGAGGATGGAGAGAAAGGGGAACTGACCGGAAGGAGAGCGATGGAATGAGTAAGTGAAAGAGAACGAACGGGGCATTTCCACGTAAAATCCACGTAACTGAAGGAAAGCAAAGCATTGACCGACCGATTTCACCCCCTCCCTTTGGGGAAGTGAACGCGTGGTTTTACGCTGATAGACGCACACACACAAACACACACACACATCTAACTTAAGCTGTTGTAGCCTTTACTCTCGCTTTGGTTTACTTTACTTCTTTCATAGTTGTAATTTGAGCACACGTTACTTATGTGCTGACCTCACACGCCCTAGAAGTAGAGGACCGCCGAAGGCGAGCCGAAACTTCCGGGGAATGTACACGAAAGAGAGAGACAGAGACGGATGGCAAAGAGACAATTATAAAGGGAAGGAGAGAGGCAGATAAATATACATAAAAAAATTATACAGAATCAGAACAATACAAAGACGGAAGGATAGAAAGGAAGGAAGACATGAAAACAGATACAAGGGACGCAGAAAAGCAGAGAGACATATGAACATAAACACAAAGCGACAAGAGTTGGAGAGGCAGTCTGTTAATAATGAGAGAAAACCAAAAAAAAAGATACAGAGAGGCAAAGATACGGAGACACAGAGATACAGAGGCAGAGAGACATAGAAACAGCTATGCTGAGAGGCAGGGGCAGAGAAACGGTGAAACTAAAGGAGAAAAAATAACAGATATGAAAAGAATTAGAGATCATCAGGAAGAGAGTGAAAGAGAGAGAGAGAAGGAGATAGAGAGATACAGGGACGGTGGTAGGGACACAGAGGCTGAAAAGCGGGTAAGGAGAAGAAGAAATGGGGGAAATTCAGTTTCCCGCCGGCCAACTCACTATCAGTTAGCTACATTCGTGTTTTTAGGGTTTAGAATCTTATTTTTATTTTTGTCTTTTTTTAAAAAAAAAGTGATATTTTAGTTAGAATTAATTAGTGTTTATTTTTTACATGTTATTGACAATCTTGTTACGTCATCCTCATTTGAATTACCATGGACATTTTTGATTAAACCAGGAGGGTATGTGCGCCAACCGCGCGCACCCTCCTGGATCGGCCGCCCAGTTAGGCGGCTCGCCTTCGGCCGCCCAGTTAGGCGGCTTGCGTTTATGGCCACTCATTAACCGACCCTCGGCCGTGAAATTGGCGTGAAGTACGTGAAGCTCGGCCTACGGCCGATATCACCCCATTGTTCTGAGGAAATAAACGCGTGGTTTTACGCTGATAGACCATAGACACACACAGAAACCATAGCGTTTTATTATAAGGGATGAAACTACTACAAGATTTTTTTCTTACCTTTCCTGCTAACTGTTCGTGTGGAAGGCATAGCTGTATTAAATTATGGTGTTTAACAGAATTAGATGGGGCATAACTGAATTAGACTTAGGATTAATCTGAAGAAGTTCCGAGTTCTGTCGTTTCGCTTTTCTATTGCAGGGGTTAAACTGAAATCAGATAAACACTTAAGAATACAAAATTCAGTTACGCGCCACTCTCTATCTCGATAGCTTTTGTGCTCGACTAATTTTTTCAAAGGGACCGCCTAAAGTCACTATTTTCATTTTTGATCCGGGACATATCTGGTTAATAGGGTCAGGCTTCCCCATTTAAGGTTAAAATGATTTTTATTACATTCTTTCCATGTAAATTGAGTTGAAAACAATACAGTTTGAACCACATGAATTTGAATAGTAATGACCGAAATGCTAATTTGGTTCAAATTAAGCTAGGAAAAAGTAACTGCGGTTTAGTTTAATCTGTTTTATAGGGCCCGCCAATCCTACTTCGGCGACTTTAGGAAATGAGTGAGAATATTCTGATGTTGAAATTCAAATTTCCCATTACTACATCATAATATTCGACTACAAAAGGGGCGTGGCCGCATTTTGGCCGAAGTAGGATTGGCAAGGAGTATACAGATTATTGAATTTTGTTTAACATATTCTTAAATGAGCTGTCAAGTTGGCAATTGATCGCAACTACACAACATTTCGAGATATGTGGGACCTGAAACCGCTCGACATTAGGTGGATAACGTTAATATTTAATATTATTGTTTAATTAATTAAATTAAAGTATTTAATAGGTTTTATTGTTTGGCTCTAAAAGCGCTTTTCAACGTTAATTTCATTACTCGAAAATCTCTAAAACGTCCAGATCAAACCATTAGATGTGATTTTTTGAGCAAACGGCTGAAATGGAACTGAAATGGAAAAAAAGAAACAGAAACTGAATAGCAGGCAGGAAGGAATATCTCTCGCCCGATTTGGCAGGGAGGAACGAATATCTCCGAGGGAAGAAAGAATATCTCCCGCGCAAATATAGGGGAGGAAGGAATATCTCCGAGGGGGGAAGGAATATCTCCGCGCGCGCGGAGATATTCCTTCCGCCCCCCGTAGGTCTGCATGTGTATAGTCGTCGCCAAACGAGGATGTTTCACAAAATGGCGCTTTTTCTCTGCGTCTCCGCCATGTGCACACTATTTCCGCCTGCGCATAGCGCGAATGCTGCATTTTTTGGCATGATGCCGATTTTGCGAGAGCTACATTTAACTATTTCGATTTTAGAACATTGGAATTGTACAACAAGAACCATCTCTTTTCAATGGAACGATTAGAGACAACATCATTCTTGGAAGGAACATTACGGAGGCAAAAGTTGAAGAAGCTGCTAGGATGGCGAATGCTCACAACTTCATTGAGAAATTGGAAAATGTGAGTTTGACATGCAATTCGTACTGTTTTATCAGCATTAACGTTTTGCAATAGAAGATTAATGATTGTGAGATGGTCGCTGCGCGCGGTGCGGGCGCGTCGCGTCTTCGGGACTCTTTGCGGTCGTGTCGCGGTTTCTGGAGACGTTGCGTTCGCGTCGTGTCTTCTGGGCGCGGTGCTTTCGCGGGGCGTCGCGGTTTCTCGACGCGTTGCGGTCGCGTTGCGGTCGCGTCGCGGCTCGTCGCTTCCAATAAAACGACTTAAACCTACTTTTTAGGGTTATGACACTCTCATCGGTGTAGGAGGAGTAGCCCTCTCCGGAGGCCAGAAACAACGAATCGCCATAGCTCGAGCAATCGCCACAGATCCCAAGATTCTACTCCTAGATGAAGCTACTTCAGCCCTAGATTCAGAAAGTGAACGAATTGTTCAGGTAAAACTCTCTCGAATTTTGAAAAACTTAAATCTTTCTTCAGTTAGCCCTCTCTAAAGCATCTCAAGGACGTACAACTATCATTATTGCTCATCGTCTCAGCACTTTGAAGGATGTGACCCGAATTCATGTGCTGGAACACGGGAAAGTTGTTGAAATTGGTGGTTTTAACCTGAAAACTGTTAATTTCTTGGTTTAAAGGGTCTCATACGGAATTGTGTAATCTTAACGGCGTGTATGCTACCATGGCAAAAGCTCAAGCAGTAGGTATTATGGAAAAACACGAAATTCCATTGAAAACTAGGTTTATTTCGAAAAATTTAAAATAACTGTTTGTATTCAGTGTTCCATTCGCTAGGAGTCATTCTGAATCGCTGAGAAAATCGTCTATTCTTCGTCGTAGCTCCACAAGGAAATCAGGGAAAGAGATGGATTTGGCGGAAATGGATGACGAGGAGGTATAAAATTTTTTAATTTGTTTTATTGATGAATTTCACATATTTGTGTAGATTTTGGTGTAAACTAATTAACCTTCTTTGACTTATGAGATTTCGCTCAGTTTCAAGCGAGTTAGAACCGTTTTCCCGCGCGCATGGCGGCGCGCGCGAGTTTTTAGGGGCGGGGCTTGGCTGCAGCTACCGCATGGCTAAATACAACGGGCGCACTTTGTCAACTTGAGCTTACTTCATTTATAGCTCAAAATATCAATTAAAAGATACTTCAATTTTCAGGACTCTTCTCAGACCCAAAGCACCTTAATAAAAATCTACGGCTACCCCGTGGCCAAATGGTTGAAGATCGTAACTTTGATTTGCTGTCTTCTGCGTGGAATGGAACTGCCCATTTTTGCGATTTTTCAAATTCTTCCCTACATTGCTTTGGAACAAACTCCGGTACATTCTTTTTAGAAAGAGACTCAATCAATATCTTTCAGGAGACTTACATGCCCTATTTGATCAAATTTGTCATCGCTTTCGTTCTTTTAGGCGTGTTTATTCTGATTTTCATCACAACTGCTGTAGGTTTACATGTTTATTTTCACAAAGAGAAACTGTTTAGGTTGGTTTTGGTGGTTGGGCTGCTGAGAAAACAGCGAATCGCCTGAGAGTAGACGTAGTCCGCTCTTTGCTCCACCGCGATGCGGCCTACTTCGACGAGCCGGGCAGAAGTAACGCGGCCTGCGTTTCCACTCTCAGCCTTGAATCCCCTGCTATTAATGCGGTATAGTTTCTCTTTATTAAACAACAAAAGTAACCGTACCTGTTATTGTAAAGGTTAAGAGCGTTCATATTCATTCATTCGCTGTATCCTCAATAGATCAACTATGCAGCGCCATTATTCTCTTTTTGATCGAGCGTTATCCCACGTTAACATAATTCAAAGAAGAAATGGGCCGCGTACAAGCCGCATCGCCGCGTCACCCTACGTCATTGACGGGAGGGCCGGGTAATTGAGCGGCCGAAGGTCGCTAACATGGATCGGAGCTCTCCAGGAGCGCACTTAACATGGATGTAACCCTACAGAAACTACCCTTCTTATCCACTTAAAATTTTTCTTTCAGTGCCTCGACAGTCGCTTCATGATTATCACGACATCGATTATCAGCCTACTTGTTGGTTTGCTTCTGGCTTTTTTTGCCTGTTGGCAGACCGCGGCTGCAAGTTCCGTGCTGATAGCTGCCATGATAGTTGTGATGATTTGGAATTCCCATGTAATGCTTCAGACCTTGGATCAGAAAATCAAAGTGGATTGCACTGCAGAGGTACGATTTGCTCCAATTCCATTGAATGGGCAAGGATTTTCACAAAGTTTAAAGGACTAGGTACCTTTGGTCCTGCAACGATTTTACATAACTGTCTCAGCACTCCTTTTTTACAGTGCTTTTTAGCTTATTGTATCTCTGTTTCAAATCCTTTATGGTTAAATACGTGTTATTTTTCAAGATTTCTCGAAAGTCGAAGACCGTTCCTTGGAAACAGAAAACGGCTTACAAGGTCAAGGCTAAAGAAATTTTCAGCAGAATTCTTTGAAAAGCACTTTTCGTTATAATTTGAAAATCCGCAATTCCATTGTAAAAGCTTCATGTAATCGGAAATTATGTTCTTACGAGCCTATTTTCAGCAAGCTATTGAAATATTCGAACAGGCGAAGACTATCCAATTATTGGCTGTGGAGGAATATTTTGTGGACAAGTATAGTCTTCAGCAGCAAATTGCAACGGAGCTTCAGATGAAGGTGAGTGTGTATGTTTGTATGTGTGCACATGTGTGGGATAGAGAGTGTGTACATGCGTATGAGAGAGCGAGAGAGAAAGAAAGAGTGAGTGAGTGAGTGAGTGAGTGAGTGAGTGTGTGTGTGTGTGTGTGTGAGTGCGAAAGTCTAAATGTGAAAATATTTCAGTTAAACAAACTGCAATCAGTAGTTTTCATGATTACAACATCATACATGCTCATTTCCGATGCTTACTGTTTCTTTGTAACTTCTCTTGTAATCTACAACGGTGGTGTCACTGCGGCAAAAGGAGTAACAGCCGCATCTCTTGCTGGCTTCACCGGAATGTCAGTCGAAACTAAGTTTTTTAAAAAATTCTTTTTTAGGGTGGTTTCTTTCGCTGCTCCAGTCATTAGCGATTTCGTAAAAGCCGCTTCTTCTGCTAAATCTCTTTTTTCTCTCATGGACGGTGGAGATGAAAATATTGATAAGGGCGCAAAACCAGTATGCGTTTAAGAGATTTCGATATTAAAATGGTTTCTTAGGAAATTCAAGGCTCACTGAAAATCGACAAAGTGTCATTTGCTTATCCTTCCAGGCCTGATGTGAAAGTGAGTTTCAAACACTCACACACTCACATTATTCGCTTTATTCTAGGTCGCCCGTGATTTAACCCTCAGCGTAAACAAAGGACAAGCAATCGCCTTCGTCGGACCCTCCGGTTGTGGAAAAAGTACAATTATTCAGCTGTTGGAGAGGTACTACTCGCCTGAAACTGGAAAAATTGTAAACTATATTCATTTTTCAAACATCGATTTCTTTCTTCAGAAAATCGATGGAAACAAAATTGGGACGCTGTCGTTGCGTCATCTAAGGAAGAATGTAGCTCTTGTTGGACAGGAGCCAGTTCTTTTTAAAGGTTTGACTTTTTTTTGCTTAAAGTTGTAGTTTGGTCACTTCAGGATCAATTTTTGAAAACATCGTTCTTGGTTGTGAAGAAGACGTTACAATTTATGACGTTCGGAAAGTTGCTGAAATTGCGAATGCAACCAAGTTTATTGAAGCATTCCCTCAGGCAAGTTATCATTTTCTTGTTTTCTGATTTTCCATTTTTCCGTTTTTTTTTTATTTTTTAGGGCTATGAAACAGACGTTGGCGAAAAGGGGAGTGCCCTTTCGGGAGGTCAAAAACAAAGAATCGCCATCGCCAGAGCCCTAATTCGAAATCCGAAAATTCTCCTCCTTGATGAAGCTACTTCAGCCTTAGATACTGAAAATGAAAAGGTGAATTCCAATTTTCAAAAATCATTGAAAAGTTTGTTTCAGAAGGTCCAAAAAGCCCTAAACGACGCAAGTACGGGACGAACTTCTATTTCGATCGCTCATCGATTGAGTACAATTAGAAATGTGGACAGGTAAGGTGCTCCAATTTGGAAATGAAGTCCGTGTTTCAGAATCTACTTTATCGAAAATGGAAGTGTTGTAGAGTTTGGAACGCATGATGAATTAATCGAAGCAGACGGGAAATATGCAAGATTGGTCGAAGCACAAGCATTGGAGACTTAAAACAAAACTATTTGCAAATTGTGTTATATGAACTTTTCTCAATCTCTTGGATAACGAACACGGAGTTAGTAAGAGGAAACAAGAGGAAAATTTAATAGATACACCATGTTACCATGAAATTTTCAAAGTTTTTCAAAATTGGTTTTCATTAAAAAAATATATTTTTATAATTTGTTCGCATTGAACCAAAAGCCGCTTTGAAATTTGAAACGCCTCGAAGTCATTTTTTTAACGCGTTTTTCAGAATGATTTTGTCTCAAAAGCAAATTTGGTCAAATTATGGGTAAAATTATGTGAAAATAAAATGTCTGTTTTTCCGACACTTTTTCCGACACGGGGTTTTTTTTTTAAATCAATAATACGAAAAATTGTGTTTTTTGTCCAAACATTTTAAATTTTTAGGAAATGTGGTTTTGTCATTGAATAAAAGTTTCTCACATTTGAATTTGAGATCATTTATTGAAAAAGAAATTTTAAAACTTTCAAAAGTTTCAAAATTTTTCACACGAAAATGATTAATTTTCTTGAAAAACGGCCGCAGAGTAACTCAAGAAAAGTGCACTTGATAGCGTCATTCTAGCAATTGTTTTAAAGATCAGGTTCTGTCTGCATTAAACATGCCGCTATTGCACAATTTGTCGACCACAGTTCGTCTTTCAGGCGGTTGTGCAATCGCGAATCAAAGGCTATGAAGCGGAATATGATTGTCTAGAGAGTACAAAAAGCCACCTTTAAAAGTCTAGAGAAAACTTTTCACTACCCCATTTGTTGTATTTTTGGAGCATAAAACGGGCATTTCGCCAATCTACATCACAATCTACGACGCACAATGTGCTATTGATACCCCGCTTATCGGAATTTCATTGTTTGCTCGGAGAGTCAAGTTGTTTAAAAGGGCGGCAAAGATCAAATCCGTGTCTCTTTCAGATCACAACTACTTTTTGGCCGAACCTACTTTTTTTTTAGTAGAAATATCCTCTTTTGACCCATTGTTGTGCAAAATTTTATTTTAACTGTAGTGTTTACAGTTTTATAGGATACAAAAATGATAGAAGAGGAAAAAGAAGAAATGGAGCAAAACTGGCTCACACGTATTTTTAATACCCTTCTATGCAGGTAAACAATTTAAAATACACCCCATTTTTTTGATTGTTTTAGAGATGCAATTTAAATACTATCTTTTAAAAACTTACTTTTCAGAGGAGACCTTGCCCACGAAAAATTAGAAGCCCAGCCAGTTTCAGTCACAGAACTGGTAAGATTTTTGAAGCAAAAAATCTAAATACAAGCCTATTTCAGTTTCGATACAGCACCAAGAAAGACAAAGTTTTCACAGTTATTGGAATCATCTTAGCAGTATTTGTTGGAATTTTGCAAGCGACTACGAGTATTGTTACGGGTTACATCAGCAATCTTTACTTAATGAGCAATGAGGTGCGTAGACTAAATAGATCTTAGGGAATTTTTAAAAGAGCAGGAGGGTATGCGCGCCTGTAGCGCGCACCCTCCTTGCTTGCGACCTGCGGCCGCTCCATCCGGTGGGCTACGCCTGCAACGCCACGCGGCCTACGGCCGCTCGATTACACGGTCTTCGGCCGCCTATTCGTTGCCTAAGGCCACTCATTTTTCGACCTTCGGCCATGAAAATGACGTGAAGCACGTTTAACTCGGCCTACGGCCGACACGTTCCCCCTCCATCTCTGTATATTTCTTGTTACATGAATTATGTTCTCCATTTTAGAGAAATGGTGAACATAATTCATGTAGCAACAATTTGCCAAATGGCACCACATCACATCAAAATCATGCCAGAAAATTAAATCTTCAAGGAATGCGATAAGGCCCGTAGCAATTTATTGGTCGTTGAGTAAGGCTATAAGTTGCATCAAACTTTTCGGTTACTTTTGATCACGATAGCATTACGTTCTTATGGGTTAAGGTATCTTATCGCAAAAAGATCAGCGTTCAGAAACCGGGGTGTGCTTGAGCATGAAACTATCTTTGAAAACGGAATTGTTTTAGTTCTGGGGTTTTTCACCCAGGTCGCGAATTCCAAATGCAAAAACGACACCACTTCGCTATGGTGTCGGTCCGGTGCTGATCGCATATAGGCGCGCTAATTGCGGTTTAGCATATATTAACATTATTATGTTATTCCACAAGCATGTTTCATTGTACAACACGATAATATTGGCATGGCGTAAACTCCGAATAAAGTAATTTTGCGTGGGCAAATCCCTAGCCACGTTTCATGCGATTTCGCTAGCATGTGACAAAATACATGAATAAAGTATTCAAGTTTTTACACAAATATTAGGCTTAAATGATAAGAAAATAAACGTTTTCTTTTTTCAGCAAATAGGCAACAATGACCTTTGGTGGTCAGTTTTTCACTGGTGCATAGCAGATTTATGTCTAGCCATAGTCATGGTTATCATTAGTTACCTCCAGGTTTGCGACTATTTTTTGTAAATAATTACATACATAACTATTTTAGTCATATTTCTTACTAACTTCAAGTACCAGAATAGTGGAACGTATTCGAAATGAATATGTGAAAGCTGTTTTGAGACAAGACGCAACCTGGTTTGAAACAAACGAAGCTGGTCTCATATCTGCCCAACTGAACAACAACATTGAAAGGATTCAAGATGGAATTGCCGATAAAATTGGGCTTTTTGTTCGAGGAATTTCACTATTTCTGTTTTCTTCTATTTTCTCGTTTGTGGTCAATTGGAGAGTAACATTAGTGGTTTTCGCTAGTGGGCCGCTAGGAGCACTGATTATGGGTGTGATGGCGAAGGTTTGTAAAACTCAAATGAAAATGACAAACTCCTTTAGTTTTGTGCCAACCCAATGAATGAAGCAATGGAGACCGCCAACGAAGCTGGGGCTATTGCTGAAGAGTCAATTATGAATGTGAAAACGGTAGCGGCTTGTAACGGACAGGAGACTATGATTCAGGTGAGTAAATGGAATTTGTGATAAATATGCAAACGTCATTCTAAAAGTTTGAAATTTTGGCTAGATTATAATTTGAATAGAGGTCCGCTCTGCAATTTCTTGATTTTGCCTGCTCTCTCCTCTTTCTCCAACCGATTAAACTCGGGGGACCAGATTGGAGCCTCTCCTCTCTTTGGACTTAGATTAGACTTACCTCAAGATGATAGGGCTCCTAAAATGGTCTTACGCCAAAAAGACTTGTTTTGAGGGTATGAAGCGACCCAAGAGGATAGAGGAACAAGTTTGGTTCTACCCCCAAGAATATTGAGGGACTAGATTTGAGCTTTCTCTAAGCGATAAGTGGGGGACTAGAATGAAGCCTCTCTCTAAGAGGATAGTGGGGGATTCGAATTGAACCTCCCTCAACAGGATAGGGGGACTAGAATGGATCTATCCACATCAGGATAAGAGACTAGATGAGAGCCCTCCAGGAAGATAGTGAGACTAGATGTGATCCTACCTCAAAGATAATAGTGGGGCGTGATTGGAGCCACCCCCAAAGAAGATAGTGGGGCTAGATTGGATCCTAATCCCAAAGAAGATGGGAGCTAGGTTGGACCTTCTCTATGAGAATGGGGATAGCTTCGAAAGCCGCCTTCGTATGAGAAGGGTGCTCCGCCTATATGACCCGGGGCACATTTTCGACATACAATAGGACAGCTGCTTATTCAAAAGCTGTTGCTTCTCAAAAAAGGCAATATTTTTTCAGAAATACGCCAACGTCTTGCAAAAAAGTCTCAAAGCAACCATAAAATTGAGTTTTCTTAACGGGTTCTTCGAAGGATTGATGTTCTTCGAGCTCTACGTACTATTCACGGGCGCCATTGCGTAAGCCTTTTCTTTAATTTTTTTCCCAAAGCAATAATATTTTTTAGTTATGGAACAGTTTCATACTTTAACGGTGCTTCATTCGAGCCAGGGACTATCATGGTTGCTGTGAATACTACTCAAATGGGTTTGTAATATAATTCTGATCAAGCAAGCGCCATTTTCTTTTAGGTGGCTACTTTCTTTCCTACCTTGGACCTCATATGATGGCTATGTTAAAGGCAAGAGTGGCTGCTGCTGTTATCTACAAGACAATCGACAGGGTTTGAATTTTTTACATACATTCGAAAAGCGATGAATTTAGATTCCAACGAATAACTCGGTTGAAACGAAAACTGTTTCTAGCCAAAGTTTCCTTGGAAATATCCGATTTGATAATGTTCATTTCAAATACTCCTCTAGGGATACTAAAGTTCTTAACGGTTGTTCCTGGGAAGCGAAAGCTGAAGAGACCATAGCGTTTGTTGGACACAGTGGGTGTGGAAAAAGTACTTCGGTTAGTGGAACATACACACACGCGCGCACGCACACATACACACACGCACACGCCCACATACGCACACACGCACACACACATACACACGTACACACACATACACACATACACACATACACACATACACACATACACACATACACACATACACACATACACACATACACACATACACACATACACACATACACACATACACACATACACACATACACACATACACACATACACACATACACACATACACACATACACACATACACACATACACACATACACACATACACACATACACACATACACACATACACACATACACACATATATACGCACTCCTTACAAATTTTTCAGATTGGCTTGTTAACCCGGTTGTACGATAGGTGCGACGGAGAGATAACTATCGATGGTGTACCTATTGAAGAATTTTCTTTAGATGTTCTTAGAAAGGTGATTTTATTTCTTTAATCTACCAAATTCAGTTTCATGTTCAGAACATTGGGATAGTGCAACAGGAACCCTGCCTTTTCAATGGAACAATCAGAGAGAACATCATTCTTGGAAGAAACATTACAGATAAGAAAGTGGAAGAAGCGGCGAGAATGGCTAATGCCCACGATTTCATTGTGAAGTTGGAAAAAGTAATTTTTATCATGTCAACTTCGGCGTTTTGTTCGCTAAAAGACAGATTTTCTCATTTTAAATAGTTTTTCGGAAGCAAAGCGGTCGCGTCGCGGCTAGCAGCACATTGACAGCCGCTTGCTTGAAGGGCTCGTCAGGGGCCTCTCAGAATCGTATGCTACTGAGGACTTGGCAAGCATTTTGCGCATGGTCATTTGCTGGAGCGGTGTTCGGGAAAATTATTTCAATTGAAATGACTTGATTTGTTTACTTCCCATTTCCAATTCAAAAAGCCTCTTACGGTCCCTTTAAACAAATTACCAGCCGCTTACTTTAACCCAGATAGGCGCATTTTAGTGCAAAAGTTGTGAGAATTCAAAGAAAAACCTACCTTTTCAGGGTTACGATTCTCTCATTGGTGTAGGTGGTGTGGCCCTCTCTGGAGGCCAAAAGCAAAGGATCGCCATAGCTAGAGCAATCGCCACAGATCCCAAGATTCTACTCTTAGATGAAGCTACTTCAGCCCTAGATTCAGAAAGCGAACGAATTGTACAGGTAAAATGAACTTTCTTTCATGAAAAATTTCAAATTTTTTAGTTAGCCCTCTCTAAAGCTTCCCAAGGACGTACAACTATTATCATTGCTCATCGACTCAGCACTTTGAAGGATGTGAATCGCATCCACGTCCTTGAAAAGGGGAAGATCGTTGAAATCGGTAATTTCCAACGTTTAACTGAAAAATAACTTTTAAAGGCTCACATGCTGAATTGTGTGTTATGAAAGGGTTGTACGCAGCGATGGCAAAAGCTCAAGAAATTGGACTTGTTGAAAAACGGCAGAGGAGAGAATCTGAGTTTGTAGTATTTCTAGACATTATTCATTTTTGGCTTCAGAAAGCAAACAGCGGCTTTCAAACGACTGACAAGTCATACGTCTTCGGTTAGAGCATCGACTCTGGATAGGAAGTCAATTTGTGAATCAGATGATGGTGCATATTTTGACGATTCGGATAACGAGGTGAGCGGTTTTTCAAATTTGTCAACAAGCGTTCGGGGAATATGGTTACGTAACCGGAGATAACCTGAGGTGCTTCAAATGTTACGAAACCGCAGGCAACCTCAGGTGCGACAGAGGTTGCAAAACGAAAGTTAACTTGAGCTGCGACAAAAGGTTACGAAACCGCAGGTGATATTAGGTGCGTAAAAAGTTACGAAAACGCAGATAACCAGATAACCTTACGTGCAACAAAGGTTACGACAGCGCAGGTAACTGTTACGAAAGGTTTTTATCAGTCAGGGTTACGAAACCCCGATAAGGTTCGAAACTGGCTTATTTTCACTTTAACAAAGGTACGAAACCTCCTGAAAAAATTTGGAAATGTTCAGTAAAGATTTGTAAACGTTAAGACGGTCCTTCAAATTCAGAAATTTACAAGAGATTCGCCATGTTACAAACTTCAAGACCTATCACAAACTGTACCAATTATGTAGCGTTACAAAATAGAAGCAAAAGAAGGTTACGTGAAACCTAAAGGGTTATAAATTGCCCAGATTTCTTAAAAGTTACTAAAACCCCACGATAGGTTACGAACTACCCAAATTACAATTTCATACTCTAGCTTTTGCAGGCGCGTATTACATATTTAATTTAGATGCTTATGTTTGCAAACTGTTTATATTTTCAGAGCCCTTCTCTCATTCAAAGCACTTTGCTCAAACTCTACGGTTACCCAAGTGCAAAATGGCTGAAGATTGCCACATTCATTGCTTGCCTTCTACGTGGCTTGGAACTTCCTATTTTCGCAATTTTGCAAATTCTTCCTTTCACCCTGCTTGAACAAACCCCGGTTAGCCATATAACTGAGTATCACTAAGTAATAAACGCCTTTAGGATACGTACAAGTCTCGCTTGGTTGATTTAGTCGTTGTTTTTCTGGCACTTGGCACTTATATACTGATTTTTGTTACGATTGCTGTAAGTTAAAGTTGTAAGTAAAGTATTTAGTATTTCAGGTTGGCTTAGGCGGTTGGGCTGCTGAGAAAACAGCCAACCGGCTGAGAATAGACGTAGTCCGCTCACTTCTACACCGCGATGCGGCCTACTTCGACAAACCTGGGCAAAGCAATGCGGCCTGCGTTTCAACTTTAGGTCAAGAGTCGGCGGCAATTAATGCGGTAGGATATTTCTTTTTCAACAAACGACCGTTCACGCACTAACCTAGGTATGGCCGCGATGCGGCCGAAGGCCGCTTGACTCCTAGGTCGCCGAGGTATCCTGGGGCACCGAGGCCTAAAAGCAGAGATCCGCGAAACTTATATATAAATCGATTCGTCAAAAAAGGAAATAAATATATACTTTTCAGTGTCTGGATAACCGCTTCATGACAATTATCGGTGCCTCCATCAGTCTTATTGTTGGGCTTGTTCTTTCCTACATTTATTGTTGGCAAACCGCCGCGACAAGTACCGGTCTGGTAATTATACTAATTAGCATAATGGCTTGGAACTCTCGTCAATTGGCTAAGACTATGGTTTTGAAGACGAAGGTTGATAGAACAGCTGAGGTAAGTTTCTTATCGAAGCTTTTGGGATGACTAGGAAGCAACTCGGGTTTTTGTTTTTCAAGCAAGCTATGAGCATAGCGCCCCGCCTTCTTCTTTTCGTTTGGTTCCTACTGTATTTCAAAATTTGGATGTAGTTTTGTGATCCAACGATTTTAAACGGATCATATCACAACAAAGCTTCACATAGCGCTGTACGGTTTTTCCCTATAGAAAAAGTTGCACAGTAAAGAAGTATTTCCATTTAAAGGGATGGAGCTTTTTGAAAACAAAAGCATTATTGCATGAGGAAAACACAATAAATGAAACAGATTTCCGGAATCGTAGATATTTTTCAGTTTGCAATTGAAATCTTCGAGCATGCTAAGACAATTCAACTACTGGCTGTTGAAGATTATTTTGTCAATAAGTACTGTCAACAGCAAAAATTGGCAACAGAGCTTCAAACGAAAGTAAGTCCCGTAAGAGAAACAAAACAGTTAGAGTCAAAAAAATAGATAACAGAGAGAAATAGGCAATAGAGAAAGAGAGCCATATGGTCAGAGAAAGAGATAGAGGAATTGAAAAAAGAAAAGGGTGGAAATAAGATTTTAAAACCTGTATGACTTTAAACAAAAAAGAAAAAAAGTAATTTGTATAAATTCTCCGTTTCGCCCCCTAGCTACTTACGGAGAAGAGAGAGAGAGAGAGAGAGAGAGCAATGAACTGAAATATTGAAGAGACAAAGAAGAAAGTTGGGTTGAAAGTACGAAACCTTTTGAATTCCAGCACGCTACTTAAATTCGCTCTTTAAGAACGAATTTTAACCAGAAAAGCATGAACATGGCAGAAAAAGTTTAGTTTACAAGCTAAGTACCCTAAGTTTAAAGGGACCGTCAGGGGCCTTTTCGGATTGGAAATGGACGGTATGCTAATCGAGTAATTTTAAATGAAATCATTTTTTCGAACACCGCTCCAGCCAACGGTCATGCGCAGAATGCTTGCCAAGTCTTCATTAGCATGCGATTCAGGAAAGGCCCCTGACGATCCCTTTAACAAGGGAACACTATTTGGAAATTTTAGAAGAAGAAGGCTGTAAGCAAAAAGTTTCATCATAGCAAAGAGGATAACAAATGTAGATGGTGGAAAAGGTTGCAACAATTGACCCAGAAACGAAGATAATGTATGTTAAATGACCCAGGCGCAGAATTATCGCTTTGTTCCGAATCAAGTAGCAGAAAATCCATAGGTCAACAGCAGCGGAGTTGGATATTTCGCTTGTTCTATGATGTTTATAGGGGAGGGTTTTTCCTACTAGGCATGGTTCTTCAGAGGCACTTTTATTGACACAGAGAAAAAGTGAGACAGAGATTGATACAAAAAGAGAGACAAATAGACGGGGTGACAGAGAGACACAAAGAACGCAAAGCAAGCAAGGGATAGAAAGATAGAGAAGAGATTTCAATCAACTTTTAGATAAACAAATATGAATCGGTCGTGTTCATGCTAACCACCTCATATATCATCATATCCGACTTTTTCTGTTTCCTTGTGAGCTCAATCGTAATCTACAATGGCGGAGTAACCTCCGCTAAAGGAGTAACTGCCGCCTCTACAGCCGGTTTCACAGGATGGTTTGTAGAATTTGTTTTTAAATTTTGAAATCGTATTTTAGGTCGGTGACTTTTGCAGCTCCTTTTCTCAACGACATGATTAAAGCCGCTTCCGCCGCAAAATCTCTGTTTTCTTTGGTTGGTGATGGAGGCGAAAACCTTGACGAAGGAGACAAACATGTAAGTTTGTTAAAGAAAATACAACAAAAAAACCAAATTTAGGAAATTAAAGGATCCCTGAATATTGAAAAAGTGTCGTTTGCTTACCCTTCCAGGCCTGATTTATTGGTGATTTCAAAATAACTGAAAACCCAATTTAAAATCGATTATTTTCAGGTCGCCCGTGATTTAACCCTCAGCGTAAACAAAGGACAAGCGATTGCACTGGTCGGACCCTCCGGGTGCGGCAAAAGTACAATTATTCAACTTTTGGAGAGATATTACTCCCCTGAAAGTGGGAAAATTGTAGGTTTAAATGTAATTATACTATTTTTTTAAAGTTTTCAAATAAAATTTTCTACAATTTTTTTTTTAGAAAGTTGACGGAAACAACATTGAAGTTCTCTCGTTGCGTCATCTGAGGAAGAATTTAGCTCTTGTTGGACAGGAACCCGTTCTTTTTAAAGGTTTGATTTTTCAAACAAAAGTTGTAGTTTGATCACTTTAGGGTCAATTTTTGAAAATATTGTTCTTGGTTACGAAGAAGAAGTTTCAATTGAGGATGTACGAAGAGTTGCTGAAATCGCGAATGCAACCAAGTTTATTGAAGCTTTTCCTCAGGCAAGTTGATTTTCATATCTCTCTGTCTCTGTCTCTCTCTGTCTCTCTCTCTCTCGTTGTTTATCTTTGCATAACTCTCTGTGGTGTCTCTCTACCTACGTCTCTGAATCTCTGCGTCATTTGGCTCACCCCGAATGTCTCCATGTTGCCATGTCTCTATGTGTCTCTGAGCTTCCGTATGTATCTCTCTGACACGATCTCTCTCTTTTTTCTTTTCAAGGTAATTTTTCAGGGCTATGAAACGGAAGTTGGCGAAAAAGGGAGCGCCCTTTCCGGGGGTCAAAAACAAAGAATCGCCATCGCCAGAGCCCTAATTCGAAACCCAAAAATTCTCCTCCTCGATGAAGCCACTTCAGCCTTAGATACTGAAAATGAAAAGGTAGTTTTTTTGTTCGAATTGTTTTAAAAGTGTATTTTAGAAAGTCCAAAAAGCCCTAAACGACGCAAGTACAGGGCGAACTTCGATATCAATTGCTCATCGCTTGAGCACAATCAGAAATTCCGATCGGTAACGGTTCTGACTTATGAAAATTTGTTTTGTTCAGAATCTATTTTATCGAAAATGGAAGTATGGTTGAATTTGGAACTCACGATGAATTAATCGAAGCGGCTGGAAAGTACGCAAAACTGGTTGAAGCTCAGGCACTAGCTACGGATTAGAAAGCGATTTTTTTGTAAAATAATAAACTTTATATAGATATACGTTCATTAACAAGCCTACAATTACTATATAAAATATGTCAATAACATGTCGCGGCGGGACCCAACACCGAAAAATCCATCAAATTAATAATCAAAACGCGTTTTGAAATTTCCGAAACTTTCCAGACAGAGTGCCTTTTAAATCTTTGTCGTGGCTTTCGCGTGGTACAATATTTTGTGACCGAACGTGAATCAGCTCGGTGACAGTTTTCTGTGTAATAAGGCAGGGAACACGGCCGTAGGCCAGGAATACGAAACTCTTTCATTCTTCTTTCCAATGTCCATCTTTTGGTTTTTAACGTCTTGATAGCGTTCGGGTGCATAACCACCCAGACTATCTGTTTTCAGCACTGATAACAAAGTTATTGTAAGCAGATTTGCGGTCGAATCGATAAGTTTCAACAATCTGCATCAGTGAAATTGGAAATTAAACTATTTTGAGCCTTTGAGTTTCGAATTCATAACCATGTTTCGGTTATTGTATATATTTCCACGGGAATTCAGATTAAAGCAATCTGGTTTTACCATATTTTATTTTAAACTTAAAACGAATGTTTTTGTAAAGCTTACGATCAATAATGTACTTCCATCGAAAAAAGTTCATAGTCTGCGATTTGGCATAATATTGGTCTAAAACCTTTCTATGTCTAAAAACCATATTCTGAAACAAGGGTCAAAAAAATTTTCCAAAATTAAAAAGTCGCTAAAATTAAAAAAAAACATATGTTTTCTTTAGAAAATTAAATTTTCAAATAGGTTGTTTTATTGGAAAACCACGATTCTTGTGAGATAAATATAAAAAACAGTCTAAAAATGGGGTTTTTTAAGGGTTTTGGCCTTTCACTAATATTGCCAGGAAAAAATGAGAATCCATGAATTTTTGGATTCCATAGGTTTTTAAATTGAAAACTATCGAAGATTTTAGCCCAAAAATACTGCGCCCCAAAAACGTCGAAAAAAGCGATATTTTCGAGTTTCAATAAGTGATTTATAGTATTTTTTGTCAATTTCCACAGCCTAGGAAATTTTTCGTTCTAATTATCAAAAATTTACACTTTAAAAATTAAAACATCGCCCACTTATGCGCTGCGTTGCGTGAAGTAATTGAATTCGCGAAATTTTCCCATTTTGTTTTTCAGCTTTTTTGGGAACCGTGAAAAGCGAACTAAAAAGCCTCTAACTACCCCCAAACATCCGCCTGTTGCCCATCGTCCGATCAAGATTTCTCCGAAAAACTCTATCAAAAGAGGATTGGCAAAAATCATTAAACTCCTACGGCCCTTATCTATGAAAGAAATGTTCGTCTCCCAGTTTCTGGATTGGTCGACATGATGTGCTCCGTGCTTTGATCGTCTGAACCGGCGATAAAAGAATTTATGTCTTCGACTGTGTTGGTTTTGCAGATATTTCTAAGAGTTCTCAGACTTTGTGTTTTGCGTCTGTGACTTTTGCATCTAGCATTTAGCCCTTTAACATTCATTATTTATTTTTCTTTAAAACTTCACTTGAGACCTAGACTTTTGAATTGATCTATTGGTCTTAATGATTTGATCAAATATTTGATGAAACTATCGGCAGACTCAATGATCGAGAACCGTCCTTCATACCAGAAACTACATTTTTCCTTTTTCAAAATTAATAAACTAAGTTTAAGACACAAGATTAAAAAAAAAAAGAAAACTACGATAATTTAGCTAACTTTGGTAAGCTTAGCACCCAAATTTTAACAAGGACGAACAAAGGGCGGGCTCGAAATATCAAAACTTTGATCGCAAAAAATTATCATTTTCGTTGCCCAGTCAGTAAAAAAAGCATTTTTTCAATTACCAGAAACAAAAAGGATTTTTCTGGCAATTGAACATTTGCCAGAAAATTTCAATTGTCAATTTCAGAAAAACGTCAAAATGCGATTTTCTAAAAACCTAACTAGGGAATGTTCCCAAGGGTTCCCCAGCCAATCCGGATGAGGCCCATACATATCGATAGAGAATTCAACGCTGATTAAGCCTGTGAAGTTCGTTTTTGCTTAATGACTTTAGTTTTCGTGTAATGATCGATTTTGTCTGTGGCATCGCCGACCAAAAGCCTTATGCGGCCTTAAAAGCCAGCAATTGGTAAACGCAAACATGACTTGGCGGCGTATTGGTAGAGTCCTCGCTTCATAAGAAAAAGGTCACGGGTTCGACACCCCTATGCTAATTTTTATTGCTTTTTTTGTAAAGCTAACCGTCTCACATGTGAGTAGGGGATCTTTTACAATTTTTAGTAATAAAAACCAATTTCACAAGAAATCCCCACATTGACAAATTTTTGCAATCCTCTAACAAAAATTGCAGTTTTAACGAAATATTTAACGTATCAATATGATGTTTCGAAAAGTGGAAGTCGATCGGTATAGCCAAGGGCTGCCCAAGAATTTTGTAAAAAGTCGAAAAATTTGTCAATGTGGGGAATCGTGTTTGAAATCTTGTGAAATCGGTTTTTATTACTGAAAATTGTAAAAGATCCCCTACTCACATGTGAGACGGTTAGCTTTACAAAAAAAGCAACAAAAAATTGGAATAGGGGTGTCGAACCCGTGACCTTTTTCTTATGAAGCGAGGACTCTACCTATACGCCGCCAAGTCATGTTTGCGTTTACCAATTGCTAGCTTTTAAGGCCGCACAAGGCTTTTGGTCGGCGATGCCACAGACAAAATCGATCATTACACGAAAACTAACGCCATTAAGCAAAAACGAACTTCACAGGCTTATTCAGCGTTGAATTCTCTATCGAGATGTATGGGCCTCATCCGGATTGGCTGGGGGACCCTTGGGAACATTCCCTAGTAAGTATAAAGTTCGACAATTTTTCGTGTTTTAGACTACTCCGACTTCTCAGGCTGTGATTCCAAAAAAATCTTTCACGTAGAATTTCACAAAGCTGTATTTGTAGAAATGTTTTAACAAATAGAATTCTATTTACAGCGGTGTTCAAAATGCACCTTTGGCACACTAAATAGAAATATTGTAGTATTAACACTAAATAGAAAAATTGTAGTATTCTGTGTTCTACGTCATAACGGAAATCATACCTTCAAAATGCAGATCGGAATTTTCCGAAAATTGTCGCTTTATGCAAACCAATGGTTTTGCGATCGCACTTTTATAGAAAGAGCGAAGACCGAAAGTATTTCACGCGGCGGCCAAACCATGCAAAACGGGGAATTGAAAAACAGTGACCAGCACTGTAGTACAACATTCGGAGCTGCTGAGGTCGAAATGACAACAGGGGCAGGTGATAGGACTACAGACTACGAAAGATGACTTTGGAAACTGTGTTTCGAAAATAGAACACCCTCACGCGCACACACGCACACATACACACACGCACAATCTTGTGCTAAACACAAAATCACGCTCACTTTCACGCTCAAACACCCGCGCACGCGCACGCTCAAGCTGAAACATACGCCCACGCTCAAAAAGAAGCTCACGCACATTGAAGTAAAAACAGGAAAACGTCATACAAAGATCAGATTAAACTTTAAAATTGGGCGAAGTTGTGCAAAATGGGGTAGATACTGATCTTAATTTGCAGAACGCGGCATTGGATCTGGTTTTTTGCTTTCTGGAACTCTTTCTGGTTGATTTTCTGAATGCAAACCTGATTTTTTCTTACATTTTCGCTAACTACGTGAAAACTTCATAAATCAATGACTTAAAAGTTTCAAAAACTTTTCCACTCGCGAATGGAGATGACAATGACCGAAATTTCGAAAAAGAATAGTTTTAAATTCCCCATACGTAGTAGGAGGGAGTGAACCTAAAATTATCAGTTTATTGTATACATTGTGAAAGAAAAAAAGGTAAAACGAAATGGGAAAGCCCAGACTGACCCTGCAATTAACATTAGCGCAGATACAGAAAGCTATATAATTATATCAGAATTGGTGTTTTCTATCTGTGTCTTCGCTTTTTGCGCACTGTCCTGCTTTTGTAACGGTCAAAAAATTATGTAAGTGCTTTAGGAATAATGCTTAACGCTCCTTAAACAAAACAATTTTGTTAATTAGTTCGTCTTTATCCATTATTTTCTTATCGGTGATGAATGTGTGTGTTTTAACAGTTTTTAGAGGGGTTTAATTTTCAAAAACAAGGCGTACGCAACTTTGGCTCATGTGAAAGATAAAAATCTGTTGATCAAAAAACTCTATACAACATGTGGTTCAAAATTCTCCGTTTTCGAGATTTCCGGCTTCAAAGTGCCCAAACCCGGCCGACCGTCTGCAGATTATGCGGATGGTCGCAACGCCTGCATGCATGATGTTTACAAGCCATTCTAATTTCGAAGTTGTTATTCTAATAGGACGAGATTACTCGGAAAATGAGGAGCGTTCCAGATATTTTAGCATAAATACTTAGTTTATTTTTCGACCGTACCCGATGAAAATGGAAATGAAAAGGTCCCTGACGGTCCCTTTAACGAAAACTTTGTCAGTTTGGAGGTCAACCCCAACTTTAGTGTCACAATGGGTTCAAGGTTTACCAGTCAATGTTTCAAGCATAGAACTGTCCATATTTTCCTAAGCTCAAGATTGGTCTCGCTCCGAGTAAAAAAGCTTTTGTATTTTTGGAGCAAAATGAGCAAAAAGAGTGTTTGAAGTTCTCTTTTATTCCCGCGCTCTCTCGCTGCCTTGCGCTCTCTCGATATCCTGTGCTCTCTCGCCTTTCTCTGCCGTGTTACCCTGCACCCATTGCATTGCGTATGACGCGATTCAAAAATGATTTTTTTAGAATCGCAAGAACGAATTCTATTCATTAAAGTTGTTTTTAAAAAGAATTGAAAATGCAAATTTTTTTAAGTAATTGATCTAGTAGGTAGGCTAAATAGACCCCCTGTTGGAAGCGAGTCAGTACGTGTCATTGAGAGGGCACAGTGTTTTCAGGTAGAAACAGTGTCTGAATCGTATTTCTTTATTAGAACTTGCGAAAAGGGCCAATATCTTTCGCACAATGGGAAACCAACTTTGAACAAACTTTAAATGATTCAGGAATAGAAATTCAGAAGTAAAAGTTCACCAAACATCACTTTTTTGGCATCATAATATCGCAAGTTCATGTTTTTGACCTATAAACGAATACCAAGTAGGAAAAAGCTTTGAATTTTACTTTGCTGTCACTGAAGTACTTCAATAAGTAGAAAAGTCAGCAGACTGAGCGCCTTGGCCCCATTTAAACGTCTTTTGGCCTCATAAAAATAAAGACAACGGTCTGTCGACACACTCTTTGTGATAGGCTCTTCCCGCGCCGAAAATGAAAACAGGGTATTTCCCTAACCCGCTCACGGCGTCGGCCCCGACGATCCTCCCCCGTTACTTCACAAAACCCTATAAAACAGGGCTTACCTCACTTGACGGATTCTTTCACACTTCTATTTCGACTCTCTCTCTCTCTCTCTAACTCTCTCTCTCTCTCTCTAACTCTCTCTTTCTCTCTCTCTCTCTCTAACTCTCTCTCTCTCTTTCTCTCTCTTTCTCTCTCTCTCTTTCTCTCTCTCTCTCTCTCTCTCTTTCTCTCTCTTTCTCTCTCTCTCTCTCTCTCTCTCTGTCTCTCTCTCTCTCTCTCTCTCTTGCTGACATCCGCAGTCTGAGTCATTTTTTATCCCTCTCCCCCTTTTTTTTATAACCATTTTACAAACATTTCTCCAAGATGTGCAACTGATCTGTAATCTGCTCGCTTACATTTTTCACATTTCCATATTATTCCAAATTTCAAATTCCATTCGTTTTCGTCGATTATTCATGGTCCACATTGAAAATTTTCTCCCCCACCCTTTTTTCTTTTCTTTTTTTCAACGTTTTCCTACCTTGCACAAACTATTTTGAAGTTCAGTATTAAAAACGATTTTTGGATGTCAATGATGTGAAATTTTTAGAGAAAAAGCAGAAAATTCAGCCGAAAATTATTACGTGACAGACACAAATCAATATCTTATCTTTTGTCAACATTCCCCATGGGCCATGATTTTGGCAATGCGGCGCATCTACTCCACAAAAAATTAATTTGAAAGGTTTTTAAAAATAGTTTGCTTCTGCAAACAATTTTCATTAATATTATTGTCATATATTATTATTATTTTGTTTCATATACCAAGGAATCTGGAATAAAGACAAAAAGCATTGCGATTAAATTTTTTTTTTGTGAATTTTTGTTTAGTTGGAGAGGAAAACACGAAAATGGCTCTGGGTCATATTATTCTCAATGGAGCGCACATGCTCGTAAAAAACGCTTCTGTAAAAAAACTGTTCTTTTATTATTTTGTTTGAACAAATATCATTTTGAACCTCTAGTTTACAATTTAAATTCTGAAAGTTTTTTTTGAACATTTAGAGGAGTTTCATAATTGAAATATTTTATGAATCTAACAAATTACAATTTTATTGAAAGCACCTAATTTGGACCCCCACTAAAAAATTCAAAAATTTAATTATTTGAGCTTTTTCGCATTGCTTTCTTGAAGCGCTTTTAGACACCAAACTTTTTCACTTCTTAATGTTTGTTTTGTAAATCGTGTTTTGTCGCTTAAAAACGATTTCCTTTTCTCGTCTTCTTTCTTACTCGTTTTTTCCTTTTCTGTGACGCGATGTTTATCCAGACGCCCATGAAAAGCTCAGAACGTTTCCCTGTTGACAGAAGCGTCCGAGAGTTCCATTCTCGCCTACTGTATTCTTTCTGTTGCCACCTTTTCTATTTTTGGTTTTATTTATCCATCTATACTTAGTTTTCTAAACAGATGCCCGACGTTTTTGTCTCTCTCTCTGTCTGGCTCTCTCTCTCTGTCTGGCTCTCTCTCTGTCTCTCTGTCTCTCTGTCTCTCTGTCTCTCTGTCTCTCTGTCTCTCTGTCTCTCTGTCTCTCTGTCTCTCTGTCTCTCTGTCTCTCTGTCTCTCTGTCTCTCTGTCTCTCTGTCTCTCTGTCTCTCTGTCTCTCTGTCTCTCTGTCTCTCTGTCTCTCTGTCTCTCTGTCTCTCTGTCTCTCTGTCTCCCTGTCTCCCTGTCTCTCTGTCTCTCTGTCTCTCTGTCTCTCTGTCTCTCTGTCTCTCTCTGTCTCTCTCTATGTCTCTGTATGTCTCTTTTGTAACAATTTCTGTTCACGATCTTTAAAGTCATTCCCAAGTGACCTTGTAGACTAAAAGGTAGCTTGGGCGGGCGAAGTCCTAAAAAATTTGATTGGCACTGCGCGAAGCTTTCACTGACCAAAAAGCGTTTGTGTTCATAAAGAACTCCTATTGAATCGATACACAAAAGAAGAAACTATTTGAATAGAGTGCTATCTAAAGTGGCATTTACAAATCTCTTAGTCATATCTTTTTGTTGCCAGTAACTCATTCGTCGTTTGGAAAAACGGAAGTACTCCGGTCGAGATCGAACTCTGGTCATGCGTTCCCTAGTAATCACCCATTTTCGTCAAAAATTTCGGTTTGCGGGCTGGCCCGCCACGTCAGAATCACACCAATGGTTTAAAGCAAAGTAAGTTAGTTTGATTGTCTGATCTTCGCTTTAGTATGCAAAATGCGTGGAAAACTTCCTCGTGTGAAACTTCTTCAAGTTTCGATTCCTTATCTTAGCATCTCTGTTTTTTGCATCAAATTTCGGAAATGTTCGTCTCACAACGCTGTGTAAAAGCAACAAAAA
Source organism: Oscheius myriophilus (assembly GCA_964057215.1). NCBI lineage: Eukaryota > Metazoa > Nematoda > Chromadorea > Rhabditida > Rhabditidae > Oscheius > Oscheius myriophilus. The sequence continues at coordinate 4,884,894 of OZ059903.1, read as the reverse complement.
CAGAACGACGTGGTCGTAAATCGGGACTTCCTCTTTAGGAGGCGGACAATAGGCACTCCAAAGCACAATCATTATGAGTCTCTCTTTCTCACTCTCACTCTCACTGTGTCTCTCTCTCTCTATCTCTGTTTGCCTTCCTTGATCTCACTCACTCCCTTTCACTCTACTGATTCTCACTGTAGCCCTTTGCCTCAATGTCAGTCTAAGTCTCTCCGACTTTCTCCATATCTCATTTTTCTTTCTATTTCTCTATCTCTACTTCTGTCTTTCTCAGATTTTTCTCCATCTCTCTTTTTACCTCTCTCTCTCTCGTTCTGTCATCTTTTCACTCTTTTGAATCTTCAAATTTACATCAATCTGTATCTAACTGTCCCTCGATTGCCTCCGTTTGAGTCTCTCTCTCTCTCTCTCTCTCTCTCTCTCTCTCTCTTTCTCTCTCTCTCTCTCTCTCTCTTTCTCGTTCTCTCTCCTTTTCTTGTCCCTCTCTGTCTTACTCGCTTCTTATCGTCATCTCTCCTTGCCTTTCTTTCACTCCTATGTCTCTTTTGGGCTCCACATCTCTATATCACTGTCGCTCTTCTGTATGTGCCCCTCATGACCTGCTTCATCCCTTCTCTCTCTCTCTCTCTCTCTCTCTCTCTCTCTTTCTATCTCTCTCTCTCTCTCTCACTTTCTCTCTCTGTCTTTATCTCTCCCTCAACCACTCTCTAAACCTTGCAAATGAGAGCAACGTAACCGGAATAACTTGATCTCCGATAACACCTCCACTCACAATAATCGAATCATGTTCCCATCTGAGGAACTGAAAATAGTTGTTTTTGGTCTCCGTTTCATGTATCATGCTCTCTTCGCCTCTTTTATGGGGGTTATGCAAAAAATGACGAACATTTCGAGTTTACCTCTCCACTAACATGCAAATTCTGATTTCCGGTGTGTTTTGGGCGTTAAAAACGAATTTCGGTCTCTTTTCCAGGACTGTTTGCAATTCACTCACCTCACCCCCTTATTATTCACATCCAGAACTCTTTTTGGCTTGTTCCTCCTATTTTACCATTCTGTTTATCTAAAATTTCAGAAACATGTCATCAGACGTCGAGGAAGTCGGAATCACCCAAAACTGGTTTACTCGCTTTGTCAACATCCTCATTTGTCGGTACGATTTTATGTTTTTTGAAATCTTTCAAAATTTAATTTTCAGAGGAGACCTTGCCCATGAGAAGTTGGATGCCCAACCTGTTGGCGTCAAAGATCTGGTAAAATTGGAATAGTAAAAACTTATGAAAATCTAATTTTAGTTCCGCTACAGTACCAAAAAGGACAAGATTTTGATTTTTATCGGACTAATTCTCGCTATTTTCGTCGGAATTCTGCAATCAACGACATGTATTGTTACAGGATACATCAGTAATCTCTACCTTATGAACAAAGATGTAAGTTGCCGCTTTTAGTTTTTTTTCGGTTTTCGACGCTGTCTCGAAATGAAGAATCGATATATAATTGGTTTTTTTGCCGATTTCGTTGCTTTTGAGGATACAGACGCTACTTTTTTCGAAAAAAAAATTCAGCTTTCCCAAGAAAGCTTTTTCTCTTGAAAACATTTGTTAGTGCCCTCTGCGACCTACGCCTCTGGGTAAGGGAGAAATTACCTGAAATTCTTTAACCTTTTTAAGTAGGGACCGCAGACCAAATATTAAAAATAAATTTTTGGATTTTTAATTTTGATATAACGCAAGATAAGTTCATAACTTAAACTTTTTCTTTTCACAGTTTGAAATTTCGTCCAAAACGAAGCGAGATATTCCACTTTGAATGCCCGAATTTGAACCCGATTTTTTGCATTGTCGCCGTGGTTGGGCGGGGTCTGTCTGACCGGGCACATGCTCTGCTAAACAACGGACATACTTACTGCCTGAATGCGGAATCCATCTGTTTAAGAGAATTTACATGTATGTATGTTTTAATTGGGGTTTTCATATTTTTCTCGTATTTTTGTACCAAATTTATCTCAGAAATAATAAAAATACAGGTTTAAATAGCCGTTTTCAAAAAGGCTCTGGATACGGTATTTGGCAATAGAGCGCGGATAGGCGCCAATTTTGTATGAACTTGTATATTTAAAATTAATTTGCGAGCGACTGCAAGGATGGAGATTTCTATACTCCTTCTTTAAATAAATCAAAAAATCCGAATTATCGGAAAATATAACGACATTGAGTGCTACGCGTCTGTATCTCACATAATCGACCAAAATGCAAAAAAGCATAGAAAGTAGTGGTTGGATTCGAACAACATATGAACACCCTAACGGTTATTTTTTAGAGTTTGCTGTTTTATAACAATCAAAACACTTCAAAGAACCGGAAGAATACCAAAAACATGCTACACATGCCTGCACACTTGAATAGGAGTGGTATAAACAACAAAATCCGCTGTAATTTTTTTGCGCAAGAACGAATTTTTGATTTTTGTTTTTAATTTCATTAAAATAGTTTTACTTCAAAGAAAATTGATTTGAGAATTCATGCTATCGCTATGGCTCGTAAGTAATGGTCAAAAATATCCAAAAACAGCGATTTTCGGCAAGATGCAGTCAACAATTTGTCAAAAGAGCACTTCCATTGGCTTTCTCATGCAATTTTACCCTATATTCTTTGCTTAAATAGTCGAAAAGGAGAAAAATGCGCGCGCGAGCATTGAAAACCATATTTTCTTACCATTTCGGATTGCCCCCGCCGGGGCCACCTCTGCGGTGCCTATTTTTAAGGCGTTTTCTATAGGCACTCAGTTTTAAGGAAGCTGCCAAAATGGTTACTTTGAACATCGATTATAAGTCTCCAAAATCAAGTAATATCAAAATTTATTTCTGTTTTTCTGGTAAACCAAATTTATCACTTTGATTTTCACTATACACTACTTGTGGTTGTTGTTTGTAAACAATCTTAACCTTTTAATAAAAAAACAGCCCCTGGCTTCTGAGTTTTAATTGCGTTTGCGGCGCGCGGCGTCTGCGTTGCGGCTCAGCAAACGGGAAAAATTCAGTTAAGCCCCCCACCCTAGTCTGGCCCCCCACGCTCGGTTTGCCCCCCCCCCCGTCAATGCAAATTTGGGAACGTCCGCAGGTGGGGGGCATAACTGAATTATGAATCCTGGGGGTATATCTGAATTCAGTTTCACGCCCCGCAAATGAAATGGGGAGCTTAACTAGTGTACCCGGAACTTCTTCAAATAAACCCCCCGTCTAATTCAATTATGCCCCCCATACGAACAACCCCCCCCCGCCCCCCATATAATTCAGTTATGCCCCCCATACGAACAATTCGTTAAATTTTAAACTCACACGTAAAGGTAATCAATCAATCAAAAATGCAAAAAATATGTAACTCAAATGAAGATGACTTAAAAAGGTCAAAAATATATGTAAGTAATTAAAATAGGTAAATTTTAAATCACATTAATCTAATTTTAACTTTAAAATAACAAAATTAAAACAAGATAACAAAACAAATTAAATTTATATTCAAAACCTAAAAATTGCGAATTTTGCTTCTTAGAATAAAGCATTGAACATTGGATACTCAGTGATGGGGGGCTTCAATGAATTTGCTGGGGTGCTTATCTGAATTACCTAATCAGCATCTGAAGTGTGGTGCGCAACTGAATTGTCTGGGGGGCCAAACCGAGCGGCTAATTTGGGGGGCGCAACTGAATTGACTGGGGGGGGGGGTTAACTGAATTTCTCCCGATCAGTCGCCAAATTTGAATCTTGCCGAAAAAGCCATTGTTAACCTATGCGGGTGGCAATCACGCGAGAGAGTTTTCGAAGTGCGGAGACGTAGACAAAAAAGACGCTTTTCCGCGGGAGGATGCAGATCCTCGTTTGAAAAAAAAAACTAAAGCGTCCCTTTAAAAATTACTGCTTTTAGCAAATCGGCAACAACTCCCTCTGGTGGTCCGTGTTCAACTGGTGCATCGCAGAAGGATGCCTCGCTTTGGTCATGATGGTCATCAGCTACCTCCAGGTACCTTAACTCTACCTTAACTACCTTAGCAGCCTTAACCTGAACTGTTCAACAAATGTTTTTAGTCCTACTTCCTTCTCTCCTCATGCACCAGAATTGTCCACCGCATCCGCAGTGAGTACGTCAAGGCTGTCCTGAGACAAGACGCAACCTGGTTTGAATCCAACGACGCCGGCCTCATCTCTGCCCAACTGAACAACAACATCGAACGGATTCAAGATGGAATTGCTGACAAGATAGGTCTCATCGTCAGAGGGTTCTCACTGTTCCTCTTCTCTGCTGTCTTTTCATTCATCGTCAACTGGAGGGTCACACTGGTGGCTTTTGGACTTGGACCTCTGGGAGCTATTACTATGGGACTCATGGCCAGGGTAAGAAAGCAGTCTCGGTCGCTTTTTTGAAAATGGCCGTATAGCGGCTTGGCCAAGGCTGTTTTCGATACCATGAATTTCAGTGTTCCGCCAAACCGATGAAGGAATCTTTGGATGCTACGAACGAAGCCGGCTCCATCGCTGAAGAATCCATTATGAATGTCAAGACTGTCGCAGCTTGTAATGGACAGGAAACTATGATCCAGGTAGGTGGACCCTGCACCCTTATAAGCCTGTGTAGCCTCTCCTGTCCGCGCCGTCTATGACTAATAGCTTTCCCTGCGGAACCCTGTAATCAAAACCGTTAACCTGCCAAAGGGAAAATCGTTTATAGCATACACTACTTCCACCTTAAAGGGACAGTAAGTCGGGTTTTACAACTTTGGCTAAATTAGGAGAGAAAAATTCGCTGATCATGAAAATGTATACGACTATGGGTCACAAATTTATACTCGTCGCCCAGCGAGCTTTCTTAGCCGGCAGCGGGAAACAAGCGGCTTTTTGTCTGCGTCTCCGCGACTTGCACACTATTTCGCGCGTTAGATGTGCAGGTCATCGAAACTTTAGGAAAGGTCAGTGGGCGAGCAGTATACCGTTTTCGAGAAAACAAGCTCTAAAGTCGCCGAAAACGGCCGACCGTCCGCAGATTGTGCGGATGGCCAGTACGCCCTGCGTGTCCGTCTTTTACAAAGCATGCTAATGTAAAGTATTCATTCTAATTTGATGAGATAGCTCAGGAAATGAGGAGGGTGCCAGACAGTTTAGCATAGTTGATTCGCACATTTCCCGACCGTATCCGATCGAAAACGAAATGAAAAACCCTCCTTACTGCCCCTTTAAAAGGCTCGTCAGGGTCCTTTGCCAAATTGCATGCTAATGAAGCTTGGCAAGCATTTTGCGCATGACCGTTGGCTGGACCGGTGTTCGAGAAAATGATTTCAATTGAAATCACTCGATTAGCAAACCATTCATTTCCAATCCGAAAAGGCCCCTGACGGTCCTTTCAACATTCTGGGGGAGGGGACATATTCTTGTTATTTTGCTTCCAGTCCGCGTTATTTGGATAGTAAACCGGTAAACTCAGAATGCTTGTAACTTTCCATTCATTAACCTGGATACCTTGTAACCTAGACAAATCGTTTCATGGACGCATTGTTATAACTAACACGCGTTGTAACCCTTTTTGAATTGGATGGCATCCAAATTTCTTCTTGTGCATCAATATGTACAGCGTCCGGTTTACAGTTCGCCTAGGTCAGAAGTCATCCAGGTTACTAAATGGAAAGTTACGAGTCGTCCTGGCGACAAATTGGTTGGTGTGAAACTCGTCTTTGGAAAACCAAGTGGTCCCACTCAGGTGTCGGACCAAGGGGACAATCTAAGGCCGCGTAGTAGCTCCTAGGCTTACGGTACTTATTATCTATCTAGGGTATAAATATAGTTATGGTCTGTTTCCAAAAACAGGGCACAGGAAGTTTAAAGGACGACCTGGTTCCGCCGCATTTAGCCAGAGCTTCTAGTGGCAGCCGCTCTAGGCGGCGGGTACTTACAGTCCTTTTTTCCTGTTGTGTTCCAAACTGTAATGTAGTTATTAGACCCGTCCGTTGGAACCAGACTATAACAACAAACAGGGTTACACAGCAAATTCAGGATAGCCGAAGGCTGACGAATTTAGAAGTTAAGGACCCGCACAGCAAAGCACACAGCAAAGCATAAATTTTTGTTTCGAATTTACAAAATTAAGCATTTCAGAAATACACCAACGTACTCAGCGAAAGTTTAAAGAAAACTATCAGACTGAGCTTCTTGAACGGTTTCTTCGAAGGACTCATGTTCTTTGAACTCTACGCATTCTTCGTCGCTGGAATTTTGTAACTTACCAGTGTAAAAATTTAAAAACTTTTATTCAGGTACGGAATTGTTGTCTACTACGAAAGCGCTCCTTTCGAACCTGGAACCATTCTTATGGCTGCTAATGCTACTCAGATGGGTGAGTTTGATTTCAAAGAAAAAAAACTTGGTTGTTTCAAAAGTAAACCGAAAAGTTTGGTTTAGGTGGTTACTTCCTCTCACTCTTGGGACCTCACATGATGGCTTTGCTGAAGGCTAGGGTAGCTGCGGCTGTCATTTATCAGACTATTGACAGGGTAGGTTTTCATGTATTTTCAGTGATACGAAAATTGGCTTAAGCACAAAATACAAATTAAAAATTTTTAAATATTACCACAATAATACAATTCACGAAAAAGGTCGGAAAATCAATAAAATATAGTCAAAACCGATTTTTGAGAGCGCCCTTTTACATGTCGAAAAACAGCGCTTCCAGTTTAACCGAAAGTTTGATTGTTTTTTTTTTGTTTTGAATGTGACAGCTTTATCAAACATTTTCACGATCGCTTGCGAAAACGCGCTCCAATGCTAAACAATTGGCCCACGGCCAATATCCAACAGAAGGTAACGATTTTCACCCGACACCTGCACATTTCTCTTTTTGTCTTCATTATTCACTTTATTTTAACAGAGAATTCCATTTTTTTAAGACAACAGAACAAAAAAAAATACTTAAGATATATACATTTTCAGACCCCTTCAATCGACCCCGCCTGCCAAAAGGGAGTCCCTATGAAAAACTGCCGCGGTCGCATCAAGTTCGACGATGTCCACTTCAAGTACCCATCCAGGTGTGAACTTTTCTAAGCAATTTCAAAGAAGCAAACTTCAGAGAAACAAAAATTCTCACCGGCTGTTCCTGGGAGGCTCAGGCTGGAGAGACCATCGCCTTTGTTGGACACAGTGGTTGTGGAAAAAGTACAAGCGTACGTTTTTGGAGTTACATTTCAGATTTTTGAAACAACTCTTCCATATATATGTAGATTTTATAATAAATTCATTTTTAGATTGGTCTTTTAACCCGACTCTACGACAAATGTGCTGGAAAAGTTACCGTCGATGGTATTCCAATTGAAGAGATTCAGCTCAGCGACCTGAGAAAGGTTGGGAAAAGACTCAAAACTTGAAAAATTTCAAAATTTTTCAGTCAATCGGAATTGTGCAACAGGAACCTTGCTTGTTTAACGGAACCATTAGAGAAAATATCATTTTGGGAAGAGGAATCACCAACGTCAAGGTTGAAGAGGCCTCCAGGATTGCAAATGCCCATGACTTCATTATGAAGCTGGAAAATGTGAGTTCATTGGCCTATTTATTTACTTAATTCAAAAACATAAAAATCAATTTCAATCAATCGATAATGTTTTAAGAATGTGGCGCGAGCGGTTGCGTCGCGTGTGCCGTTAAAGGGCTCGTAAGGGGCCTTTTCAGAATCGTATGCTAATGAAGACTTGGCAAGCATTTTGCGCACGGCCGTTGTCTGGAGCGGTGTTCATGAAAATGATTTCAATTGAAATGGGCCAATTTGCATACGGTTCATTTCCAATCTGAAAAGGCCCCTTACGGCCCCTTTAATAGTATTATTATGTCTTAATTTTAAAAAAAGAAACAGAGCAAAAATTCGGTTTCAGTCGATCGATAATTCGTAATCAATGCCCCCCGGTGCGAGCGTCGCGTTGCGCATCGGTAATCTTTCTGCTTTTTCGCTAAAAAGGTTTTTCAAACTGCCATGAGATATGATAATGTAAATTGATGTAACCGAGCAAGATCGATCGATAATCGATTCTACGATCAATAAAACTACATTTGCGGAATCTATGGGGATTCAATCGATAATTGTTCAGTCTAGGTGCAAATAATATAATTGTCTATTCTAGTAGCAAAAAATGACGTTTCTTGGAGAAATCAATCCATAACTGCTTATATTCTAGGAGCATTAAATCGATAATTTACTAAGCTAAGAGCAAAAAAAGCAATAACTGACGATTACAGGATAAATAAATCGATAATTGTCGATTAGTGATTTTTTTCGGCTTGCGTTGCGGTCGCGTTGCGCGCGTCAAAATTTTTCTTCCGCTTACGTAGCTCTCAATTTAAACATTAATATCCAATCGACAATCATGAAAGTGGCTTGAGCGGCTGCGTTGCGGTCGCTTCGCGTGCGAGAAATCCTGTTTTCGGAACAATACATAATTATTCACTTACGAGTGAATTTCTATATCTTAAATTCGATTTTCAGGGATATGACACCCTCCTTGGAGTAGGTGGAGTAGCTCTCTCCGGAGGCCAGAAACAGCGTATCGCCATTGCTCGAGCCATCGCAGCCGACCCCAAAATTCTGCTCCTCGACGAAGCCACTTCAGCTTTGGATACTGAAAGCGAAAGAGTTGTACAGGTACTGTAGGGATACTGTGAAGAATGTGAAATTTCGCTTTCAGCTGGCTTTGAACAAAGCTTCGCGAGGCCGAACTACCATCGTCATTGCTCACAGACTCAGTACTTTGAAGGATGTGAACAGAATCCATGTTTTAGATAAGGGAAAGGTTGTGGAAATTGGTGAGCTATTTGATTTTCACAAATATGGGTGTACTAGGATCCCATTTGGAGCTCATCGCAATGAAGGGACTGTACTCAACATTGGCAAAGGCTCAAGAAGTGGGACTCAACCAGCAGCCTCACCAGAGGCAGAGGAGAGATTCTGTGAGCTCGCTGTCACATCACGCTGTGTAAGTAGAGACAGAGGAAGAGAGAGAGAGAGAGAGAGAGAGAGAGAGAGAGAGACAGAGACAGAGACAGAGACAGAGAGAGAGACAGAGACAGAGACAGAGACAGAGACAGAGACAGAGACAGAGACAGAGACAGAGACAGAGACAGAGACAGAGACAGAGACAGAGACAGAGACAGAGACAGAGACAGAGACAGAGACAGAGACAGAGACAGAGACAGAGACAGAGAGACAGAGAGACAGAGAGACAGAGAGACAGAGAGACAGAGAGACAGTGAGACAGAGAGACAGAGAGACAGAGAGACAGAGAGACAGAGAGACAGAGAGACAGAGAGACAGAGAGACAGAGAGACAGAGAGACAGAGAGACAGAGAGACAGAGAGACAGAGAGACAGAGAGACAGAGAGACAGAGAGACAGAGAGACAGAGAGACAGAGAGACAGAGAGACAGAGAGACAGAGAGACAGAGAGACAGAGAGACAGAGAGACAGAGAGACAGAGAGACAGAGAGACAGAGAGACAGAGAGACAGAGAGACAGAGAGACAGAGAGACAGAGAGACAGAGAGACAGAGAGACAGAGAGACAGAGAGACAGAGAGACAGAGAGACAGAGAGACAGAGAGACAGAGAGACAGAGAGACAGAGAGACAGAGAGACAGAGAGACAGAGAGACAGAGAGACAGAGAGACAGAGAGACAGAGAGACAGAGAGACAGAGAGACAGAGAGACAGAGAGACAGAGAGACAGAGAGACAGAGAGACAGAGAGACAGAGAGACAGAGAGACAGAGAGACAGAGAGACAGAGAGACAGAGAGACAGAGAGACAGAGAGACAGAGAGACAGAGAGACAAAAACGACAGGTTTATAACATGAGAGAGACAAAACGAATGAGATTAACATGATAAGACAACAGTGTGAAAACACAAAGAGAGATGCAAAAAGAGCAGTTAAGTGGGATGATAACGAAAGAGAGAGAAATTTGACAAAAATACCTCTCTCTGTTTAAGAAAACCTTCAATGGGCGCCCCCTTCATCCGCTCCTCCGATCGTTCCTCAGTCGGAGAGAGGTCTTCCATCATCAGAAGCGCCAGTGGAGTCTCCGAAGAGTCCCTCCAGTTGGATAAATTCAGCAAAAAGGTTATAATTTACACTTTTGACTCAATCGATCAATAATTCAGGAAAAATCTCAAAACACCCTTTTCAAGCTCTACGGTTCCCCTCACGCAAAGTGGTTGAAAGTGGTTACCGTTTTGTGTTGCGTTCTTAGAGGACTGGAACTCCCTGCCTTCTCTTATCTCCAGATTCTTCCCTTCATGGCTTTGGAGAAAACTCCGGTATGCTTACCCTAAGGTCGTTAAGAAATTAAGGCTTTAGGACACTTACGGACCTTGGTTGCTCTACTCGTGCATTGCTTTTGCCGCCCTGGGAGTGTACTCACTGTTCTTCATTACAACAGCGGTAAGTTTGTTTTCAATGAAGATCTAGAATAGTCAATTTTTAAATATTTTTTTATTTAAAAATTTAGTTTTGAAAAATTCATTTCAAGTGTAGGCCTCACCAATCCTACTTCGCCTCTCGAGATCCGGTATGTTACGTACTGCATTTTCGGTCGCACGACAGTTTTAAAAAAAAATTTTTTTATGACCTGTTACATTAATTGTTGCCATTTTAAAACTTTATATTCCATAAGTCGTTAAAGTGTTTAAAAACCAGAACTCACCCTCGAGATCCGAAGTGTTGGTGTATTACGTACTTTAGTTTAGGTCGTGCGGTAGTTTTTTTTTTGAGTATGTTGACAGGATCCATGTTTGCAAAAGTTCATCTTGTTTACGAAAAACCAAAAGCAAACCATTTTTTTGCATTTTTTAATTTATGAAAATTGAAAAAAAGAAACATAAAACCGTAAAAAGAGAAATTTAGTGAAATCTGTAGTCCGTAGGAAAAAATACCGTACTTAAAAAAATGACGTGTAACTTTCAAAAAATAGTATGCAAATCGGCCAAATGAGGTTTAATTGCTGGGAATAGTTCTAAATTTAGGTTAAAACCTAAATTTAGAACTATTCCCAGCATGCATAAATTCCGTTTTCACACCGCTTGCTTAAAGGGACAGTAAGGGGGCTTTTTATTTCATTTTCGATCGGCTACGGTCGGAAATTATGCGAATTACCTATGCTAAATTGTCTCGCACCTTCTCGTGTCCAGCGCTCTCTCAGCCAATTGGCATGAAATTCGGCTCATTAGCATGCCTTGTAAATGCCGGACACGCAAGGCGTACTGCCCGTCTACAAATCTGTAGACGGAGACCCTTTTTTCGGAACTTTGGAGCGGATTTTCACAAAAACTGTAAATTTTTAACCCATAGTCATACATATTTTCATGATTAGCGAATTTTGTTCTCCTAATTGAGCCAATGTTGTAAAGCCCGTCTGACTGTCCCTTTAAAAAATGAAAAAGCTCCTTGATGGTTCTCTAATGCCAGTTTTAGGTCGGTTTTGGTGGATGGGCCGCCGAAAAAACTGTCAATGGCCTCCGAGTAGGCGTCCTTCGTTCCCTCCTCCACCGCGACGCCGCCTTCTACGATGAACCTAGAAGAAGCAACGCCGCTTGTGTATCAACCTTAGCTCTGAAGTCCACATCTATCAATGCGGTAATTTCATTCATTTTAAAGCAAAATTTTGACAAATTCCAGTGCCTGGACTACCGCTTCATGTTGATGTCCAACAACCTCATCAGTGTCGTTTTCTGTCTGGTCTTCACTTATGTCAACTACTGGCAAACTGGAATCACCAGCACCGTTCTCATCTGTATCTTCGTCGCATTCATGTCCTTCAACTCTCATCAGATTGACAAGACTATGAAAAGGAAGGGAAAGGTCGACTGTACTGCTGAGGTGAGAAAAAACGGCCTGTTTAACTCAAAATCCAAAAGCTTCTTAGAATTTACCTACCATCGGACACACAGGCAATAAAAAGCAATTTGCATAAAAATTGTCGTGTTAAATAGAAAGAGCGGATCCGACCCAAGGTCGTTAGTTTCGGTAGCTCGCGGGCTACTATTGTGCCTAGGGGTAGTTAAACATAGGGACCGCAAAGGCGGATTCGGCGGGGTTAGCCTGTAATGCTAAGAAAATATGGATTTAATGGCCTGCGAGCGTATTTTTACGATATGATTTATTTTAAAACGGAATACTATGTAAAATCACACGAGCAAAACGATGAAATAACTTAAAACGCAAAATTCAATCAATATTCAGGAGAAAAACGCTATTTTCTTCGTTTTGTGGCCATAATTTCCAAGTCAGGTTGGGAGCACTCAAGTGATCTTGACTTTTATGCTCAGTACTACATGTTACACAAAATAAACCAATAAAATAAAAAATCCATGCTCCCCGAAAAAAGTTGTCGCGATATTTCTACTTTGGCGGCCTATCTTTCGTCAACGGTAGCAGTGAAGTGCCCAAAATCCCTTTAGAAACCTTCTAAATACTGTTTGCCTTTACAAAAAATGAAAAAAACGAGCGAATAATCAAGAAAGTTGAAACAAATAGAGTTTTACAAAGTATCACTTTAAGCAAGATTTCAGTTCCCTCAGAAATACAAGCAAATTAAGTGCGCAGCACTTAAGAGACCACTTAGCTCTTTTTTTTATTTTTTAAGATAGAAAACGCATTTTCCATCCTCCCCATCGTTCACAATCTTTATTTAAAAATGGAATTTTAATCTTTTTACGGACAACTTTCGCGCTCCACTGCCAAAAGCGCGCTCCATTGTCAAATGCCGTATTTTGCCCAAGGCCATTTAAACGTGTATTTTTATCATGTTCGAGGTAAATCTTGTTTCATAAATACGAGAAAAATACGAAAAATCATTGCAATACATAAATACTTTCAAAATATTTCGAGAACAGTGATTTTACAATCAACGAACTTTGTGTCCGATGTTTAGCAGGAGCTGTGTCCTGGCTCAGACAGGCCCCTCCCAACCATGGCTCAAATGCAGAAACGAAACAAAATTTCGGCCATTCAAAGCGAGATCTCTCTCTTCGTTGTGAATGAAATTTCAAAGTGTAAAAAGAAAAAGTTTAAGTTAGAGTATTATCTGATGGAAAATTGACACTAAAAAGCGAAAAAATAATTTATATATTATGGTCTGCGGTCCCTAGTTAAACAGGAGGCGACGGCGCAAGGGTAAAGGCTTGCAAAACTATTGACCCATGTTCGAGTCCAGCATGCGACTGAGGGGGCGTGGCTTAGTTTTCTCGTCAAAAACAGGAAGGCAAAGTATGATGTTGCGCAGTGAGGCGGAACGGAGCGTGGCTTAGTTTTTACGTTCAAATACAAAAAGTCAAAGTATGATGTAGCGAATTTCGCCTGAAGGGGGCGTGGCCTAGTTTTTGTGGTAAAAATACTAAGAAGTCAAACTATGATGTTTTGTAGTGCGACTGGAAGGGGCGTGGCTTAGTTTTTTTCCATCAAAGCAATAAACAATGGAAAATTTCAGTTTGCCATCGAAATCTTCGAGCAAGCAAAAACAATTCAACTGCTCTCCGTTGAGAACTACTTTGCTGATCGCTACATCAAACAACAACAAGTCGCCGCTGCCCATGAAGCAAAGGCAGTTTTGTTTAAACTTCTAAATTATAATTCATTTTCAGTTGAACAAACTTCAATCGCTCGTCTTCATGATGACCCTCTCATACGTCTTTATCTCCGACTTCTTCTGCTTCTTTGTCGGTGCCTCGGGCATATACAGGGGAGACGCCACCTCAGCTCAGGGAGTGATCGCCGCCTTCACTGCTAACTTTGCTGGATGGTTTGTAAACTTGTAAAATACAAAGTTATATTGATTTAGGTCCGTAATTTTCGCCTCTCCCACCTTCAACGACATGGTGAAGGCAGCTTCCGCAGCCAGGTCTCTGTTCTCGTTGATTGGAACCGAGACTGACAACATTGACGATGGCCTTCTTCCCGTAATACAAAATAATTTACACAAAAATTGTTTTTTAGGAACTGGAGGGTTCTCTGAATGTGGAGAAAGTTACATTCGCTTATCCTTCTCGTCCGGATGTTAAGGTTGGTAAAGTCTATTTCCAACGAAAGGTTTTTCGCTATTCAACGACTTTGAAATCCAGTCGTATTTATCCACTATTGCTTTGAAACATTAGCGTGAACATCAGAAAAATATGCGAAATAGCACTGTAACAGAAGAGTGCGCAGACATTTGATTGCTCGCGGCGGGACCAAATGTACCTAGTCCTTTAGGAAAATCCCATTTTCCTTGTCACTTTTTTGGAAACGCACTATAAACCAAATTTTGGGAATCAATTCTCAACATTTATCACTTTTCCGGAAAAGCACTTTCTACGCGGAGCAAAAACGGCTGGCGGGGCAAAACGCGGGCATTAATTCACATCATAAAGTTCAGGAAAACAAATTTAGTAAACACAACGCGATTCAGTAAAGTCTGGATTTCAAACTCCAATTTCCATAAACCAATTTATTCTTTTTCCGCGGCATATTTTCCAGACAAACACGCACAAAAATGTTCCTGGGTATATTATTCCAAATAAACACAGTTATGGACGTCAAAAACTGCCCACCTCGGGGGAACGTATTTCGTCTCACGTTTAATTGCATACTGACTGAGACCGAATTTCTCGTGTAAAATTAACAAGCGTCTTTGGCAAATTTTGAAAATGAAAATTCGTTCAATAGGGTCCTAGACACTCTATTTGTAAGATTCGAGCAGACAGAACAGATATAAAAACATACATATTACATCAATTTTAAGTCCCAGAAACATCGAAATTAGCGAAAACTCGGATTAAAAACCGAAATTTACTTAAATCAAAGAAAGAAAGAAAGAAAAAGCCATTGTTGTGAAAATCGCGTTTGAAAAAATCAGCCTAACTGGTGATTTGTGATTTTGTTACCATTTTTTCTGAAACATTAACCACCACTGTTATTTTGTTTTTATCTGTGAAGTTCCTTTGACAAAAAATCAACAAAAAATCGCAGGACGGATTCGAACCTGGATCGCTAGATTGGCAACCGAGCACACAGCCACTCGGCCACCAGGGCCAGCTTTCTAAATTTTTCGCTAAATGTGACGGCAGTTCCGTAGAAAAATCAATAAACTTTAAACCATTGTCAAGAACTGCATCAGAAACAACTTTTATTCTTCAGATTTAATGAGTTACCTCTCCCGGTGAGTTTCTGTCGTGGTGTTTGTCTTGTAGCTTTTTTATATTTAAAAACAGCTTACACGAATTCATGCCTATTTATAAAGTTGAAAATTTCGTTTAGGTCGCCCGTGCCCTCAACCTCCGCGCCGGCAAGGGCCAAGCTATCGCCCTCGTTGGAGCCTCCGGTTGTGGTAAAAGTACAATAATTCAACTACTCGAACGCTTCTACTCCCCCGACAATGGCCAAATTGTTTGCAATTGTTTGTGTGAAGAAATGGAAAGTCCTGTTTTCAGAAAATTGACGCCCATAACATTCTCGACGTCTCTCTACGTCACCTGCGCAGCAATATTGCCCTAGTTGGCCAGGAACCCGTTCTTTTCAGAGGTTCTTCAAAAGACTTGGAATTAAAATTGGAAATTCAGGTTCAATCTACGAAAATATTGTTCTTGGCTGTGAAGGAGAAGTGTCAATTGAGGACGTGAAAAGGGTTGCTGAAATTGCGAATGCTACGAAATTCATTGAAGCATTCCCTTCGGTAAGCAAAAAATCAACTGGCGCGCATAGAAAACAGCGTGCAGTGCAATCGCTGTTTTGTAAACAGCGTGCAGTGTAGTCCTTGTTTTGTAAACAGCATGCAATGCACTCGGTGTTTTGTAAATGGTGCGCAGTGCACGCGTTGTTTCGTGATTTGCACTTGCTCTTTTGCATCGTGATTTGCACTTGCTCTTTTGTAAACAGCATGCAGTGCTCTAGCACAGTGCACTCCCTAAATTGTAAACAGCGTGCGTTACAATCGCTGTTTTTGCGCTCGGTTTTTTGTAAACAACGTGCTGCTATTTTATAAACAGCAGACACTCCGGTTGGTAAACAGCGAGCGTTCTTTTATGTTCAAGCACAAAAATCTCAAAACCAATAATGAGTGTTGTAAACACTGGTCATGTTTTTTTTGTAAACAGCGGGCAACGATCGTTATTGAAGTTGTTTTTCCTGCAATATTTACGTTGTTCTTCTTCAAATTCAATGTATGCAAAATTGCCACTGACGTGTCGCCTTGTAATCGTCGGACGCGATAATTTGAAACGGGCGCGCCGACTTGTAAACGTCAGGCATGTGGAATAACGTAAAAACAGGAACAATTGAGTATCAAAAAGAAAAATTCATTGAGTTTTTGGCGTGAACAGAGGACAAAATTGGAACTTCGTAAACATTATGCATTGGGCTGATTCTTGTAAACGTAAAGCTTGTAAACGTAAAGCCCCAATGCGCACTCTCTTGTAAATAGAGGGCGTTGCAAATTTGAAAAATATATTTAAGGGTTACGACACTGACGTTGGAGAAAAAGGAAGAGCCCTTTCCGGAGGTCAAAAACAGAGAATAGCTATCGCCAGAGCCCTCGTCAGAGACCCCAAAATTTTACTACTAGATGAAGCCACTTCCGCCTTAGATACTGAAAGTGAAAAGGTACATTTTAACAAAATTATAAAAAAAACATTGTTTAGAAAGTACAAAAAGCATTGAACGATGCCAGTACAGGCAGGACTTCTATATCAATCGCCCATCGATTGAGTACAATTAGAAACGCTGATAGGTAATTTTCTGGTAAATTTGAATTCAATACAAACTTTAGAATATACTTTATTGAAAATGGAGGAGTTGTTGAGTACGGCACTCACGACGAATTAATTGAAGCTGATGGAAAGTACGCGAGACTTGTCGAAGCTCAAGCATTGGAGACCGAATGACACTAATTATACTAATTAACATGTTAATAACTGCTTCGTTACGGATAATAAAAGTTTTGCTTTATTAGATTTGTCTTTGTACTATCATCACTCACCTGTCATACAAAAGTTTTTTGAACACAACGACAGTTGATTTTTATGGCTTCGGCACGAACGTGGTTTTTTCAAACGAGTTTTTTGTCATTGAATAGGGAAAATCAAATACACTCACTCACTCACTCACTCACTCACTCACTCACTCACTCACTCACTCACTCACTCACTCACTCACTCACTCACTCACTCACTCACTCACTCACTCACTCACTCACTCACTCAAATTTCTTCTAGCAGTGACTTTAGTATGAAAACGTTAGGGTCCCAGCACGAATGTACCGAATAGAGGCTAATCTTATTCCTGCGGTTGCAACTCAAACCCGTACAAAAGTGAAAACGTCCCGAACATATGTATTTGCCAGCCGGTCATCTTTAAACTTACCTGGCTGGGAGTTTCGCCGCGATCATGAAGGCGGCGGCTCCATGGTGGGGCTGATCCATTGCACTTTCGGATCGGTTGACCCGTGAGGCGTTAACAAAATTGTTCACTCTGCCGTAACGATTAGGTTAAGGTTTCCGTGGAGGAACAACCAAATCTGCGTGGACTTCGAAATTCCGTCAAATGCATAACCGCACGTTCCGTTAGACGAGAATCACGTGAACGTTGTCTATCATTTCACACGTTGTCTATCATTTCATTCATTCTTTACCTCTTCTCGCTACGATGCGGTTGGTCGATGCTGGAGAAGACGACGGGACGCCTTCCCTCCTCGCCATTTGGTTCCTCCTTCCTCTAATATCGAAAAATGTGAGTAGTTTCTCTGTCTCTGTTTCTGTCTCTGTCTCTGTCTCTGTCTCTCTGTCTCTCTGTCTCTCTGTCTCTCTGTCTCTCTGTCTCTCTGTCTCTCTGTCTCTCTGTCTCTCTGTCTCTCTGTCTCTCTGTCTCTCTGTCTCTCTGTCTCTCTGTCTCTCTGTCTCTCTGTCTCTCTGTCTCTCTGTCTCTCTGTCTCTCTGTCTCTCTGTCTCTCTGTCTCTCTGTCTCTCTGTCTCTCTGTCTCTCTGTCTCTCTGTCTCTCTGTCTCTCTGTCTCTCTGTCTCTCTGTCTCTCTGTCTCTCTGTCTCTCTGTCTCTCTGTCTCTCTGTCTCTCTGTCTCTCTGTCTCTCTGTCTCTCTGTCTCTCTGTCTCTCTGTCTCTTTCTCTCTCTGTCTCTATGTCTCTCTGTCTCTCTGTCTCTCTGTCTCTCTGTCTCTCTGTCTCTCTGTCTCTCTGTCTCTCTGTCTCTCTGTCTCTCTGTCTCTCTGTCTCTCTGTCTCTCTGTCTCTCTGTCTCTCTGTCTCTCTGTCTCTTTGTCTCTCTGTCTCTATGTCTCTCTGTCTCTCTGTCTCTCTGTCTCTCTGTCTCTCTGTCTGTCTGTCTCTCTGTCTGTCTGTCTCTCTGTCTCCCTGTCTCCCTGTCTCTCTGTCTCTCTGTCTCTCTGTCTCTCTGTCTCTCTGTCTCTCTGTCTCTCTGTCTCTCTGTCTCTCTGTCTCTCTGTCTCTCTGTCTCTCTGTCTCTCTGTCTCTCTGTCTCTCTGTCTCTCTGTCTCTCTGTCTCTCTGTCTCTCTGTCTCTCTGTCTCTCTGTCTCTCTGTCTCTCTGTCTCTCTGTCTCTCTGTCTCTCTGTCTCTCTGTCTCTCTGTCTCTCTGTCTCTCTGTCTCTCTCTTTATCTCACCTCTGTTGGTTTAGCTTGACGCCCGAGCTTTCTTGAACATGTCGGCCACGTGTCGGAGGATGAAATCCCTGTGCCAGTCCATCACAGTGGACTACGAGTTGGACTGCCACGTAGTCTTCAATCTCATGAGTGTTGCGGTGTATTGGACAAAGGCCGGTGGATACACACTTTCTACACCGAGCTGACCAAATTTCATCCATCCAAATTTCCAAATTTGCCATCCAAATTTCCAATTTGGTGGCCACGAGCGATGAATTGAAGCAATTCGACAAAGAAGGGGATGAAAAAGCCATAGACTATTGCATCACAACGATCGACGACAAAGTGCTGAAGATTGGATGCTGGGATCTCGACCCCACCTGCGTCAGCATCAGCCACAACGACGACTACGAATAATAGATAAGAAATCAGTTGCTGTTTAGAAATAAAGTTAAAATCGAAAACATTGTTGTTTTTCCTGGGTTTACTTTTGTTGTAGTATTAGAAGTGCAAATCCGTTTTTCGTATGATGGTGTCACTGTTTTTTTCTGATTGTGTCGTATAAAGGGACCATCAGAGAACTTTTCGAAACAACTACGCCAAGCCAATTTTCATAAACCGTTCGAAGAAAAGCTTGCTCACCACACACGCACACACACACGCACACACACACACACACACACACACACACAAAATTTCTCTTTCTCGCGTAACACCAACAATGTACATAGAAGTTATCAATCGCAACTGTGAAAATACAGTTTTGGCATTAACCGGAGAAATTATGCTCTCTGAGATAAAAATGGAAGAGATTGATTACATGGTGCCGTAGCGAAGACGCGGACACACATCTTTCAGAACACGAAGGTTGCCGCAAAGCGAAGGAGACACCGCAAGCAGCGAGACACAGCAAGCAGCGTCTATGTGGCCTCGAGCAAACTGAAAATCACGATGTGAAATTGAATTCTCAGGTGTTAAAACCTGTAAAAAGTCGTTCCATCGGGCCTTGTCACGCTGTTCCGTGGGAGGTAGGACATTGCTCAGGAGGACCGCTCCAAAATCACGGAAGATGGCCTTCAGATTGTCTTGGCCGGCTGGGCAGGAACGGGAATCGTAACAACCCTTAAGACGACTGTAGCCATCGGCTTGAAAATAGTATGGGTTGATTGATTCAAGAGAGCAAAAAAATTTGCCGCCAGCAGGGGTCGAACCTGCGACCTTGGGCTTATTAGACCCACGCTCTAACCGACTGAGCTATGGCGGCCACGTCTGTAAGCTGCGGCCGTCGTGTTAATTACACTAACGGCGGCTGCCTATCGCGGCTGGCCGGGACCACCAGCGACGATTATCTTTGAAAAAATCGATAAACTCACATCGTAAACAACGAAAGCGGTAGATTTCCTCTCAGGGTCGATCACAACGTTGTCATCGGAAGAGAAGGGTTTGTTCGGCATCGGTCAGATCGATCAGTTCCCTTCCTTGGGAACCGGAGAATTCAACAGAAACGGCCCATTTTTTTCGGTTGATGAAAAATCGTTCGGCCCCCAAAAATTTGGCTCTTTTTTGCTGTTGCTCGTTCGCTACCTCTTTTTATTTATCTCTTCTCTCTCTCTCTCTCTCTCTCTCTCTCTCCCTGTTTTTTTTCTTCTAAAACTATATTTAAAATTCATTTATTAATGTACATAAGGCAGGACAGATCATGGCTGACTAGGTTTCACAATGGCAATTAATTCTCTACTTGAGCATATTCTCTCTTTCAGGCATAGGCGGAGGATCTTTGGCTATGAATGACAAAATAACTGGAATAATGGCAATCCCGTGTGCCAATCCCAGTGTGGCTACTAAACAAACCGTTTTGGCAAAAGCTACAATTATATAAACAGGGACGAAAAATAAGGGAATCATACAGAGAAGGGTGGAGAGGGAGGCCTGAAAAGAATATTAAAATGGTGTAAAATTGAGAAAATTTTACCTCCACCATAGGTCTCCCAACTGATGCCAAAATTCGCGTTATTCGTTGTTCAACGGGCATTTGGTCGTTTCTTTCCAGATGGAAGTGGTAACACACGTGGGCACTGAAAATATCGTTAGTTTGGTGAAAAAAATGTTAAAAACAAAAAAATCAATCACGAAAATTCGCTGATTTCTCACCTTTTTGTTTTTTAACCATTTCTAAACAAACTATGAGTAATACAATTTTCTGCTGTGGGCGGCCGAAGGCCGCGAGAAGAGCCAGGAGTGAGGACCGCCGAAGGCGGGCCGTTGCTCCTGGTGAGTAATACAATTGAATTGTTACAATTGTTTGCTATTGACAAAATTATGGTGAATCGCTTGAAAAACGTGTGGAGTTTTACAAATGTCAATAAAATGTTCAAAAAACGCAAAAAATGAAAAATAAATATTAAAAAAAAACATTTTTTGAGCATTTTTGTTTTCTCCGATTATTTTGAATACTACGAGTAATCAATTTTATTAAACGTATGTATAGAAAAAGTTGTGCCCAAATTTCGTAAAACAGTTGGTTGACTTTAAAAAATGCCTGCCAAAAATCGAAAAATGCGAGAAACTGCAAAAACCTGTTTTATTTAAATTTACGACTTCAATTGTTCAGAAACAAGATATTTTTCATGTTTTGGCATATAAATATATTTTTTAAGTACAAGAATCAAAAACTGGTCTGTATTTGAAATTTGGAACATTTTGAGCTGAGTTACAGTAACTATGGGGAATACTACCGTAACCTGGGATAAAAAAAATTCGGGACAAAAGCAATTTTTGCTACTTTATGCGGTGTGATTGTGAGATTAAACATGTAAAAAAGACATAATTGAATAAAAAGCCCAAATTTGTTAAAAACAGGAGAGAAAATGAAGCAGTTGCCCGAAGGTTTTGCTATGGAACGCACCTTTTTTCTTTTTTTCTCTTTTTTTTTAACCTTTTTTTCTCGAATTAATGCGGAGTGGAGTTCAAATTGGGTTCAACTTTCAAACTTAGGTTTTTTTTTCCTGATAAGTAGTGAACAAAATTGGGAAAATGCACAGAGAGTAACAGAAATGCACAAACAGTAACAAAATGGAGCGCCATGACAAATCGAATGTAGCGCTTCCAAAAAAAAAGGCGCTCCAGAATTTCGCTTTTTCACCCAAAATGTTTACTTTCCAGAAGCCAAAGCCCCGCTGCGCGGGTCTTCGCCTTCTGCGTTCGGCGGCCTTCGGCCGCCTCAATCTGTGAAGCTGCTCATGTAGGCGGCCTGCTGCCGCATAGAAACGCAGCCTTCGGCTGCTTATGTGGGCGGCATGCGGCCGCTTGGGTACGCAGCCTTTGGCTGATCATGTAGGCGGCCTGCGGCCGCTTAGGTACGCAGCCTTCGGCTGCGTGTGTGAGCGGCCTGCGGTGGCTTAGGTACGCAGCCTTCGGCTGCTCATGTAGGCGGCCTTCAGCCGCTCCTGTATGCAGCTTGCGACCGGTTTATTCTATTCGTTTCAATAAAAAGTTCCCCATGGTCGTGTTGGGGGAAATGACGGGGTGTACCTATCCGCATATTACGTTGCGCTGCTAACCAACAAAGGGAAACCCTCTAATGTTATAAAGGATTTTTGGCCTATCCCAAATTGTTTGATTTAAGAGAGTGAATGTGTTCAAAAATATCCCTTTGAAAAAACTGCAATTTCCAAAAGAAAATAGAAATTACCTGAAATCCACACTGAATCCAATAGCCATCAAAACGTTAATCATAGTTACTGGGTCTAAGTCCTGACCCCATATTGATAACCATCCGAGAAGTGCTGAAAAATTGCATTTTACTACATAAAAACAGTTTTGTAACGTTAAAATTATAAAAATGTAAACTTACAGTAAGAAATAGACAACATTGATAAAGTTGCGAGCGTGGTTCCAATCACACTCGGAATGAACAGGGCGCAAGCGACAACCATGCTCAAAAACGTTAGTAGCACTGCTTTAATCAGCTCTTTCTGAAAATACCTTAATTATGCCTTTAAAAAAACCGAAAATACCTTAACAGTGATAATTAAATCATAAATCGTTGCTTCATAGTCGAATAAAGTGACCCCGAGTTCCGGATACTCGTCGATTATTGCGCGCGCCATATCGATTCGTTCAGCTCGTACATTCCAGTCGACGCTTCCTAAGAACCAATTAAATAATTAAGTTTTAAATTTTTGGCCAACCTTTGCAAACAACCATGAAGTTTGTTCCGTCGACGGATATGTGACCGCTGAAAAACATGGAATTTTACAATAGTTTATACACGTTCACACGTTCACATGTTAACACATTCACGCATAAATTTTTGTACACGTTCACTTATTTTAATGTACGCACATTCACACGTTGCCACATTTTCTCGTACACACGCTTACACTCTCACACTTTCAGGCTATCAGAATTTCATCCATTCACACTTTCATGTATTCTCACAACCACACGTTTACACCTTCACTCGGTACACATCCTTTATAACATTAGAGGGTTGTCATTCTGTCCGTTAGCAGCGCAACGTTTTATGCGGAGAGGTACACCCCTTCATTTCCCCCCCACACGACCATGGGGAACATTTCATTGGAATCGGTAGAAAAAAGCGGCCGCAGGCTGCATACATGAACGGCCGCAGGCTGCATACATGAGCGGCCGAAGGCCGCCTATTTGAGCAGCCGAAGTCTGTGTTACTTAGCGGCCGCAGGCCGCGATCACAGATTGAGGCGGCTGAAGGCCTCCGAACCCAGAAGGCGAAGAGCCGCGCAGCGGGGCTTTGGCTTCTGGTATTTACACATTAACAGGTCCACTCTCACCTTTTTCACACGCATTCCACACGTTCACATGTTAATGTTTGCACTTTTTCGAACAATTGTACTTTCTCATGTTCCTGCGTTCAATTTTTTCACGTCCACACTTTCACACGTTTATACATTTACGCATGCTGATTTTGACACTATCACACGTTCACATTTTTGCAGAAGCACTTAAACGCGCACGCATTATCATGTGCACACATTCAAACATTTACACGTTCCCACATTCACTCAAAAGTTCTAACGTCACATATTCAAATTTTCATATGATCACACATTCACACGTTTGCATATTCCCATGTTACATGCTCACGTTGGAACAATCTCACGATGCATGTTTACACGTTAAAAAAACTTTCACGTTAACACATTTCACGCGTAAGCATGCACCTACATCCTCATTTAATCCTTTTCGTGCGGTTTTTTCACACGTTCACACATTTCCAAATTCCTCATTCACACCTTCAAACGTTCATACATATATACGCTCATACGTTAAGGTTTCACACATTCACGCATTTCAACATTCACACTTTTACACGTCCACACATTCTCATGTTCATACATTTTCACGTTAACACGTTTACACACAAACACCATCCCACTCTAATTTGCGCTAGGTTGCAGGTTGACACATGGTCACGTTAGCACGTTCTTACATTACAACATTCGCACGTTCACGCGTTCACACGTTTGAAAAACTAACACGCACGCTCACGCTTCATACTCACGCACCAATTCCACCTACCTGTCATTACTCAATTTCAGAATCGTGTTCTTGGCTACCATCCTTTCTGTCAAGTAATCCGGCAGCCCTTCATAGCTCAGTGTCACATTGTTAGATTCTTGTTTCTGAACATACATTTTTTTCAAATTTAAGAAAATTTTACCTCGAGATAGTCCCTAAAGATGAATTGACTCCTCTCCCTTCCATAGCAATGAGGCTGATTCTCGAGTTTGCTTACCAAAGCTAATAACTCATTCATTCCTTTTGTGTCATTAGCTTGAGGCACTGTTGAGGTTATGAAGTTGGCCGGGGCATACTGTAACCGAGAATTGCGCTGTTAAAAAGGGAAATTTGAAAGGTGATTCCATTCGAAGTTTAAAAACGAACCTCACTTTGGATTTGTTCAAATCGCCTCAGGGCAATCATTAAATCAGAATCGTAGGGGAAAGTCTTCGATGGGTCGAAAGATGGAACCAATTTACGGACTCCTACTGTAGCAGAAACAAAAAGAAGGATTGTGAAGACGAGTACCGTAACCCTGCCGAGAGGGGATAGAAGGGTTCGGGTGTAGCGGAGCCAACTCCACTCTACACAGCGGCTGAAACTAGGGTTGGATGGGTTAAATTCAGGCTTACGCTGATTTCAACTTCGATTTGAGGTCGTTTTTCTCTTCATAGTGGAGGATCATCATGGGAACGAAGACGAGGAACTCAAAGACAAAGTCGAGGAGAACTGCGATGGAGGTGCAGAGACAGAAACCGGCCATCTGAATCGAATTGAATGAAATATGAAAGTCCTCGGAGCGTTTATAGGGGGCGTGTGTGCATGTAAACGTGTGAATGTGTGGAAAAAATTACAAATTATAAATAAGTATGTGTGAACAAGTGCACATTACTACGTGTGAATGTGAACGGGTAAAGCTGTGCTTCTTTAAACGTTTGTGTAAACGTGTATAAGTGAACGTTCGTGTGAACGTGTGAGTGCGCAGAAATGGAATCCTATGAATGTGAAAGTGTGCATGTGTGAACGTGTGAACTTTGCGACATTGCACACTTCGGTCATCCTGTAGTTACAGAACGAAAAACTTCTGTAACAACCAAAAAGCTGCTTCATATAATATGTTCGTCAAAAAAAATTTCACGCGTTACAACAAGTTCACAGTTTTCAAACAAATTCACATTACGCATTCCTGCGTCCTAAAATTCTCAACATAAAACTTTAGGTGAACTTTTTACACGTTCATGCACCAGTTTAAACAAAAAAAAATGGTTTTCAAATATATCAAAGTTTTTTATCCTCGACTTCGACTTCTCTTTACAAACGTTAGAAATTTTCAGTCATGACAAAGAGAAACTATTTTTGATAAGAAACTATGTACTAATTTTCAGAAACCGGCCATCTAAATTGAATTGAATGAATTCACGAATGAATGCGAACGTGTAAAAGTGTGAATTTGGGAACTTAGGAAGGTGTAAATCTGCGTATCCTTGAACGCGTATGTTTATAAACGTGTGAATATTAAAATGTGTCAATGTGATTCAAATTGATGCTTAAAGCAATATACGCCTTCCTCATTGTCAGTAAAATTCAGTATTTAAGTGTACAAAAGAATAACTCGCTGTCTTACGTCACTCGCTGTACAGGAAAGCGCAAATCGGACTTGAAACATAAAAGTCGCTTTCCTAAGCTGAACAATGTGAAGCGACTGACAAAAAAGAACGATTTGAAAAAGGTTAAAGCCACAAATTTCGGGTTTATCTACCTGGGGAGTTGGAGAAGTGATCCCAATTCCAAAAGCCATTGCATTCGTGGCAGAAGTTATCAACATCGACGGTCCAATTTCGTGAATAACCGCAGCAAATCTCCGTCTCTTCGATGCTTCATTGGCCCTTCTCCGCCAGCAGTGAACCAACAAAAAAGCATCATCCACTCCTAAACCCAAATTTTACAAATTAAAACTACTGGGATAAACCTATTCCCATGACCAAGAACGGAGTTATGGACATGATGGCGTTGAAGGGAATACCGAGCCAGCCAAGGATGGCAAAACAGGAGGTAAACGCGAGGACTGGAGCGAGGAGAGCAGCAGTTGTGACCAAGATTTGAGACTTCAGGGTGAGGTAGTTGAACATGAAAAGCATGAAGACGACCATTAAAACGACTCCGACTAGGAAAAGTTGGACGGTGGCTTTGGTTCCTCGCAGCATTTCGGCGTTGGCGACCTGAAAAGAAGGAATCTGAAAATCTCTCTCTCTCTCTTTCTCTCCCTCTCTCTCTCTCTCTCTCTCTCTCTCTTTATCTCTCATAGTCTTTCTCTCTTTCTAACCCATTATCAAAGTTCACTTTTTTTCCTTTATGTTCCTTCTAGGCGAAAGATAACGCGCGCCCGCTTCAAGGTCACACAGTGTGGGTGGTCTGGCCTACCTGGTCTCCGTACATCCAGAAGCTCATTATCGAACTGAAATCGTCCCGTTGACTTTCGGAAAAGAGAGCCATCTGAATAGCTTGTAACTTCTTTTTGTCGTCATGGGTGGGAGCTTCGCTCATGTACCAAAGGCCCACATATTGGGCACGTTCTAGTGGGCCTCTCTGAAAAGTGGCAATAAAATCTCTTTGAAAGAGTGATAGTGAGAGAGAGCGAGATTGAGAGATTGAGAGACTGAGAGAGTGAGAGAGTGAGAGTGTGAGAGAGTGAGAGTGTGAGACAGTGAGACAGTGAGACAGTGAGACAGTGAGACAGTGATAGAGTATGAGAGAGATAGAGAGAGATAGAGAGAGAGACAGAGAAAGAAAAAGATAGAGAGAGAGAGAGAGAAAGAGAGACATATCTCACCTCAGTAGGCCGATGCTGATTCACTCCAAAGAAATGACTCCCAAGAAACAAGCGATGCCCAAAAGCCTCCGCCACAGGAAAGGACAGATTTACCGCACTTGTGCCAAAGAAATCTTGGGCTACGAATGCTTTCTGAAATTCATATCAATAAAAATATATATTAGAACTTACTTTATAATAATGGAATAGATAGTTCAATTCTGAAGTCTGCAGATCTTTAAAGTGAACGGTTTCTCCGTTAAAGACGAGAGAAAAGTTTTGTACGTAGTCGTCCAAACGGGCTATCTGAAAAATTTCTGTCTCTCTGTCTCTATGTCTCTATGTCTCTACGTATTCTGTATCTTTGTCTCTCTCGCTCTCTCTCTCTCTCTTTCTCTCTCTCTCTCTCTCTCTCTCTCTCTCTCTTTCTCGCTCGCTCTCTCTCTCTCTTTTCTCTATGTCTCTATGTCTGTCTTTACCTCATCCAACAGTTCGCCAGTAATCTCCAAATCCTGTCTCTCACTCGTTCGTTTCGCTGTAACCAGCACCACCCAAATTTCTAACCCCTCGTACGTTATATTGTAGAAATCTGCGAATTTCTAAAATTCCATTGTGTTTGTGTCAGCTAACTGGATTACCTTGAACTCAGTGTTGGAACGTCCTCCACTTTGCGCAAAGCCTCTGCGCACATCTGACTCGATTTCGAAGGGGTAGAGGAAGAAATAACTTGAAATAACTGTTTCATTGGTGTTTGTTGCTAGTTTTCACACATTTGTGATATACATGCTTAGGCTTCAAGGTAGTTAAGGCCTTATCCCTGTAGAAGTGAAGTTATTGCGTTTCGGAATCCGTACGAAATCGGTTTTAATACAAACCCGTACGACAGCGGCTGCAACTCAAACCCGTACGAAAACGGATGCTGATCAAACCCGTAAGAAAGCTGTCGCTCGGCAAAGTAGGCATTACCATACTGAAAACTGATGCTCAAAATTGTTCAAAAACTATGAAATACTACCCTAAATGCGCGTGTTTTGTACCCCTGTAGCCACTACGAACAAAACAAGTTTTTTATTGTTCAATGTTTGCCCATTAAAGCGGAATTTGGTGCCCATTAGGTGTCAATAAGATCGTAAATAAGCCAACAAAGTTTGGCAATTTTTGACCCGTATGATGTCGGCAAACCCGTATGAGGTCGGTAGGTGTGAGAAGGATATCATAGAATGCGCTTCATGGCGGCGCCTAGGGACTTCCGTGACTCAAACCCGTACGAACTCGGCAAGTGCGAGGTGTGACTGAAACCTCACGGACTCGGTAGTCATCATTGTACACAATGTGCTTCTTCGTGCCCCCAATAGATTTTGTGACTAAAACCCGTACGAATTCGGCAGGCATGTGGAGCATGTCTCAAATTACGATTGCAGGCACCAAAGGTAAGAGAAATGCTATTCAAACTCATACGAACTCGGAATCAGAAATTGTGACTGAGAAATGAATTTTGGGGCCCCAATACGTCTCTCAACCCAAATCACACGTAGCGCATCAAGGCGGTCTTGTAGTTTGTAGTCCTAATTAAGAAATACATTACCAATTGTCATGCTGCTTTTGTTTATCTTAAAGCGTCTTCAGACTTTAAAACAACCACCCAAAACCTCCCACACTTCCCCATTCATTGAAAAGTCCGTTGGAACCGAAATTCGTTCCGCAACTGTGTTCGCGCCAAGGACTCTGTTATCGTTCCAGACGCTTGTTTGACGTATCGAATTGCCCTTGTCACTCAGAATCATAAAAACTTTCCCTCAGCATCAAAAACCCCAAGTGTTTTGCGTTTCGGTTCGTCCTTCGTCCTCCATTTAGCCGTTCCAATGAAGTGCTGACCGCTGATATGCCGAACGAAACGACCGGTTTGCGAATGCCATCTTTGGTCGAGAGGGCTTCAGAAACAAGACGGCGTTTCACTAGGGCAAGCGAAGAAAGTGGATGTGTTTTGGTAGTTTGAAACGATTTAAGAAAAATTTTAACGTAAACGTAGTCAAAGATTGACCAAGAACCGGACCTTAGCGAATGCCGGCATCTTCTGCAAACCGTCGATTTTTCAGGGGTAACAGAGCTCTTTTCCAGCTGCAGGCGACTTGCGGAAACTCAGTGCATACTCACGTAAACCCAGTGCATAACGTGCGTAAACTCAGTACACACCTCACCTAAACTTCGTGCATAGGCAAGGTAAGCTAAGTGCACGACATACTTTAACTCAGTGGATAAAGCGCCTAAACGGATGGCATAACATATGTAACCAAGCGCGAAGCGCGTAAACTCAGTCCATAATGAGTATAAACTCAATACATACTACATGTAAACTCTGGGCATTACGTGCGTCAATTCCGCGCATGACGTGCCCCAATTCATAGCATAAAGGACGTAAGCCCCATGCACAAAGCTTGTAAACTCAGTGGAAAAACACTTAAGCTAAGAGCAGATCACCCGTAAACCCAGTGCGTAACGAGTTTAAACTGAATGCACGTCGCACGTAAACTGAGTACATAACGCCAGTAAACTCAGTGCAGAATGAGCGTTGCTCGGTTCATAACGCCTAACATCAGTGCATACTACATGTAAAATCTCACCATAACAGGCCTAAACTCAGTGCACAACGCGCGTAAAGACTGGACACAACTTACGTAAACTCAGTGCACAGTGAACGTAAACTCAGTGCACAACGCGCATAAACGCATTGCATGATGCCCAGTCCTTAAATCATAACTCATTTCACAAAGAGTAAAAACACAGTACACCCCGCACGTAAACTCAGTGCATAACGCGCCTAAACTCCGTGCATAATGTGTGTAAAACAAGAAATCATAATTAAATTAATATAAAATACTAACCTTAATAATGGCAGTAGAACGAGAGCAACAATAAGCAGGACCCGCCGTGGGTGGTCGGCGAAGGGGCGCGCGAGCGCCTCCATCGGCAGCTGAAAAGAACGAATGATCCCATCCTGGTGGCAAAAAAGGTTGATACGAAGAGAAATCGAGAATTAATCGATCAGAAAACAAATAGGAAAATCAATGGAATGAAAACATAATTATGTGTAATTAAATCGAACAAGGGGTCATACAAAACGAGACAAAGATCTAAAGAGAGAGAGAGAGAGAGAGAGAGAGAGAGATGAAAAGAGAGAGAGGTAGAGAGAGAGAGAGAAAGAGAGAGAGAAAGAGAGAGAGAGAGAGGATTGAAGATCCAGCAGATTGAAAGATTGAATAGGGCAGATGGTTTTGCCTTTTATATACCACAATGCCACAAATCTCTCCCTCAGCTAAACGAGTATTTGGCGAGTCGAGGCTGTTTTGTTTGCTTTTTTGATTTGGAAAGTTTTTTCACCCTCATCATTAGACAACAGTTTACTGTAAATTGGATGAACGAGAGCCAAAAAGGGAAATCCAGTGTATGAGAAAAAAGTCACCAAAACTAACTTGTCTTTGCTAACTTGTCAATTAGCGTAAATGCTTGAGTTTTGCATTCATGAAAAATTCAACTGTGCAAACGGAAAATCCCCGCAAATTAGCATAACACGCGTACTCCGGCCGGATATTGTATAGTGCGGCTCTAAAACAGAAACAATAGGTTTTTGGTGACAGCCGCTTGTTGGAGATTTGCCAGAATTCCTGCCACCCGGCAGGAGTCTGAATCCCATTCCAACAAGCTAGTTTTATCTTACTGTTATCCAAAATTTGGCTGTCAAAACGAACGGTGTTATTAATTTCCACGCAAACATCTCCGAAATCTGTCAGCCTAGGCGTTAAATGTAATGTTTAGTCTTATTTAAGGAAAAATGACGTTAGCTACAAATTGCAGAACTTCGAAATTTGGACTTTTTATTAATATAAAACTATTTTCTAGTTGAGAATTCGAGTTTCGGGTAATTATAAATGTTTCTAGAATCGGATTTTCAAACAAAACAAATTGTATAAAAGTAGGTTTTATTAAAACTTTAAAAAGCGACGGTATTCAGGGACCACCTACCGTAACCCGGGACCGAAAAATGAAAATGGCCCAACACTTTTGGGAATTCATAGGGTCTTTTTTAATGGGAAAGTTTATACACAAGATTTCGGAAAATATGATTTTTATGTCCTCGGTAAGCTTGAATTTTCCAGAGTCACCTTAAACTAAGGTTTTAGGTGTTTAAGACGCTTAACACGCTAAGGTCTCAATGTCAGCCTAAGTACCGGAAGCTTTAGGTATTTAGCTGACCTTAAGACCATAGCGTGTTTAAGGGATTTTGCAAGGAAATCTAACGAAGCCTTATTCGGAAAGAGAAAAAAAGCGAATATTTGATTCCATCTGATCTTTGGAATCTTTGAAAAGCGCGAAAAAGGTGAGGAAGCGATTGGCGGCGACAGGGCGGTCCCTGTGCCGTCACTTTTTTCTCTGCTCGAACGGTCTCCGTGGTTTACCGGTTCCAGCGGACGGGCGAAAGTGGCGTCAAACTCTGGCGGTCGTCTGCGGCGACGGCCGTTTTATAGTGAAGGAAAGTACGACAACAGACGACACGGGGCGCCCGCGAACACCCGTATTTGACGAATTTTGGAGTGGAAAACAATTGCAGAGTTTATTGCAGAACACGAAAAAACAGGCAAAATTGAAAAGGTCAAGGGCATTTTTGGTGGCTTAAAAGGACAAACTTTTTATTTTATGTTATCTAAATTTTTCAGCTGACACTTTTTCTTTTTTCTGTTTTTGAAAACTTTAAGAGATTGGTTTGTTAGTGACCTACAGAAAATTGTGTTCAAATCTCTAGTTTTCACTTGCTTTTAATTAAGTTTAATTAAGGTTCTTATGGTTCTGTAACCAATTTTTGAGGTTGAAAAGGTTGTTAGGTGACTTTACAATCCTTGACAAGCCTTAAGAGAAATTTCAGTTTACGTTGGATCTTCTTAAAGAAACAATATAGATACCTTTATTCTCCTTAAGGTTAGTTACTTTGTTAACCTTAGCGACCTTAAGGTAATTCGGTTTTCACCTTTATCGGCTTAGCAATTGAAATGAGGTAATTATTTTTTACTTTATTAAAGGGACAGTCAGGCGGGTTTTACAACATTGGCTCAATTAGGAGAGAAAAATTCGCTGATCATGAAAATATATATGACCATGGGTCGAAAATTTACCGTTTTCGAGAAAATACGCTTCAAAGTCTTCAAAAAAGGGACTCCGTCTACAGATTTGTAGACGGGCAGTACGCCCTGCGTGTCCTGCATTTACAAGAAATGCTAATGAGCCGAATTTCATGCCAATTGGCTGAGAGAGCGCTGGACACGAGAAGGTGCGAGACAATTTAGCATAGGTAATTCGCATAATTTCCGACCGTAGCGAATCGAAAATGAAATGAAAACCCTCTTTACTGTCCCTTTAAGCTTAATAACCTTAAGGTAATTAGGTTTTAGTGTTTTAACTTTAACGGTTAAAAGGGTTTTAATTTTTTATCCTTAGCAATATTAAGATTATTAGCTTTCTACTATCAACTTCAGCAACAGTAGGGTAGTTGGGTTTTTACTTTATAAAAGACTTTAAAAACGATTTAGACTAAATTTTCTGTTTAAATGGTGATTCAAAACTTTGAGCTGTGTGTCTTCCGGCTCACACTACATGAGAAAATGTAACTTAAATCAACGTTAATGGTCATACTGTAGCTTTTCGAAAACAACCTATTTGTACGCAACAGTGCGTGTTGTTATGGTCAGCGCGACGCCTAGCAGGTGGCGGAATGTACTAAGTGGCTACATAGTCGAATGAAACCGGCTGCCACAGTCTCAACAAACACATACGCTCTGTGCCACAAGCGAATGTCCCGGAACTTGTTAGACGATTGATGAACGACGAGACAAACCCTTCTACAAACAATCGCTCACCGTCCTTTGACCGGGGTTTATAGCAGTTTTTGCGGTTTTTACGCGGAAATGCACTTTGGTGCGCGGGGAAGGCGATCTTCGCGCTGAGATATGGCAAAAACAGAGAAAAGACGTCGAAATATCTTGTGAGTCTTGTAGAAACCGCACCGCAACCGCACCGCAACCGCACCGCGGATCACCGTAGCCGCGACGCAACCGCGACGCAACGCACCGCAACGCACCGCAACGCACCGCAACGCACCGCAACGCACAGCAACGCACCGCAACGCACCGCAACGCACCGCAACGCACCGCAACGCACCTCAACGCACCGCAACGCACCGCAACGCACCGCAACGCACCGCAACGCACCGCAACGCACCGCAACGCACCGCAACGCACCGCAACGCACCGCAACGCACCGCAACGCACCGCAACGCACCGCAACGCACCGCAACGCACCGCAACGCACCGCAACGCACCGCAACGCACCGCAACGCACCGCAACGCACCGCAACGCACCGCACCGCAACCCTCACCGCAGATCAGCGTAGCCGCGACGCAACCGCGACGCAACCGCGACGCAACCGCAACCGCAACCGCAACCGCAACCGCAACCGCAACCGCAACGCGACCGCACCGCAACCGCAACCGCAACCGCCCCGCGCAGCAATTTAACCAATTTGTGAGCCCTCCAAACTCACTACAGTGATCATACGCAGTACAATTTGTAAGAAATGGAAAATTGAACAACACCTGCTGAGAGTAATTTGTGTTCGCACAGAAATCACCAGTTCTGTACCTTTGTTCGCGCTGTGATTGATTAGAATGACGGAAAGTACAGACTTTCTTCTTTTGGCTGCGAAGAGAAAACAACCGCTGCTGCGGAAAATTTCCTAATTCGGCCGTGGAAGTGACGTCAATGGAAATTTTAAGTTGTAACAACCCCCACGAAAAATGACAAAGTTGAATATTTCTTAAGTTAGCCCTATTGAAAAAAGT
The DNA here is from genome assembly GCA_964057215.1 of Oscheius myriophilus. Lineage (NCBI taxonomy): Eukaryota > Metazoa > Nematoda > Chromadorea > Rhabditida > Rhabditidae > Oscheius > Oscheius myriophilus. The sequence goes on along the minus strand of OZ059903.1, from coordinate 4,850,997 downwards.
AAATAGTAAAAAAAACTGGTTAAAAAAACTTTGTACAAGCGAATGGTTGTTTATAAAAAAAAAGAACGGACCGGTAGTACAGGAGACATCGCCACATTGTGTTGTTAAGACAATTGTTTTGGACCTGCGCCTCCAAACGAATCAATGTGAAAATGAGAAAAAGGGAGAAATCTGAATATATAAAGGTGAGATAAGGTGAAAGAAACTTAACAGCGCAGTAGAATTAAGTACACGACCGCCTTTCAGCCAAAGTGTAGTGAGAACCAGAATATTCCGGCCCGCCTGCGGCGGTCCTGAATATTCTGGCTGCTCGCGGCCTCCGGCCGCTCGCCGGGGGCTGCGCCCCCGAAATGAACGGTGGAAATGGCCAAATTCCGTAATGTTTCCGTAACATTTACGTGTAGTTAGAACGCGTAAGAGAGAGTGCAGAGGAATTGGAGAGACGCAGAGACGTGACGGACTCTGCGCAATTTCACCGTGGGACACCACACACACACACACACACACACACACACACACACACACACACACACACACACACACACACACACACACAGAGAGACCATAAGCGCAGTGTATAAGAGAGGATGCAACTAATTATAATACTAACGTACGCACGTAAGGAAACTTCGAATTCCTGTGCATCTGCGCTAATGGCGCTTTGGCTTTTCCCTTGCTAGCCGCTTTGGGTCACTGTTAGGTCACGTTTAAATGTGCTAATCAATGAGCGATTAGTCATATAGCACTTAGGTCACCGAAGGTCGCATTACTGAGTCGTTACCGAGATAAGAGTTTGGCACATTCTAGGTCACCTTATTGGAAAATATTAAGATTTTGAATGTCTTACGGTACTTTGGGTGGTTAGGATTTCTTATCGGGTCATTTTTTTTAAAAAAGAAAAGCTTCGCATGATGTAGTTAAATGCTTTGTATTAATTAGATCTTAGGGTTCTTAGGCTGAATAAAGCTGTCGCCGAATTGAAATCATGCCAATAAAATTAGAATGTTCTGGTGATCCTCTGTTGACATTGAAGTTCGTAGTCTAATCAGTAGACGACAGAGCATGCTTTGCACATTTCCGAAATTAGCATATGAATTCATTTTGGCGACAGCTATAACTGTTTCGTTACCTTATTATGGGTTGCGCATTGGGTGAGCTTATCGGATATTCCTAGAATTAGAATATTACAAACTGGGGAAGTCGATGAACATGACCGTGGAGGTTTCAAAGGAGCTATATACCATTGACTACAGAATTTAAAGGGGCAGTCAGGCGGTTTCGATCTGATACGGTCGGAAATTATGCGAATCAACTATGCTAAGTTGTCTCGCACCCTCCTCATTTCCAGCGCTCTCTCAGCCAACTAGAATAAAAATCGGCTCGTTAGCATGCTTTGTAAAAGCCGGACACCCAGGGCGTACTGCCCGTCGACAAATCTGTAGACGACTACCGTGACTTTGAAGCGTACTTTCTCGAAAACGGTAAATTTTCGACCCAATGTCATATATATTTTCATGATCAGCAAATTTTCCTCTCTGAATTGAGCCAATGTTTTGAAAGCCGCCTGACTAAAAAAAATGAAAAAATGTACCTAGGCTCGGTTTTCGGGGCCATTGTTTTGATGCGCAATAGTGTCAGTTATAATTGTATTTCTTGGAAAGTGCTCTATAATGTTGGATTGTGTTTGAACTTAGGGATCATAAGGTCTAAGTTCTGAGTCATGTTCCCCTGGAATGACTCTTAGTATTGGTTTTACATAGCTCAGGGTCGCTTGTGTGCAACATAAGGTTGTGCGTTGAATAAGATATGTTAAGAATCGCGTTGTCTTAGGGTATCCGACGTTAAATAGAAACAGCATAAACTCCCTTAGCCTTTAATTACCTTAAAGACTACTTCAAAAACATGGTTGGATTTATGCTATTAAGAAAAATGGTTCTTTTTGGGCAAGAAAAATAAAATGAACCCAAACATTCACCCAATTGTCGTTTAAATGTACCTTAGTACCGAAACTATATGCACATAAGTTATAACATCATTAAGAGGAAGAAAATAGATGGGTTTTGGAAAAATTGGGGGAAAATAGGAAAACGGGTGGTTTGAACAGATCCCCAGTGTGAACTTCCACCTATTCAAGAGTGTGAGGAAAAGGCCCGCGGTCGGTCGAAGTCTTCGGCTTCCTTTTGCGCTTTAGTACAAGGCAGAAAAATGATGGGGGAGTGGACAAGTTCTCGCAAGTTATCTATTTGGTTCTGGTCCTGTCATTTTCAGTGTAATCCGAATTCTTCTTGGCTAGAAAAGAAGCGCCCTTCGACCGTCAGTCATCGTTTTTCCAACGCCGATCACTGAGGTCCGCCGCTGTGTGACCGGCGGAAAAATGTTTCCCGCCGTCGAGAAATCGGGGGTCAAATACATGGGGGAATCAAAGAACAGATTTAAAAACAAGAAGCAAAACAATTGCCTCCAGACGGGATTGAACCGTCGACCTTCTGTTTACGAGACAGACGCTCTGCCACTGAGCTATAGAGGCACTGTGTGTTCCATGCCTGCGACCCTTGAATAGGTAGTAGTTTACGGGAGAAATGGTCCTTTTTCAGTCAAAATGTCGAAAAGACTTGAATCTTTTGGATTTTTCGAAAGAGACGCGATAGTTACAACGACAACTGTGGGTCAGTAAGCCAGCGATCTGCCGTGGCGCCGTTGTTTTCAAGTTTCAGCAATTGATAGGGAGACAAACGAGAAAGGCACTGAACGGGGGCAATGTTTAGGGGAAAACACGCTACGTAGAATAAAATAATAAATAGTCTATCTCCAAAAGAGTCTAAAGTTTGAAAAAGAGAAAGTGTAAGAGTTGATTGGATGTGGTGATTGGTAGAGGTGAAAACAGAAAATGCCGCTGACTGGAGCGAAAGCCGGCAGGTTTCAGCGAAAGAAACTTTCCTTGAGTGTGTGGAAATGTGATTTTGTGAAAGCTTCTGTGAAATTGGCTAGGTAAAACACTTAAAAATGACGATTGGATAAAAGTGCAATTTGGGCCCGTTCCTCAAAAAAATAGGCACCACTTCTCCGAAAAAGTTAAAGGACTGGTTTAGGTCCCGCAGCGAAAACAGAGCCCTGTAAATCAGGCAGCCTTTCTCATTCTTACGAAGTTGGTTTGAAGCTGAAGCAGAGTAAACGCTGTCATCAGAATTTGTCCCCTTGATGTGTGATGACGTTGGCGGGATCCCTTGCTGTGTTCAACACCTACTGTGTCCCATCGTGAGTGTGTGAGTGTGTGAGTGTGTAAGTGTGTGAGTGTGTGAGTGTGTGAGTGTGTGAGTGTATGAGTGTGTGAGTGTGTGAGTGTGTGAGTGTGTGAGTGTGTGAGTGTGTGAGTGTGTGAGTGTGTGAGTGTGTGAGTGTGTGAGTGTGTGAGTGTGTGAGTGTGTGAGTGTGTGAGTGTGTGAGTGTGTGAGTGTGTGAGTGTGTGAGTGTGTGAGTGTGTGAGTGTGTGAGTGTGTGAGTGTGTGAGTGTGTGAGTGTGTGAGTGTGTGAGTGTGTGAGTGTGTGAGTGTGTGAGTGTGTGAGTGTGTGAGTGTGTGAGTGTGTGAGTGTGTGAGTGTGTGAGTGTGTGAGTATGTGAGTGTGTGAGTGTGTGAGTGTGTGCGTGTGTGTTTGTATTGTGTGTGAACGCATTTCTTACGGTGGCTTTTGGGCCCAAAATCGTTACCCCCACCTCAGATTAACCCACTTCCTGTTGAATCTCTCGAACCCCTTCACATTAATGTCTCTGTCAGTCATTTTCCTCACTCAGCCGCCGCCGGCGTGCCAGATGTCGTAGTTCTTTCCTGTCGTCGCGTTGTTTTGCGGCCGCCCATCAAACGGCATTCATCGCTACATGCACATCATGCGCGGAGTACCTTTCAGCTGTCATCCACACACTCCAAACACGACGCCCAACAGCCCCTCGGTCCCCGGTTCACGCAACAATCAGTGACATCACACATCGAAAAGTTTTGGAAACCTCGCTGACCAGAATTTACATCTTGAAGAAAATTGACACTGATATATTTTGCAAGTAACAGTTTTGTTTTCAATTTAAATAGACAAGCTAGGGTTTTTCTGTAATTTTAGTTCACACGAAAGAGAAAAATCTGCTGTTCAAAATCACAAAATACATTATACCTTGAATTTCACCCAATTTTTTGCTTCAAAGATTCAAAAAAACGCCCGAGCTACCGCAGATTGTACGCCTTGCGTGTCCGGCGTTTACAAAGCGTGCTAATTCCGAAATCTACAGTCAGATTGGGCGAGAACTGATGGAAAAGTATCTACGTGCTAAACAACTTTGCATAAAACGCTATAATTGCATAGCTTTTTTTTTTTAAATTTTAGAGTTGGGAAAATTAATTATTTGGGTCAAGTGTACCTGAAAAAGCTTTTTTCGCGCCCTTTTTTTCCTGTTAAAGCCATTTTTCTTTGTATTTTCTGCAATTTCTTATTCGTTATCTCTTAAATTCCTTTTTCCCATTAAATTTGTTCATTATGTGTGATTTTTTCCTTATTTCTTGGTCTTCTCCGAACAAAATACATGTTTTGAAAAATTTAAGCGCATTGAAGTTAAGCTAATTCATAAGTTTCATTTTTATAGAGAAAAATGTGTTTCTCTTGTTTTTTTAATGAAATCTTGACAATGTATTCTTCAACCACAAATATATAATAATTTCACCTTTTTTGTAAATGCCATTAAAAATCGCGAAGATGCGAAAAACAGAAAACATTTTGAAAGATTTTGAAAAAAAAGGTTTTTCTTTTTTGAAAACTTTCAGTACAATTTTATTTTTTACAAAATCGTTTTGTAGCAAAAAAATGCTAATTCTTGTAGTCCGCCAGTTTACAAATGCCACTGAAATGTTCGAAATCAAAAAAAAAGAAATGTAAAACCCCGAAAATGTTTTCACTTTTTGAAATTAAAATTTTTGAACACGGAATGTTTCACAACGTTTGATCTTGGAAAACACTTTCCAAACGACTAGAAGTTGAAAACCGGCGCGCTTATGAAATTTGGATCATTTTGAGCGAAACTACAGTAACCTAGGGTGACCTACCGTAACCCGGGACGAAAAATCAATAATTATCCAAAAGTCTCACAATTTGGACAAAAACATGTTTTTTTTCGCTTGGGCCAATTCCATGAATTTTATAGTCCCCCCACCCTACACTCCCTCCGCCCTCTCTGTCTCTCTGTTTTTGTGTCTCCCCCTCTCTGTCTCTTTCTCTTTCTAACGCGCTCCCTCTCTCTCTATCCGTCTAACCACCCTCTATCCCTCTACCCCTCTATCCCTCTATCACTCTATCTCTCTATCCCTCTATTCCTCTAGCCCTCTATCCCTCTATCCCTCTATTCCTCTATCCCTCTATCCCTCTTTTCCTCTATCCTTCTATTCCTCTATCCCTCTATTCATCTAACTCTCTCTCTCTCTCTCTCTCCAACCCTTCTATTTTGCTGCAAACTCCCAGCCTTTTATGTGTTTACATGAGTTGGTCGATTAAACGCCCCATAAAAGCCTGGCAGTTAAGTACTATAAAGAAAGTCGCTTTGTTTCCCAAACTCTCAAAGAACGTCTGTCTGCCTTCACTTCCTCATTTCTCCATGGTGTTCTACTAATGTAGCATGCGCAGGTATTTCCTCATGTCCTCTAGCAGACCGGAGTCTCGCTTGCCCGAAAAACAACAAGGCTTCTTGCTTTTAGTCATTTCTGTTTTTTGATCAGAATGTTTCCCGAGACAACAATAGATTCACTTTTCGAACCAAAATTTCATTAGCATTAGGGCGAAGATGCTACTGTCAAAACATTTTCTGGATTTAATTTGATAACTTTTTGTACTTTTGCGTTTTGAAGCTTGCTGTGGAAAAAAACCTTACTTTGAACAGCTTCTTTTGCTCTTTTTGCTGAAAAAATAATATTGAAAAAAAAACGATCTTCCGTATTTTTATTATATTAATTTGCAAAAATCTTCGAAAGTGTAGTGGATACAAACCCCACAACATTTCCGAAACAAGTTGACTTTAATTTACTAATTCAAAAAGTTTTAAAACATTTGTTATACGTTTGAACAAAACATTTGACCTAAAAAAGTGAATTTTTCATTATGAAAAACTGCGGCTTCAAAGTTTTTCATTTTTTTTTTCTTCAATTTTCGTCCAGTCGTGACAGCATATTTTATTTGTCAAAATGTGCACAAAATGTCATGGAGGAGTTTTACGATTTGGTGGTCGAAAAAAAATATTTTGTCATAGAGGAGTTTTACGATTTTATGCGCCAAAGGTCGAAAAAATCAAAAACAAACAGCAATCCAACGAGTAACTAAATTCACTTAATTCGACCGATTTTGTATTAATACAGTACCCACGGCATAAAAGTTTGAAACATGCGTAAAGTAGTCCTAGAACGCTTTTTGACCCAATTTGAGCCAATTTCGAGAGTATGAAGTTTTTCTAAAAAAGTACTCGATTCTACCACAGACTGCGTGTTAATAACCTAAAAAAAACATGGTTTTTCATTTATGGGCCGAAAAAGTTTACATAACCGTAAATTTCCACAATGTTTAAAGGGCTCGTCAGGGGCATTTTCATATTCTCATGCTAATGAAGATTTGGCAAGCATTTTGCGCACGGCCGTTGTCTGGAGCGGTGTTCGGAGAAATCATTTCAATTGAAATGGCTCGATTAGCATACATCCCATTTCCAATCAGAAAAGGCCCATGACGGTCCCTTTAAGTAAATTGAATCAACTGTTTATTCATGTATACATGTTGTTACTTTGAATTAAGTTCAAAAATAACCATACAGTTTTTTCTATGATCGGCTGGGGGGATTCTCGTGGTTCACGTAGTCCGACTCTTAAAATCAAATTTGACGATTTTGAAATAATAATTATGACAAACTACTTTTTTCGACCCGGGCCGGCTCGGTTGGTCTCATCTCGTCGCTGCGAATTCCCAAGTATAGTGTGTTTCCGAAAAACCGCACAGATTTTTGGCCAAGACCTTAAAGGATGGCACATTAGGTCCCGCTGCGATTTTTCTAATTATCTGCGCACTCCACTTTTACTATGGTCTTTCGCCTCAAATACTTTTGTTCACTCCAATATTTCAAGTCGTCAGTGGTTAAATATGGGGGAATTGAAGGTAGCTGAAAAGTTTTCGGTCTTTCTGTCGGAAATAGACTATAGTGCTCGAGCCCAAAAAAGAAAATCAACAGAATACATAGCAACTGTCCCGTTTTTCCAGATATCTTTGTGTCAATAGGGTTTACTATACAACTCCAAACGTCCGTTGCCTTTCTAACTGATGGACAGGAATAACCGCGAATGTCACATCGCGTAGGGGCCGGACGTCCTGTCGACGAGTTATGGCTTCCGCTGGCGGGAGAGTTGTTTGGTTTCACTGATCTACGTTGCTTTACTTTCTTATCTCTGTCTCTCACACTTCAGTGAGTCTTCCTCTCTGTCTCTCTGTCTCTCTGTCTCTCTGTCTCTCTGTCTCTCTGTCTCTCTGTCTCTCTGTCTCTCTGTCTCTCTGTCTCTCTGTCTCTCTGCCTCTCTGTCTCTCTGTCTCTCTGTCTCTCTGTCTCTCTGTCTCTCTGCCTCTCTGTCTCTCTGTCTCTCTGTCTCTCTGTCTCTCTGTCTCTCTGTCTCTCTGTCTCTCTGTCACTCTGTCTCTCTGTCTCTCTGTCTCTCTGTCTCTCTGTCTCTCTGTCTCTCTGTCTCTCTGTCTCTCTGTCTCTCTGTCTCTCTGTCTCTCTGTCTCTCTGTCTCTCTGTCTCTCTGTCTCTCTGTCTCTCTGTCTCTCTGTCTCTCTGTCTCTCTGTCTTTCTGTCTCTCTGTCTCTCTGTCTCTCTGTCTCTCTGTTTTTCTGTCTCTCTATCTCTTTGTCCCTCTGTCTCTCTGTCTCTCTGTCTCTCTGTCCCTCTTTCTCCAGCCTCTCTGTCTCTCTGTCTTTTTGTCTCTCTGTCTCTCTGTCTCTCTGTCCCTCTTTCTCCACCCTCTCTGTCTCTCTGTCTTTTTGTCTCTCTGTCTCTCTGTCTCTCTGTCCCTCTTTCTCCACCCTCTCTGTCTCTCTGTCTTTTTGTCTCTCTGTCTCTCTGTCTCTCTGTCTCTCTGTCTCTCTGTCTCTCTGTCTCTCTGTCTCTCTGTCTCTCTGTCTCTCTGTCTCTCTGTCTCTCTGTCTCTCTGTCTCTCTGTCTCTCTGTCTTTCTGTCTCTCTGTCTCTCTGTCTCTCTGTCTCTCTGTTTTTCTGTCTCTCTATCTCTTTGTCCCTCTGTCTCTCTGTCTCTCTGTCTCTCTGTCCCTCTTTCTCCAGCCTCTCTGTCTCTCTGTCTTTTTGTCTCTCTGTCTCTCTGTCTCTCTGTCCCTCTTTCTCCACCCTCTCTGTCTCTCTGTCTTTTTGTCTCTCTGTCTCTCTGTCTCTCTGTCCCTCTTTCTCCACCCTCTCTGTCTCTCTGTCTTTTTGTCTCTCTGTCTATCTGTCTCTCTGTCCACTCTTCACTGAATCTATTTCCGTGTTCCATCAATTTCGTAGTAATCGAATTCTCCAACTCATAACCAATTTAGTTCTGTGCATTCATCTCTATTAGCTGGTTGTCATCGTTTGCACATCTCCCTAGACAGATATTTCACTCTTATTTTGAACTAACTTTGTTTTTCATTAACCATTCTTTCTTAAAATGCCATCTGCCCTTGAGGATGAAGCTCTTGTTGCCCTCGGCGTCTCTTTCGCGGACCCGTCATGGGCGGCGGGGCTAATTTCATCGCTTTGGCGATTATGCCGGGGGAAAACATCTTTGTATTCGGAATCCCGACCTCTTTCACTGGGCGGATGCCCGTTCTTCTCTTAGGTAAAGGCTCCGCGTATTCCATGTCTCTTCGTCTCAAGGAGCGGCGGATATCGGAATGAAGAGCTAGGCAAAGTGTTTTGCCGACGAACACTCTTCGCGTGACGTGCGTGCTGCAGAATATTCTTTCGGTTTCATTTCTTTTTTCTGTCAGAAAACCTCAGTGTGTGTTTTTTTTCTTAGAGAACCTTTATGCCTTTAGCGTAAATCTTCTCAAATACGCCGTGACTGAAAAAATCGAAAAAGCCATAAAGTCTCAGAACTGACAAAAACTTTTGTCATTAACCAAACAATTACCGATATATACCCAATTTAATTACCCAAATTTTTCCCAATTTTACCCAATTTCAAGAAATTACCCAATTTTAAAAGTGTTCGATCGTTGTAGGATTTTTTGCCCTGGGTTACGGTAGCATACTGTAAACAAATAAATGTGGGGGGAGGGGGGTCTTAAAATTTTGAAATTTGTAGACAAATGTAACTCTCAAAAAAAGAAAATGTTTTTAAATTCAACGAAGCCGTCCGAAAACATCCAAAATGTGTAAATTTCCTTTTAATAATCCAGTTTTCCCATTTTTTGGCCCTAGTCGACTCACACTTCACAAATATGAGTCGAAAAGGAACAAAAGCTACTTTTTTTAATGTGAAAATTTTTCATCAGTTTTGTAATATTTCAATCCGTACCGTAACCCATCTGAAAAACTCTCAAAATGATATTCCAAAACGTGGGCAATTTTGAGAATATAAACTTTTTCCTAACTGTTTTTAAAAATCTTGTAGTTTCAAGTATATTAAAGGGACCGTCAGGGGCCTTTTGCAATTTTGTTTATTTTTTTTTTATTTTATTCATATTTTATTAGTTCATGTTTCTATAATTATTTTTTGTACGTTTTACATACGCAGAGCCCAAGTCACGGACAAATTTTTATTTCCGGAATTTCAAGCCTGGTTTTAATTTTATCTCTAAAAACTGTTTTTAATCGTTTTTTTCTTCACTTTTCACTTTATTTAAAAAAATCACACGCTATATAACTGTCCTAAAATATATGAAAATGCATTAAAATATATAGCTGGTAGCCGAGTATGCTGTGGAAAAAGGGTCTGAACGGCGTTTCTCGTTCTGTCTGCGTCTCTCAGCGAGAGGTTTGATACTTGCAGCCAAATAATTTCAACAAATCTCCATGGGGTAGTCGTGGGTGATAATCATACCCTAAATTGGGGTAAGGATCTGCGGGGGGGGGGGGTGCGCCGGGGAAAATCGGGACCCTGAGTCAGGAGAGGAGTTTTCGGGGGGGGGGGGGGGGGGGGGCCGCAGGGGGGCAAAAATTGTGTCCTCGAAAACGCGTAAAAACGGGGGGTTCCGCCGGCCCACCGGACCCGCCAAAAAATCCGGGGGGCTCCGCCCGGACCCAGCCGCACCCACCAATTTAGGGTATGGTGATAATCCAAGTTCGGGGCTACTTTTGAGCTGAAAATTTTCGCGAAATGACAGAGTTGTGGTTGTCTTTGAATTTTAATTTGAAATTGTTTGCATTAGTATAATTTGAGCTTTCATATACTCAACCTTGCAGAATAGATGAATGCGTGCGTTTTCTCTCATACGTTATGACTAGAAGGAAATTTAGATTCGTAGTGCGTTAAAGAACATTTTTGAATATTTATTTTTTAAAGTAAATGTTTCCATGGTGTGTGAACCTCAAATTATTTCTGCGATTGTTGTTTTAGAAACCCGTCATTTTCAGAAGCCATAGCGGAAGCGACGAAAAATTACAGCAGACTTTAAAAAAGTTTTAAGAACGAAAACTGTTTAGCCCGCTTTGTGATATTTGATATTTGATGATATCTTATTTTTAATATGTGATTTTTGTTAATAACTTTATATTACTATGTGATATTTGATTACAACTTGGTGTTTAATACTTACGATTAGTTTACCGTATCCGCGCATTTCCGATAGGGAGTAGAAAAGCAATGTGTTCTCTTAGAAGATAGATCTTTTGAGAAAACCTTTTTCACAGTTCATCTCTTATGTAATTTCGTTTAAATTAGAAATCTTTTGAAATTTACCCTCTAAATTGATTAAAGGGATCGTCAGGGACCATTTGCAACTTTGGCTCATGTGAAAGATAAAAATCTGTAGATCAAAAAACTCTTTACAACATGTGGTTCAAAATTCTCCGTTTTCGAGAAATCTGGCTTCAAAGTGCCCAAAATCGGCCGATCGTCTGCAGATTCTGCGGATGGCCGCAACGCCTGCATGCACGATGTTTACAAGCCTGTCTAATTTCGAAGTTGTTATTCTAATAGGACGAGATTACTCGGAAAATGAGGAGCGTTCCAGATATATATATATATATATATATATATATATATATATATATATATATATATATATATATATATATATATATATATATATATATATATATATATATATATATATATACCAGGAAGGTAAGCGCGGCCAAGGCCGCGCTAACCTTCCCGGTTGCGTGGGGTCCAGTCAGTTTTTATAGTTTCTATTCTAACAGTGACAACTCTACAAAAATGAGATCCACCTCTAACGATTGGGAAGTCGTGTCCGGTGGTGGTTTTCAATCCCGGCCGGTGGTTTAACAGGCACCTGTACGGCCGCTGGCCGCTAAACTGAGAGGCGGAAGGCCGCGAATCTGTGCAGCCGCAGGCCGCGAATCCGTGCGACCGCAGGCAGCCTAACTGAGTGGCCGAAGGCCCCGAATCTGTGCGGCCGCAGGCAGCCTAACCGAGTGTCCGAAAGCCCCGAAACTGTGCGGCCGCAGGCCGCATAACTGAGTGGCCGAAGGCCCCGAATCTGTGCGGCCGCAGGCAGCCTAACCGAGTGTCCGAAGGCCCCGAAACTGTGCGGCCGCAGGCCGCCTAACTGAGTGGCCGAAGGCCCCGAATCTGTGCGGCCGCAGGCAGCAGATAATCATACCCTAAATTGGGGTAAGGATCTGCGGGGGGGGGGTGCGCCGGGGAAAATCGGGACCCTGAGTCAGGAGAGGAGTTTTCGGGGGGGGGGGGGGGGGGGCCGCAGGGGGGCAAAAATTGTGTCCTCGAAAACGCGTAAAAACGGGGGGTTCCGCCGGCCCACCGGACCCGCCAAAAAATCCGGGGGGCTCCGCCCGGACCCAGCCGCACCCACCAATTTAGGGTATGGTGATAATCCAAGTTCGGGGCTACTTTTGAGCTGAAAATTTTCGCGAAATGACAGAGTTGTGGTTGTCTTTGAATTTTAATTTGAAATTGTTTGCATTAGTATAATTTGAGCTTTCATATACTCAACCTTGCAGAATAGATGAATGCGTGCGTTTTCTCTCATACGTTATGACTAGAAGGAAATTTAGATTCGTAGTGCGTTAAAGAACATTTTTGAATATTTATTTTTTAAAGTAAATGTTTCCATGGTGTGTGAACCTCAAATTATTTCTGCGATTGTTGTTTTAGAAACCCGTCATTTTCAGAAGCCATAGCGGAAGCGACGAAAAATTACAGCAGACTTTAAAAAAGTTTTAAGAACGAAAACTGTTTAGCCCGCTTTGTGATATTTGATATTTGATGATATCTTATTTTTAATATGTGATTTTTGTTAATAACTTTATATTACTATGTGATATTTGATTACAACTTGGTGTTTAATACTTACGATTAGTTTACCGTATCCGCGCATTTCCGATAGGGAGTAGAAAAGCAATGTGTTCTCTTAGAAGATAGATCTTTTGAGAAAACCTTTTTCACAGTTCATCTCTTATGTAATTTCGTTTAAATTAGAAATCTTTTGAAATTTACCCTCTAAATTGATTAAAGGGATCGTCAGGGACCATTTGCAACTTTGGCTCATGTGAAAGATAAAAATCTGTAGATCAAAAAACTCTTTACAACATGTGGTTCAAAATTCTCCGTTTTCGAGAAATCTGGCTTCAAAGTGCCCAAAATCGGCCGATCGTCTGCAGATTCTGCGGATGGCCGCAACGCCTGCATGCACGATGTTTACAAGCCTGTCTAATTTCGAAGTTGTTATTCTAATAGGACGAGATTACTCGGAAAATGAGGAGCGTTCCAGATATATATATATATATATATATATATATATATATATATATATATATATATATATATATATATATATATATATATATATATATATACCAGGAAGGTAAGCGCGGCCAAGGCCGCGCTAACCTTCCCGGTTGCGTGGGGTCCAGTCAGTTTTTATAGTTTCTATTCTAACAGTGACAACTCTACAAAAATGAGATCCACCTCTAACGATTGGGAAGTCGTGTCCGGTGGTGGTTTTCAATCCCGGCCGGTGGTTTAACAGGCACCTGTACGGCCGCTGGCCGCTAAACTGAGAGGCGGAAGGCCGCGAATCTGTGCAGCCGCAGGCCGCGAATCCGTGCGACCGCAGGCAGCCTAACTGAGTGGCCGAAGGCCCCGAATCTGTGCGGCCGCAGGCAGCCTAACCGAGTGTCCGAAAGCCCCGAAACTGTGCGGCCGCAGGCCGCATAACTGAGTGGCCGAAGGCCCCGAATCTGTGCGGCCGCAGGCAGCCTAACCGAGTGTCCGAAGGCCCCGAAACTGTGCGGCCGCAGGCCGCCTAACTGAGTGGCCGAAGGCCCCGAATCTGTGCGGCCGCAGGCAGCCTAACCGAGTGTCCGAAGGCCCCGAAACTGTGCGGCCGCAGGCCGCCTAACTGAGTGGCCGAAGGCCCCGAATCTGTGCGGCCGCAGGCCGCGAATCTGTACGGCCGCAGGCCGCGAATCCGTGCGGCCGCTGGCAGCCTAACTGAGTGGCCGAAGGCCCCGAATCTGTGCGGCCGCAGGCCGACAAACTGAGTGTCCGCAGGCCCCGAAACTGTGCGGCCGCAGGCCGCCTAACTGAGTGGCCGAAGGCCCCGAAACTGTGCGGCCGCAGGCAGCCTAACTGAGAGGCCGAACGCCGCAAATCCGTGCGGCCGCAGGCCGCGAATCCGTGCGGCCGCAGGCAGCCTAACTGAGTGGCCGAAGGCCCCAAATCTGTACGGCCGCAGGCCGCGAATCGGTGCGGCCGCAGGCAGCCTAACTGAGTGGCCGAAGGCCCCGAATCTGTGCGGCCGCAGGCCGCGAATCGGTGCGGCCGCAGGCAGCCTATTTGAGTGGCCGAAGGCCCCGAATCTGTGCGGCCGCAGGCCGCGAATCGGTGCGGCCGCAGGCCGCCTAACTGAGTGGCCGAAGGCCCCGAATCTGTGCGGCCGCAGGCAGCCTAACTGAGTGTCCGAAGGCCCCGAAACTGTGCGGCCGCAGGCCGCGAATCTGTACGGCCGCAGGCCGCGAATCCGTGCGGCCGCTGGCAGCCTAACTGAGTGGCCGAAGGCCCCGAATCTGTGCGGCCGCAGGCAGCCTAACCGAGTGTCGAAGGCCCCGAAACTGTGCGGCCGCAGGCCGCCTAACTGAGTGGCCGAAGGCCCCGAATCTGTGCGGCCGCAGGCAGCCTAACCGAGTGTCCGAAGGCCCCGAAACTGTGCGGCCGCAGGCCGCCTATCTGAGTGGCCGAAGGCCCCGAATCTGTGCGGCCGCAGGCCGCGAATCCGTGCGGCCGCAGGCAGCCTAACTGAGTGTCCGAAGGCCCCGAAACTGTGCGGCCGCAGGCCGCGAATCTGTACGGCCGCAGGCCGCGAATCCGTGCGGCCGCTGGCAGCCTAACTGAGTGGCCGAAGGCCCCGAATCTGTGCGGCCGCAGGCAGCCTAACCGAGTGTCGAAGGCCCCGAAACTGTGCGGCCGCAGGCCGCCTAACTGAGTGGCCGAAGGCCCCGAATCTGTGCGGCCGCAGGCAGCCTAACCGAGTGTCCGAAGGCCCCGAAACTGTGCGGCCGCAGGCCGCCTAACTGAGTGGCCGAAGGCCCCGAATCTGTGCGGCCGCAGGCCGCGAATCTGTACGGCCGCAGGCCGCGAATCCGTGCGGCCGCTGGCAGCCTAACTGAGTGGCCGAAGGCCCCGAATCTGTGCGGCCGCAGGCCGACAAACTGAGTGTCCGCAGGCCCCGAAACTGTGCGGCCGCAGGCCGACAAACTGAGTGTCCGCAGGCCCCGAAACTGTGCGGCCGCAGGCCGCCTAATTGAGTGGCCGAAGGCCCCAAATCTGTACGGCCGCAGGCAGCGAATCCGTGCGGCCGCAGGCAGCCTAACTGAGTGGCCGAAGGCCCCGAATCTGTGCGGCCGCATGTCGCTTAACGTACTTAACGTAAGGCGAAGCCCCCGACGAGCGGCCGAAGGCCGCGAGCAGCCAGAAGTGAGGACCGCCGAATGCGAGCTCCTGAGTCCCCTTTCACACATTTAACCTTCGAAAAACAGAGAGAAAAAGTTCATTTATTTCACAGGACGGATTCAAAGGACGATAGAGAAAGATACGACCGATATGGAGAGCGCGAGAAAGAAGAGAGCGAGAATGAAAAATTAGAATGTTAACTTCAGAATAATCTCACTCATTAATTTGCCGAAGTAGGGTTGGCTGACACTATAGACAGAAAGATACAAACAGAGACAGGAAGACAAAATAACAGACATACAGTGAAACAGAGAGACAGAGAGAAAGAGAGATAGGTACAGAGAGATAAAAAGACGCAGAGACAGGAAAAAAAGAAGACAGACACAGAGGAGACACAGAGACAGACAGGGAGACCAACAAAGACATACAGAGACACATACAGAGAGAAGATATACAGAGAGGCAGAAAGAAAGACAGAGAGACAGAGAGACAGAAAACAGAAACAAAGACACAAAGAGAGAGAAAGAAGACTAAGACAGAGGAGACATAGATTGACACAGAGGCAGAGAGACAGAGATAGACAGAGACACATACAGAGAGACCGAGAGACAGAAACAGAGACCGAGACAAAAAGACATAGTGACAAATAAGGCACAATGAGGGACAGACACAGACATCAACAGAGAGATAGAAAGACAGAGAGACAGAGAGACAGAGCGGTAAAGAGACACAGAGATAGGGAAAGAGATAGAGAGAGACAGAGTCAGAAATACACCGAGACAGAGAGAGATTCAGAGATACGGAGACAGAGAGACAAATAGACAGAGAGAGGCAAAGGACATTGCGACAGACATAGATACAGAGAGATAGTGAGACAGAGAAAGACAGAAATACAACGAGACAGAGAAATTCAGAGTTACAGAGAGACAGAGAGACAGAGAGACGGATAGACAGAGAGAGACAGAACCACAGAGATACGGAGTTAGGCAGAGAGGCAGAAAAACAAAGAGAAACAGAGGTACAGAGTCACAGAGAGACAGAGAGATAGAGAGACGGATAGATATTGAGGCAGAGAGAGGAGGAGAAAGAGAGAGAGACGGATAGATATTGAGACGGAGAGAGAGAAAGGGGAACTGACCGTACGGGGAGGGATGGTAAGAGTGAGTGAAAGAGAATGAACTAGCCTTTGTTCACGTAAAAGTCACGTAACGGACGGAAAGCTTTCTTTGGCCGACCGAATTCCCCCTCTCCCTCTGGGGAAGTGAACGCGTGGTTTTACGCTGATAGACCATACACACACACAGAAACCGTAGCGTTTTATTATAAGGGATATATATATATATATATATATATATATATGAAATGAAAAGGTCCCTGACGGTCCCTTTAATACGGGTTTGAGAGAACTTTTGGTGCTAAACCGTGACGGTTCTTGCCGTGATAACCTATTCATTATATTTCAAGGTACCAATTCGTTGCAACAAAAAAAATAAACGCAGGACCAGATATCGAAAATTTACCTGAACCATATTTCAAATGGCTGACTGTTAACAGTCGTCTTCACACTTTTCCTACTGCTCGTCGAAGCGATTTCTTGCGATTTCGCTGCGTACATAGCCTTAGTATTCTATGTAACCCGCGTAACTCAACATCAGTACATTGTTGGAACGTTGTGACAAAGTGATTTTGGCAACAACTGTTCCGTGCGACGCTAGAGAGGAAGAGGGACAGATAAGAAAGGAAAAGAAACAAATGAAGTAGAAAAAACCTGTTTACGTATAAATAAGAAGACAAAAAAAGATAAAGAGCAAAGATAAACAGTAAATGAGAGTGAGCGGGGCAAAGACAATTGATACCAAGAGAGAGAGGGAAAGAGAGAGAGAGAGAGAGAGAGAGAGAGGGAGAGAGAGAGAGAGAGAGAATACCGATTTTCTTTATTGTTCACCTCTTAATGGGACCTTTTTTCTGCAATTAAAACGAACGTCAGAATACAACAGTACGATTTTATCAGTTATTGTTCTTTTTACCAGCAAAAACCATTTGCACCAGAGTGGAACCGAACACGGGACCTTTTGGTTACCAGCTACCGGCGCTAACCAGTTGGCTATGACGGCACTCCTGCGCTGGGTGTTCCATATCCCCAGCGGCTGTCACCTTTGACGGCAGATGGTGGGAAAAAAACGTAAGCTGGAGCCCGTTGGAAAAAAATATTTTTGAGTTTTGATTTGAAATTACGGGTTTTTAGGAAAAAGGAGTTGAAAATGATAAGTCGATTGTTGATCAACTAAATTAAATTTCTTAATTAAATAAACTTTAAAAAGGACCCTGATGGTCCCTTTAAGACTTTATTCTGACTTTAACTTTGAGCAGTAATGTTCCTACGCCGCATTTCTCCACCCGAAGCTATGCATTCCTTACTTTCTTCTTCGCACAGTTTTTTATAACTTACACCCTTTTTAGTTTAACATTAAATTAAACAGGTGTTATTTGAGAACAAAATGCTCAACAGAATCCGACACATTTTGAATGTCTTACAACCTTTTTAACACATTCAACTTTCAACCTCCAATTGTCTCATTTGTCCAATCTTGCCAAATCACGTTCGCTCATTATGAAAAAAGCAAGAAAACATCATTTTCCGTCAACTGTCTGTCAACTGTCTGGTGTTGTGCCTCTTGTTTTCCTTTTTTTCTATTTTTCGTTTTACTTAAAAATAGGGACCGCAGAGGTGCGCACAGCAGTGCAGCCCGAAATGTTAAGAAAGTATGGTTTCAATCGCTCTCGCGCGTATTATTCTTTATTTTGTTTTTTTAAACAATGAATCCGACGTAAAAGAACACGAGGAATCCGATGAAGTTATTTTTAAACCGATACCTCTTTGTCTTGTGGGCCAAAAACCATGATTTTTCGGTTTTTAGGCCATTAAAAACAGGTTGGGGACGGAGCGCGACCGATTTTGAATTTAAATGATTACGGAACTTATTTTACATGTACTCGCCCAAAAAACTCAAAAATTCGTTCGTGCAGAAAAAAGTTACACCGAATTTTAACATTTGCGGCGCTCCCATTCGTCGCTGAATCACGTTTGGTAGCATTATTAGTGCGCACTGAACTTATTGAAGTGTTTTTGTTGTTTTAAGATAGTAAAACTAGAGAAAACCGCTTTTACTTTGCAGCGAAACAATTTTAAAAGAAGTCAAGTTTCCAGCGTTCTTTGGATTTCCCTTATAAGTGCGCAATACAAGCCCGGAGATCTCAAGGTGTTTTAAATTTATGAATTTATTGTTAATTCTTTTTCGTTTAATGTATAATTGAGCCAATTTCACTCGCGCAAACATATAAAAATACAATTTTAAAGTGTATTTTTTATGAATTTAAAGCGGTTTTCGCGCTCCAATACCAAATCCCTTTCTCGGAGCAATTTTGAAAACAGTTAATTAAACGTGTATTTTAATTACTCTGGGGTTCATTTTGGTGTCATAAATCGTATAAAATTACGGGTACTCATTACAATACCAAAATCCTTCAATTTTCTTCAATTGGAGGGATTTTGCATTCAACCAAGTTTCTGTCCGGTGTTTAGCGGCGCCTCTGCACTCGGCCGAGAATGAACACGCCCAACCACGGCGGTAGTTAAAAAACAGGATTGTAATAGATTCATTCAAAATGGAATATCTCGTTTTGTTGTGGATGAAATTTCACAGTGTAAAAAAGAAAAGTTGGATTATCATCTGTTTAAATATTTACATAAAAAGTCGAAATTCTCAAAAATAATTTATGCTCTGCGGTCTCTACTTAAAAAAACCGTTTCCCAAAAAAACCGTTTCCGAGACTATGTAATTTCTCAGCTAGTGTTCTGCTTGAGTTTTCCAGAAACTCTCTCCTTAACTCAATCACGTTCATTTCTTGCATTAACAATGAAATCTAGCTTCTCATTTTTTCTAAATCCCCATACAGGGTAAAATTGAACTTTCTTTTAAAAATTCTTTTTTCAATCTGCGCCTTCTCAAGTGGACTCACACCTTTTTCACTTTTTTCCGAGATGTGAGTTACAACCTGTAGATTAACATTTTCATGATTTGTGAAACAACTGTACTCAACAGAATCAGAACACACAATCTAAAAGATCGGTTAAATTCCACTTTCAACCTTCAATCGGCTCATTTGTCCCGACTCTCCAGAACAAGTTAGCTAATTATTGGAAATGCAAAGAAGCCCCATTTTTCCGTATTTTCCCCCTTTCTACGTTGAAGAACCCCCTTTTCCCCGCCTTGCACCATACCTAATGTGAAATTCCATCCGTGTACCTCTTCTATGCACCGTTATTAATACCTAATGTGTGTGTACCTGGGGTTGTTGTGCTTTTCCAAGAAACATGAATAGCGCTTGCACTTTTGAAACGGCTGAGGTAAATACGCCCAAAGCTGTCTGGGCGGCTACAAATGCGCACTTCATAGTGACTACCGACGCGTTTAAGGAATAACAACCTTAAAGGTTAACGAGCAATTTGTCTTCTATGATTTAGTGCGATTGGAGTGTGTTTCCTGCTTTTTCCTGTTGCAGCGACCAGTGCAACATTTTGCTTTTTATACTTAGATTTCTCTTCTTTTTGCCTTTTGTTAGCTTTCGACACTGTTTTTTTTTGGCATGAAACTTGTCCTTAAACTTTTTTATGACCAAAAGCCTTAAATCAAAACACTAACATTGAACTTTTCCCAACCTAGGTGAGCCATATACCGTTCGATGGAATTTTATAATTTGTTTAATGCAATGAAGTTCAAATTCTCTAAACTGCGCTGGTTACTGAGTTATGATTGATTTTCTCTGTTCCATCCCCGCGCGCGCTGCAGCCACGCACTGTCTCAAAACGCTCGGCCGCCGCAAGTGCACTCCGGTGGCGCAGCGGCAACGCGCTCGCTTCGTAAACTGGAGGTCACGGGTTCGACTCCCCACCACTGCAAACTTTTTGCTATTTGTAGGATTAAAAAGGATTGTAAGTAAATTTTATATCAGGCATCTTTTGCGAAACCATAAAAAGCTACCGAAGTTATAACAAACTAATTTTCCAACCCTATGTTTTTGTTAAAATTTTGTGCAATTTCCAATTTTTCCCGTAAAAAGATAACTATGATGGCACCGAATAATGCTTTAAAAAGTTTCGATTTCTGATATATATTTTGGCAATTTGTTTAAGGCAGACATCATTTCCCAAGCTATAAAAAAGTTTATGCTGTCCCATGTGCGTTGTGAATAATAAATTTCACGTCGCGTTTCTGGCTTCCAGACATGAAATTCTATAAACAAGTTGAGTGGGTAATAGAGCCTAGAAATGCCTTCCAGCTGCATGTTTCCGCATCCGGAAACCGACATTTCTGACTGAGAAGGAACTTTCTTAGGGCTTAAAAGCTTTGTTTTGACTTGCGATTCGCTAGGTAAAA
>OZ059903.1:4697926-4825426 GCA_964057215.1 Oscheius myriophilus | reverse complement strand
TGAGTGAGTGAGTGAGTGAGTGAGTGAGTGAGGTGAGTGAGTGAGTGTGAGTGAGTGAGTGAGTGAGTGAGTGAGTGAGTGAGTGAGTGAGTGAGTGAGTGAGTGAGTGAGTGAGTGAGTGAGTGAGTGAGTGAGTGAGTGAGTGAGTGAGTGAGTGAGTGAGTGAGTGAGTGAGTGAGTGAGTGAGTGAGTGAGTGAGTGAGTGAGTGAGTGAGTGAGTGAGTGAGTGAGTGAGTGAGTGAGTGAGTGAGTGAGTGAGTGAGTGAGTGAGTGAGTGAGTGAGTGAGTGAGTGAGTGAGTGAGTGAGTGTGTGAGTGAGTGAGTGAGTGAGTGAGTGAGTGAGTGAGTGAGTGAGTGAGTGAGTGAGTGAGTGAGTGAGTGAGTGAGTGAGTGAGTGAGTGAGTGAGTGAGTGAGTGTGTGGGTGAGTGAGTGAGTGTGTGGGTGTGTGTGGGTGTGTGCCAGCATAAATATATAAAGTGTGTGAGCACATATGAAATGTTGTATGACTAGAGACAGGAGAAAGAGAGAAAGTTAGAGAGAGAGTGAGAGAGCAATAAAGAGCACAGAGTCATAAAACTTATCCGGTCACAAGACCTCAGATGTTTTTTCTTTGAACCCTTTTGCGTGGGAACCCATCTGTCAAAAGCCAAACTGACTCAGGTGCTTGTTTTTTCAGGGAAGCAGCGGCCCTGAAAACATTCCATGAAACTTCGTTTTCGGCATTTAGAAACCTAGTTGTGGATCTTTCTTCCGCGACGATCAGACACCGAGGGCCACGGGGCCTTTCTCCTCTCTCTGCCTCCTTCTTTCCCTCTCCCCCTCTCTCTCTCTCTGTCTTTTTCTCTCTACTTTCTGCACTCACTCACTCACTCACACACTTACCTCTTGTCTCTCACATTCTCAAGATCATCACATTTCCTTCTACTTATGAAATATATATTTCTCTTTTTTCTAGTCTCAGGTCAAGTTTGTCACCCAATCCCCTGGGACTTTCCCGTTTTTGCCGGTTCTCCGCCTCCCCAAAATACCACTCCCGGGTGTCATTGATCTCATAATGGTGTTCGCTTTTTCAGTTCCAGAAGTCTCTAATTGCTGTGTTAAAGGGCTTGTGTGACTTCATCTGACATAAAGTGGTGGTTTGTTCCAGTTATCATTTCCCGTGACACCCATTCTCTTTCTCATAATGGGGCTCTGCGTGTGCCTTGATCATTAAGCCTCTAATTGAATCGCCCCGCGTAAAGTGTCAAGTACGGCGCCACCTGGCCAACTACCTGCAAAACTTCTCTCTCTCTCTCTCTCTCTCTCTCTCTCTCTCTCTCTCTCTCTCTCTATCACTCTCTCTGTGTCCTCTCTGGAACCACTTTAACAAAGGTCCTCCTGCACCTTCTCTCTACTTAACAACTTCCCCGCCAACCAAAAACACCCTGTCCTGCGAATGATTTTAAAACGTTTGAACTCATTTAATAGTTTCGCAGGAACAATCGCCCCCACGCAGTCTCATTTTCAATAGTCTCATTTTCAATTAGTTATAGCCTCCCAAATGAGAGGATCCTTAAAAGTGCAGCCAGCTATATTACAGCGGTGAACAGCCTTCGAGCACTGTTTGATGGCCGTTTCGGGCCTTTATGAGCGTCACAATAGCTCTTCTCTCCCCAAATTTCTGCATTTCAGCTCCTACTAACTATTATTACTTGGATGTCTGTCATAGAGAGGGTGTGTCTGTGTGTGAGTGGGAAAGAGACAGAGAGACAGAGAGACAGAGAGACAGAGAGACAGAGAGACAGAGAGACAGAGAGACAGAGAGACAGAGGGACAGAGAGACAGAGAGACAGAGGGACAGAGAGACAGAGAGACAGAGGGACAGAGAGACAGAGAGACAGAAAGACAGAGAGACAGAGAGACAGAGAGACAGAGTGACAGAGAGACAGAGAGACAGAGAGACAGAGAGACAGAGAGACAGAGAGACAGAGAGATAGAGAGACAGAGAGGGAGTGAGTGAGCGAGCCATTCACGTGATCAAAGAGACTCAAGACCACCTGATCGGAAAACTCTGCGTAACTGCCAATTGTTTCCTTGATTATTAGACTTCTGCCCCACCTCGTGCCCTATAATTGTGCGCTCCCGTGATATTTTTGCTTTTTGCACACCCACCCTTATAACTTTTAAGTAATCCTACTGTCCTTAAAGATCCAATTTGTCCCCTCGTGTTAATTTCGATTCCATGAACAATCGAAAAACAAAACAACTCCTTTTCTCCTTTCCGCTGCTGATTGGACTTATTCTGCACAAACTTTTGTTTTGTTTACGAGAAAGCATCTTCCCATGACGCAACCAGAGCTCCCTTTCATAGCATACACGTTTCCTCATTTCTCCCTTCCAGTTTTTCTCCCTTGCAGAATTTTTAACGTGATTTTCTGCAGACAGGATTTCCTGGAAATGACGATGGAAACTTGAATCACACACATATACACACTGACACACTAACACACTAACACACTCACACACTCACACACTCACACACTCACACACTCACACACTCACACACTCACACACTCACACACTCACACACTCACACACTCACACACTCACACACACACTCACACACTGACACACTCACACACTCACACATTCACACACTCACACACTCACACACTCACACACTCACACACTCACACACTCACACACTCACACACTCACACACTCACACACTCACACACTCACACACTCACACACTGACACACTCACACACACACTCACACACTGACACACTCACACACTCACACATTCACACACTCACACACTCACACACTCACACACTCACACACTCACACACTCACACACTCACACACTCACACACTCACACACTCACACACTCACACACTCACACACTCACACACTCACACACTCACACACTCACACACTCACACACTCACACACTCACACACTCACACACTCACACACTCACACACTCACACACTCACACACTCACACACTCACACACTCACACACTCACACACTCACACACTCACACACTCACACACTCACACACTCACACACTCACACACTCACACACTCACACACTCACACACTCACACACTCACACACTCACACACTCACACACTCACACACTCACACACTCACACACTCACACACTCACACACTCACACACTCACACACTCACACACTCACACACTCACACACTCACACACACTCACACACTCACACACTCACACACTCACACACTCACACACTCACACACTCACACACTCACACACTCACACACTCACACACTCACACACTCACACACTCACACACTCACACACTCACACACTCACACACTCACACACTCACACACTCACACACTCACACACTCACACACTCACACACTCACACACTCACACACTCACACACTCACACACTCACACACTCACACACTCACACACTCACACACTCACACACTCACACACTCACACACTCACACACTCACACACTTTTTGGTCTTGATCGAACTGAGTAAACCTGTCAGTTATTTTAGCGCCATGAGTAAACTTAGCTCTTCTGAACCTTGTTCTTATTTCCTTTTTGTTTTAACTGAGAAAATCTGAAATCTGAAAATATTTTTAGGTAACATGTTTGCCTCAAGGCATAAACATCAGGCTGTGACCAATTTGGAGACATTAGGGAGCAAGAGAAAGATTCAGGAGATGTTAGCTTCTTGAACTCTCTCATCTTCTATAGTGTCTCTTAACTGCCTCTTTACACCTCTCTATCTTTCTGTCTCCCTATCTCTGTGTCTCCCTCACTCCCTCTCCCAACACCTCACTCAATCTCTCCGGTCTCATCATTCCATGCGCCTGCGTTTCTCTCTCAAAGGAAATCACAATTAGTCTCGCGCACAGCTCCGATTGTGACTCTTTCCTGTAATTTGAGTAGAGAGTTGATTCTTGAAATTCAATGCTGAAATTATCGTCTTTCCAGATCTCGCACAAACAAAGAAGGGCGCGAAAACTATTTAGTCCCACTAATAACTATTTCTTTGCCCCATTCTCAAAAAAGTGACAAATTCAGACATTTTCTGTGTTCTGCAAAACAATCACCAATTTGGGGTCACATCATTAATATTAGATCCAGTGACTACATTAATTTTGGATCTTTGAATATGAACTGAAAGGAAAAACTGCTCGAGTGAAAAAGTACTTGTGTTTTCGACATTCAAACTTTAAAAAACAAAAACTCATTTTTTCAACGCACGTTTAAGAAAAGACGCTTCACCGCTTCATAAAGAGCAGTCTTGTCTTTTCCACTAGAGTGAACACTGTTTATCTGTCAACTTAGAAGATTCAAGTTACCATTTTTTTTTCTATGTTTTTTTTTCTATGTAAATCTTACGTAAATTATGCCACGCGGAAATCGGCTAGAAAAGCCGGTTTTTTGTGCGTCTTTGCTTTTTGCACGCTATTTTTGACTGCGTATCGCACGAATTCAAATTTGGTGGAATGCTTCGTTTGGCGTTAAAAAGGTGCCGTCAGGGGGCTTAAAATATTTTTAAAATAATCGAAATTACTTACTACCTTATATAATTAATTGTGAAGTAAATTTAAAATCTAGAAAGGGTGCTTTATTGACAAACCATGATTCTTGTTTTCGGGAAAAAAACATTCAAAACCGCCAAAAAAAAAATTTAAAAAATCTCAAAAAGCTAAAAAAAAAACTCAAAAAATCTAATCAATAAACCCTCAAAAAACCTGAAAAAACAAAAAAAAAACTTAAAAGCCTCTAAAACTCTCTGAAAAGTAGGGTTTTTGCTGGGTTTTCCTACCTTTTTCATAGAATCTAATTCTTGTCAATATAAAATGGTTTATTTTCGCAGTTTATTTTCGGATCTTGCACATGAAAACAAAAAGTTTTTAAACATTGAATTTATGAAAAGCAATTTTAGCCTAAAAAAAACAGTTTAAAATGTCGGAAATTGGCATTTTTGGTGTTTTGCGCTTAAATGTTTCCGAAGTCCATTCATAGGGTTTTTTTATTTTGGAAATCCTCACGTTTCAAGACAATTTTTGCATCCTGAATTCACAAATGACACTTAAATCGATGGAATATTGATCATTAACGCGCTGCGACGCGTTAACGTTAAAAATCAAACGAAAAGCAACAAAAACAGCAAAACAATTCATAAACTTTTTGGCAATTTATAAACTTTGTGGAAGTTTTGACCGCTGAAATCCTGTGAAAACCAAAGAGACTACCTCGCAGCTTGAAATTGAAATTACTTGTTTTGGGGACATAAGTACTTTTGGTTATTTGCTCCATCCACGGCTAGTATTTTCTTTTTTCTCATCCAATTACAGCACGGGATTCCTTTGTTTTTGGCAACAAGGATCGAAAGGACTATAGTATTTTTGGCCTTGTCACCTAAAGGCTGGGGTTTATAAGAGCAACCATGTGTTTTGCAAAGATCAGCCTCAGGGGAAAACGGCGTTTGAATTTCTTGCTAAAATAAATGATTGGCTAAATAATCCTGAAGAAGACATGTTGCAGAGTACAAAAAAATGGTAATAACACTTCCGCTTATGGTGTCTATTTGGGGAAGGGATTCACTTCCAAGAACGCCTCCCTGACTATCTCTTCTTCTCTCTCTCTCTCTCTCTCTCTCTCTCTCTCTCTTTCTCTCTCTCTCTCTCTCTCTCTCTATCTCTCTCTATACCTCTCTATCTCAATCTCCATTTCTATCTATCTCTCTTGCACTCTCTGTTTCTTTCTTTATCTCACCCTTGCTTTCTGAGAATCAATCTATGTGTGTCTCTCTCTATGCCTCTCTCCCTCTTTGTAGTAAAGTCTCTCAGTAAAACTCTCTGTGTCTCTGTGTCTCTATGTGTTTCTCTAAGCGGATTTTCTCGAAAACGCGAAATTTGCGACTTTACATTTTCATTATCATCGAATTTTTCTCTCCAAATATAGCCTTGTAAAACCCCCTCACTGTCCCTTTACACGATTACACTTCTTGACCTTACAATGTTTTATCATAGTGGTAATCCTCAGCTACTTCATTCAAACAGACAGACTTTGGTCTGTTTTTATAAGTGAGCTGGGTGGTGCTAGCCACCGCGATATTAAGGAGGGAGGGACCCCTGAGGGAAGAGCAAACAGGCGCCGCCCCCACGGGCACCAACCATTCCGACCAGGGATTTCGCATACGCACATACGCTACTCCAGGTTTCCGGTGCCTCTCTTTTATATAAGCTCTCAAAGTCTCTCTGTGTCTCTGTCTCTCTCTCTCTTTCTCTTCCTCTCACTCTATATTTCTTAATTTCCTTCTCTATGGCTCTCTCAATGTCAGTCTCTCTTTCTTTCTCCCACAATGTGTCACACTTTACATCTTTCTCGCTCCATTTCTGTCACTCTTTCTGTTTCTCTGCCTCTCTGTCTCTTTGGTTTTTTGCCTCTCTCTCTCTCTCTCTCTCTCTCTCTCTCTCTCTCTCTCTCTCTCTCTCTCTCTTCTCTCCCTTATGTTGAAAATTATTGAGGTCAAACGCACCCCGAAAGCGCGAAAACTGCGTTTATTTCTCTTACACATGTTTAAAAAAGCCATTTTCCCCACATTTCTGCTACGTTTCTTTTCTGATTTTTATTGTCTATTCGCCCATAAACAATTTTCGTGTTTAAAAAATGACCTACCTTTAAATGTTTTTAAAAAAGTGTTGGAAACAGTTTTAGAATTCGGCTAACTTTTGGAGCTCTGTTTAAAATATCTTTTCTTCGTCTGTGAAATGTGTTTTTGGTGTTTCAAGAAAAACGTTTTCCAAATTATCCTTGTCAAACACGCACTTTAATGTACTTTTTGCAAAATTGTCCTTGTCCTTCCGTTGAAAATGCTAAGGAAGTTGTTTTTTCGCCCAATGCTATCTTTTCTTGATCTGTTTTTGAATCGCCTTAACGTAGCAGTTATTTCAACTTTTTTAAGCTTAACTAACGACCTTAAGGACCTTTAAGACCACAAGGACCTTTAAAAATCCAACCTCTTTAAGTATCCATTAAGGAACCTAAAAAATTAGGCTTTACCTTTTTGGCACATTTTAAAGAGAAAAATCAGCTGTTCACCTACCTTAAATGAAATTTCGTTAGGCTTCAATGTATCAAAAAATACCAAGTTTTTGCAGATCCGCGTTAGCAAGTGTTCGACTTTTCCGCATAAAGTTTCAAAGCGAAAATTGCAATTTTGAAAAATTGATATTTTAAATCGAAAATTGCAACCTTAACTCTGTTAAAAAAACGGTATCTTCAAAATCGATTTGAAAAAGAC
This sequence comes from Oscheius myriophilus, assembly GCA_964057215.1. NCBI lineage: Eukaryota > Metazoa > Nematoda > Chromadorea > Rhabditida > Rhabditidae > Oscheius > Oscheius myriophilus. The sequence continues at coordinate 4,818,122 of OZ059903.1, read as the reverse complement.
ATTTAATTTTTTAAAATTATTTTTCGTAGGTGTTTCTCAGCCAAGAAACATGTTTTGCATTCTGTAATTTTTTAAAACTCTTAAAACTCGTTTTTCATGTACTTTTGCAAAATTGTCTATTGAGAATCCTTGTCTATTGAGAATGCTAAGGAAGATGTTTTTTTACAGCCTGCTTTATCTTTTCGGAATGGGTTTTTTTTAATCGTCTTAACATTTTTGAGCTTATCTAACGACCTTAAGGACCTTTAAAACTATAACTACCTTTAAGTATTCGTTAAGGAACCTCTAAAATTGGGTTTTACAATTCTGGCTCATTTTAACGAGAAAAATGAGCTTTTCAAAAAACTTACGTAAAAACTTATTAAAAAAAAGTCTAAAATTGCCCGCTTTTGAGATATGATGCTTCAATGTATCCAAAAAATACCAAGATTTTGATGATCCGCGTTTACAAATATTCGAATTTCCAGCATTAAATTTTAAATTTTAAATTGCAATTTTGAAATTTACAGGTTTCGAGGTTATTTTTGTATCCCAGATATTGGGAAGTGCACTTTGGCTATTTTTTTCTTATGTTTTTTGACAATAGTCGTTATTTAAAGCAACGGCGTCTTAAGGCACAAATGAATTTAAATGAAATAAGTTAAATTACTTCCTATTAAGTTCTAAAGACCTTTAAAAATTGAAAACCGTCGTTCTCTGTTTTCCTAAATCAACGCCTAATTTCCCAGTGAGGAAGTAGCCGAGCCCTTGAGTTGTTTGAATCCAAAATAGTTGTTCAACGAACGCTTCCCCACTTTGTACTTCAAAGTTGTTTGGCGTGTGAAAATTTACGCCCGCCTAAAATTATTTGGGAAACTTGAACCATCAAGCGTTTTTACGTCAAATTTTCCCACCTTTGCGAAAACAACTTCCTTATAAATTTCACAGGAAAAGATTCCCAGTGACGTAAAAACAATGGATTTCACTGCTTTCTAGTCCTATCGCCATTCGGGCAAAAAAATCGCCCGCCTGCATTTTTCAGTAGGGCCGGCCGGCGGCTGACAACAAATTCGGCTTTCTAAAAACAACGCATCTACCCGTTTATACTCTTCGTCAAACGGAATTTCCCCTACTGACATTGCTACATTGGGCTACCGTAGTCAATCGATACCGGCTGGCACAAATTTGACCCAAAGGAATCGAACCAGCCGCCCCACCGGAAGAAAAGTTCCGCATCCCGCGTCCGTACCACTCCACCACCGCGGCATAAACACCAGGATGGCAGTATGTGTTATTTGCCGCTGCCGTTTGGACAAAAATGCGTACGCAATCGCACAGTTACGTACATAGTCCCTTCATTATCTACTTTTGAACAATAAGCTTTAAGTATCTTTGGACAGAAAATTTTAAATTGGCCCAATCGAGCTCAAATTTTGTACAGAAGCTTTTTAGGACACACCTACGTGAAGAATTCCAGTTAAAACCAATTATCGATTCTTTGGTTGGAGTACTGTAACTCACTCCCAGGAGTACTGTAACTACCCTTAAATTTGAGAAAACTCAACATTTTAGGTATGGAATCGATAGAAAATTTTACACTGATAGACATTGATGTAAAATTAAAAATGATTTCCAAAGTGGTAAAAAAGTTATTGGCAGAAATGTGAACAAAAATGAATTTTTTTCCCTGTAAGTAGGGTAAACCGTCTCCGCAGTTTTTTTATACGATATTTATTATTCTTTTTGCTTATATTATATTTTTCCAGAAAATTAGCCTTGGTCTTGACCTCTAGACGATTTTTTGAAATGCGCGCCCTCCAGGGCCATCAAAAATACCATTTGACCCAACCATAACTCAGGAATGGGTTGAAACTTATTGAATCTAATTAAATTGTTTCTTTTGTTTACAAATTCAACATAAAAGTTGATTTATCTGGAAGAATATGTCGAAAAATGGCGTTTTATTCGTTGGAAAACCATGAAACTGTCTAATAATTGTCAAAATTGATCAACTATCACTCAAAATGTTGATTTTACGGCCCTCATCTGTTGCCAATGTCGTTTAGACGAAAATATGTACGCAGTCGCACTTTTGCGTACGCAGTCATTAGATTTTCTAATTTTACTGAAATTATCTCCAGCCAGACGTTGTTGAACATATTGAAAACATTATAATTGGAAATTCGGCTTCCCAGGAAGGGCTTTCGTTTCCAAAACAGGTCCTTTTGATTGGAAGGAAGCACTTATGCTTGCTTTTGGCTGGGGTGTTTTTCGCAAAGGACGGCGTACCCGGCCGTGCCGAAGTTTCCTTTTTAAAAGATGCAGGAAAGTGTCAATTTTCAAATTCAAGACCATCCCACGCACATTGGAACTTGGAAATTGATGCTGAATCAACACTTTTGCATTTAGGACCACACAATGAGTTCTTGCATTTCACACTTGTCTTTTGATCTAAGGAATTCACTTTTCAGAAATCAGATTTCCCAAAACTCTCTCTCTCTCTATTTGTTCTCTCGGTCTTTTATTTTCGACTCACTTATCTTTTTCAAACTGCCTGAATATACCTAATGAGGCGTTTTTAAGTAACTGAAAACTTCCTGGTTCAATCTCAGGAAAACTCACGAAACAGCTCCACACGATACAAATAAGCCCCCATAATCTTTTTGGGAGAGAGGCCCACTGCCATCAACCAAACTTTCAAGATATTGAGTTCAGTGTACCCCAAAACTCGGTGGGGGCATGTTTTCATAATGTAAACCTCTTACATTGTGCCCCACGCGTATGAAATAAGCCCACAACATTATATCCACTTTAAGAGTCGAATTTGAGCCCCCATAATCTAGACGCCCTACTGGCATTGATCAAACTCGCATATCGTGATGGTCTCACTGAAATTATGTGGGGAGCATATTGAGGACCCCACACATACCAAAAGAGCCCCCAACACTATATATCAATTGCAACTCTACGTTAAGCTCCCTTTATGTCCCTTACATAAGAAAGTATGTAAAAAGTGCCGTGGAATTTAGGAGCAAGCTATATACCGTTCGATAGGCCATGGTTTGAACATTCTAACAGTAAAGTTAAAAGTTGGAAACATTGTTTCGTTTTTGAGTTACGCGCGTTTTTGTTGGCTTCCCGTAATTTCGCGCCGCGCGGGAGTAAAGTTGCCGCGCCTACCAAACATTACCGAGGGTCCCGCATCGTAAACAGAAGGTCTCAGGTTCGATGCCGCTAAGGTGTCGTTGGTTTAATTATAGAAAACTAGCATTGTTTTCATAAAATTCCTTCAAATATCAATCTCTGGCTTGCTCTCTCACGGTCCATCTCCCTCTATTCTTTCTTCCTCCCCACGCAAAACTTCTTCTTCCATTCCTTTTCACCGATTCCAAAAACAATCCCACGTTATCAAAGCTTTAGTTGATGTTTACGCCCGGCACAGCTTTCACAATTGAAAGTTAGCTACCGTAAACAAATACACAAAAGCCTTGAAAAGGTTCGTAATGAGTTTGTATTTTTCAATTTTTGTTTTCTTTTGGTTTTTTGCCTACTCAGTTCGTATTGTGTCTTGTATTTCGATGAGAGTTAGAGGTGGTAGTTGGTGCTCCGTTTTCCCCGCCCACATATGTCAATGTCATTTTTGTCATTTCTGTTGCAAACCGCGCAGCTTCATGTGGTAATGCGGCGCTGCAGCGGGAATTTTTTTGACCCCATGGTGTAGTGGTTAGCGCGGCGGACTCTCGCCAGCGAGGTCCCTGGTTCGATCCCCGGCGCAGCTTTTTCCTTTGCTTTTTGCAAAAACACTTCTATTCGATATCGAGCAATGTTCAGCTACACCTCGGCTGTACTTTTCCGCTAAATTCAATCGTTCCCTTAAGGTACACGGGAAAGCTGACAAATATGACGGCTACTTCGAAAACCCACGAAATTCCATGTCCTCTCCCCGGTGTTTTTCTATCGTACCCAGAAGAACAAACAATTAATTTTTCACTCCGCCCCTTTTTTGTGTCGAGAGTCCTTGTTTTGGCGCCGGCTCGACTTGGCAGACTACTCCAATTTGTTTGTGTTTTTTTTCTGCGATTGTTTCTTCAATTCCTCTTCTTTTGTTTGAAAAAGATTGGTCTAGGTGGATGAATGTCTCGGCGGAGATGGAGGACGATCTCTGCGGTGTGGAGACGAACGACCGCCGGTGGTACATGGTCGCCATCGCGGGAACTGCCTTGTCCTTCGTTAGTCTCCTCTCCAACCTCGTCATCGCAAAGGTTTGTTCGTTTTGGGGTCCCGCAACGAAAGGCTCAGCTAAGTGGGACGTCATGCGCGCGCCCTTTGCGGTTAGTGGTGCCGGCGCGAAACGTTCACCCCGAGTTTCGCCTTTTAATTTTCCTCTCGCAAAATACCTTATCTGTTTGAAGGGACCGTCAGGGACCTTTTGCAACTTTGGTTCATAAAAAAAGATAAAAATCAGCTGATCAAAAAACTCTATACAACATAGGGTTCCAAATTCTCCGTTTTCGAGAAATCTGGCTTCAGGGAAGGTGCCCAAAACTGGCCGACCGTCTGCAGATTCTGCGGATGGCCGCAACCCCTGCATGCACGATGTTTACAAGCTAGTCTAATTTCGAGGTTGTCATTCTAATAGGACGAGATTACTCGAAAAATGAGGAGTTTTCCGGACAATTTAGCATATATAATTAGTATAATTTTTGACCGTACCCGAAGAAAATGGAAATTAAATGGTCCCTGACGGTCCCTTTAAGGGCCAGTAAGGGGGGTTTTCATTTCATTTTCTTTTCCATAGGATGCGGTCGGAAATTATGTGAATTGACTATGCTAAATTGTCTTGCACCTTCCTCGTTTCCAGCGCTCTCTCAGCCAATTAGAATGAAATTCGACTCATTAGCATGTCTTGTAAAAAACGGACACGCAGGGCGTACTGCCCGTCTCCAAATATGTAGACGGATTCCCGTTTTTGACTACTTTGAAGTGTATTTTCTCGAAATCGGTAAATTTTCGACCCATATTCATGTATATGTTCATGATCAGCGAATTTTTCACTCTGAAGCCAATGCTGTAAAACCCGCCTGACTGTCCCTTTAACTTAGAATCTCAATTTTGCAAAGGTACTTTTAGTTTTGGGTCCTGGAGCGAAAAGAAAAAGCCGCATTTGAAAAACCGGGCCATCCCAAAATATCCCCCGGCCCGTCATTTGAGAACCCCGCCGCTACGTGGGGCGGCACGCTTTCGCCTTTGGTGTATCGGTTAGTGGTGCCGGCGAGAAACTTTCACTCCACAGTTCAATCCCCGCGGCGTTTTTCACAATTGTTTGGTTACAAGTTGAATAAAACACTATGTCTCGTTTTTAACAAGAAAAGAAAAGGTATTAAAGCGGAGTGCACACTTGGTGTAGTGGTTAGTGGCGCCAGTACGAAATTTTCACTCTTTGGTTCAATCCCCACTGCCACTATTTGGGCTTTCGTGAAACCGGACCAAAAACGAAAACATCTGGTAACTGTAAACACTTAGTGAAGTGGTATAGCGCCCGCGCGAAACTTTCACTCCGGGGTTCGATTCCAGCCTGTTTTGGTTTGATTTCAAGTCAAGCAACTTTTTTTAGTCTTTTTAATAGTTCACAAACGATAAAATTGGAACACAGTAGGAAACAACCGAAAATATGTGGCAACCGCCGATTTCGGAATCTTGCGGACATAAAGCGGCTGCCAATAGAGCCGGAGCCCTGGTTAAATGTCAGGGCTCCTATTGGCAGCCGCTTGACGTCCGCTTTATATTTCCGAGCCGTTTTTTGGAAACAGACCATACCTTAGCTTTTTGTGAAAAAAGCGGTTTTCTGCTTTAACAGTCCCACTCAGGTCCTCCTAGCATCAAAACATGGCCACTTCTTCTTCCTCGCCCTTCTCGCCCTCTCAGACTCATTTCTAAGCATAATGTACGGTCCAGTCATCGCAATGGATATAATAAAAGATCGATTAGAGGTAAAAAAGCCATTTTGTTACAGAAATAAAGAATTTTAGCTTCTCTGGCTGACAAAGTTGTACTGGAGTTACGTGGGAGCCCTTTTATCACTGTGTCAGGTAAGTCAATTTGAAATGGTTTGCATAACTAAACTATATTTTGGTTGTAACTTTTGCTATTTCTAATTTTTGTGTATTTTATAATGCCAAATGAGTGGGAATGACCAATTTTATACCTAAATGGATGTGTGTGGAAAACATCGTAATCATGCTAATTCTAGGCAATTATTTGTTTCTAATTATGTCCAAAATTTGCAGTTTTCTTGCAAACAAGAATGATGCCACACAAGAAATCAGAATACTAATTTTTATGGAAAAATTAAATTTCCAAGTTGGAAATTCGAGCGTTTCAATGAACTGCGCTGCTGCGAACACAGAAAGGCTGGCAAGTGTGCACGCACCCGTACGAAATCGGCTGTTGGGCTGATATTATTTAAAGCAATGGTCTTTCAACATGCTGAAAAGCTTTTCTAACGTTTTTATTGGCTTTTTTGAACTCGCGGTTGCAATTTCATCTTTTGCGCGTTTTAGGGCCAGCTTGATTTACTCTTACTCAGCTAATTGATTTTCAAACTTTTTTTTTCAATTTCAACAACTTGAGAAATTGCAATTTTTGAAACGGTTTTTGAATTCTGACTTGTCAGATTTTAAAATTGTGAATTGAACCTGAACGACAAATTTCTGATTTTCGCGCATTTTTCCCTGCGTCTCTTCATTAAGCGTGATCTCTCGTTGGCGCGCCCGGGTGAATCAGGGGTGATGGTGGCGGGATCCACCGTTAAAATTTTTTCAAGCTGAGTTATCCGTTGGAAACGAACCACATTATTTAATTGTTGCGAGTTTTTTCCCTTTTGTCTCGGTTTTCGATTTATTGCCTACAACGTTCGGGCTATCTGGTGGAAACTATCCATACTGAAAAAGAATTTTTGAAAAAAACACTTCAACTGATTCAACGACTCATTACGTACACTATTTTGCTCCAAACGCTAAAGTACTTTGTTATTTGCGCAAATGTTCAAACACAAATCGAGAAATTAACAAATTAGTGCTTTTCAGGTTTCCATGACCTTCTCCTGCTACCTCATTATCCTCGCTACCATCGAGAGGTACCTCATCACTCAGCGGTCCCCCTGTTTAAAATCCTTCAGAAGGTTCGTCTTTTTTTCATTCCTTTGATTGAAAACTTCAATTATCCTGATTACCCATTTCTTTTCAGATCGCGTGGTGGCTGGGCTTTCTTCATGTTCAGTCTCTCGATGTTGCTGCGAGGCACCCTTTTCTTCGAAATTGAGGTAGTCGCATTGATACACACACGGAGGTCTTCTAATCTGAAGAAAGGGAGCGGAAAACATGTTTTTCTAAAGCTAAGAATATGGCTGAATGTGGGAAGGACAGTCACAAGCCTGATTTGAAAGAGATACACGGGGAGTGCGTTGCATGACATCACTTTTCTAACTTAAAAAAAGGTTTTCATTTTACGCGTGAGGTAGATGGATTTAAAGATATCCAATTTCAGGGGAAACTTTGGAAAGCGAGGTTCAGTTGCACCAAATATGCACTATAGACATTTTGTGGCCGTGTATTCGCACAGAAAAACGAGCACTACTGGCATTAGTGAACAGGTTTAGAGGGTCTATCGTTTGAAAAGGCTGCCATATCTTGATTTGCCACTTTCTCTCGTTAGTTGCCAAACATGCACTACTGACTTTTTTTTACACTTTCGCCGAAATGTACACTATTGCATGCACTACTTTACCGAATACACTCGCACATCAAAACGTGCACTATTGACATTACTTAGCCAACTATGCGCACTGCAAAACGTGCTTTATTGGCGTTACTTGACCTATTTCCCTTAGCGCCAAAACGGGCACTATTGACATTACTAGACCGTTCCACGAGAACAAAAACGTACACTATTGAAATTACTCGTTCGTGTGCACGCAAATGTGCCATACTGACATTACTTGACCGCGTGCTCGCATACAAACGTGCACTGTTGACATTGCTATACCGTGTACGCGCTCACAATAACGTGCGCTATTGGCATTACTTTACCGAGTACTCGAACACGAAAAAACGTTCACCAAGCGAGCACTATTGGCATTCCACAGGCATGCAGACGTACACCAAAACGCGCACTTTTGGCATTATTTGATCAAAAATATTTGCATCAAAACGCGCACTATTGGCATTACTTTTTCAGTTGCTTACTAAACATGCACCGACATTAATGGCTATGGTCACGCGCACCAAAACGGGCACTTTTTACATTTCTTGGTCGCAAAAACCTCACCTCCCTTATAATAACATCAACAGCAATGTGTGAAAATAGCATGTTTTATTTAAAGATATAGTTTCATCGCAATTTTTGGGAATGATCCTCAGTTTTCTCATTTGTAGGAACCATGTTTCCACTTTCTATGCCAATATTGAGTGTTCGTAAAAGCTTTTTGGTTTGCAAAGTACTGTAGCTCTCACGTCAGATGACTCACAGACGTAGACGATGTTTTCACTCCGACGCAATTTTTTGTCTAGCCAAAAGATTTGAAATTGAATCGGATCTGAAAGAAAACCGGCGCCACTAACTAATGTTTTCCCTTCACCCCGTCGTCTCCTCATCAAAATAACAACTCTGGCCGCGTTGGTTCCCGGTGCAACGAGGCTGTGCTTTTAATTACTCGCATCCGCTCTGAGCTCATCAAAGGACTGCCTGAAATTATGGCGAATTACTAGGTTCCGGTGACGCGATTCCAAGAGTCCGAGGAGAGGACGAGAGATCCATGGAAGTGGGTTGGAGATAGTGGGGGTTGGAGAACTCTGGAAGAAAGAGGGATCTCTCTGTCTCTCTGTCTCTCTGTCTCTCTGTCTCTCTGTCTCTCTGTCTCTCTGTCTCTCTGTCTCTCTGTCTCTCTGTCTCTCTGTCTCTCTGTCTCTCTGTCTCTCTGTCTCTCTGTCTCTCTGTGTCTCTGTGTCTCTGTCTCTCTGTGTCTCTGTCTCTCTGTCTCTCTGTCTCTCTGTCTCTCTGTCTTTCTGTCTCTCTGTCTCTCTGTCTCTCTGTCTCTCTGTCTCTCTGTCTCTCTGTCTCTCTGTCTCTCTGTCTCTCTGTCTCTCTGTCTCTCTGTCTCTCTGTCTTTCTGTCTCTCTGTCTCTCTGTCTCTCTGTCTCTCTGTCTCTCTGTCTCTCTGTGTCTCTGTCTCTCTGTCTCTCTGTCTCTCTGTCTCTCTGTCTCTCTGTCTCTCTGTCTCTCTGTCTCTCTGTCTCTCTGTCTCTCTGTCTCTCTGTCTCTCTGTCTCTCTGTCTCTCTGTCTCTCTGTCTCTCTGTCTCTCTGTCTCTCTGTCTCTCTGTCTCTGTGTCTCTCTGTCTCTCTGTCTCTCTGTCTCTCTGTCTCTCTGTCTCTCTGTCTCTCTGTCTCTCTGTCTCTCTGTCTCTCTGTCTATCTGTCTCTTTGTCTTTCTGTCTCTCTGTCTCTCTGTCTCTCTGTCTCTCTGTCTCTCTGTCTCTCTGTCTCTCTGTCTCTCTGTCTCTTTGTCTCTCTGTCTCTTTGTCTCTCTGTCTCTCTGTCTCTCTGTCTCTCTGTCTCTTTGTCTCTCTGTCTCTCTGTCTCTCTGTCTCTCTGTCTCTCTGTCTCTCTGTCTCTCTGTCTCTCTGTCTCTCTGTCTCTCTGTCTCTCTGTCTCTCTGTCTCTCTGTCTCTCTGTCTCTGTCTCTCTGTCTCTCTGTCTCTCTGTCTCTCTCTGTCTCTCTGTCTCTCTGTCTCTCTGTCTCTCTGTCTCTCTGTCTCTCTGTCTCTCTGTTTCTCTGTCTCTCTGTCTCTCTGTCTCTCTGTCTCTCTGTCTCTCTGTCTCTCTGTCTCTCTGTCTCTCTGTCTCTCTGTCTCTCTGTCTCTCTGTCTCTCTGTCTCTCTGTCTTTCTGTCTCTCTGTCTCTCTGTCTCTCTGTCTCTCTGTCTCTCTGTCTCTCTGTCTCTCTGTCTCTCTGTCTCTCTGTCTCTCTGTCTCTCTGTCTCTCTGTCTCTCTGTCTCTTTGTCTCTCTGTCTCTCTGTCTCTCTGTCTCTCTGTCTCTTTGTCTTTCTGTCTCTCTGTCTCTCTGTCTCTCTGTCTCTCTGTCTCTCTGTCTCTCTGTCTCTCTGTCTCTCTGTCTCTCTGTCTCTCTGTCTCTCTGTCTCTCTGTCTCTCTGTCTCTCTGTCTCTTTGTCTCTCTGTCTCTCTGTCTCTCTGTCTCTCTGTCTCTTTGTCTTTCTGTTTCTCTGTCTCTCTGTCTCTCTGTCTCTCTGTCTCTCTGTCTCTCTGTCTCTCTGTCTCTCTGTCTCTCTGTCTCTCTGTCTCTCTGTCTCTCTGTCTCTCTGTCTCTCTGTCTCTCTGTCTCTCTGTCTCTCTGTCTATCTGTCTCTTTGTCTTTCTGTCTCTCTGTCTCTCTGTCTCTCTGTCTCTCTGTCTCTCTGTCTCTCTGTCTCTCTGTCTCTCTGTCTCTTTGTCTCTCTGTCTCTTTGTCTCTCTGTCTCTCTGTCTCTCTGTCTCTTTGTCTCTCTGTCTCTCTGTCTCTCTGTCTCTCTGTCTCTCTGTCTCTCTGTCTCTCTGTCTCTCTGTCTCTCTGTCTCTCTGTCTCTCTGTCTCTCTGTCTCTCTGTCTCTCTGTCTCTCTGTCTCTCTGTCTCTCTGTCTCTCTGTCTCTCTGTCTCTCTGTCTCTCTGTCTCTCTGTCTCTCTGTCTCTCTGTCTCTCTGTCTCTCTCTCTTTGTCTCTCTGTCTCTCTGTCTCTCTGTCTCTCTGTCTCTCTGTCTCTCTGTCTCTCTGTCTCTCTGTCTCTCTGTCTCTCTGTCTCTCTGTCTCTCTGTCTCTCTGTCTCTCTGTCTCTCTGTCTCTCTGTCTCTTTGTCTTTCTGTCTCTCTGTCTCTCTGTCTCTCTGTCTCTCTGTCTCTCTGTCTCTCTGTCTCTCTGTCTCTCTGTCTCTCTGTCTCTCTGTCTCTCTGTCTCTCTGTCTCTCTGTCTCTCTGTCTCTCTGTCTCTCTGTCTCTCTGTCTCTCTGTCTCTCTGTCTCTCTGTCTCTCTGTCTCTCTGTCTCTCTGTCTCTCTGTCTCTTTGTCTTTCTGTCTCTCTGTCTCTCTGTCTCTCTGTCTCTTTGTCTTTCTGTCTCTCTGTCTCTGTCTCTCTCTCTCTATCTCTCTATCTCTCTATCTCTCTCTCTCTTAAGATTTGGTGGTTTGGTTTCCCTTTGCTCTTTTTTCCCAGACGCTCTTCCATTTGCAAGAATAACTAACGACTCCCACTCCCTTCCGAACATCATCTAAGATCACCGAACCCTCCGCTTCCCATATGTTCCATGCATAATGTATAATCTTTCCACAACCGAGAAGGGGTGGAATTCACCCTGACGTGGCCACAATCTTGCTAATGCGGCCGGGGAATAATATATTCCGAGGACGCGCCCGATACATCGAATTTCGAGACCGCAAAAAGAGCATTCGGGCGATGTCCGGGCAGCGATTTGCTAATGACCAGAGGGGTTACCCGGGCGCAAAAGGGAGGGAATGCGGTTGAAAAGAGAGACAAATGTTTCAAAATCATTGAAAATGATATTTTTCTATCATTTAGGACCACACTGTTTTTGTGAGTTCAGGACCACCCATTTCGCCATCATTTGTGGACCACCTGTGTTTCTAACCTTCTTGGGGACCACCCATTTTGTATCGGTTTGGGACCACCCATTATTCCACATTGTGGAACCATACAGTTTTTCAATATTTGGGACCACCCATTATCTGTCGTGTTGAGACCACCCAGTTTTCTACCTGTTTGGGACCACCCATTTTTCTACCTATTCTACGCCAATATTATATCAATTTGGGGACCACCTATACTCTATCAATTTTATGACCACCCAGTTTTTTAGCGTTTTGGAACCACAAATTTTTCTACCTATTTGGAACACCCATTAAGCCATCATTTTGGGAACACCCAGTTTTCTGTCTTTTTGGGACCACCCATGAAACTAGAATATTCCATATTTTTTTCGGCACAAATTATTCTTAAAGGACCATATGGCACGTGCCTCATCAGTGGTTCTGTGACGTCCATAGGAGCAAGCTAATTAGACTAAATAACTAGGGAACCATTAGAGCCGCCTTTGTGTGACTTTGAAAAAAAACCGAACATGATTGAGCCTTTAATCGATCGATAGTTCACGCAACGTGCAATTAATCGATTGTGACGATTACAACTCAGCAAAACAGCGAACAAGCTGCTTAACGATGTTGTCTAGGCCTTTTGCGGCCATTTGTACAGCCACTGAGCTTTAGTGTACCTGTAGTGTAGTGGTTTCAACTTCTACCTCCCGTTCTAATGGTCGTTGGTTCGATCCCCGCCGGTGCAATCATTTTTTGCGTTATCACAAAAGCCAGACAAAGACTTCCAATTTCTTTTACAAGTTTTCCCAACAGTTTTGAAAAGCCAGCATGAATAGTATGAATGGTCTGCATCATGTGTCACAGCCCAGAATATCTCTTAACGAGGTGCAGCGCGGTTTCAAGTTGCAAGCTAATTAAAGGGACAGCCAGAGTTCAAAAGCGTCTGAGTGTAGGCGAAAGGGCAAATTTTATCGCATAAAAACAAGATGCAATGAACTTTTACAGTTAATTTCAGGTCCAGAAAAACGGCGACTGCGAGGGTCTCACCGAGTACATCCCGGGCCTCAGTTCCTTAGTCGAAACCCAGTGGTACGGAACGGTTTTCCGCTTCTATATTAGGTAAATTTTCTTATTTTTCAAATATATTTGCAAATTTCAGAAATATTCTAACCGTGTTCGTCCCTTTCTTCCTTTTGGCCTACCTGAACTACAAAATCGTTCGAACTTTGAGGAAGCAGCAGAGATCGGCTGAGATGTTCCGTTTCTTGAGCAGCAATCACAAAGAGAAGATAAGATCGGCTACGCGCCTCATGGTTCTCATCGTGTGTTCCTACCTGGTGGCCAATGTTCTAAACGTTCTCATCACTCTCTGGGAGTATGTGGCTTTCCAGTCTACACAGACTCAGGAAGCCTATGTGGTAAGTTAACTGTTACCTTGGATGGTCTCCTGTGCCCCTAAAAACAATGGGTGGTCCTGTAATTCTATCTTGGTAGCCTCCACGTTCCCTGAATATTTGTATGGGTGGTCCCTCTGTGCCTGTCCACTTTGGGTGGTCCAGATGATTCAGTTCTTTCTGGGTGGTCCATCAGTGCCTATCAGCCTCCTTGGGTGGTCTAGGTAAACCCTACAGTTCTTCTTGGGTGGTCGTGCTGGCCTATCAACCTTCTTGGGTGGTCTAGATGTACTGTCCAGTTCTTTCTGGGTGGTTGCATGTCAGGCTCCATGGGTGGTCCAAAGAAACACTGCAGTTCTCTTTTGTTGGTCCCTCCGTGCTTATCAGCCACCATCGGTAGTCCAATCAAACCCTTTACTTCTCCTTGGGTGGTCCATCAGTGCCTATCAGTCCCCATGGGTGGTCCAGATGAACTTTGAAGCTCTCCTTGGGTGGTCCATCTGGGCCTATGAACCTGTATGGGTGGCCCAGATAAGCCCTACACAGTTCTCACTGGGTGATGGTATATTAACTTTTCCATCCATGGCCCACAGAGAAATGGCGTTTTCTCGAAAACTAAGGGTCGAAAGCAGATTTTTAAAACCGTTCCTTAAAACTGAACTACTGGGGCACACTGTGCAATATCTGGGTGGTCCACCTGGGTCTTACAATTCTCTTTGGGTGGTCCTTATAAACTCTGTTGCCCTCTTTGGGAGGTTACCCTATACCTTCACTCCCCTCTGTGTGGCCACTTTCTGCCGATAAATCCTCTATGGGTGGCCCAAATAAACTTTGCAGTCCTCTATGGGTACTCCACAATTTTCCATGAGTCCTATAGAAAAACACAAAAACCTTCCTGTTTCTTCAAAACTTCGTGGGTGGTCCGTTATTCTGTAGTCCCTGTACACACCCGTCCTCTCAGGGTGGTCATTTCATAATGGGTGGTCCAGTTGTGTCAAAAGTCGTCTTTCCTTCCTTGGTGGTCCTTTCAGCTTCTGAAAGAATACAATAGTATCCTTTCTTTTGTATTTAAAATTGTTTCTGGGTGGTCCAAAGGTCTTATTGAATCTTCCGTGAGTGTTCCCTCCATCCCTTGTGTTGCAGTCCTTTTTGGGTGGTCCCTTTGTACCCTTCAGTCCAATCTGGGTGGTCTAAATAATCCAATCTTCTGATGGTATCTCTGCTCCAAGGGTGGTCTTTATCATTTCTCTCTGGGTGGTCCAAATCTCCTGTACATAAACTTTTTTTTCAGATTTACGAAACATGCACCGATGTGGTCTCCGTCCTCTACGTATTTGTTTGCGCCACCCGACTGGCTGTCTACTACACGTGCAACAAAGAGATCAGAGAGGAGATCCGTTACTTCCTCTACAACGAAAGGCCCTCAGGCAAGAGAGTTCTCTCATTTACTGGCTCTACAACCGTTCCTGTCAGGTAATAAAGTTTTATAGGCATAAAACATGTTATTTTGCAGGGAAAACTCCTCTAGGCAAGTTGGAACGGACATTGACGCAGTTGCCATTGCAATTGCCAGACGGCTGGTTGGATTCAAGGATCCCGATCGACCAGACAGCCCAGTGCAGGCTATCATCTACGCGAAGAAGATGAAAAACGCTGAAAAGCCTAACGTTTTGCTGTGAGATGCAGTATTATGGCGTGATGCAAAGTGATAACACACATATCTTGACCGACTGAGATTATTTTAACGACTGGTACATGTTCCCAATAAAGTTTATGTTTTGGGTTAGAGAGAGAGAGAGGGAGAGAGAGAGGGATACTGGGGGGGGGGGGGGTAACTGAGACTGAGACTGAGACTGAGACTCACACACTCACACACTCACACACTCACACACTCACACACTCACACACTCACACACTCACACACTCACACACTCACACACTCACACACTCACACACTCACACACTCACACACTCACACACTCACACACTCACACACTCACACACTCACACACTCACACACTCACACACTCACACACTCACACACTCACACACTCACACACTCACACACTCACACACTCACACACTCACACACTCACACACTCACACACTCACACACTCACACACTCACACATCCGCTCGCGAGACCACTGTAAATACTTTTTCCCTCCCCTCTCGGACGTGTCCTCGCCAAGTGTGGTTCGATAGAGGCTGATCCGAATGAGTGTTCCTCGTACAAACACAGATCCGGTCCCGAAAAGGGAAGACGCCACGTGAACTCAGGGATTATCCACTACGTGTGGTTAGGTAAACAAAGGAGACTGTAACCAAACCTATTTGGGTCAATTTTGCAGAATTCTTGTTTAACAGACAAACTTTGGCACGTGAAGAAGTATTCAAAAAAGACACGCGAAGCGAATAAATATTCCAAAATGAATCAAGTGACGTTATTTTATCGACAAACTGCCGATTTCATTATGTTGAGAGGTTGTTTTCAAAGTAAGTGCGCTCCAATCGCATTCTATGTTCAAAGCAGTTTAGGTGGAAGTGACCTTAAATACTAAAGAAGGCCATAAGGTTCTACCCTAATAAGGTTATTCCAACGAATCTACTAAGGTCGTTTTTGATCTACCCTATTCCAAGTGTAAAATCGTGATGTGGCTGATCATTTTTTCGTCTCCAAAACGTTCCAGACCCTTTTTTGTGACGTCGATGTATCCTCGGAGGATGTGTGTCTCTATTTGGCGCTGATTCAACCGTCGCTCTGAAGGCGTTGATCCGCCGCTCAAATACCGCTCCCAGTACACATATATTTGTGTGTGTCGCCTCCTGCCATCCGTCAGTTCCATGAAGCGTCTTCTCCTTCTGGTGATCAGCTCACTTCTTCCGGCTTTTACAGGTTTGTAACTTTCTTTTGAATTTTGAAACTATTTGTAACTTTATTCTATTTTAGTCGCTTTGTTTTAGTCGCTTTGTAATTTCTACGAGTGTTTTTGTTAGAAACACACGTTCTGACCTAGTTTCCTAATTACCCGGAATTGGGTCCAATTTGCAAGACTATTTACAATACAGTCTCTGTAAAGATATGGGCAAAATTTTGGTTTTTCCAGTTCTCCACAAATATTTCAATGGGCTGACTATATCAGTTCTAATGGTGAAATCTTTTCGCACAATTTTGCTTTTCACGCCTAAGAAATTGGCTGATACTAAAGTTCTCAAAAATGCGTTTGAAAACGTACCACTTTTTTCAGTTCAACATGTTTAAGGACAAATTTTGCTTAAACGTGAGCAGACCGGATTAATAAACGCATTATCCTTGCTGTCGAAGTCGGTGAAACGTAGGAAATACCCCAAATCAAAGGGCGGATTCGAACCCGGGTTGCGAGATTTGTAAGCGAGGAGGTTGCCACTCTGCTATGGAGGCGATCTCGCACTCGCAAGCAGTTAATTTCAAGGCGCGCCCCGTTAGCCAAGTGGCAGCGTCCTCGCTTACAAATCTCGCGACCTGGGTTCGAATCCGTCCCATGATATTTTAGATTGCATAAGTTCAACTAACTTAATTCTCTATGAAACTGTGTTTACCTCTGTTCACTTTGAAGAAAAATTTGCTCTCGGACGTGTTGTGCTGAAAAAAGGGATACTTTTACAAATGTGTGTTTGATAAATTCAGTATCAGCAAAATTGTGCGAAATTATCCCCCACAACTGAAAAAATTTCAATTAGACCTTCACCATAAATGAAAAATTTTCGGAGAACTTGAAATAATACTTCGAAACTTTGCGATTTTTGTTGCTACCTTTTATTTATTTTTTATTTGGTTATTTATTTAATCGTTGTCGTTTCTGAAAGCGCATTTTCTTCTCAGATGGCAATGGCGGAACTTGATTTTCCCCCGTATCTAATTATAAACTGACCCGGGAGTAAAAAAATAATTTTCTCTGGAATCAGTCTTTTGGGTGAGAGTAAAATCAAAGTTTTCTTCAGAAGCCGTCTGGTGTCGCCAATGCTTCAACTACAATGGTCAAGTTTGCGTGAATGCAGCCGACTGCCAGGGAAACTACTGTCTCTTCGGTAAAACAACTAATTTTGAAACGAAAATTTGGATTTCAGAAGAAATAACTCAATACAGTGGGGTCAAGTCTACAAAGAAGACCTGCATTTCTCAGCCTTACTACCAATATCCTGATGGGGCTTTGCTTTCTTCAATCAACAGTTGTGCCACAAGGCGGGTTTAGTTTTCCAGTTACAACAGACAAACTTTGACACATTAGAAATTTCAAACCTCCGTAACACAAAACGTATTTCGTTTTCTAACGCCAACAGACAATCTTTGGCACATTGGACAGTTAAACTTCCATAAGATAAAATTGGCTTTCCGTTTAATGTTCAACAGACAAACTTTGGCACGTTAGAAATCTCAGATCTCTATAACTCAAAACGGTTTTCATTTTTTAGCTTTAACAGACAAACTTTGGCACATTGGACTATTTTTTCAGAATGACGTCATCAGGTCAATACATGGTAAAAATCTGCGACAGTGCCAACTACTGTAACGATTACTGTAACGTGGCTCCTCTCATTCCAACCCTCCCTCCTCCACCTCCCCCTCCTGTGACTGCAGTCACCTTCGCTCCAGTTCTTCCTGGAATGGGTTTGAAATTTCAATTACCTAATGGAATTACTGATTTTCAGTTGAATGCTTTGCCTGTGAGACTTTTGACGGAACCGACTGCAGAGACAATACCTGCCAGGGAAAGTACTGTCTTTATCGTAAGTGGCATCTAAAGCTTCCAACTTTAAAAAAAATAATTCAGTGAGACAGTTGACAGCTGGTACCATGAGAATCAAGAAGAGTTGCCTCAATGAAGCTGTAGCTACCCTGGATGATGATACTGTAGTTCAATCTGTGGATGTGTGTGAAATCAGGTAAGATAAATTACAATCACTCGATAGCAATCAATATGTCGATCAATATCAATCGATAATCTACACAAAGTGTGAATCGCTGTGAAAAGCGCGGGCGAATCGGACAATGCCAGAGCGGCCTAAGGTTACCTGAATGTTTGGGAAGCTGCTTAAAGTTTCAAGCTAGTTCTGAAAGCGGCCTGAGGGTACTAGAACGGTTAAAAAGCGGCTTAAGGTTACGAGACTAGTCGGAAAACGGCCTAACATTCTTCGAAATTTCTAGAAGTGGCCTCAGGTTCCCAGAATCTTTTGAAAGCTGCCTACGGTTATCAGGATGTTCCGAGAGCGGCCGGGGTTACCAAAACGCTCCCGAAGCGGACTAAGGTTACGAGAATGTTCGGGAAACGGCGTAAAGCTAGAAGAGCGTTTTGGAAGCGGCCTAAGTTTACAAGTGTGTTCTGGAAGCGGCTTAAAAACGGAATGAGGTTACCAGTACTTAAAGGTTACCCTAACGTTTGGGAAGCGGCCTAACGATACCAGGCAGTTCTCAACGAAAGCCATGATGCTGCTGAAAAAAAGGCAAGAAAGCATGAGAGCCAAAGAGACGAGTGGCGCGCTATTCAAACGGGATTTTAACCTAAATTTCAACCTCTTTCTTCAGAAACACCCAATCTTCCCAGTACTTCATCAAAATGTGCAACGACCAAGATTACTGTAACGGGTACTGTAACCCAGAACCAATTCCCGATATTCAACCTCCCCAGAGACGTAAGATCTGAGAGTTTTTATAGCAAAACGAAATTTCAGAGCCTCTTGTGACTTGCTATGAATGTGAATCTCGCTCTGGTGAATGTTTCACGGGAACTTGTACCAGTAATTACTGCCTTTACGGTAAAAAAAAGTCAAATAGGCTTTAAAATCAAATTCAGAGCATCAATATTCGCGTTCGACTGGGCAATCGATGAGCCGCAAGGGTTGCTCTTCTCTGGCTTACGTCGAGTGGCCTGATAACACGATTTCCCGCGAAGTTAATCAGTGTGAATACAAGTGAGTTTTTCAAATGTATCCAGTGAAAGTGTAAATGTTCAGAACAATCAATGATATTGATTATCAAGTGAAGATTTGTAACAATGGGAACAACTGCAACTCGGCTTGTGCACCGACTCCAGGTAATTTCAAAGGAAGCAGAGGCAAAACAAACAAGAAAAAAAGGAAAATCGAAGGGATAGTGAAATTTAAAATAAGCAAGAAATGGTATTGAAAAACAAAAGGAGCGAAAATTATGCGAGAGAGCGCGGGAAAACGAGAGACGCAGTTTTTTGAGAAAACTTCCGGCGCTCATATTTCTGTTCATTTTACCCATATATATTGAAATAGATGCTTTTCTGCATCAGAAAAAAGAGATCTACACAGTTAAACAAAAAAAACGAAATATGATGAAAAAAGATTAGCATGAGAAACAATTTTGAAGAAATTTGTGATTTATAGAAAAACATGACTTTTTTCAACACGACACTGTTAAGCTACTATTAAGCTCCTTATATAAAAAAATATATCCTTACATAGAAATATAAAAAATCAAAAGTGGGAGGGAAGAATTAAAAAAGAAAAAGCCTAGATATAAGCAACCCTAATAAATTTGCATAGATCAGAGTGTATGGCGTTACAAAAAAATGGGCGCGAAAGATGTTCCGGTAAAGCGGATCGTGCGTTTGTGGATGCGTTCGGCCCGGCAATTAATTGGCACAGTTTTAAAAAGCGTGATAAAAGCGATTCTTATCTCATGTTTGAAATACTGCGGAAAAACAGACTTTTGCGTGCGTGCGATACTCGGGCGAGAGAGCGTGCAATCAGCAGAGACGCAGAGAAAAAAGACGCTTTTCGGATCATTTTGCCATAGGGGCCGCAAATGTGGGGCCGGCACGGCTGTCTCAATTACTTCTAAAAAATGTTAACATATTTATGATATTTATTTATTTAACATTGACTATGACATAAAAAGACACGGACAAGCACGTAAATTCTGCAAACTTATATGTCTATCCCCCAAAATTTGCTCTTCAAGACGAATTTTTGCTTAAAAATGTGTTTAACTACTTAGCCCACAAGTTTTTTTTTCATAATATACGAATAACTTCAGTGCTTGAAATGAAAAATAAATTAATTTTTTGAAATCGATGTTGGCGGATTTTTTGCTAAATTTTTTATCTTTAGAGTACATTAATTCGTCATTTTATTTACAAAATTCGTATGAAACGTATTTTTAATGATAATTTACCATATTTTACATATTTTAATACAAAAACCCGAAAATTTATGAAAACTCAAAAGTATAAAAGAATTTCAATCCATTTCTTCTCAGGCCGCCGAACTGTAACCTGCACCATGTGTGAATCCACCGTCGGTTCCGACTGCACATCTCCCTCAACCTGTTCCGGCTTGTACTGTTTCTACGGTACCCTTTTTATTATATTTTTGTAAACTTTACAATTATAGAACACCAAGTAAACCAAGCCAACGGGGGTAGTTTCGTCAAAAAGTCTTGTAAAAACGACGCCGAACTTATCTATCCAGACGGATCAATCTACAGAAACGTCGGGTTCTGCGAGTACAAGTGAATCAAAATTTGACAGTTTCGCTAATTTTTCGTTTCAGGTCAATTAACGGCATCAATTACAGCCTGAAGGCATGTAATTCGAGCAATTACTGTTCCACTCCCTGTTTGAATCCCGTTACTACCACTGCGCTACCGATTAACTCAGTTGGAGCTCACTTCCTTTGGCTTCAGGGAATTGTTACCATTATTTCCTTGTACTTAATGTAATTTCCACACTTTCTTTGATTGTTGACTGTATATTTTGTAATGAAATAAGTTTATATGTAATGTAGAAATAGGGTATTTGTGTTATGCACTCGCAATTTTAAGAGAAAGGCGGCCACAACATTTTTTTTGCGTGTATTTGACGAAAAATTTTTGACGCTGGATATTATGCTGAGAATGTCCTGTGAAAAAAACGTAGTAAATTATTAAATCCCCCCTGAAATTTCAAAATTGCCTTAGAACTAGGTTCCATAAAACCGCAGACTTTCTCTGGTTTAGTTCTCCTGAGAAAGTCCGGCCCGCGGGCCGAAGCAGCCCAAGCCAAAACGAGCCAAAACGGGCCGGGCTGAGCCCGACTCGTTTCTGTCCGGCCTGTGAAATTGTCAAGTTTTTATTTAGTTAAAACGTTATTTCAGCTTGCATTGTATTTTTAAAAGTTTACAAACAGACTAATTAGGGTTAAGTTAACAAAATTTAAGTGCCGAGAATTTTTTCAAGTCGGCCAGGCCCGTGACAACTATATTACTTGAAACCAAATACATCGCTCTTAAAACCCACCGCTCGTTTTATTTTTATTCTACCTTGGTAATTACATCGAACACTTAAAAAGCGAAAAAGTACAAATTTCCAAAAGCTTGAAGAATTGTATTTGGAAATAATGATCACGAATTGTTTACAAATTTGCTAATAGAGGGTGAAAAATGAACTATAATCCTTTTCCAAGAAATTTATAAGGAATTTGTCCAATTTTTTTAAAGGACTGGAAACATATGGTCCTGCCGCGATCCTTTTACCTATTGTCTGTTCACTCCTCTTTTACAGTACTATTTCGCTATGTTTACCTGGTCCCACCGCTGCATTGCCAGAGTTCATATTGGCAGTCGTTTTACGTCCGCTTAAGGTGCCGGGATCGGCGTAGGGTACTTGCTTCAGTTTGTTTCATACTGTGTTCCAAACTTCTCTGTTGTTGTGGGGTCCGTAACAGCCTGAATATTTTATATTTTCCGTTCTTTTTACGTAGACCCAATTTTTCTGTCGCGCTCCTCATCTGAAACTGGAAAGAGCAAATGGGATTTCAAAATTATCATGCAAATGAAAGCGTCTCATCCAATATGGTGTAATGGACTCTCCCCAATCCACCCACAAATGAAGTCTCATCTGGGTTCATTTCAGTGTGTCGTCAACGACAAACATGCCTCTAAACAGGCTGAAGGCGTGAAAACTACTTGAAATTGCAAACGCCCCCACGCACAACAAGTGGATGCATATTTTACTTCCTTCGTCCTTCTTTGGAACTTTTTAGACGACAGTTGACCTTAAAATTAGCCTAACTTTACGCGCGTGAGATACCAATCGATACATCTCTGCCGATATCGATTGATCTTCGGCACAATTGCAAAATTTTTTGCAGTAGACTAATTGTACGCCAAGAATAGTTGATTGGTTCAATTGTTTTCGCGCGTGCACTATCAATCGATACCATGCCTAACATTACGCGCGGTTGAAATCGATCGATACCGCGCTGCCGTTATCGAATATCGATAGATCTTTGGCGCATTCGAAAAAAAAAGATTTATAGTTCTGAAATTGGATAGCGTGTAAGTATGATAGCTCGTGGAGATTTCGGGACCAATCTCGGATTAGCACTTCACAAATCCCAATCATAGCCGCTTCTGCGACATACTCACTATCAGTTAAATCTTTCTTCATTTGCATTTTTTTAAAACTATTTTAGCTGTATTTTATAATAATCTTGGTCGCGAAAATAGACTTGACGTTTGAAAGTTCAATCTGAAAATAGTCCAGTTACAGTACCCAAACAACATCATTCTGGCGTAAGATCTTTAATGCGTGGGATTTTTAAATGTCTGAATTTGAAATTTCTTCATGGGGTCAAATGACATTACCATTTTTTGTTCTAAGGGGGTTATGCGCCAAAACAGACAGATCATTTACCTCATTTTTTACCTAGAAATCTTGACTCGTCAGAATTCGAAATTTTGCTTTTTATGATCGGTGCATCCCTGAAATCCCGGTAACTAAGATTATCACGTCGACTGCTACAACCTTAGCAGGCTGCAAATATCGTAGTTTTAATGTTGTGCACTCTCTTCGTATCTATGCTGCTTTTGTGACTTTCTGACGTACTGTAAAACATGTTATCTTGAGAAGGCCACCAAGGGTCCAGTGAATATTCTGTCTGACATCAATAGCATATGATAAAACATTAAATACGTTATTGAAGCGCTCAGCTTAAAGTTCTAACATCAGTCCACTTTTTTTATGCGCACAGAAATTGGCCTAAACTTACACTCATGTTTGGAAAGCGGCGCAAAATCACTAAGATGCTGTGGAAGCCGCCGAAGGTTAACATCACGTTCTGAGAGCCCCTTGGTTACGAAGGTGTCTCAAAAGTGGTCAATGGTTACGAGGATGTTCTGTAAACGGTCTAAAGTCGCCAGTAAGCGGCCAAAGAGTAGTTTAAATGACTTTCAAGCTGTTTATGGTTCCAAGGATGTCCTTGAAGTGACCTACGGTTACTATGATTTGGAAGCGGCCTAAGGTTACGAAAAAGTTTTCGAAAAACTTTTGAGGTCGTTCTGTAAGCCGCCAATGGTTACCAGATGATTCTGATTTTTAAAATGTTTTGAAAGCGGCCTCAGGTTACCAAGATGTTCCGAAAGCGACCTAAGGTTACGAGGATGCTTTGGAAATCACCTAGGGTTAAGAAGATGTTCTAGAAGCGGCCGTAGATTGTCATAAAGTTTCAAAAGCGGCCTAAGGTTAGCAAGTGTTTTTGGAAGCGGTCATAGTCCGAGAATATCAAGAAACAGACTGGGGTTACAATGCTGCTCAATTAGCGACGTAGGGTTACCCGAATGTTCTAATAGTAGCCAATAGTTACAAGCGGCTGTAAGCAACCATGGCGTTCTAGAAGCGGCCTTAGGTTACCACTCTGATCTGAAAGTATCCGCAGGTTGAAGAATGTTCGGAAGCGGCTAAAGATCACTTGCCTGTTACTGAAGCGGTCAAAGGTTACGAGGATGCTCCGCAAGCTGCCTAGGGTTACGAAGAGGTTAGTGAAATGGGAAATGGTGACGAAAATGTTCAGGAAGCCACCTAAGGTAACTAGAACGTTTTCAAAGCGATCGAAAGTTACCAAAAGGTCATAAAAGCGGCCTAAAGTTATTCAGATGTTCTTGAAGCGGCCTAACGTTAACACAATTATTTTAAAGGGGCCATCAGGGACCTTTTTTCTACAATTACAGCCAACGTCAGAATACAACATTACGATTTTATAAGATACCAGGAGGGTACGCGCGCCAACGGCGCGCACCCTCCTGGGTCGCGGCCTTCGGCCGCTCAGTTAGGCGGCCTGCGGCCGCAAACATTCCCGTTGGAAAAAATTAATTTTGAGTTTTGATTTGAAATTACGGCTTTTTATGAAAAAGGAGTTGAAAATGATAAGTAGATAATTGATCAACTAAATTTAATTTATTAATTGAAATAAACTTGAAAAAGGACCCTGTTGGTCCCTTTAAGTAGCTTGATAATGCCTACTTGCAATTTATCGACATGAAAAGCGATACCTAACAATCGCTTTTTTGTTCAAAGCTTATTTCTGCACCAAACCCCATTTTTTGTTCTCCAGACTGTCCCAAATTTCAAACTCAATCCAATTGGTCTCTTCTATTTTTGTCCTTCTGAGTCATTTCCGACCCCCTCGATGACGCCGTTCTCTCCCTTTTATATCCCTCCCTCCTCGTTCTCCCTAATTCGAAAACACCCTCCCTCTGCCTCCAAAACCCATTAAATCCGTCGCCTGTCTCGCTGCGCAATCCTCGTTCTAAAACCCCTCCGGCGGCTCTTCGGCTCATCTTTCACCTCATTAATTCCCTATATCCGCCATATTTCCACCCTTGGTCCAATGAATCCATGGGTTATTCTAGGTTTGGTTATTTTTGGGCGAGTTCATTCCAATTTGGTTGTTTTTCAATTTTGGTTGAAAAAACGTCATCAAGCTGATGGAGAAAGATAAAATTTGGTTCTCGAAATTCATTTGTACCTTTGTTGTTCCACAATTGGCGATGTTTTTCGTTTCTAAATTTAATCACACTATTTCAAATTGCTGAAAATTTAGTTTTAGGCAGACCACTTACAAAAATTGACCTATAACAGTCTAGCACCGACTTGCTACGGGTGCGAGCCGACACCAAACTACATTTACATACTGTTATTCTTTAGGTACTTTGAAAAATATCAAAGTTTATGATATTTTTCGCGAAATACACACATATAGCGGCATTTATTCCAATTCCTATTAATTATCGGGGTCAAAGCACCCGAAAACACAAAAATCGCTTTTCTTTTACGACTTCTGCGCACGAATCCCTTTGAAAATCCGTGTCCCGGAATCATTTCTGCTATTTCTCCACGTCGTTTCTTTCATTTTCCTATTCTTCTCAATTTTGTTCACGATCTCAGAAATTGCTTGTTTTCCTACAAAAAAAAATTAAGTGATGTCTTATTGGTGAAGTAATTACCTTCAAGATTCATTTTTCAGTAGGTAAAGGGCGAAACTTTTGATTTATCATAACTTTTATTACACTTTATTCTTTTAACGCTAACCCAAGTACCTTTTTGAGATTCATTGGGTTGCTAAAAACAATTTCTTTTTAAGACCTTGTCTCCATAAAACTTAAAGGGACCATCAGGGTCCTTTTTAAAGTTTATTTTAATTAATAAATTTAATTTAGTTGATCAATTAGCTACTTATCATTTTCAACTCCTTTTTCTTAAAATAGCCGTAATTTCAAATCAAAACTCAAAAATAGTTTTTCCCAACGGGCTCCAGCTTACGTTTTTTCACACCATCTGCCCGCTGTCCAAGGTGAAAGCCGCTGGGCATTAGGAGCATGCAGCGCTGAAACTCCATCGACCTCATAGCCAATTGTTAGCGCCGGTAGCTGGTAACCAAACGGTTCCGGGTTCGGTTCCTCTCTCGTGCAAATCTGTTTGCTAGTTGATGAAATCGTACTGTTGTATTCTGACGTTAGTTTTAATTACAGAAAAAGGTCCCTGATGGTCCCTTTAAGCTTGTTAAGGACGATCGTATGGCCATAAACCTTATACTGCAGCGTTTGGGTCGATATCTATTGCAAAAATCTGTTTCAATCAAAGGTTTGGGGGGGGAGGTTCACAATAGAAGCCAGCCCTTCCACCATCGAAGCCAGAAAAAATGGATTTCATATAAAAAATCTAGTTCAAATTTTGCTTCGGATAAACTGTTAAAAACTTCAATTTTGAACAATGTTTTCGTTTGAGAGCCAACCTCTTTATAGGGACAGTAAAGAGGGTTTTCATTTCATTTTCGATCCGCTACGGTCGGAAATTATGCGAATGAACTATGCTAAATTGTCTCGCACCTTCCTTGTTTGCAGCGCTCTCTCAACGAATTAGAATGAATTTTGGCTTATTAGCATGCCTTGTAAATGCCGGACACGCAGGGCGTACTGCCCGTCTACAAATCCGTAGACGGAGTCCCTTTTTTGAAGACTTTGAAGCGTATTTTCTCGAAAACGGTAAATTTTCGACCCATGGTCATATATATTTTCATGATCAGCGAATTTTTCTCTCCTAATTGAGCCAATGTTGTAAAACCCGCCTGACTGTCCCTTTAAGACACGACTTCTGTAAGGATCGAGTGGTTTGGACAAACCGACGCCATAGAGAAAAAGTCAAAATCGCCGATTTGGCCCAAACTTTGTCAAAAGCATATACTTGACCTAAAAACACTATTTTGAGACGTTTGGAGCATTATCGATTTTTTGACGGGGTTACGGTAGGTCACCCCCTAGGTACTGTAGTTTCTCTCAAAATGGCCCACAATTGAAAATTGCACCAGTTTTATATTCAGTACAACCCAACAACTTCTTTAACACACCAATCAATGAAAAACACCCATGTTTCACGAATTTGTACATTGCTAACTCAAAAAACTGCTTGATTTTTGAGGCTTTTCGTTTTTTCCGTGTTTTTATCGGCATTTGTAAAACAAGCGATAAATACCACAAGATTAAGTACACTTTTTTCTACCAAAAAAATGTTTAAGACAATTGTTTTTGTTTCCTTAAAGTTTTCATAAAAAAATGTATAATGTTTTGAGAGTGATTATTCTAATTTAGTGACACAAACAGTTAATTTTAGCCTGAAAATGGTGAATACTAAATGATTATGATAGTATTGATGATTTAGAATCGTTTTTCTTTTGATTTCGATCTATTGATTTTTCTCATTTCATTGATATTTTTGCTTTGTATGGGAATTTTAACATTAGTTTAATTTTTTGAAAACTTTAAGGAAACAAAAACAAGTCTAAAAGTGTCGTCTAAAACATAATTTTTGCAGAAAAAAGTGTGTTGAATCTTGTGGTATTTATCACTTTTTTTTACAAATGCCGATAAAAACACGAAAAAACCGAAAAACCTCAAAAAATAAAGCAGTTTTTTGAGTTAGTAAAGTACAAATTCGTGAAACATGGGTGTTTTTAATTGATTGGTGTGTTAAAGAAATTTTTGGGTTGTACTTAATAGGAAAATAATGCAAGTTTCAATTTTGGGCCATTTTGAGCGAAACTAAAGTAACTAGGGGGTGACCTACCGCAACCCCGTCAAAAATCGATAATGTTCCAAACGTCTCAAAATAGTGTTTTTAGGTCAAGTATATGCTTTTGACAAGGTTTGGGTCAAATCGGCGATTTTGACTTTTTCTCTATGTCGCAGGCGTACATGACTATTAGAAATTTTTAGTATCAGCAAAGCGTCAGGCGTTCAAAAAACTGATGTTTAAATAAAACTAGTTTAACTAGCACAATTATGTTTAAGTAGCACAATTATGCCAATATGTTGGAGACAAAAAATGTTCGATTTTCACAAATACGCTGTAATAAAATCACATTGTTGTAGTAAAAATTTAATTTTTTCAAGGGAAATCTATTCGGCAACTCGTTTGGATTAAAATCACATAAATACTTTTAAGGTTTTTTACGACCCCGTCTCTGTAAGATTCGAGTGGCGACATTCAAGCCACAGTCTTACAAAAAAGTTGAGAGCCTTAGAAAAGCCCGAAATCGATGTGTAATCATCATATTGCCAATACAGGTCTTATTTGACTATACTTTTAGGTCTCTATCGATTTTCTGACCTGGGTTACTGTAGGGTACTGTACTTTTAATATTTTTTGTCGAATTTTTTCGAAGTAGTGGTTTTCCCAATAGCTTCAGTCGTGGGGACACCCTTGAAAAGTGAAGTGTATGGATACTTTCGCATAGGACCCGGAAAACATCAAAAAAGTGGAATAATGGGTTTGAACTCGCAGCCGCATTTTTCGAGCATTGACGAAAAAGGGCTGCAAAATTCCATCATAACAGCCATGCACCATGTTTTTGCGCATCTTTTGCAATGTGGAAGTCTCAAACACTCCGTGACCATTATGTTATAAAAGGACTTCGAAACTGAATTTTTCCATGGATTTGATCAGAAAAATTTTCCGTAGGTCAAAATTTTATATTCTCCAAATTTTTTCACCGACCTGTACAAATCAAATGAAAAATGTTTTTCTTATGCAAGATTCTACTCATTACATCTACCAAAATTAGCAGCATTTTGGTGGACCATTTCCGAAATAGTTTTTTTGTTTTTATTCGACACGTGTTTTTTAAAGGTTAGCGACCTTTACAAATTGTTTTCTCCTTCCGGACATTGAACAAATGACATGAATGGAATATGAGAGAGACCTTTTGAAGCACATTAATATTGTACTCTTTCACTTTAGTCTCTAAAAACTAACAAGTCCTTATGCATTCGAACTGAGACTCCTAGAGCAAGCCTCTTTCACTCACACTCTCCCTTTCTTTCACTCTTTCTCTTTCTCTCTCTCTCTGTCTCTCTCTCTTTCTCTTTCTCTCTCTCTCTCTCTCTCTCTCTCTCTCTCTCTCTCTCTCTCTCTCTCTCTCTTTCTTTCTTCTACTTCTCAGTTGTGTCTCCCCCGCAATCACCAACCTCCCCAATTATCCCCCATCATTGCATCATCTTTTTCTTTAACAATTGAGGACAAAGCAAAACTCGTGACTCACTTTCCCACTTTCCCTCACTTTCACGTCAAAGCATCTTCAAAATGCTGAGTGCTTTCGTCACATTGTTCGCACTCACCAGAAATCGCCATTTGGAAAAAAATAGAGAGTTTTTAATCATACTAAAGAAAACAAATAATTTCTTTTGAGTGGGGCAGATCTAGATTATTATTCAGCTTGTGAAAATTTATGCAAGAAGGCTAATTTCGGAGAATGGGGCAATTGTAATTGAGTTTCATTACATCACTGAACTGTTTCTGGAAAACACATATTAGCTCTAGGGATAAACAGTTTTATTAATGAGGCAGTTTTTTGCCTTTTTTCTTAGCCCTATCTCTTTCTCTCTCTCTCTCTATCACTCACTCTATCTCTATCTCTATCTCTATCTCTCTCTCTCTCTCTCTCTCTCTCTCTGCCCTGCTCTTCCATCTCTTTCACCTCTTCTCAAAATGACGTTTTTGGTGAGCAATTGCCTTTTGACCTGGTCATTATGCAAAATGTTTACCTCCATAAGCTGAATCACCCTGTCCTCCCCTCCTCGTATTTCGTTCCCTCCCTTAATCCAAGAAAAATCCAAGAGTACTTCGACCGTTTACCAACGTCAAGATTCAAAGAAAATGCTATGTTTATCTTCTTCTCCTAAAAGATTACAGAGTTATTTGAAAATCAAACACCGGAACCGTTTCGAAATAACACTGGAATTGCGGGTTGGGCGGGGCACAACAGTCTACGAGGGGGATCTTTCTTTTGAGCTACCGTATTTCTCTGTCTCTCTGTCTCTCTGTCTCTCTGTCTCTCTGCCTATCTGTCTCTCTGTCTCTCTGCCTATCTGTCTCTCTGTCTCTCTGTCTCTCTGTCTCTCTGTCTCTCTGTCTCTCTGTCTCTCTGTCTCTCTGTCTCTCTGTCTCTCTGTCTCTCTGTCTCTCTGTCTCTCTGTCTCTCTGTCTCTCTGTCTCTCTGTCTCTCTGTCTCTCTGTCTCTCTGTCTCTCTGTCTCTCTATCTCTCTATCTCTCTGTCTCTCTATCTCTCTATCTCTCTCTCTCTCTCTCATTACAAAATCCCAAAAGTCCCCACATCAACTTTTTACACTCTTTCGTATTTTGTTAATGCGTGAATTTACGTGCTTCCTCTTTTCGGTCTGCATCGGACGTGTCGCATCTGCAGAGACGGATACCGGAAACAGAAACCTCGTAACCGGAAACAGAAACCTCGTCTTCCCCCGCGCCTAATAGCGCCCTGCTGTATAATTGTCAATGACCTCTTTGCTCTCTTCATTGAAATCCCCCGCAGAGGATTCCATTATTTGGAGTGTTGCCAAGTGGAAACTTTCTTGAAACTCTGCTGCAAACTTTCAATTCTGCTCGATGATTTGCAAAACTTGATGTCATCACTTACCCACCAGACTCTTAAAATGTTCTATGACACTGTTTGTCACCGATTTTAAAAGAGTTTGCAAATTTCTAAGTAATCCCTTTTGTTTTGACTTATACGGGTTGTAAAGCTTGAAAGCCTTGCAATGCGTTTCTCAGAACAATACGTAATCTCATACCACTCATCGGGCAGTATGTCTATTGAAATGTCCAATTCATTCCCTCTCTTTTGGCTGCCCCTTTATTTCTCTCTCTCTCTCTCTCTCTCTCTCTCTCTCTCTCTCTCTTTCTCTCTCTCTCTCTATCTCTCTCTATGTCTCTGTCTATAGCTCAGACCCACGTTCATATACCCCCCCGCGCGTTCAATTTTCGAGCTCGCAGGAACAAGCACCCGTGCGACTGCATAAAATTTTCAACGATCGCTCTCTACGGCCGAGTGGTAACGTTCTCGCCTGCAAAACTAGCGACCTGGGTTCGATTCCACCCAGCGGTGTTTTGTTTTGCCTAATTGAAAATAACTTCAAAAAAGAGCAAACAACATTTGGACACTTTTCGACAAGTTTCAAGCAAAAACTGCCCAAAAACATAACAAACTGCTTAAAGGCGCATTTTTCAAACCCAATTTTGGTCACAATGGTAATTTTTTTTCAAAAAGATGTCAAAAGAAATACTTTATGCAATAGTTCAAAAACTCCGGTTTCCATTTTCCGAACCAGTTTCCCATTTTCCCATAACTGATAATTTTCGAAAAATCGCCAAAATTACCAAAAGATTAACAGTTTTTGACCCCAAACTTTTTTAGACCTAGGAATTTGCGTTTTGACCAATTAAGAGTGTTTGTTGAAATTGAATTTTCTACACAATGAATTATATTAGTAGGCAGTTTTGAAAAATTTGAAAATTTACCGTACCTAGAAAGCACCTACCGTAACCTGGCACGCAAAAATCACAAGAAAAAGGTTTCAAAATTTCGAATTTTTGTCACCGAAAACTTATATGCTGCTTTTCAGTCATTTCCATATTTTTGTGTCTAGGCGTCCTCCGCCTCGGGTTCGACTCTCAGGTGGCCTCTCTCTCTCTCTCTCTCTCTCTCTCTCTCTCTCTCTCTCTCTCTCTCTCTCTCTCTCTCTCTCTCTCTCTCTCTCTCTCTCTCTCTCTCTCTCTCTCTATCTTTTTCTCTCTCTCTCTTTCTCTCTCTCCCTCTCTCTGTCTGTATCTCTCGCCTCTCTTAAACCTAAATGTTCTCTAAACCTACTTTGACAATAGGCACGTTGAAAGTTTGTCAAGTCCGCCGGTGCGTGTACCTCCGCGTGGAATAGGCGCCCTTGCTTGTTTCGTTCAAGTGGTGCAGCGGCAACGGTCGAACCTCTCACGCAAAAGGTCTCGGGTTCGACTCCCTAGTGGTGTCGTTCTTTCGCATTTTGGCTTTTCATCTATGAACACAACACTTTAACTAAAAACAACCTTTACTACCTGAAAGCCATAGCTATTTTGGTTCCATCTCGCTCAATTTTGGAGTCCAGGCTCTTCGCTACCCTCTCATTCCCCTATTCAACATTTCAACATCAGTTCAGCACTACACATTATTGAGCCTGCTTACTGTTTATGCTTGTCTCCATTTATAGCACTGCTTACTGCGCGCTCAAATAGATTACTGGAATGAGTAGGGCTTGTGCAGCTGAATACAGCTCAACTACTATTTCTAGTCAGCTGTACTTTTGCGCTTTTGCAAATCCGTCTCCTGTTAATCAGTCCAGTGTAAAACCGTGATTCGGTTTGATCCGAAGCGCGTGGGGATCCCTAGAAATGCCGTGGTGTAAACCGACGTCACGATGAAAATGACAGACGCGTCGTATTTCTGGAGGCAGTGACATTTAAACGCTGGTAACCGGGACAAAACCAGTTTTTTTTCTCAGAAATAGAAAGAAAAGATAAATAGATAAGAGAGAGAGGGAGAGAGTTAGAAAGTTAGAGAGAGAAAGAGAAAGCGAGAAAGAGAGAGACTAAGACACTAACGATATGACACTAGCACACTTATATTCTTGGATTAAGCTAAGACTTTAAGGCACCAAGACCCTAATACAAAAGACACCAAGACGCTAAGACCTTAAGGAACTAAGGCCTTAATACATAAGACACTAAATTACTACGACGACGCTAAGACCTTAAGGCACTAATAAGGCCCTAATACATAAGACTCTAACCAGGGAACTATCTCACCGTACCCCGGACTCCAGAAACGAGACCCCACTGACAAAGTAGCCCACCAAAAGTACTTTAAGGCTGTGGACTTGAAATTTGCTAAACGCCATTCCGAACCGAGATATGAGCCATTTTGTTAATTGCACAGATGCTATAGTGCGTTTCCTAAAATGAAGAACGCATTTTGGCCATTTCTTAAAGGACCGGGGTGTTGGGTCCCGCCGCGGCAAGTTAATGACAGCCGCCTGGCTGGCAAATTGCCAGGTTCTGCCAGCCGGTGGCGTTTTATTTATTTTTTCTTCATTTTTTATTCTTTTATTTTATTTTGAGTAGTTATTTTTTGTTTTATACGTTGTAAAAAATATTTTTTATTTTTTGGAAGGTAAAATTCACCTAAATAATGTGATTTTAATCCGCAAAATTGGTGTTTTCGGAGTTTTCACGTTGGTGATTGCTTTCTTCTATTATTATTCTTTTGTTTTCTTTTTAGTTTTTTTTGTTTTCTTTTTAATTTGTCAGTTTTCAGATTTATAAATCTAAAGCGACAGTGGACAGAGCCCCAGAGAGCGCGTTGGACCTCGCCTGTAGCAGAATTCGGCTATTTTCCCCCCAGGTTCAACTCTTTTAACCATTTTAATAGTATATTTTCTTTTTTGTCATGAAATTGTTTTAGGGTAAACGCCAATGCTAAAATATACCGAGTTTCATGGTCAAGCGCTTAGAAGCGACGTAAAACTGGCAAAATTCAGCTTTTTGGAGGCTAAACTCAGAATAAATGAACAAATTTCCCCATTTTAAACAGCTTTTTTTCGAGTTCTTAGAAATTTTATTGAATCCCAGGAAATTTATCTACGTTTTATTACCCAGAGGTAGCCACTCACCCGGTTGCGCATGAAAATCACTTGGATCCGGTTAAAAAAGCTGAATCGACTCGTTTCAACTCTTCAATAACATAAGCTTAAGGTAAAAAGAGTTTTACATGACTTTAAATTTTATTTTACAAAAATATTTTAATTGTTTAAGACGGTAGACTAAGTAAAAACAAATAAAGTTTATATTAATTTTAAGTATTATCATATTTTGGCGTTTACCCTTCTTAATTCTCAAACCCCCTACGATCCGATATGTTTCTAATAAAAGTATTACGTTGTATTGTTATTATGTTATTCTTTGGCATTGTTTGTGGTTTATGTATATATTTTCTTAATAAAAGTTGCTTTTATCTGTGATATCGAGGGAATTTATCGCTTTGGAAGCGATACAACGGGATTGGGCTTCTATTTTGTTCGGTGGTGCTACATTCCAGGGATGGACGAGGGCCGGCCCTATAGGGCCTTGATAGGGCCCGGGCCCTATAGGGCCTAGGCCTCATAGGGCCCAGGCCGTATAGGGCCGAAGCCCTATAGGGCCTGGGGCCGGCCCTAGGGCCCTATAGGGCCTGGCGGGAATTTAAATTTTTTGAATAATTCGTATTTTTTAGCGGTTATGATGCAATTTCGAATTTTTGTTTTACTTTTTTAAATTGAAATTTTCAATAAAATTTCCACAATTTAATTTCCGCCTTTTTTATAAAAATATTATCCCTATAATTTCACTTGTGATATACGTTCACTGATGATTATACTTTTTATTGATTGGAAAAAAATAGAAAATAATTTAAAAAAAATAATTGTGGTGAACATTATCGAAAAATAAAATTTAAAAATAAAAATAAATTTGAAAATACATAATTGCCGCCAAAAAATTACGAATTATTCAAAAAAGTTAAATTCCCGCCAGGCCCTATAGGGCCCTAGGCCCTATGGGGCTCGGCCCTATAGGGCCCGGGCCCTATGAGGCTCAGGCCCTAGGGCCTGGGCCCTAAAAGCCCTAGGCCCTATAGGGCCGGCCCTAGGGCCGGGGCCAGGGCAGTCCACCCCTGCTACATTCAATGCTGCGACAGATGTAGAAACAATTAAAATTAAGTTTTGGTGGAGTGGAATGCCATTTTCTTGGTAGTCCCTTGTTTTTTGTTCAATCGCCCAGGTGGGCAAGTTTATGGGCAAGACGTGCGGCGCCCGCTATGCTGTCCCCATGGCGCATTGACTACTTGTTCGCTTGTCAAGCGGGTGGCGCAGGGATCGACCCCTGCGATGCGCAATCGCTTTACCCTACTACCGGCTTTACTGTAACCCAAACTTTGGCTGTCATTTAAGAAACTCACGATTGGATACATACTATAATTTCAGTTTAACACCGAGAGCATTTGACCATTCAAATGTGGCAGGGTGGTCGAGGGGTGTGGGGATCGAATCCATGCTGTGTTTTTTTTTCTCTTTTTCTTTCATTTGAAACCACTTGAACATTTTTTTTTCGAAAAAGATTTTTTTGAAGTTATTATTTAAAAAGATAAAAAAAGAAAAGTATTTGGTCAGTTAACAAGCCATGCGGGAGTGGAATCTCTTCTAACTTAGCCTTCATCAAATGTGCCTGGGGTGAAACGTACCTTTTTTTAAATGATTTTGTTAATCTTTTCCAAACCTGTTGTTTAACACTTGGTTAAGCAAAAGCAGCTGTTCAAGTTTCCAATCGAAGAAAAAGAGAAAAAAACAATAGACACAGCATGGATTTGATCCCCACATACCTAGATTTTTATTCTAATGCCGTAACCCCTCGACCACCCTGCCACATTTGAATGGTCAAATGCACTCGGTGTTAAACTGAAATTAGCATCTGTGCAATGAACAAAATGGCTCATATCTCGGTTCGGAAGAGCGTTTAGCAAATTTGAACTCCACAGCCTTAAAGTACTTTTTTTACGGTGAGATAGTTCCCTGGTAAGGTAATACGTTGATAAGACCTTAGTGAACTAATGTCCTTATACATAAACACTGAATTACTACGAGCCTACGACTTTAACGCACTAATATAAGATCTTAACGCACTGACACTACGACACTGACATTGAGGCACGAAAGTATTATGTCACTACGAAGCTATGTCTTATCTTCACCTCAGACTTTAAGTTTTAGCTTAAGACACTAAGGCACCAAAACACATCTCCACTGAAACGCTAACACACTAAGCACTTAGGCACTGTGACCCTAAGGCACTTAAACACTAAGACACCAAACCACTAATTATGCCCT
This sequence comes from Oscheius myriophilus, assembly GCA_964057215.1. Taxonomy (NCBI): domain Eukaryota; kingdom Metazoa; phylum Nematoda; class Chromadorea; order Rhabditida; family Rhabditidae; genus Oscheius; species Oscheius myriophilus. Next base: position 4,782,541 of record OZ059903.1, on the reverse strand, counting down.
AGCACTAACATAGTAAACCACTAACATCAATTAGGTGCTAATACATTACTACCTTAGGACACGACATAAACATATAGATACTGAGACATGAATATACAAAACACTACAACGCTAAGGCACTAAGGCACTAAAACCGCAACCCCTCCCCAAGAAAAGAACAATCCTTGGCCGAAACTTTAATAATGTTTCTGGGACGACTCGAAATTATTTCGGCTTCGGGTGTCCTACTCGGAGGTGGAAACAAGCGATTCTGAAGAAAGCGATTTAGGGGTTGTATTCCACAAGTTCTTACCATGCGAACCGGCCGCCAGAAGTTCGTCCGACTCAGAACGGTTCAGAGGGCTGTGGAGGCCGTGGTAGGTCGAAGCCTCCGTGAGGATGGTAGCCGACTGGAATGAAGCGGAAGGCCACGAATGAATGCTAGACAGTTTGTAGTTCAATAGACACATAGGCCTACCGAATGTGGCGAGAAGGCTGGGTAGAGGCGGTCGCCACATCAACCGAAGTCTCCTGCGAGTATGAAGCAGAGGAGAGGGCCAAAGTCGAGACGGTAGAAGCTGTGGTCACTGCCTCTCTGAGAGCGGCAGGGAAGTGCTGGGCAAGCAACGACTCGACAAGGTTAATGCGGGTCACAGTCTTTTCCAGATGCTGTCCAAGAGGGTTGAAAGCCGTCCTGAACATGTTGGGAGCCAGGCTTTTGATGGTCTTCAAAGAGTCCTGAACCGCCAGAAGAGAGAGGGAGAGCTCGAAGGACTCCTGAATCTCCTCCATCTCATTCATTCCCAGAGTTTCTGCCATTTCGGCCAAGACGCGATCGAGGTACTTCACCTAGACAGGTGTTTGAAGAAAGGGATCCGAAACCTCTTACCGTGTCGACAATCTCCAGAAGCGAGTTGAGGTTCACGCGGAGGGTGTGAGCGGCTTTCACGTGTTACTCCTCAAACTGCTCCACGTTGTCCACCTTGTCGGAGAGGGTGCAGACGGTCTGGGAGGTGTGGGTGCACTGAAGAAAACGTTGTATCCTAGGCTAAGCCAAGGCCTAGGCTCGGTTAGGCCTAGCCAAATCACCTTCTCCAGAGTCTTGTGGCACAGCTTCACAAACTTCTTCGTGTTCTTTATCTCGCTCCCGATGCGATGCTCCACCTCGGCCACATCCTCTCCAGCCTTCTGAACCCTGTCCTGGTTCAACTCCTTCCTAGCCAGCAACGTCTGCTCTCCATTCTGGATGGCCTCCTTCGTAGCCGCAGTCGACTTCTTCAGATGCTCCGTCAGAAGCCTCAGCTGAAACCAGGTCATCAGAAGGCTTGGATGAACCTACGTATTTCCTCTGCTTTTCGACCACCCTCGTCTTGTCCACTTCGTTCGCTTCCTTTTTCTCCTTCGTGGGCGTCAGCGCAATCCCAGCCAGAGGGTGTCCCGGGGGAATCTTCACCGGCTCCTCGTCGAACTTTCCAATCGGCTGAGGACGGCGGATCTGCAGAGGCGAATCGGCCTTAAGACTTTAAGTTTCATAAGGTTAGTGACCAGAACATACCGATCCTATGGTGACGGTTTCTTCGGTAGCTACATCGATGCTGCTGATGGTACCATCGTCGTTGAAGAGGAGAGGCTCTCCGAACTTGAGGCGACCGTGTCCGGGAGGGAAAGACATCGAAATGAGGAGGAAAGGGAGGGAATGGCGGAGGGAACTCCACGCGGCGGACGGAGATAGGTATGATAATTAGACTCGTAGATGTTGTTTGAATGTGAATGCTAATGAAGAGTGCAAAGGTCAGGGTGGGAACGATATCTTGTCGGGATGTGTATGCTAATTCGATAAGGTGTTCGACGAATATGTATATTTTGCCGTGAATATACTGTATAACAAACCTCTATGACTACCTTAGCTTCTGAAGCCTAAACGTAGCTATTCTAAAGAACTTACCTAAAGCTTCTTAAGCGTAAAGTTGATATAGAGCATTGCCGTAAGCTTTTCAAGCACTCTTTGCTACACGAAGGAACTTTACTGATGCTTTAAGGCCTTAACATGCCTAGCTTAGATAATTTACACTCAGATGTTTAAGGTTAGTCTACTCTTAGGCCTTATCTTTCGTACCCTAGGCTTGTTAAGCCTAAACTTTCCTACCCAAAAAGATTTACATTAGGGGTCTTAAATATATTTTTGCTGCCTTAAGTGATCTATTCTAAGCTTCTTCATAATTTTGGTACCTTAAGTGGCCTACCTTAAAACAAATTTTGCCACCCTTATTTATTTACCCTAACCTTTTTAACCTTCGGATTTGTTACCCCAAGTGACTTACCTTAGTCTAATCTTTGCTACTTTGAGTAATTTACCTTAAGCTTCTAAAGCCTGAACTGTCATAGTTAAAGTGACTTACCTTACGCATTTAAGGCCCAAAATGACCTTAAGCTTCTAAAACCTTAGTTTTTTCACCCTGAAGGGCATACCATAAACGTCTGAAGCCTGAACTTTGTTACACTAAGTGACTCATCTTAACCTTTGTCAGCCCAATCTTGCCTTCCCAAAGGAACTTGAAGTTGCTAGCGTGTGACTTACTTTCCACTACCTTGAGTAATTACCCTAAGCGTCTACAGCTTAATCTTCACTACCCTTAGGGACTTGCCTTAAGGTCAAACACTGTTACCCTAAGTGATTTTCCCCTAAACTTCCTAACTGAAGTCTAAACTTTGCTAACGAAAAGGGCATACCTTATCCTTTTTTAAGCTTAAACTTGATGTATTAAGCATAATACCTTAAACTTCTAAAACATAACCTTTTTTGCTTTAAGTGACACACCTTAAGCTTCTAAAACCTTAAATTTGCTATTATAGATAACATGACCATTTTCAATAGGTCACATTTCTGATTCCTCTGCGTTTTGTCGGCATACTTAAAGTGAAAGGACCGCATAAAAAATTTATTTTTGGTGAATGAGCACATCTTTCCAATTTATCCCATTTTCTCATTTTGGAGAAATATGAATTTTTTCTGGTCGTCCATTTTTTCCCGCGCTCTCTCGCCTTTCTCTGTTTTTTTGAACTTAAACTTTGGTACCTTTTCTAAAAATTCTTTATCTTAAAACGCGATTTTTTATTAAACTCGAGATACTTGTGACATAGAAGACTTTTTTGTTTCCAATTCACCTTACATTGATAAAATATTGATTATAGGCCTAATAGAACATTTTAAAACTGTCTTCCGGTGTGTTGGGTTACTGTAGCCCAAACTAGCTATGTCGTTCAATATTTTCTATATCTCGTTTCAACGTGAACCAAATTAAAATCGGTCAATTTAAAAAAGCTAGATAAAGAAAATTTGTAATTAAGGTCAATACACGAAAATGAGGTTTTCATCCAGAAAAGGTTCGAGAAACATCAAAAAAGCATCCTTTTTCGACTTTTTGGGTTGTAGCACATGTAAAACGCAAAAGTGTCTTTAGCGGTTATTTTATTATTATTTTGCACTACAATTGCTACTTTATATCATATTCTTATTTCACCAAAAAATTTTAGGGCACCCATCATTCTCAAATATCGCCTTGAAGGACGCGCACTCGGGTCCCGGCAACATAATCGTAATCGCATCCTAATTACATCGACCAATTGTGCATTCTCAAGTTTTGTACATTATTTTTACATCAAAAAGTAGTCTCACGCCGGTTGGGATGCCGCCTTTCAACTGAACATCATACACTTCTACTCTAGCGCAAGTTGGCAATTCTAGAGGAGCTGTTTTTGCCCTCGAGTATTTGTAACTACTTTTTTAAAGTCATGCAAACGTGTAAAAACTAAATATAAAAGAAAGTTAAAATTTAGAAGGTTATAAACCATGTAGGCGCAGGCGAAATCGTTGCGCGGCGCCCATTGGGATGATAGCGCCCGCATGCGCTCCCTTCAAGACGGTTTTCGAGCATGATGGGTGCCCTAAAAAATTTTGTCAAAGAAGATAAAATGAGCCAAAAAAATGTGTAGAATCCAAATAATTGGGTGCCATGAAACACTTTTTTTGTCATATCCTATGTCACAGCTTCTATTGTTGTTGCTCGAGTCGTATAAAAATCGCGTCTTAAAGGGACAGTCAACACTGGCTAAATTAAGAGAGAAAAATTCGCTGATCAGGAAAATTCATATGACTATGGGTCGCAAATGTACCGTTTTCGATAGAGCCTGCTTCAAATCGTGCAAAAACTGCCGACCATCCGCAGATTGTGCGGATGGCCAGTACGCCCTGCGTATCCGGCTTTTACAAGGCATGCTATTGAAGTGAATTTCATTCTAATTGAATGAGCCAGTTCTGGAAATCAGGAGGGTTCACGACAATTTAGCATAGTTGATTTGCATAATTTCGACCGTATCCGATCGAAAATGAAATGGAAAACCCTCCTTACTGCCCCTTTAAACTATGCAGTCTATTTCCCTTCAGCTACTGAAGCCTATCCAACCATAACTAACCCTTCTTGTTAATGTTTTCCACAAAGATCCTTCTTTCTCCCGTCACCCTCATCCCATCCTTGATCCCAGCCGTCCATTTCTGATTCCTCTGTTCGGATATTCATTTCGCTCGGCTCTTCTCATGTTTTCTCCTTCACAACCTTCATTACTCATAGCCATTCCATTCCCACTCACTTATCCTTGACGAATACAATCCAATTGAACCAAAAACAGTCTATGCATGAATGATATTTCTTATTTGATTAGGACTACTATATAATGGACGAGGACAGGGTAACCTTGTCACTTTCGGTTCTTAAAAGGACGGTTTCTCCCGCCCTTTTGATAATTTCGGAATCCGGGTTCAGTCCTTCCACCTTAAGGTTTTACTGCTTAAGCTTTGCTACCTTAAGTAACTTACCCTAAGTTTCTTAACCTACATATGTGCTACCCTAAGGCACTTAGCTTAAGTTTCTTAAGCTGAATCTTTACTACACTGCTACTTTTAATGTCTAAACTTTGGTTAGGATTGTAATGCATTAACTTTACTACACTAAAAGACTTACCTTAAGCTTCTGGAACTCAGCATAAGCTGCCCTAGGACACTTGACTTAAGCTTCTTGAGCTGAATCTTTGCTACAATAAGCTTCTTAAGATGAATCTTCACTCTATTAAGGAACCTACGTTAAGCTTTTAATGTCTAAACTTTGGTGCTACCCTAAGGACTTAATGTTAAGTCTATTTAAGATTTACCTTAAGCTGCGTAAGCTTTGTTTCGGCCACGCTAAGTGAACTGTCTCAAACCTCTTAAGCTAACTTTTGACTCCCCTAATTGAAAGGACGATTTCTCCCACCCTTGTGATAATTTTGAAATCCGGGTTCAAAGTCCTCCCACCTTTTATAAAAGACGCTTTGTAGGCTAAGTACATATCAATCAGCAGACAAAAAATTGAATTCTCATTATGAAAAGAGGAAGTTTCTAATTTTAAGTGATCCCTGCATATCTTAGATCCAGTTTATGTCCGTTTGCCTCAATCCCTCTCCCTCTCTTGTTGTCTCTCTCCTATCTCTCTCTCTGTCTCTCTGTCTCTCTGTCTCTCTGTCTCTCTGTCTCTCTGTCTCTCTGTCTCTCTCTTTTTCTCTGTCTACTTCGATGTATCTCTCTAAAACATCTTGTGTTTGCATTTCCTATACCTTTCGCAATCTGCATGGTGTGTACTCGAGTTTATTTTTCTAAAATACACTATTATTTTAGAAAAAACAATAAGCTGTATTTTATCTAGAATTGGTCCAAAAATTTTTAGGTTGATTTTTCAACAAACTGTGGAAAGAATGTGTGACACAATACTCTGATGATTTCTGCTTTGATTTGTCAAAATCTTTCGAACGTTTGACGTTTCATCGCAAGTTATCGACGTTTCACATAAAGAAAGACATAGACACGCGGCCTTCGGCCTTTCGAATAAACGGCCAGCGGCCTCGCTGATACGCAAACTTTGGCCGCTCTATCAAGGGACCTGCGGCCGTATGTACGTGCATATGGCCTGCGGCCGCTCAGTTAGGCGGCCTTCGCCCGCACAGGCGTTCATTTGCATGCGACACAGACTGGGAGCTTTGCCGAATGCACGAAATCCGGGTTAGCTGTGAATTTTGGCACACGAAGATAGATTAGTCGAAAGACCTTGAAAAGTAGTCTTCAAAAATGTTTTCGTTAAAATTCAGAAAAATTTCTGTTTCGAACGGCAAGCTTTGAAACAGGAAAAATCGTGGTTTTCTCATGTCTTTATTGGAATACCGAGGGTGGTTTTTCAAAGACTTTCTGTTTGAAGAGGAAATGTTTCTGAACTTTAACAAAAATATTTTCGATTAATCTTGATGTCCCGAAAAATGGCATCCACACCTCGATTTCGTACATTTCGGCAAATTGCGCGTGTATGTTGTATGAAAATGAAATTCTCTTTTAATCAATTGAATCTGCTCCGATATCTTTCATGAAGCTCTTTGTACTCCTCGCCAATCCTACTTCGACCCAAATGGGCCCGCCCCTTTTGTAGCCGTATATTTTGATGTAGTAATGAGAAATTTGAATAACAACATCAGAATAATTTCATGCATTTCCAAGAATCGCCGAAATAGGATTGGCGGGTACTATAAAAGAATTTTCTATAAAGGTTCCCACAAACGCATAGGTCAAACGAAGGGGGGAAATTCAGTTAAACCCCCCAGCCAATTCAGTTGCGCCCCCCAAAATAGCCGCTCGGTTTGGCCCCCCAGACAATTCAGTTGAACACCCCACTTCAGGTGCCGGTCAGGTAATTCAGATAAACACCCCCATCAAATTCACTTAAGCCCCCCATAGCTGAGTATCCAATTCCCAACGCTTTATTGGCGTACGCAGCTAAATTTGTGTTTTTAGGATTTTGAATTTTATTTCACTTTAATTTTTTTATTATCGTTTTAATAGTGTTATGTTTAGTTATAATCAATTAATATTATTAATAGTTGCCTATTTTAGTTGTTCACATATATTTTATTGTTTTTATTACGTTTTACTCATTTGAGTTACACACCATGGGCATTTTTTATTGATTAATCTATTTGTTTTTTTTTAAACTTGGCGCTAAAAGACTAAAAAATTACCGATAATAAGTCTGCTTAGGATTTTTATCGTACCTTTCGGTGTGAATTTGTAATTTACCTAAATTTTCATATGGGGGGCATAACTGAATTAGATGGGGTGTTTAACTGAATTAGCTGGGGGGTTTAACTGAAGTATTCGTATGGGGGGCATAACTGAATTATACGGGGGGTTTATCTGAAGAAGTTCCGGGTAGACTAGTTAAGCTCCCCATTTCAATTGCGGGGGGTTAAACTGAATTCAGATAAACACCCCAGGATACATAATTCAGTTACGCCCCCACCTACGGAAGTTCACAAATTCGCATTGATTGGGGGGCCAAACCGAGCGTGGGGGGGCCATACTAGGGTGGGGGGCTTAACTGAATTTTTCCCAAACGAAGGCCAACCGGCGGCAACTGGAGGTCCCGAGACAGTACGCATAATTAGGAGGGTGCAGATTTCATCGCCAAACGCAGCGTCTGAATTCCGCTTTTTTCGTTTCGAAAATGTTAGGAAGCCGAATTATCCGCAAAACAAAAGCTTCACTCCCTTCGGTTCCTTGAATTAGTTCCAATGTTTTCTTGTCTTCCGATCTTTGCCGCTGCATTAGCATAATGCGCTTGTGTATCATCACATTACCTATGCAACCCACTTGCACTCACTTGTTTAACCCAACACCCCCGTAATTGTGAAAGAAAATCCACCCTTGTTTTCAAGCTTCCTTGTGAATCTTTCAACATGATAAACATCGTTTTGTAGCCCCGACCCTACCCCCGTCTGCATCTGAAACAAAGATCTTCTTTGCTTACTGAGGTGGAAGAGACATTGAAACAGTGCTTCCCACTACGCAATACTTTTTGAATCACCCTTTTCCATTGTTTATTTCCCAACTGAGAAATGAATTCTGAGTCATATTTCGGTTGACCGTCCTGAAGATTAGAAGCCTTATGAGATTAGCACCCTCGCCTGTTTTGACCGATGGTTTCTGGTTCAAGATGGCTTTGAATGAGATAGAAGCGCCATAGAACAGACTTGCGTACCCGCCCTTTTTGTCAGCGGTAATCCAAGAGAGGCATTTCCTGAAATACACCCACTGGTCTCACTTTCTCACTCGGGGGATACATTCCCAAGCGACTCCAATTAGGTTGCATAAACCACAAGTTGTGGTCCGGGTATGTCTCAATCTGTGTCTGTCTCTTTATCCATTTCTTTTTTTGTATGTCTCTCTCCCTCAGTCAATTTCTCACTTACTCAATCACATTTCGACCTCACATTCTCTCACTTCCTCTCATCTCTAATTCCCTCACTTTCTTCCTCATTCTCTCACACTCTCTCAATACTCATTTAATCACTCACCTTTTCACTTGCGTTTTGACTAATCCTTGTTTCACTCTCTAACTCTCCCTTACTCTCCTTCTCATATGTCTCCATATCGCTTTCTCACTCGGTCTCTCTCTCTCTCTCTCTCTCTCTCTCTCTCGTTATCTCGTCGTATCTCGCTCTCTCTAACTCTCTCACACTCTCTCACTCTCGACTCCCCCTCCTTCACTCACCTAATCTTATTACGTATTTCTGTCTTTATCTCTCGTTCTCTCTTTCTCTCTCTCTCTTTCTCTCTCTCTCTCTCTCTCTCTCTCTCTTTGTCTTCCTCACTCTTTCACCCTCTCTCACTCTTGTCAATCTTAATCTCCCTCACTCAATCGCTCATAGTATCTCTCCTTTTCTCTCTCTCTCTCTCTCTCTCTCTCTCTCTCTCTCTCTCTCTCTCTCCCTCTCCCTGCCTGGAACAACTCTCCTTGCCCTGTCTCGCTGCTGTATCTCTATACAGAGATCTCAAACGGAAACTTCGGACCTATCTTCCATTTGGTAACTGAAATGAAAAAAGTTATAAATATATTCTGATGTCCAAATCTGCTGAGCGATCAGTACAGCCGCGTAATCCGCCCTTAAAGGTTGCCGCAGTTAGTCTCCATTTGCTTTCAGCTTTCCCTTGGAACCGTGGAAATGTAATGTTTTCTACAAAAAAAAAGCGTTTCACAGTGTTCCATCCGATTCTTACCATTTTTTCAAACTTTTTTGGTTATGATTTTTGGTCCTCCCTCAATTTATATTCTTTTGTAATACACATTCACTCTTTGTTCTATTCTTGCCTCATTTTTTTTCAATTTCCTTCAATTTACTCCTTTTTTATTCCTGTCTCACATTATTACTCATAAACCCAGACAGGCCATTTCTACTATAAATATAAGGTAGCAGAGACACTCTGATTAGAAAACAAAAATACAAACATGACGACACATAACCTGATCTATGCGAGAAAGGAATTGAAGAGAGAGAGAGAGAGAGAGAGAGAGAGAGAGAGAAATACATTGAGGGAGACAGAGTCACTCTTACATTTCAAACATTTATATTTTCATTTTCGCATACCGTATCGTGAGTTCGTCTACCTCTCTGTTTTAATTTCCTACCCTTTTTTAATGATTAGTTTGTTTTCACTTCATTTTCATTCATTTTTCGGCGAAATGTAGTTTTTCAGGAATGTGCAGAATACTACTACTCGTTGTATTATATCTCCTCGCCTTGGCCACAGCACAGAGCGAAGTCGTTGAGGAACAAACAGCAATGACTGATGAAAATGGCGGAGAGTGAGTTTTTTTTTCCCTCTGCCCTTTGCCATCTTCTTTTTTCAAAACATTTTGTAACATTTCCATCACCAAACTGAAATCATTACAAGTCAAAGACTTTTGTGCCTTTATTACGCTGTCGTAATTGAAAGGTCGATGTCAGTTGTGCTCATCAGTAGAAAATGTCGCATGTTAGTATACTCCTCGCCCACGGACCTTTCCTAAAGTTTCGATGACCTGCACATCTAACGCGCGAAATAGTGTGCAAGTCGCGGAGACGCAGACAAAAAGCCGCTTGTTTCCCGCTAGGAAAGCTCGCTGGGCGACGAGTTTAGTGCTCTTAACAAGGGAATGGATTATCATCAGTGTGGCCAAATGAACCGAGGTATATCGCAAAGTATGCCCCAATACTTCAGTTTTAAAAAACGGTTTTCAAAATCTGCTTCCGACCCTTGGTTTTCGAGAAAACGCGATTTTTCTGTGGTCAAATTCGCATCCCGAAAGTGGCCGGCGCGCGGGTCAAATTCAAATTTGATTTGGTGGTGCAGTGGTAGAGTGTCTGACTGCTATGCATAAACTTTTTGGTTCGAATTTTTGCGATGTAATTATTTTTGCTTTTGTACTGGAGAACACGAAAACGTTTATTGCTTAACGCTGTAGTTTTACAAATTTCAATTACAAAAATCTTATAAATTGATTTTTATGTTTTCATATTAACACGATGTAAAAAGAAAAATGTGCTACCAATTCAATCGGGATCCTCAATATATTTTCGTATAGTTCGGTACAAAATCAAAAATAATTATAGTGCGTTTCCAAAAAAGAGACAAGGAAAATGGGTTTTTCCTAAAGGGCAGGTACATTAAGTCCCGCCGCGATCACTCAAATTCTGCGCACTCCTCTGTTACCGCGCTATTTCGCTTATTTTTCTGATATTCACTGTAATGTTTCAAATCGAGAGTGGATAAATACGATTGAATATCAAAGTCGCTGTTAAGCCGAAACCCATTCGTTGGAAATAGACTATACATCGCAAAGATTCGAGCCAAAAAGTATGTGCATAGTACAAAAAGTCAGACACTCTACCACTGCACCACCAAATCAAATTTGAATTTGACCCGCGCGCCGGCCACTTTTGGGGAGTAAATTTGACAGTGGGGTGGGCCACAGAAAAATCGCGTTTTCTCGAAAACCAAGGGTCGGAAGCAGATTTTGAAAACAGTTCCTTAAAACTGAAGTATTGGGGCACACTTTGCGATATACCTCGGTTCATTTGGCCACATTGATGAAAATCCATTTACTTGTAAGCAGAAAATGAACGTGTCAGTGGTGCTCATTAGCAGAAAATTTCTAATGTCAATAGTGCACATTGGCAGAAAATTTCTAATGTCAGTAGTGTTCATTAGCTGAAAATGTCGATGTCAGAAGTGCAAATTAGCATAAGAATTCCGTTTAGTAGTAGCAAAACGACAATTTTCAAAACATTTTACATTAATAATATAAATTTACCAACCTAGACAGTCGCTTTTTGTACCGTAGTCATTTCTGTTTTTTCTTTAGTTGGTGATTGAATTACTTTCAAATGGCATGACGTGTGTCTATAATTTCATCAAGAATTTGTACTTCTGTCGTTGATTGCAGGATGTTTCAAGAAATTTGGTTGTTTGTGCGGAAATATATTAAGTGTGGACTAATCTAGCCAAGCCACGAGGAAAATTGAGAGAGATGGCAATAACAAATTCAATAAGCACGTTTTTTAGACAGAAAATTGCGGCATTTTCAACAAGAAAAAACACATAGGAACAAAAATTACATTTTATGATTTTCATTTATACAGATCTTTTCAATAACACAGCCAACTTATGCTAAAAATTTAATAACAAAAAATCTTTGAGAAAGGCTCGCCCGCGCGTTCTTTCGCTGTTGCGCGCGGTTGTAGATCATCGGTTTTCGCGGCGGGGCCAAAAAAGGGAAAATTTGAATTTTGCGACATTTTACGATAAAATTCACATAACAAACAATTTTTGTTTCCTTTTTTTCAAAGGTCAATTTGAAAATTTTTTGGAATTACTGCTTGTTTTCTCTTTTGCCTTATTTTGACAGATTGACAGGACATTGGCTCAAACTTTTGAACTTTTGACCTAGTCGTTGACCTACTTTTGACCTACTTCGGTGCATTCTTATTTTTCAATTCAGTGAAACCTGAATTTTATTTCACATTTTCCCTTTGGCATTTTTTTCTGAAATGCGATTTCTAATTTGCAGTCATGTCGTACAAAAAATGTTCTCCCAGGGATCAATGAGATTAAGTTGGCCCAAAGTTCAAACTTTTTACGGTAATGCTCTTGAGACATAACTCGATTTAGATTTTCTAAGACATTTCCCGGAGTGAACGGTGCAAAAAGGGTTCTCATCGCTTATTGCAAATAGGTTGAGATATCAGAAACCCATTGGTTTTTGACAAATATGACACTATCTTGGGGGAAAAGTTAGAAAATGTTAGAAAAAGTTTAGAGTTTCAGAATTGATTCAAAATTGATCAATAAAATTCTCAGGGCCCGTGAAAGCCATTTGGAAAGTTTAGATCAATTTCGATTTTTGAACTGGGTTACGGTGCTCCTATTTTTTTAATGGGCGAATACCTTGGGAATGGTTTTTTCCATTTTTTCAGCATAAGATAACCCAAACATATACAGCGACTTGTTTGAACCCGCTCACAAGGGAATGGATTTTCATCAGTGTGGCCAAATGAAACGAGCAATATGGCAAAAGGTGGCCCTATATATGAGTTGTAAGAGACTGTTTTCAGAAGTTGCTTTCGACCCTTCGTTTTCGAGAAATCGCGTTTTTTCTGTCCCCAACCTCATAGTTAATTTCTCACGCGGAATGGTGTCTCGCTCGCGGGGACATACAAATGTAATTCGGTGGTGTAGGGGAAGTGCGACAGATTGATAACCAAAAGGATGCTGGTTCGGATCCTGCCGTCGTTGTTCTTTTTGCTTTTGTGTTGAAGAGTTCAGAATAGATTTTTTATTTGTTTTGTTTTCATATTCAAGTATTGCATATTATTATATAAATTGTAATTAATAACTTTATGGTAACTAACAACAACGGTGATATGCTACGAGAAAATGTTCAAAGCAGAGGGCTTTGCTGCAATACACACATGATAAACGAAGAAAGTGAGCATGTGACATCTTCGCAACAAGGAACCAAAGAAGTTGGGAAACACGCCTGGACACGCCAGCAAAAATAAAAACGACAGCAGGATCCGAACCAGCATCCTTTTTGTTATCAATCTGTCGCACTTCCCCTACACCACCGAATCACATTTGTATGTCCCCGCGAGCGAGACACCATTCCGCGTGAGAAATTAACTATGAGGTTGGGGACAGAAAAAACGCGATTTCTCGAAAACGAAGAGTCGAAAGCAACTTCTGAAAACAGTCTCTTAAAACTCATATATAGGGCCACCTTTTGCCATATTGCTCGTTTCATTTGGCCACACTGATGAAAATCCATTCCCTTGTCAGGACCCAGAAAACCCCAAAAAAATGAATAATTGCGTTTGCAAATATAGTTTTCCCATTTTTCGATCGTAGACTTATAAGAACAGTAAATTGTGGTCATATCCTTTGAATTCTACGTTTTGTTACGCACAGTATGCTTATTTTTATGTTGAAACAATACGAAACGCCATTAAAGTTATGTTTTTTATCCATTCACTCAGCAAAGTTCACCTTTGATTATATAAGGCTTAAAGGGACCGTCAGGGTCCTTTTCGGATTGAAAATAAATCGCATGCTTATCATCTCCTTCCAATTGAATTGATTTCCTTCAACACCGCTCCAGCTAACGGTTGTGCTCAGAATTTCTAGCTTCATTAGCATACGATTCAGAAAAGGCCCCTGACGGCTCCTTTAAGTTTACAAAATTTAATTTATTTTTTTTAAATCAGAAGGGAAAATTCGGGCTTTTCTCGCTTCGGCCCGCTTTGGAAGTTTTCAACGAAGGGGGGGGGGTTAAGGAAATTGTCTCAAGACCCAAATTTTGAACTTTAAATATTCACTAAATTCGACTTTATAAAAAGTTTCATTTTTCATTGAGTATATCAAATAATCCCGTTTAAAAAAAAGCTGATTTGCTATTTTTGGCCAAATTGAGCCTGTCTTTAAAGCGACCGATGTTCACAGCTCACAATCAGTTCATTCTATTTCAGTTTACTTATGTATCGGTAATATACAGTAATCAGGTGGTAATTTTACAAAGTATTATGGTTTATATTTAGGTTAAATAACCATGATTGTGCCTAATGCCCATAGTTCGTGACTTTCCCCACATCTTATACCACTATCCCAAAACAGTCATCGAAAAAGGGCAAAAACAAGACTGAATGTAATTTTCACAAGTACTATTGCTGTTCAGTCTGTTTTTTTAACCAATACCTTTCATTTTCAGTCTCCGAGGGCACATCTCCGTCATCCGGCCGGACTACACATTATGGAAGATGGTGAAAGTGTTGCGAAATATGTTCGAATCCCGCACGGAAAAGAGGGCACAGAGAGATTGTAGGTCAAACGGGATACGGTAGTGAATTTGACCTTTTTTAGTGAAAGACACTCCTCTGAGACAACTGCTGGAACTGAGGGCGAGGCGGTTATTCTTCAACTTTTAAGTATTTTCATAGCTCAGTGGATAAAATTTATTCACCCGTTTGTTGGGAGTTCGGAAAGTGTGAGTGTGTGAGTGTGTGAGTGTGTGAGTGTGTGAGTGTGTGAGTGTGTGAGTGTGTGAGTGTGTGAGTGTGTGAGTGTGTGAGTGCGTGAGTGTGTGAGTGTGTGAGTGAGTGTGTGAGTGTGTGAGTGTGTGTGTGAGTGTGTGAGTGTGTGAGTGTGTGAGTGTGTGAGTGTGTGTATGTGTGTGAGTGTGTGAGTGTGTGAGTGTGTGAGTGTGTGAGTGTGTGAGTGTGTGAGTGTGTGAGTGTGTGAGTGTGTGAGTGTGTGAGTGTGTGAGTGTGTGAGTGTGTGAGTGTGTGAGTGTGTGAGTGTGTGAGTGTGTGAGTGTGGGAGTGTGTGAGTGTGTGAGTGTGTGAGTGTGTGAGTGTGTGAGTGTGTGAGTGTGTGAGTGTGTGAGTGTGTGAGTGCGTGAGTGTGGGAGTGTGTGAGTGTGTGAGTGTGTGAGTGTGTGAGTGCGTGAGTGTGTGAGTGTGTGAGTGCGTGAGTGTGTGAGTGTGTGAGTGTGTGAGTGTGTGAGTGAGTGTGTGAGTGTGTGAGTGTGTGAGTGTGTGTGTGAGTGTGTGAGTGTGTGAGTGTGTGAGTGTGTGAGTGTGTGAGTGTGTGTGTGTGTGAGTGTGTGAGTGTGTGAGTGTGTGAGTGTGTGAGTGTGTGAGTGTGTGAGTGTGTGAGTGTGTGAGTGTGTGAGTGTGTGAGTGTGTGAGTGTGTGAGTGTGTGAGTGTGTGTGTGAGTGTGTGAGTAAAATCAACTGGAGAGTTCAAACAAGCCAATAGCAAATTGCGAATATATCAAGTGAGGGAAAGGCAAATGTCACTTTTTCCGTTAACAAACACAACCCCACACATACACACACACACACACACACACACACACACACAAAGGCCATTTTGTCATCCATTTCTAATCTTTTGCTGTTTTAATCTTTTCGATTGACCCGGAAGCCGGGTCGGGTACAAGAGCCCATCTCCTTGCAATCAAAGATGTCCGTCGGCTTAGGCTTGTGCCTGCCGCGGTGCCAGCCACAAAAATGTTAATCCGCAACGAGTCCTTTGTTAAAATCTGCGCACAACTGGAGAAAACGAGAGAACAAGACGTCGGGGGAGGGGACGGCTAGAACTCTTCGCAGGCGAAGAATGAACTGGAGGCCACGTGGAACAACTGACAACGGTCTTCTATACAACGGCATTTTCCTGAAAAGATGGAATGTCTCTGCGTATCTCTGTCTCTCTGTCTCTCCGTATCTCTGTCTCTCTGTCTCTGTCTCTCTGTCTCTCTCTCTCTGTCTCTCTGTCTCTCTGTCTCTCTGTCTCTCTGTCTCTCTGTCTCTCTGTCTCTTTGTCTCTCTGTCTCTCTGTCTCTCTGTCTCTCTGTCTCTCTGTCTCTCTGTCTCTCTGTCTCTCTGTCTCTCTGTCTCTCTGTCTCTCTGTCTCTCTGTCTCTCTGTCTCTCTGTCTCTCTGTCTCTCTCTTTCTCTCTCTCTAATCCACCCACCTCCTCTCGTCCTGCTTCCACCTCCGACCTCGAGTCTCTTTCCCCGCGGAGGCGCTGAAAACAACAGAACTGACGTCGAACTCATTACCCTGCGAGCCACGTGGGATTTTCCAATCCTATTAATAGCGCACTAGAGGACTACGAATCGCGCGTCACACTGACGAATTTGCGCGGAAATCCCTTAACAAAGTTACAAATTTTCACAAAGACCGAGAGGGAACGACGCACCCTAAATTTAAGCAGTGGGATCGGGTTTTAATTGGATGTCTGGGCCCTCAGGGACCATCACAGCCATGCTGGAATAGGTTTTTTGTGAAAACAGAAACCTAAGGTCTGAAGATAAAAGCAAGGTTTGTTCACAATTATGGCGTAATAAATAGAAAAGTGATGTATTCTAAACTTGTTTGGAACAAGATTAAATTCGATCACCCTGGTGTCGTAGCCTCGGGGTGCTGTACCGTGCTGCTCTTGATCATTTACCAAATTTTCACATAAAAACAGCAATCAATACATAATGTAATTTTACATTAATGAAAATCACAATACGCAGATGGCCCACTTAAAGCAAAAGGGGAAAAAAAACATTAAAAAACTGAAAACTGTTTCTTTTTTAAACTTTATGAGATTATCAAGTGATTTTAACGCCCATTTAGTTGGGTTTGCTATGTTCTAAACAACAAAAAATTAAAGTTTTTCTAATACAAATTCTAAAAAATGTCCTTTTTAGGCTCATAGACCCCTATAGCTGTCGCCAAATTGGAATCATGCCAATAACATTAAAATGTCCCTGTGATCCTCTGTTGAAATTGAAATTCGTAGTCTAATCAGTCGTCAACAGAGCATGTTTTGCATGTTGCCGCAATTAGAATATGATTTCATTTTGGCTACAGCTATAACATAGAGTTTCGCGGCAAAATTGCGGGCACACCCCGAGGGCCGAAAAGATTTGGAAAGCGGGCCTACTCGGCTCTATAAATTTTTGGTTGGTTCAATTGAATTTGTATCTAAACAAAGTTGGGCTGGCCCGTTTGGCCCATATCAGGTCCGCACTTAAAGGGACCGTAAGGGGCCTTTTCAGATTGGAAATGAACCGTATGCAAATTGGCCCATTTCAATTGAAATCATTTTCCCGAACAGCGCTCCAGACTACGGCCGTGCGCAAAATGCTTGCCAAGTCTTCATTAGCATACGATTCTGAAAAGGCCCCTTACGAGCCCTTTAAAGAATATAAGGGATAACGGGCTGGCCCGTTGCAATGGTCATACGATTAATGAAAACAACAACCCAAAAGGATCTAGATAATGCTAAAACAACCTATTATGGAAAATTTGAAGTTTTCCTATATTTTTACGGAATTCCCTTGTCTTACCCTATTGTTCTTCAACTGAAATGTTTGACCCATAAATTTCACACAATTCTTTTTATGGTTCCCATAAAAGCGAATTGTCACATTTGGTCTTTGAAGGGTAGTTCATAGCAGTTTTAACGATCGTGCAATACCCGAGGGTGAAAACAGCGTCATTTGGATCTTTGTACTAACCGAAAAGTCCCATAGGTTGTCCGAATTCATCCACGGGTTCTGTCCGCCAACAGTGGAAGGCTGAACTGCACTCTTTACCCAACTGAAATACAGAGGTTAGAGACAGAGAGAGAGAGAGAGAGAGAGAGAGAGAGAGAGAGAGAGACAGACAGACAGACAGAACTCACCAAAACAGAATTGTCGAATTGTGCTGAAACTATCAGTAGGACTGCCAGGACTGAAGAGAAAAACAAAGCAATGCAACCCATCTGAAAAAGCCTTTATGAAATTACAAAGATTGGCGAAAATGAGAAAATGTAAATTACAACAGAAGATTAAAAATATGTTCTCTTTCAGTAAGTACGAGTTTTTCGGGTGAGATAGAAAGTACTCTCCACTTAGACCTCGCGGGTCACGGAAGAGGAAGTTCATTTAGAACCACTAGGAGTAACTATGTACAACCACATTGAAAGAGGATAGGAGAGTTTTATGTTGGGTTTAAGGAAAGTAAGAGAGAAAATATAGAAAACTTGAGCAGGACTAAACAACGGAACCTACAGGTTAATCGATAAGTAAGGAAACATCTTAAAAGAGGTTTAAAACGTTAATAGCTAAATCGTAAATCAAGCTAACGGGAATTCTGCCTATTGTTGGTAATCATCTTAAAGGGACAGTCAGACGGGTTTCACAACATTGGCTCAATTAGGAGAGAAAAATTCGCTGATCATGAAAATGTATATGACTAGGGGTCGCAAATTTACCGTATTCGAGAAAATAAGCTTCAAAGTCGTCAAAAACGGGGTGTCCGTCATTTACAGGAAATGCTAATAAGCCAAATTTCATTCTAATTGGCTGAGACAGCGCTGGAAAAGAGGAAGGTGCGAGACAATTTAGCATAGGTAATTCGCATAATTTCCGACCGTAGCCGATCGAAAGTGAAGTGAAAAGCCTCCTTACTGCCCCTTTAAAGACACAGCTAAAAACAGTAAATTTAGAAAAAGCTTAATTGTCATGGGTGTGACTTCCAATTCAAATTCAAGATGACGAAAGCGGCTGTTTTCCCTTTTTCAAGTGTTCTGCAATAAGTAAAAACCGCGTTTCATTTAAAGGTTCATTAAATTTCAATCGAGCTTCTAGCGTCGACACAAGATTAGGGCCTAAAGACGAATGTTCCAATCTTGTAACTTAAAGGACTCTCCAGGGGTCTTCGAAGTGACATGCTAATAAAGATTTGGCAAATTTTGCGCACAACCGTTTGCTGAAGCGGTGTTCGGGGAAAACATTTCCATTGGAATGGCTCGATTAGCATACATACTGTTTCCAATCAGGAAAGCTCCCGACGACCCCTTTTATTTATCGGTTTGTTTCAATGCATTTTTCATTTTCACATTAACATTTCACACATAACTTCAATAAAAAACAGAACAGAAAATCTCACTTGGCAAAGCTGTTCTGCGCAGTTCGGTTTTCTTTCCGAGTATCCACAGAGCCAGAAAACATTTCATTCTCAAGTCCCTGTCGTTTAAAAAGTTGACTGCTTTTAAGATTTAAAAAAAAACTGCGGTCATTGCATCCCACTACGAAAAGTTGTGACAGCCGTTTGATTACCAGTTATCTAAGTTTCATAATTACGAGATCGCAAATATGACTCTGAGGAATAGTGATACTCTCACTGGCAGAACAAAGTGCACACTAGCAGAAAATGCCGAATGTCAGTAGTGCTCATTAGCATAAGAGTTTCGATTGGTAGTAGGAAAACACACACACTGCACTGCCTTGCCTGATTCTAACGGACACCATAACAATAGATAAGTTTGGAACACAGTAGGATGTAACACTGCTAAATGCAGGGTCTTACACTTTGCTGACGCTGCGGGATAGGTCACCCGTCCGTTAAATTTCCGGTATCGTTTTTGGGATGCATACCAAAGACAGATACGCAAGAGTCATAAAGCTGAGAGAGAAAGAGAGAGAGAGAGAGAGAGAGAGAGAGAGAGAGAGAACGCCAACTCATTGTCGAAGAAAAATACTTCACGTGATTTCTCAACGAAAGAGTCAGAAATCGCGCACTTATCACCAGAAAGATCTTCCAGAGTAGATCACTAATTAGAGTTTCCTAGAGTGTGCAATTGGGTTTCAAGAAAATACGAAAAGACGATAAGTAACATTCTTTTTTCGAACTAAGTAAAATTTCTGCGTTTCATGAATGAAAATGGAATTATTATCAAAAAAAATTTCAAAAAACCACAGATTTGTATACTTCTCGCCAAATCTTGTTTGGCCGATTTGGCTGCGTACACGGTCTGAGTATCCTATATTGCACGCTTTACTCTACTCGAACAACATCAAAACAATGGAACGTTGTTCCGAAGTAGTTTTGGCACGAATTATATAGAAGCGTCATTTTCACACGCGGTTGCGATATCGAAACCCCCGCATTTTAAAGCTGAGGTTAAATGGGGAAAACTTCACACGCTATTAAAAAGTATTGACTACGACGTAATAATTTATTCCTGAATTTTGGGGAAAAAAACAGTTTAAAAACCATTATAAAGTCATTTAAGTTGAAGGTTAAAACGTAAGGTTTTGTAAGGTTAAAACGAAGAAAAATTGACAAGAAAAACTGGTTAGAATCTTTCAAGCCTTCAAAACATGACGAGCCGAGACTAAACAGAGAACAGACCAAGAAAAGAAACGGTAAGACGAGTTTTCTGAAAGGAAACACCGTGACCAAACAGCAATTGGCCAGCCATAGGATCCGCTGTTGTCAGGAAACCACCGATGCAGGAAATTGTTCGGTTTCCTCTGAGGGCTGTGTTTTTGGTGAGAGGACTCTGTGACCTCACACATGGGGTTGTACAATTGCAAAAAAGAGATAAAGAGAGAAAGAGAGATAAAGAGAGAAAGAGAGAGAGAGAGAGAGAGAGAGAGAGAGAGAGAGAGCAAAAAACGTTGGAATGTACCAGTTAATACAAAACTCATTGTTATGTTGCAACAGAAAACCACGTGATTTTTGTGTTCGTCTAGCACAATAAATGTTTTTCCGCGGATGAAATGTTTCAGTGCTTTGATGTTCGTGATTCATTTGTGTAAACAGTTCTAGAATACAAAAAATAGCATCAGGCTATAAGAGTGTGTGATTGTGTGAGTGTGTGATTGTGTGAGTGTGTGAGTGTGTGATTGTGTGAGTGTGTGATTGTGTGAGTGTGTGAGTGTGTGATTGTGTGAGTGTGTGATTGTGTGATTGTGTGAGTGTGTGATTGTGTGATTGTGTGAGTGTGTGATTGTGTGAGTGTGTGAGTGTGTGAGTGTGTGTGTGAGTGTGTGAGTGTGTGAGTGTGTGAGTGTGTGAGTGTGTGAGTGTGTGATTGTGTGAGTGTGTGAGTGTGTGAGTGTGTGAGTGTGTGAGTGTGTGAGTGTATGAGTGTGTGAGTGTGTGAGTGTGTGAGTGTGTGAGTGTGTGAGTGTATGAGTGTGTGGGTGTGTGAGTGTATGAGTGTGTGAGTGTGTGAGTGTGTGAGTGTGTGAGTGTGTGAGTGTGTGAGTGTGTGAGTGTGTGAGTGTGTGAGTGTGTGAGTGTGTGAGTGTGTGAGTGTATGAGTGTGTGAGTGTATGAGTGTGTGGGTGTGTGAGTGTGTGAGTGTGTGAGTGTGTGAGTGTGTGAGTGTGTGAGTGTGTGAGTGTGTGAGTGTGTGAGTGTGTGAGTGTGTGATTGTGTGAGTGTGTGAGTGTGTGATTGTGTGAGTGTGTGATTGTGTGAGTGTGTGAGTGTGTGATTGTGTGATTGTGTGAGTGTGTGATTGTGTGAGTGTGTGAGTGTGTGAGTGTGTGAGTGTGTGAGTGTGTGAGTGTGTGAGTGTGTGAGTGTGTGAGTGTGTGAGTGTGTGAGTGTGTGAGTGTGTGAGTGTGTGAGTGTGTGAGCGTGTGAGTGTGTGAGTGTGTGAATGTGTGAGTGTGTGAGTGTGTGAGTGTGTGAGTGTGTGAGTGTGTGAGTGTGTGAGTGTGTGAGTGTGTGAGTGTGTGAGTGTGTGAGTGTGTGAGAAGAAAGGAAAAGAAGTAAAAGTAGAGAATTAAATCCTGTTTGGATAAATTTAAGAGGACAAAGAAAGCTAAATAGCAAGTAATTACTCTGTTTCGCCCCTTAGCATCTGACAGAGAAATCACCAGTGAATGAGAGTGAGCGGGGCAGAAGTGAATAAGAAAGTGAATAGATAAAGTAAATGCTTCATCAGAGAAGCCTCACTCTAGGTAGGAGAACAAGAAACACATAAAACAATTGATACCTGATACAGAAGAGAAAGAGTGCTGTCGCGGTAGAATAGAGATAGAGGCAGAAGGAAGTCCATGTAGAGGCAGAGGTAGAGGCAACGGTAGGGAGTGGAGAAGGGGACTGATTTATCAACGGAATTCCGGCCTTTTATAGCATTTTCACGGGAAAAAGCCATGTTGTGATCGCTTTTTTCGTAAAAGTAGTCGAAACTGGGTCAAAAGGGCGGATACAGCGACTTTCCAATTGAACTACAATGCATGGCAGCCTATCGATTTACCTTTGTTATGCATTTGCAAACAACTCATAGATAAGGGATAAGACCTAACTATCTAGGAATGAACTAATATTGTATTCTTTTAATTAGACTTCTAATTGAATCTAAAGTTTTAAAACCATATTTGGCTCTAAGTTCCTTAAATCTGCAAACAGTTTTAAATAAGTGAGTTGCGATTTTATTTTCTAAAAATTCGTTTGCAATTACATTTTTGTACAACATTTTAAGCCTACTTTCAAAGTCTGAGATTAAAGTACAACTTCGGAAAATTCGAACTGTTTCCCCAGTTATAGTATTTAAAATTAGACTTGAATGTACGTTGGAATTATTATGTGGATAATGAATTATTGTAAAGTTATAATCATCCGTTTTCTTATATAGTTTTGTTTCTAATTTACCATTTGCCAAATTTATGGATAAATCCAAAAAGTCACATTCATGGTCATTGGAATTTGTTTTACTGAGATTGAAAGATGTATGATACAGAGATGCATTTTTACTTAAAATAGAGTTTACATTGTTACCAATAAACAGAATATCATCCATATATCTGGCTATAAAAACGTTACGTTCCGAATAAAGATCTTTTGTTTTCTAATACGTATTTTACTTCCATAGCCATCAGAGTAAAGTCTGCTAAAACTGGAGATGCATTGTTTCCTTGCGGAATTCCTCTTTCTTGCTTAAATAGCAAATCCTGGTATTCAGTAAAACTATTATCCAGAACATATTGTAACAATGATATAATTTCAGAAGCATGAAAACTGGCTTTGTTTGGTTTAGGTGAATCACTATAGTAATAACTTTTTCCAGTTTTAACTAAGTAATCTTTTTTGTCGCCAGAGTTTTTAAAACAGATGTTCAATATATATTTAACAGAATTAATTACACAATCATGTGGTAAATTAGTAAACAGTGACTCAAAATCAGCCGTATACAGTTCATTGTATCTATTCATGTTTTCATTTTTAAAACGATTTGTAAGTGCATAACTACTTTCTAAAATCCAATTCAGTCTAATACGTTGTCTACTTTCAATTGCCCTACAATACCTAATAAAGTGAGCTTTAAAGAATGCCAAAATATTTTTCAATTCTACAGATATTTCTTTAATGCTACTATTATACGCACCTGTGATAAATCGACATTTAGGTTCTTTTTTGTGCATTTTAGGTGTTGCATAGATAACGGGAATCGTAACACTTTCTGTGTTTTGAGTTTTGACCGGAAAATTTTGAACATAATTAAAATGTCTTGTTAGAATTTGATCTTTACTTTCTGCTGTATAAACTTTGTAAGTCCCAGATAAATTCAAAACATCTATTCCCATTTCCCCATTCATGAACTTTATGTACTGTTTTTTACAAATAATAGAGTAGTTGCTACTTGCCTTATCAATTGGTACAATCACAAAATTAGTGTGTATTTCTCTTATTTCTCTTTTAACAGAGTCCAAATCAAACATTTTGTTACGAGTTAACTGAAAATTAATAAATTCTAACCGGGTTTTAAATATTCTTTTGATTGAAATTGAATCATGTATATTTAACTTGTAAGTTTTAGTTAAAAAGTCAGCATGTTTGTATAAAGTTTAATTAATTTTTCTATAACATCCCCTTTACTTAAGTTTTCTGCTATTCTAAATTTTGTACCCTTTGCAAGAAGATTTTCAAGCATTGGGTTTTTAAGAATAGATAAATCTCCAGTCATTACATGTCCTAGTTTAGGATTTGAGTAAGATTTAAAACAATCCATCTGACAAACACATGTGCTTTTTAAAATAGCATTTGCACTTTCTTTAGTTAATTTTCTTAAAAAGGAGTTGTAATTTAAAATGTGTTTGCTTATTGGTTCATCATAAGTATACACAATATCTGTTTTCAATAGAACTTGATTTGTTTTTGAAAGTATTAAATCTTTAATTTCTCTGTTATTAATTAATGCTTTGAGATTTATAAATTCCAATGCTTTATTTAAAAATGGTATTTTAATTAAATGTCTAGGTTCTTTTACGGGCACCATACTATTTTTCCAGAAATACTTAGTTAGAACCGCGTAAAGTTTCATTTTCGTGTGAGTGTGTGAGTGTGTGAGTGTGTGAGTGTGTGAGTGTGTGAGTGTGTGAGTGTGTGAGTGTGTGAGTGTGTGAGTGTGTGAGTGTGTGAGTGTGTGAGTGTGTGAGTGTGTGAGTGTGTGAGTGTGTGAGTGTGTGAGTGTGTGAGTGTGTGAGTGTGTGAGTGTGTGAGTGTGTGAGTGTGTGAGTGTGTGAGTGTGTGAGTGTGTGAGTGTGTGAGTGTGTGAGTGTGTGAGTGTGTGAGTGTGTGAGTGTGTGAGTGTGTGAGTGTGTGAGTGTGTGAGTGTGTGAGTGTGTGAGTGTGTGAGTGTGTGAGTGTGTGAGTGTGTGAGTGTGTGAGTGTGTGAGTGTGTGAGTGTGTGAGTGTGTGAGTGTGTGAGTGTGTGAGTGTGTGAGTGTGTGAGTGTGTGAGTGTGTGAGTGTGTGAGTGTGTGAGTGTGTGAGTGTGTGAGTGTGTGAGTGTGTGAGTGTGTGAGTGTGTGAGTGTGTGAGTGTGTGAGTGTGTGAGTGTGTGAGTGTGTGAGTGTGTGAGTGTGTGAGTGTGTGAGTGTGTGAGTGTGTGAGTGTGTGAGTGTGTGAGTGTGTGAGTGTGTGAGTGTGTGAGTGTGTGAGTGTGTGAGTGTGTGAGTGTGTGAGTGTGTGAGTGTGTGAGTGTGTGAGTGTGTGAGTGTGTGAGTGTGTGAGTGTGTGAGTGTGTGAGTGTGTGAGTGTGTGAGTGTGTGAGTGTGTGAGTGTGTGAGTGTGTGAGTGTGTGAGTGTGTGAGTGTGTGAGTGTGTGAGTGTGTGAGTGTGTGAGTGTGTGAGTGTGTGAGTGTGTGAGTGTGTGAGTGTGTGAGTGTGTGAGTGTGTGAGTGTGTGAGTGTGTGAGTGTGTGAGTGTGTGAGTGTGTGAGTGTGTGAGTGTGTGAGTGTGTGAGTGTGTGAGTGTGTGAGTGTGTGAGTGTGTGAGTGTGTGAGTGTGTGAGTGTGTGAGTGTGTGAGTGTGTGAGTGTGTGAGTGTGTGAGTGCGTGAGTGCGTGAGTGTGTGAGTGTGTGAGTGTGTGAGTGTGTGAGTGTGTGAGTGTGTGAGTGCGTGAGTGCGTGAGTGTGTGAGTGTGTGAGTGTGTGAGTGTGTGAGTGTGTGAGTGTGTGAGTGTGTGAGTGTGTGAGTGTGTGATTGTGTGAGTGTGTGAGTGTGTGAGTGTGTGAGTGTGTGAGTGTGTGAGTGTGTGAGTGTGTGAGTGTGTGAGTGTGTGAGTGTGTGAGTGTGTGAGTGTGTGAGTGTGTGAGTGTGTGAGTGTGTGAGTGTGTGAGTGTGTGAGTGTGTGAGTGTGTGAGTGCGTGAGTGTGTGAGTGTGTGAGTGTGTGAGTGTGTGAGTGTGTGAGTGTGTGAGTGTGTGAGTGTGTGAGTGTGTGAGTGTGTGAGTGCGTGAGTGTGTGAGTGTGTGAGTGTGTGAGTGTGTGAGTGTGTGAGTGTGTGAGTGTGTGAGTGTGTGAGTGTGTGAGTGTGTGAGTGTGTGAGTGTGTGAGTGTGTGAGTGTGTGAGTGTGTGAGTGTGTGAGTGTGTGATTGTGTGAGTGTGTGATTGTGTGAGTGTGTGATTGTGTGATTGTGTGAGTGTGTGATTGTGTGATTGTGTGAGTGTGTGATTGTGTGAGTGTGTGAGTGTGTGTATGTGTGTGTATGTATGTGTGTGTGTGTATGTGTGTATGTATGTGTGTGTGTGTGTGTATGTATGTGTGTGTGTATGTGTGTGTGTGTGTGTGTGTGTGTATGTGTGTGTGTGTGTGTGTGTGTGTGTGTGTGTGTGTGTGTGTATGTGTGTGAGTGTGTGAGTGTGTGAGTGTGTGAGTGTGTGAGTGTGTGAGTGTGTGAGTGTGTGAGTGTGTGAGTATGAGTGTGTGCGCTCTTGGGTGTCTTTATACTGTTTTCACAGCGTTTGCTTATAAAAGATCTTAGAACAAGTATAACGCGATCAAGGAAGTGCAAAGAGTAACATCATGCAAAATTAACGAAGGTCGGCATTAACCAATTAGCTCGGCGCATCATTTTGCGTTTTTCAACGAACTACACACATGGGTTAAACTTTTAAATTTCAATAGCTGATTTTTTTAGAGAATGTGTAGAAACTATCAAAAGAAACACTTCAAAACATTTCAAAAACCAAAAAATTCCATTTTAATTTTCAAACTATTAAATTTCCAAACTGAAAACAAGCAAAAGTTTGAAAACGGAAGTTCCAGCTGTCACAGTTGGGTTTGAATGAGAACATTTCTCTCAGTCATTGTTATCCCAACTTTTAATTGCTTTGCCCTAAACTGGAATTATGTCCTAAATTGTTTTGCCCAGGAAGAAAAACACTTTTAGCTTCATTAACGTCGAGTTATAAAGTTTTAAGAGTTGGTTTAGTGGAAAATGACGTCAATTAGAAAATTTTGAAGGAAAATATAGGTAGAAGGCTTTAAAATTGTGCCTGTGTAAAATACATTTTCCGCATTTCAAAATGTTTTCTGCTATATAAATGTTCAGTACAGCGCTGACAGTTCCGGCTATGAGTGTTTGCCGAAAACACAGTAAAAACAATGGGTTTGTGTGATTGAACTACTACAATCTGTGAAAATGTAGACGAGGCTCATTTAATCTCTAAATTCTGTTTTCACGTTTCTTCAACTGTACAAAATGCGATACAATTGTAATTAAACGAACAATAAAACTGTTGAATAAAAAAGGGGTGGAAAGAAGTGGCCACGATAATCAAGTGTAGCGAGTCCTATTTCAACCGATAAAAACCATATATAAATAAAAATTCATCGGGTGATCCTTAAAAAAAAAATAATGCTATCTTCCATTGTTATCAAGGACTTTGCGGTTTCCCGAGCAGCCTTCTTAAGACCAGTGACATAGGAAAAAATCGAAATTTATAAAAACCTGTGTGGAGCCTTCCTATGACCCATAGATGAAATCCTGAAACTTTTGGCACCTAAAGAATTTTTCTTCCCCGGCTAGGGTAATTGAAAGTTCAATAGGGTCGAAAGTGAAGTTTCACCAAAAATGAATATTATATATATTTTCTGACAGAAATTGAATTTCGTAAACAATGTTAAGCAAATAAAATACGATTTCTTTAAAAAAAAAATTAAAAGTTAAGGGCAAAAAACGCAAATTTTTGGAGTTTTTGCTGATTCTCCGAAAATTTTTCAATTAATGGAGAAAAGTAACTATCATAGTTCAATTGTTGAGGTTGTTTCCTACAACTTTGCTTTTAACACCAAAAAATCGGTAGGTACACCTAACCTCAAAAATTCGTTTGAAAAAGTATCACTTTTTTCGGTCCAGCATGGTCAAGGCTAGATTTTGCCTGCACGTTATTGACAGGCCCCAGAAACGCATCATCAATGACTATGAAGTTGGTTGAACGTAGACAATACCAAAAATCAGAGGGCGGATTCGAACCCGGGTCGCGAGATTTGTAAGCGTGGACGTTACCACTCCGCTACGGTGTCGGTCTCGCGCTGTCGGAAAGTTAATTACAAAGCGCGCCCCTGTTGGCGGAGAGGTAACGTCCACGCTTACAAATCTCGCGACCCGGGTTCGAATCCGCCTTCTGATTTTTGGTATTGCCTACGTTACACCAACTTCATAGTCATTGATGATGCGTTTCTGGGGCCTGTCAATAACGTGGAGGCAAAATGGTGAAAGCCCTGTAAAAAGCGGGCGGGAATCGAAAAAAATTACGGCGGTGGGTGGTTCCGCTAGTTTCCCGAAAAAAAAGCAAAACAAGCTTTTTCTGCAGTGAGAAAGCGATCCAATTTAGCAGACTCCTGTCCAAACCACCCCCCCCCCCCCTAGGAAAACCCCCAAAATTTTAAATATGCATTGTTACAGGTTTTTCCTAATGGCTTTAGGTTCCCTGGCCCATAGAAAAAGCTGTTTGTGGAATAATTATATTAAGAATTGATTTTAAAATGGCAAAGTGTTTCACAGTGGAATTATGTTGTGTGAGCCTTGTAAAAAGCGTGCAGATGATACGCATTTAAAAACGCTTTTATGTTGTTTTAGAGGCAACTTCCCCTCTTTTCAGTTATATAGCGAAAAAAACTGCTCTTCCTGCAGGAAAGAGACCTAATTTAGCCTGCCTCTCTCGAAAATAACCCCATAACTAATAATCTCCGTCCTTAAGGTGAAACTAATAAGGATGACTGCCATTTTCGAAGCATAGCATTGTGGATGGGTGGGGAGAAAGAGCGAAGGGCGGCCTCTGCTGCTCATAATTGAGGGCCAAGTGTTCTTCACCTCGCTTCTTTCTCTCTTTTTCTTTGAACGCCGTGCCCGCAAATTACAAAGGGCGCGGGAGAACATCTGGAGAGGCGACTGGAGCCAAACATCGCGCAGAAAACATGACCTTGCATGTTTAGCAATCAAGAGAGGGATCAAAGGAGGGATGACGTCGCATGAAAAAGAGGCATGGAGACGTCTCCGTCTCACTAAATGGCCTCATTTCGGGTGCTGTCCGGTGTCGAGTTATGAAGAGAAGTGGAAAACAAGGAAGCGGTTAAGTGAGAAACAGGGCAGACAGGAAAAAAAGGAAAATTGGCTAAATAAGGTTCCCGACAAGTCTGAGATCACATCATTTTAGCTTCTGGAGCTTAAGTAAGAATCAAATGTATGGGTGGTTTCTAAAATACGCTATCCCTTTCGAAGTACACATTGAGATTTGGAGACCTCGTATAATTAGGGATCATACCCTTTTTAAGAGGATTTTTAGAGGGTTGTAGATCTGAGTCGTGGCAGTAAAACTTTTTTTTGAATTTTAAGTTTTCATTCACATTGAAAATAGAAATGACGATTTTTGTGCGGCTTTTTCGTACAACTTTCGAGGGGCGGGGCGCGCCGCAATTGCCGCATGATTTCCGTTAAACAGCGAGCAGTCGAAAACAGCTGTGCAGTTTAATTTAATAATTATACTCTAATATACATAAACTATGCGTAAAATGAACCCATAATTGCATTTAAAAGGCTTTACCGCCTTTCGTAAACTAGAGTTTTGAAAATTTTGCTTTTCCGCGTTCGCACCGGAGCACAGTTATCGTCGCTGGCTTTGTTAAATTACAAATTTGAGTTGGAATTGCGAAACCCCGATATTTCGTTTTTGTATTGCATTCAAAGACCACAAAAAACACAAAATTAGCAAGATTCAAAAAGCACAAGTGGCGGCCCTAAACTTCTTCGCATTTACCGGTTTTGTTGGTTTTTAAGTATTTAATAAGTGAAGAACAAACTAAACTTTACATGTATCCAGTTTTTTTCCAGTTTCTATAAAATTTCGGCGCCCACGTATAACAGCTTTTTCAAATCGTTTTTACAACAGCTTCATTAAAAAGATGCTGTTTTCATGATTCTGAAATAAACCGTTTTCACGAGATTTGGACAGCAATGTAGCTAGTGCCCGGTTTTAGGCAGAGAACGGTGAGAGAGCATGGAAAATCGAGAGGCGTCAGAGTGACGTCATCGTGGCGGGACCCAATGCCATAAAACCCTTTAACTTTGAATTGTAGGGTGAAAAATAAACATGACAGTGATTTAGAGAGTAGTCAGACTACGATTTAGGCAGAAAATCATGCTTTGGATTAAGAAAAGTCGGACAAACAAAATTTGGCATACCAAAAAGGACAATTTTTTGTTTCCTTGATTTTAGACATGTCAGATGGAAAGTGATAGAAAGGGTAGAAATTGCATTTTTTTTTTAAAGTAAATGAAACCTTTAAATAATTCAAGTACTCTTTGCGTTTTTGCAATATCAAAGGGGTTAACAAATAAACTGGAAAAATGTATTTTGTAAAGAATGTATAATAGCTTTTAAAAATCTTGGATTTATAATTTCAATGTTTTTTCAACGACAAAATTTCAATTCATACCTAACTTTTGTATAATCGATAATTGTTTTTTCATTTTGATTTCACGTTAAAGGCTCCTAGATAGTTTCTATCAAAAATTGAGCTCATTGTGGTTAAAATTCCGCACAGAAACGGAAAAATAAAATCATTGAGGGAGAAAATAAAAACCAAAAATAGGGCACATACATCATAAAAAAACTACTTTACGCCGGATCGTGCTGCTGTTGTTAGTTTTGCGTTGAATACTCAGTTTTTGTAAGCAGCCAAATCGAACAAAACATTGAAAACACACCTCTTTTAGTCAGAACACAGCTTCTCTTCTAAATGTCTTATAATATTTTGTAAAATGTCTTAAGACGCAGTTTTTATAAGTCTCGATAGGCTTGTGACATGGAAATATATTTTCTTTCAGAATAACCTTTTACGAACAACATATCTTCAATATAACAGCAATAACGAAAAAATCCGTTTTCCGGTCTGTTGGGTTACTGTAGCCCAAGCTAGCGATGTCGTACCTACTTGTCTATATCTCACTTTAACGTGGCCCAAATTAAAAATGCTCAATTACAAAAAGTTGGATAATTACATAGTTAAAAAGTTTCTTATTGTAGTTAACGCGAAATTTTCATGCTTTCGTCCTGAAAACGGGGAAGGGAGGCTAGAAATGTCACTTTTTGAGTTATAGCAAACGTAAACCGTAAAAGTCTAAAAAGCGACATAGTTATTATGTTTTTAAATGCATTTTGCTACATATTATCTTTTACGACCAAAAAAATTTAGGTCACACATCAAACTCAAAAAACGCTTTGAAAGGCGCACCAACGGGTTTTGGAAACTTTATTGGCACCGAATCCCTATTTCCTAAACTCCTAGTCGGCAATTTTTTAATGTTTTTGTTTTTCGAACATATCTTAAGCATTTTACAATGAAATAAGTTCATTCGATAATTGAAAAGTAGTCCCAAGTAAGGGTATAATGACTTCTCTTAACTTGGCAACACACCCTTCTCCATTACAACAACTTTGGGACGTCCTGGATAGATATTTTTCTGTCAAATAGACTTTAACTACTTTTAAAAAGTCACAGGGATAAATTTAAAAAAAACATATTTGAAACCCAAAAATCGTTGCGAGTGCGTTAAGATTAAATGATGCACTCGAATTCGCTGGTTCGGCGCCATTTGTGATGTCGGCGCAACAGTGCCATCCCTTCAATGCCGTTTTTGAGGATGGTGTGTGACTTAAAAATTTTTGGTCAAATAAGATAAAATGTAGACAAAAGTGTGTAGAATCGAATAACATAGGTGTTTCGAGAGACTTTTACAAAAATTCCTATGTCACACCTACAATTGACGTAGCTCGTGTGTTATAAAAATTTGCGTCTTATACTTTGAAATGTTGCATTGACTAATTGGATAAAGGAACTGAAAATCGTCATAATTCTGTCACATAAATGCAAAGTACTTGTGTAGAGGTTCCGCATCAAAAATGCACATGTTATTTTCATTGTTTCGTGAGAATGACCGAATACGCGATGAATTTAAAGCATCAACAATCCGAGATTGTCTTGGCTAATTTATCGCTTTGATTGCGAAGATTGTACTTTACCTCTACTTTATTGCCTCGTAAAATAATTGTTTTCTTGACCTTTTCCTATCTATGGGCGTGATTTTCAAAAAGTTTTTTTATTGTAATACTCGTTTTATTGATTTCTAAACGCCCAATTTGGATTATTCCTGTGCGAGAGGGCGTGCCAAATTGAGAGACACCAGAGTAGCGGAAAATTTAAAAATTTCTCAACAGAACTAAATCGTTCGTAACTCGGTCAATTTAAAATCAAAATGGATAAAATTTGTGAAATTTAAGAGAATGAAAGCTACAAAATAACTCCCATATTCCGTCAATTTTCCAAGTTTTCCTTTTTGCGTACTCGATTTTCGGTCACACGACAAACAATCGATGGCTGGCAAAAAATTGGAATCCTGCCAAAATGGATACATTATAGAGTCGTACGATACGCAGGCGAGAAAGCGTGAAAATAACGGAGACGTCGATAATATTTTTTGACAAGGCCCGCCGATTTGGTTTTGCGACAGCAATAGTGAAGTGGTTTGTGGCGTCGGCGCGAAACTTTCACTCCAGGGTTCGATTCCGGCCTGCTTTTTTTTTTGGCTTTTTGGTCTTTTTATATGTTTTAAAACATATCTAATTAATTGTGCACTTTTTGCAATGTAAAAAAGGTAAAATATATAAAAGACCGATTTTTCAAATATGCCGTAGGGGTAAAAAAAGCCGCCTTTGACATTTCAGTGGTAATTAGAATTAACGAGAGTGTTATGTCATTTAAATTTAACATGTGTTACTTGAAAGGGATTCAAAAAATGTATAACAAAATCAAATTCGGCGTATAAAAGTGAGGTGCTTAGATACAGATTTTTCGAGAAAATCGGGTTCCAAAGCGAATTACAAGCTTTGCCCTGTGATATAATTCGAAAACAACATTTCTCAATGCATAAAACGCAAAACGCCACGGGCACTTGTATTTTCGAAAGCGCTGAGAACAATAGTGCTTGACGGATTGCAGACGACGTTTCGGGGTCTCCCCCACAAATAAAGGACATGAGCAACTAATAGTCTCGTTTTGCAGTAGTCAGGAGACTAAATTGAAAAGCTAGGCTTCCAGTGCAATTAGTGGCGTCTCCTCTCCCTCTAGGCCCCATGGGTGGTCCCCGGCCAATCGAGCGTCCACCTGCGGCCCGGGTGGTCCGGGAGTTTAGCGGGAATTCAATTCAAAGTTGTAAAACATGGCTGTTTTGTTAATAAAACGTTTTGTTTTTGTTTCTGTTTTGTTAATGTTAACGATGGAAAAGGGAATTCGCAACGTGCCAGAAAATTGTACAAAGTTCAACATGGATTATAACTGAGAACTGAGAAATTGCACGGTGCCAAAGTTTCGCTGTGAAAAGAGCATTGTGGAGAGCAAAAAAGCCATGTCGCAAAGTGAAATGGGTTAGAAAACGGAAACAATGTATAATTTACAAAGTCGAGCTCCGAAGATTCAGCCTAGTCACAATGTAAATGAAGTCAGGGCTGGCAAAGGGCCGGGCCGGCCCGCTCGGTGAAAAGTTGGGCTCGGCCCGGCCCGAGCCCAGCCCGGGTCGGCCCGGGCTGGACTGGGCCGGCCCGGGCCGGCCCTTTGTTAAACGATAGGGCCTTTCCGGCCCGGCCCGGCCCGAGCCCGGCCCAGGTCAGCCCGGGCCGGCCCTCAAATTTACCAGCCCTGAATGGGGTAGTTTTAAAGTCCCAACAAGTCATACGTCACAGAAAAAACCTCTGAAAGAGTGTGTGTCACGGCTTTGGAAAACTATCGATGCACGGCATACTTGTGGGTGGATGCGAAAATAGAAAACACAACATGGGTTTACCAAGAGCAGAATGGAATTTCTATTAAACGTTCAAATCCGAGACAAAGTTGTTTAGAACACTACTTTTTGCATCGAGTTTTGCTTTGCGGTGCATGCGATATATGCTACTCAGCCAATATACGCAGCCGATATGGGTACTTTGAGGAGGCCTTCTAAAACTGCCGTATATTGAAGATTTTGTACCCCCATCGATTTGGTACGGGTTTCATAGTCAGTAAAGCATAACCAAAAAAAGCCCCATGAACGTTGTAAATTTGGTTATGAAAACATTATTCGATGAACAAAACTATACTGCCGGGAAATGCTTACAACGCAGCGAAGAATGCTTACACAAAATTAAAACATTTTCTAAGTGGATTTTTTCATTAGTTTTCATAAAAAATGCATTTAAAAGAATATAAATTGTCGAAATTACCCAGAAAATAGAGAAATTCACGCCTTCTAACTGACCCAGTTTGCAGCGGCAGCAGAGTCAAACATACGGCTGCGACTCACACCCGTACAAAATCGTTCATTGAACTGAACGCCCCCGCCGCCCACCTAACAGAACAGGGCCGCAGTCATTGCCCTCAGGAAACCCCCCTCCTTAATGCACTTGTAAGAACTCCTGCAGCAAAAATCTTAGTACTCAATGTTGGGTCCAGTAGTGAAAGTTTTAAGTTTTAAAGTGGAAATCATTAAATTACACAATTCTTATAACCAGAAACTGAAACTATCCTTGTTCATAAAAATGACTTTTTCTCCAGTATAGACCAAATTTATAGTTCTAGTTCTACCTAGGACGCATATGATGAGAGTTCCGTTAGTGTAACTACCGTAATACCTTAGAATATCCAAAAAATCTTCAGTACTCCACCCGTATGTCATCAATTAGAACAAAATATAAACAATTGCGTGCCCTTGTTTATAAAACGCCGTCTTGTCTTCGAGCGCATTTCGCTCATCATTTGGGAGGTCTGCCAGTTTATAGCATTTACCAATCAGCAGGCTCCCTTTTCTTTCGTCAGCGTCTCTGCAAAGGTAAGACTTTTTTTTATAAAAGTTACAATAAAAACTTAAAAACAGAAAGAGTTAACGAGAAAAGCACTCACACACTCACACACTCACACACTCACACACTCACACACTCACACACTCACACACTCACACACTCACACACTCACACACTCACACACTCACACACTCACACACACACACACACACACACACACTCACACACTCACACACGAAAGAGACAGAGACCGGGAGCAAAAACTAGGCACGCGTGGGTAAAGGCAACATCAAGGAATGGCAATCAGGCAGAGATGAAGGAGCGATAAGCCATGGAAATAAGGGGTCTGCGCTGGATAATTAGCGCCCTCTGCTCACTGGGAAAACGGAAGGCGAGTGGACGAATTCCAGTTTCAGATGCACTTTTTCATCTGTGTACTACTGTTGTTGACGGCCGGTGTTGACGGAAAACGACATAGGAAAAGCAACGAGGTATCTCTCTCTCTCTCTCTCTCTCTCTCTCTCTCTCTCTCTCTCTCTGTGCAAAGTTAAAAATTATAGATCCTCTGGGGAGAAAGTAAGGCAAATTGACGCGCCACTGGTTGTGGGTGGAATCCACGAGAGGGCGATACTTGAAGTGTAACGAGGTTTCCTCTGAGACGGCCAATCGGACGTCACCGCGCAGTAGCCGGGGAAGCAAAAAAGATTTGCAAGCACCAAAGACCCCCCTCCATTTTTTTTTTATTTGCGTCACAAACACTAATGACTGCGCAGCGTTTTTACAGAACCTAGATTGAGACAAAAATTTCAATTTTTCCAAACAAAAAACAAAAGAGGCGATCTTGGAAAAATGTCTGCGCCCCGAACACTGTTATTCTAAAATATTAGATAAAAATGAGTTAAAGGGACAGTAAGGCGGGTTTTACAACATTGGTTCATCTAAGAGAGAAAAATTCGCTGATCAAAAAAATGTATATGACTACGGGTCGGAAATGTACCGTTTTCGACAGATCTGGCTTCAAACTGTCCAAAATCGGCCGACCATCCGCAGATTGTGCGGATGGCCAGTACGCCTTGCGTGTCCGGCTTTTACAAGGCATGCTAATGAACCGAATTTCATTCTACTTGGCTGAGAGAGCAGCGAAAATGAAGAGGGTGCGCTACAATTTAGCATGGTTAATTCGCATAATTGCCGACCGTATCCGATCGAAAAATTATATGAAAAGCCTCATTACTGCCCCTTTAAGAGCAATCTCAAAATCGGTCGAGCGATGGATACGCATGTTTATCGCTTTTGGTAATTGACTTGGGGTAAATCTGTAGTTTATGGGGGCCTTGTAATTAAGATTGATGGGTTCCGATAGACTCGAAGACTCAGAAAAGACTCAGAGTGAGAGAGATTTTAAAGCAGAGGGAGGAGAAAGAAGCGAAGGAGAGAGAGACAGATAGAGATGCAGAGAAACAGAGATATAGGTACAGAGCGACGAACAGAAAGAAAACAGAGTAACAAACACGTACAGAGACCAACGGAAAAAGAGAGATAGAGAGTAGGCGGAAGAGATAGAAGATAGAGTGAGGGAAAGAGGCGGAGTGATAGAAAAACCCAGGTTGTTTTGACGTTTCGT
Organism: Oscheius myriophilus; assembly: GCA_964057215.1. NCBI lineage: Eukaryota > Metazoa > Nematoda > Chromadorea > Rhabditida > Rhabditidae > Oscheius > Oscheius myriophilus. Next base: position 4,746,595 of record OZ059903.1, on the reverse strand, counting down.
AATGCACGTTTCCGAGAACGAAAACTTGGAGTTAGATTGGGTTCGGGAGAGAGAGAGAGAGAGAGAGAGAGAGAGAGAGATAGAAACAAAAATGAAGGAATAGTTGAAAATGAGAGGGAAACGGCGTTTTTGGAGGAAAATGGGAGAAAAAGCGTACCTAATTGCGTTTGACCCAGGAAATTGATTGAAATGGGGTCAAGGCTTCTGTAGATAAGGAAATCAAAAAATTAACGACAGAGACAAAGAGACGGAGACAAAGAGACAGAGACGAAGAGACAGAGAGAGAGAGAGAGAGATATGGACAGACACAGAGAAAAAAATTGGCATAGAGAGGGACATAGAGAGAGAGAGAGTCAAAGTGAGTAGGATCTCTGCTCCTCTTCCTACCAACTTCTGAAGATTGCTGCGAGACGGAGCCTAACCGAATTACTCTTTGCAAGCGGCCCTCTCTCCAAGTGTCTAGGCTCCTTACACTTGACTGAGTTTCACCAGAAGGAAGTCCTTACACACCATTATAAGGAATTCTAGAGTGTGTAGTAAACAAGAAGGTTTTTGACCGCATTTCGTGGAGCTAGCCATGTTTGTGCATTTCTGATCCACTTGCGATCATAAAATCTTAATTTAAGACATGTTTTGAACCGGTGGCGTAGGAGGAAAAATTACGGCGTATCGGGTGTAGTAGTAGGACAGATGCAAAATTGGGTTTGTAAATGAAATATGTACTTTGTAAGCTTGAAAAAGTTAAAATGAATCACACGCCCCCTTTGGGTGTTTGTGACAGGGGTTGTTTTCAAAGGTCTCCTTTGGACCCTGCAGGTTTTGTTACTTCCAGTCAAGTTCAGCGAAGCGGAAAGACCTGGATTTTGAAGTCCCTTTGGTTCCGTCTGGGGTACAAAGGTTGAAACTACGGCAAATTAGTGTTTCTCTGTTTCTCTGTCTCTTTGTCTCGCTGTCTCTTTGTCTCTCTGTATCTCTGTCTCTCTGTCTCTCTCAGATGTTTCTCTGCTTCTCTGTGTCGGTGCTTCCGTCTCCACGTATGCATCTCTCTGTGTATCTCTGTATCTCTCTTTCTCTCTCACTCTTTCTCTCACTCTGCCTCTCACTTACTTTCGCTTGTCTTTGCTATCCTTTATTTATCTCAATCTCTAGTTCTCTTCGTCTCTCTTGTCTATCATTCTCTTTTTAGGTGGGAATTGTAAACCTCGCCGGAGCCAATGTTCGCTTACGTTGTCAGTCAATGTTAGTTGATCACAGGGACTACTTCCTCGGCCATCAGGACCAATTCCGCTTCAAATTTGTTGATATTGACAGAGGTTTGTTATCTTAACTTTCCTTTTTATAAAATTAACGCTCACCTGTCTTATAAACACAGGCCCTGCGGTCTTAGGGGGTTTAGGGAAATTAAGGGTTCTTTACGGTCAACTGACAAATAAACATAAGGTTTTAAGGTTTTATGAGCTTGATGATTTTAACGTTGCGCAAGACAACGATCACCTCAAAAAGAGCTATTTCTCTTAATCGTTCCGTCAGGGGTCCCATCATTTCAGTTCCTTTGCATAAGGTAGCAGATCCAAGTTTCATGCTAATTTGTCTCCCAGCGTTCCTCATTTGAGGTGAGATCTAAAGATGAAGTGCCGAGTTTAGTTCCTTAAAGAGAGAGGGAAAAGATACAGAGAAAAAGAAAATAAAAGGCAGAAAGGCAGAGAGACACAGAGATAGAGAGAGAGAGAGAGAGAGAGAGAGAGAGACAGACAGACAGACAGACAGAGAAACAGAGAAACAGAGAGACAGAGAGACAGAGAGACAGAGAGACAGAGAGACAGAGAGACAGAGAGACAGAGAGACAGAGAGACAGAGAGACAGAGAGACAGAGAGACAGAGAGACAGAGAGACAGAGAGACAGAGAGGCAGAGAGGCAGAGAGGCAGAGAGGCAGAGAGGCAGAGAGACACGGAGTGAGATTGAGAGGTTAGACAATGAGATAAAAAGAGAGATTGGCACAGACATAGAAACGAAGAGGGTCGGAGAGAGAATGAGAGAGAGAGAGAGAGAGAGAGAGAGAGAGAGAGAGAGAGAGAGTTATAAATCCAGCACGTGCTGCCATCGAAGCAAAACTGAACTGTGCCCTGGGGAGGTCCAGAAGTGCGCGTGGGCGCCTCCGGGGCGGCTGGGCTGGAATTGCCCGGAGGCAAGAGGGCCTGACAGGCACCGGAAGTCATTTCTCCCAGGGAACGCGAAAATTCGATCGGGTGACGAAAATCGCCCTATTATTATCCAACCAATTTCCTTGACCCAATTTTCTTGCAGGCAACCAGCATTTTTGGTGCGACGCCTACGGGCTCTTCGGTTTTGGGGAGACTTTTGATGTTTTCGGTAGACAAGCTCCAAGTCGTTCCAATATCACCTGGTAGTTTCATTTTAATGCCAGGAAAATGGAAAATTTCAGGTTCATTAAGCAGGATGGGCTATACTCCGACCAGGAAACCGCCCGTGTTGCTGAATGGTTCTGGAACTATGCTCCGTTTTCCTCGTACGCTGAATAAAAAAATGTTCTTAAAAGATGTATGTATTCTTTTAATAATAATAAAAAAAGTAAATTGTTGAAGCCTCGGCGTAACCAGATATTCAGCAGGAGGTGCTATGTCCGCCCTAGTTACTAGGATCGTCCTGGGCGCAAGCGGTGTTTACAGCGGCGCTTTAAATAACCCCGTGTCCTGGGGTTGCCGATGTTGTACGGGTGCGAGTCGCAGGCTGAACAATCGCCGCCATCAGCCGCCGCAGAAACCAGCAGCAACCACCAGCGAGACGACAGTGAGGTTTAAAATGTTAAATATTTTAAAATAAAGCCTCATAAATTTCGAAATTACTTTTAAAAGCAAATTTGTAACATGAACGAATATTAAAACTTACTGCTGAACTGAAACTCATGCTATGTTTCACACGGAATGCGTTTGAAATCTCTATGTTCACTGGAAAAACGTATATTTCTGAAAACCCAATACAAATGGAAACCAAAAACACAGATTTTTGAGACAAATATTCCTTGAGGAGATCGCAAAATACTGGTAAATCTCAAGAACCGAACCAGAGATGTAAAATTTCAAAAGAATTGTAAAGTAGTGCTCTAACCAGTACACCAACCATCGGACTACATCGTTACGCCCATCGTTACACAAGAGGGCGCCCAGTGGGTCTGAAAACGTTCTTAGAAGCAAAAAATGTCGTTTTTATAGCTGACGCCAAACGAGCATCATGCCAATTTCGTTCAAGTATTCTCTGTTGATAATAGATTAGCATAAATTTGTAATATCAACAGAGAATGAAGGCACAAATTGGAATGATGCCCGTTTGGCGGCAACTATAATGTGTTTTCTCGACCCCACACCATGGAAAAGGTCTGAAGCTAACAACAAACCATTAGCATAAACATCAGTTCTGGAAAGTCCCCTTCTAGAAAGCTCTTTCCGCGACCGCGCGTTCCGTTACGATCAGCATACAGCCTCCAAATTAACGTACCATCAAATCTCCCTTTTTCTCCTCATTCTTTCGCCTTCTCCGGGATGAAGCGGTCTCTCCTCCTCCCATTCCTCCTTCTCCTCTTCGGCGTTCTCTGTCTTTCGATGCCCACTCGAATGAAAAGAGGAGTTGCCCCATTGACGGCTGAGACGAAGGCAGCCAAGAAGATCTGTGACATTGAAAAGAATGGGAATGTAACGTATTGTGCGAACTGTAAAGGTGTGGGCGAAAATGATTGTGAGCTCTGCACGACTGAAGCGAACAAGTGTAGAAAGTGCTCTAAACTGAAGACTGGAACTAATTATCAAACATACGATAAGTGCAAGCTGTATCGAAAGGTGGCAGCAGCAGGTTAGTTCTTTTCAAACTTTCTTAGTTCTAAAAAACAGCTTCTCCCTCGTGTTTCGGACTAGTAGGCGCGCTAATCCCTCTATCCTAATCACTGAAAGCTACGACCTAATAAGCATCTGAGGAAAAGGTCGTTTTTTTCTCTGCGTCTGCGGGATTTACACACTATTTTCGCCTGCGTATCGCTCGCCTGCTGCATTAAGCTGTTTTTGGCGGAATACAGATTTGGCGACAGCTATACGTCAAAAACCAAGTACGGTCACAAATACTTATATCAGAAAGAATGGAAAAACATGGCAGAGATCGATCTAGGTCTCTGTCACTGGGGCGATAGATGGTGCCGCACGGGTAGTCGACCGATCGGAGCTCTCAAGAATCTACAAATGAAAATAATTTGCAAATTAGATTGTAACATACAGTAGCTGACGCATAGATTTTGCGAAGCACTCCTTATTGTCGAAGGGGATAGGGGGTTGTTGAGAACTAACTTTCAGGCCAAACGAACAAACGTACAAAACAGTCGCAGAATTCGGCGGACGGCCGCTATTCGCATGCACTCGTCCCTGAGTATAGCTGCCACCAAATTGGAATCCTGCCAAAACAGTCTTAATGCAGCATGCGTGCGTTGCGCAAACAAAAACAGCGTGCAAAAAGTGAAGACGCAGAGAAAAGGCTGCTTTTTCTTGCCGATTTCTGCGTGGCGACGTCTATAGTACACGCCTAGGCAAAGGCCATTTGTTTAGAGAAACTTTGCAAAACATTTAAAATAATTACACATGTTTTTCAGCCCCTTTGTCACCTGAGATAAAGGCTATCAAGAAGATCTGTGACAATGGAACGAATGATGAAGTAACGTATTGTCCAACGTGTACAGATGCGAACATAGGTTCTTGCTCGCTCTGCACCATTTCAAAGCAAGTGTGCAAGAAGTGCTCAGCACTGAAAGGAAAGAATCTTAAGGGTTACGAAACGTGCACGTTGTCTCAAAAGGTGGAAGTATCAATAGGTGAGCTATTTTCAGTTTCATGGGCGAAAGGAAGTGCTGCTTGGGTAGTCGACTGATCGGAGCTCTTTAGAACGTAAAAATGAAGAGAAGTGGCATACGAGTTTGGAACAGACGCTAGTTGGCATATAGATTTGGCAAAATATATTTTCGAAGGCGATAGGGGGTTGGGGAGACAGACTTAACTATCAAGCAAAGCGAACAAACGTACAAAGCTGTGGCAGAAATCGGCGAGCTGCCTGTGAAAAAGCGGCTTTTCTCTGGGTCACCGCTATTCGCACGCTCTCGCGCCTGAGTTTTACACTGCTGCGGCAATAAGATCGTTTTGGCAGTATTCCAATTTATCAACAGCTTTTGTCTAATATGCGACAGTTTGGAGGCCTCGGGTGTATGGTCCCGCCGCCAAAGGGGTAGATCAGCAATTGTGCCAACTGCAGAACGAGAGAGGGAGAGAGAGAGAGAGAGAGAGAGAGAGAGAGAGAGAGAGAGAGAGTACGTGTTATTAGGACATCGCCGAATTAACCGCCAAAACAACGCTTGAAAAACTGTTCCGCTTTATAATCGAAAAGCGTTAGGGCCATCTCATTTTTGTCGATATACCTTGCAAAACATTTGAAATAGAAGGTAACATTTTTCTTTTTTAGAGAACAAATTGACACCTGAGACGGAAAAGATCCAGAAGAGCTGTGACGACAACAAGAATAAAGATAAAACGTACTGTGCTAATTGTGCAGTTGTGGAAGAAAGTGTTTGCTCCCTCTGCAAACCCGAAGAAAACATGTGTAAAAAGTGCTTAGAACTAAAAGGAGATCTTATTAAGCCGTACAACAAATGCCAACTGAAAGAAAAGTCAGCACAGGGTAAGTTCATATCACTCTCTCTCTCCCTCTCTCTCCCTCTCTCTCTCTCTCTCTCTCTCTCTCTCTCTCTCTCTCCCTCCCTCCCTCCCTCTCTCTCTCTCTCCTCTCTCCTCTCTCCCTCTCTCTTTCTCTCTCTCTCTCTCTCTCTCTCTCTCTCTCTCTCTCTCTCTGGGACGAACTAGGTTGCTGCATGTACACCGCCTTTCCATCTTTAAAACATGAAGGAACTCCAACTGCCAAGAATCCGGTACTTTGCCGAGCGCTCAGAGCAAAGTGTTATAGATTGCATTGGTCCCCCACGAACAGCATTGGCATAGTGCCAGAGCTCTCGAGTGTGTTGAAAACGCAGTTTTCCGCGCATATCATGGCGGAAGTTTTTGCCAAAATGATGGAAAAGGGACGGGGTTTGTCCATATTCCAGTTTCGTTTTTGAATTGGCCCGAGTTACCAATTGGAAAGGCCGTGAAAGGCCGTAAATGGCAGTACTTGTAATCGATGCCCAGAGGTTGAAAACAGTAAAGTTCGCTCCAAAACTACTTCGGAAGAACGTGCCAATGTTTTGATGTTGTTCATACAGTAACGCGCTCAATACAGGATACTCAGGCCGTGTAGGCAGCTAAATCTGCCAAGTAGATTTGGCGAAGAGCATAGAAATGGCGAGAAATCTTGCATAGCATGCTTGCCTGGGTTAGTGGTCGGTGAGTAGCGGCATAGGTGAAAGGATGTTAATGTGAGCGCCGTATGCCTATATAGAGCTGTCGCCAAGTCGGCAACTTGCCAAAAACGGCGTTAATGCAGCAGTCGCATGATACGCATGGGGAAATAGTTTGCAAATCGCCCAGATGCAGAGAGAAAGCGGTTTTTATATACAGATGCCCGTTGGGTCGCAGCTATATTTGCAAATCTGCCAAATAAAAGCCTTGTTGCAGCCAACTTACGATGCTCTGTCAGAGAGGGCGTGCAAACGCGCAAACGAATAGAGAAAGTCGCTTTTTTAAGCAGATTTCCCGCCTATTTTCCATTGACGACATCGAAAAGTCATTGCATCGAGATGTATTATCTTTTCCAAGTGCACAGCTTAATATTGATCGATTTTCGGGGCGAGGCGAGTGCCGAGAAAATCGATCAATACTCGAAAACCAAAACCGCTTAGCAAAATTGAACTTGAGTGCGCGACTCAGAATTAAATTCTCTTTCAAATGGCATAGGGCTCACCTCGATCGGCTGGGGCCGGTTCAGAGCATTCCCTAGTTAGGAGAAGAGATTGTATAACAAAAAGATTCTTTCTTTTCAGAATTCACCTTCGCCGACCACTTTAGCGGGAACGGTGTTAGTGCCATGGAAGAATGCAACAAGACAAACAATAAAGCAGAATTGTTTTGTGCGGATTGTGATAATTCAGACAATACTTGCAAGCTCTGTAAAACTTTTCCGTCTTCCTTTACACGATTTAACGGAGAACAATGTAAAGCTTGCACCTCCTTAGAGAAAAAGATGGACCAACCAGACTATTACAGACTCAATACGTGCGAATTATACCAGAAAAGTAAAAGTGGGTTTTCGTAATGCTTTTCAAGTCGGAGGCCACGCCCAGCCCCATGTGTGTTGTAGGACAGAGCTTTAGACCCATTTTCATCACTCAGTTTAAAAGTCACGTTTCAGCGACCACCACAATTGTGACTACAACTGAATCCACCACGAGTCCTACGACCCAGCCTCCTACACCTACTACGGTACCAACCACCCAGCCAACGACAGATAAAGCAACTGAGAAAGCCACGGAGACAACTACTGGTGGTTAAAATGCATCACGTTAACGTTCTTTGCTTCAGAAGCCACTACGAAGGCTACCACAACACAACAAAAGATTGAAATTGCTGTTGAGACACCATCGACAACGGGTGAGGGAGATAGTTTGAGTCAGGTGGCTATATCAACTTCAGAATCTACTACGGAATCTACGACTAAGGGTACAACAACTGTCATTACTACGACTCCTACCACGACTGTACCTACAACTGAGTCGACTACAACTGAAGCTACAATAACAAAGACTACTACCACTACCCTTATTCCAACTACTACTGAACAGACGACCACAAAGGGTTGGTAGTTCTTGGAAATTGGCAAAAATTAGGGTCTGAGAAAGATTCAAGGATCAATCCTAACTAGGTGATACTAAGAATAGATGTATGTGTAAGGCTAGGACAGAAAACTATTAACAGTTCGATTTGACATAGTTTTTTAGTGCGCCGCCTGCCTCTAGCCCCCTCTAGCCCCCCCCCCCCGGTTTTCATGAGAAAGTACCAATCAAGCCCCCAATCCTACTGTGAAACGGTCGAAACTAGCTCCCCCCCCATCCTACTTTGAAACGGTCCAAACTAGACCCCCGTTGTCTTGGGAAGGGTCAAATTTAGTCACACATCCTTCTGGGAAATAATTCATTTTAGCCCTCCCCAATCTCTTGGTAAAATGTTCCATACCGCCCCCCATCTTATTGAAAGGTCCAATCTAGCCCCCATTCTTTTGGGTAACGGTCCAACCCAGACCCCCTCCATCCTGGGAAAATACCAACTTAGCCTAGCCCCCATATCTTCTTGGAAAGTTCCAATATAGCCCCTACGTCTTGGGAAACGGTCCAATCTAGACCCCTTTCTCCTGACAAGAGATATAATTTAGCCCCCCATCCTGCTGGGTTAAGGTCTAGTTTTGCCCCCTACCAATCCTCCTGTGAAAAAGTCTTCAATATACCCCCATCTCTTTGGAAAAGGTTTATTGTAGCACCCCACGTCTTGGGAAACGGTCCAATCAAGACCCCCTTCTCCTGGGAAAAGATATGTTTCAGCCCCCCTATTCTCTTCATGAATAGTGCAATTTCGCCCCCTTCCCCAATCCTGGCTAAGAACCAATCTAGTTCCCCTCTCCTAGGAATCGGTCTAATTTAGTCCCCATAATATTGGGTACCGGATCAATCTAATCTCCATTTTCTTGAAAAAATATCCATTTTTGCCCCCCACATTTTTATTTGAAACGGTACAATTTAGCCCCCCCCCCCCCATCTTCCATTTCGCATCGAATTTCTGAAACGCGTCATTGTTTATTTTTGGTTTAGAGTATTGGGATCGCTTTTTTTCAAATATGAAAGCGGCGATCGGATAAACGGACCATAAAACCGCCGCCAAACGAACCCTGCGGGTGTCCGCCAAAAAAGCTGCTTTCTTTCGCTGCATCTTCGCTTTAGCACACTCTCTCACCTGCGAATCCCACTTGTGCGGAAATAAGGCAGTTTTTGACACGAGTCCAGATAGGCGAAACCTATGTTTGCGCACTCTTGTGGTTATGCACTGTTATGTAACTTTGTTTGCGTTAGAGGCCCAATTCGCCTAAAAAAAACATCATAAATAATGTAATATCTTTGTTAAGCCCAATGTATCGTTGTCTGATCAAAATTTCTCTCTTTTCAGCCCCAATTCCCTTCGCAGACCACTATAGCGGAAAGGGAATTAATGTTATGGAAGAATGCCAAGATAGAGCCAAAGATAGGGTGGAATTTTGCGCGGACTGTACGATCCCAACCAATGCATGCAAGCCCTGCAATGGTGGAGCAATTATAATAGAAGAAGGATGCAGAACGTGCAACAAATTCAGAGGAAAGGAGCCAAGTCATTACAATCTCAAGAAGTGCATAATGTACCAGGGACGACGTATAGGTTGGTTTTCAGTACGGTTTAACGATTTCTGTATCTCTATCTCTCTCTGTCTAAAAAGCGTTTATGTTCCTAAGAAATCAGCTTACATTATGTTTCAGTTGAAGTGCCTAAGGAAACAACAACGGAGAAGGCTTCGACAACAGCTGAGATTCCTACAGTCCCTGTGGGTGCTCCGAATCCGAATGAGACGACGAAAAAGGCTTCGACCACTACCACGACTACGGTCAATCCGAATGGAGGGAGAAGGATTCCGAAACCTCCGCCTAGGGCACCTCCCACAGAGGAAGAAGACGACTCTAATAGGTTGGTTTTTCTTTTTATAGCAGGGTTGGGTCCCGACACGACGGTTACACTGGAAAATTGACTGCTGAAGTTTCATTGAGGATCATACGACTTTTACAGACAATTGTCCCAAAAGAAGAAGAAAGGCGGTGACGAAGACTCAGACGAAGGTGGCTCCAATATGTAAGCTACCACTTCAACTGAAGGAATTTTCTGTTTAGGACCTGGTTATATGTGATTCTCGGCATCGGCGCCGTGGTTGGTGTGATCGTGGTCGCAATTGTGATCGTCAAGAAGAAGAATGGAAAGGAAAAGAAGGCGAAAGAAGATCAGGAGTCGAATAGTAGTAAGAAAACTGTAAGATTTGAACAGAAACGTGTTTAGAAATGCAAGAAGAGGTTAAGGAAGCAGCCAAGCCGCCGCCTCCGGAGCCCGTTGTCAAGGTCCAGCCCAAGGTGGCGAAGAAGAAGAAATTCGTTCCTCAGCCACCGCTCGCTGGTAAAATTACCAAGAAGAACTTCAAATTCTTGGGGCCATTGACTGTGGACTCGGGACTTAAAGGACCCATTGTGGGTGGTTTAAGGTCTTAAGGACTTAAAGAGGTTTCAGAAACACGCTCTGGAGGATGATAAATCTCACTCAATCAAGCAAGTGGTGTTTGATGATTCGTTGAACTTTGTGAGGGCCATGGGCAGTGACATTGAGAAGGTGGAGCCGTCGCCTACTCTTCAGGTAAGAATGTGTGTGAGTGTGTGAGTGTGTATTGTGAGTTTGTGTATATTACACATTCTATTTCAGAGCGGAATGGATCAGCCCAAATCAAACTCGTCGAAGAAGGAAAAGGGGAAGAAAGAGCCGCCCAGCGGAGAAAAGAAGGAGGAGGCGAAGAAGGAGGATGAGGAGTGAAAAGCCACTTTTGATAAACTTCAAGGCATATCCGTTGAGATATAGTAAACGGCACGCGATATGCTCGTCTGACGTTTCTTCTGCCAATACAGTTTTTGTAAAACACGTATCGATTCTAACAAACTATCACTGTTCCTCATATGACAGTTTTGGGGTGCTATCACTTTTAATTTCACCTATCTATTGAACCCTTAGTATCTGGAAAATAAGCAATTGGTGGTATTTGGCGACCTGGGTTCTGTTGCACCGTCAATAGCCCGGGGTCGATTTGTAAACCGAAGCGCGTTAATTGTTTCAAACGCTCGCATGCCTCAAAAATCTATTGAACGATCGGTTGTTGGCAGCTTAATGAATTTTTTAGCTTAATGTACAGGTTAATGGGCTTAATGGACTACACGGTTCCGCAACGAAGGGTGTACGTCACATTGCGCCAATTTCATATCTAAACTGGGGACCTCCCTGTTTAGAAAAGGTAGCTTTCATTTGAGGACGTTTTAGACATTTCCAAACAAAACCGTATTACGCGGACATTTCCAAACAAAACCGTATTACAATCGGGATGCAATCATTTCGGAAATTTTCGAAATGGGAAATATTAGAATTTGGTCGAAATTAAACGTGGACATTATAGCAGCGGTAAATTACAAATCTGGACGTTTTAGAATTATTTAGCATATTTCCTTCTTCCTTCTTCGACGAGTTTGACTTGGGCTGGTCCATTCCTATTAGTTTTTCGTAATGTAAATGTGGAAATTTTGCGAATTCGGCTAATTTTCCTATATTCGCCCATTGGTATACTAAATAATTCTAAAACGTACATGTTTGTTGTTTGTTTGAATCCTGCCAAAAACATGCCGAAAATACCGTGCAAAAAGCGAAGACGCATAAAAAAGCGGTTTTTTCTCGCCGAATTCCATCTGGCAACGGCTATATTTGCCTACGTGGTGTAAAGTACATCTTCTAGAAAGTTGTTTTTGTGATTGTCCGTTCAAAAAGGTCAATTAGCATGCCATTTCTAAATTACCGTAGAGTGAAATCTCCCCCTATCTCCTCATTCTTTCGCCTTGTCCGGGATGAAGCGGTCTCTCCTCCTTCCATTCCTCCTTCTCCTCTTCGGCGTTCTCTGTCTTGCCAAGCCCGTTCCAGGTTCAAAGGAAAGTGCGAAGGTTGACGTCCCAGCGACGAAATGTGGAAACGCTGACTGTACACGCAAACAACTTTCGCTATTGGATATCTGTGGCAAGGACAGAAATCAGAAGTACTATTTCTGTATCGCTTGTGGAGCTACAGAAAACAAAAACTGTCAGCAATGCAAAATGCAACCTGTAAAGAATCGATTGAAAACAATTTGTGGTTTGTGTTCGGGAATCGATAAATCAATCTCCACTCTAAACAACTGCGCAACGGACATAATACCAATTTCATCAGTTTCGGGTAGGGTTTTTATCATGTTGTATGGAAATTGTGCTTTTTCAGGCGGCAATTCGAACAAGAACGAAATTGATGTTTAAGTAGAATTTACAATAGAAAAAAATGCAGACGTTTTCTTTTGCACGGCCTGCGAGGAAGCACAGAAAAACAATTGCAAGGCGTGTGGGAAAAAAGTTGGAGAGAGATGTGGCCCTTGCAGAGACATCAAGAAAATTTTTAAAAATACAAGAGAGTGTGAAATGTACCGAAAACAGGAACCTAAACCCAACGGTTAGTTCTTTCAGCCAATTTTCAAATTTCAAACTTCAAATTCTAACCTTGGGGGGGGGGGGGATTCAGCTTGATTCAGACTATAACCTGTGATATATTGTAAGTCAAACTGGCAGCCACGGACCAAGGTTCGATCCCCGGGGGAACTAATTTTTGCAAACCTTCAATCAAATGCAATTCCGGGCATCACGAGGAAACCCATTTTGGTCAGTGTATAAATTTGTGACCTGCAACCAAAAAATCTAATTAATGTGAATTTTCTGCTGCTCGAATTGGCGAAAAATTTAACTTTCACGGGCTGTTTTCGTCATGATTCGGAACAGATCATTTCAACTTGTTTTTGCTTTATATGTTCAAGAAAACGTATAATGTAATTGTTTAAGTAAAATTTTTCAATTTCAAACGCAAAATCTCACTTTTTTGAGATTATCTCGGTATAGCGCGCAAGTACATAATCATATCACGTTTTATTGGTATTATTTGAAGTATTTAAATTTGGTTTCTCTATCGGAACGATCTATCACTGGTAGATACTTTCAAATGATTTATAGTGCCCGCCAATCCTACTTCGGCTGCTTTTGGAAATGGGTGAGATTATTCTGATGTTGATATTCAAATTTCCCATTACTACATCATAATATTCGACTACAAAAGGGGCGTGCCCGCTTTTTGGCCGAATTAGGATTGGCGAAGAGTATACAAAAGCGCATATAGCTGTCGCCAAACGAGCATCGGCTACTAAAAGCCGCTTTTTCCCTGCGTCTTAGCTTCTCGCACACTATTTCCGCCTGAGTATCGCACGGCTGCTGCATTAAGGCCGTTTTTGGCAGGATGCTCGTTTGGCGACAGCTATAGCTCAAGCGCAGCAAAAATGGAGAGCAGATTTTGAAAACACACTGTTTGGCCACTCTCACGCTCGTTAGAATTCATATAGAATCCAGAGATACGATTGATTTACTTTGTTATTACTACTTTTATAGCGTCAAATCGTCGGGTTTTACAGACGAAATATTGAAAAAAACAATTGATCTCCTTACTTCATCACAGAGACTTGGACATGAATTATCTTTCTTTGAGCACACAAAATCCTTTCAGAAAACACCTCGAAGCTATCCACTCCAGCAGCTACCAAAGCCCCAAAACCAATCCCAAGCAAAGCCCCACCTCCACAAAACAATGGTGCCGGTCAGGCCACGAAAAACCCAAATATGCAAATGAAGAATGTTATCACAATTAACGGCAGCGGTGGAACGAAGAATGTGAAACAAGAGTGCGAGAAAAAAGGAGATCATTATGTGCTTGGCACAAATTGCACCTGGAAAACAAACGCCAAATGCGAATTGTGTAATACTTACAAAGCGAAAAAGGAAGGAATGGCGTGGAATCCGTGTTCGGCTGTGAAGTCAAAAGACTATGAAAAAACAATCAATTGTCAAATGTTCCGAAGCCTTGGTAATAGTGAGTTTGTTCAATATTTTTGATAAAATAGATGAGAACTGAGCCTTTGCAAAAGGGGTCAGACCAGACCGCACTTTCAGTCGAAATTTTTATTTTTCGGTATAAAAGCTGAACAAGTTAGGAAAAACGCGGTTCACAATGTTAATTACCAGAAGCCAAAGCCCAGTTACGCGGGTGTTTACCTTCTGGGCTCGGCGTCAAACTGTGATCGGGTGATCGTGTACGATGATCACTCAGATGGGCGACCTGCGGCCGCTTTGGATTCCGGCCTACGACCGCTCATGTAGGAAGCCAGTGGCCGCTTCAAACAGTGATCGTGTGCCTTCGGCTACTTAGGCTACAGGCGGCCTGCTGCCGCTTTAGTTGGCTGCTTTTGCACCACTTTTGAAAAACTTATTCGCTTATTACGTTGCGCTGCTAACCAACAAAGGAAAAACTCAAATGTTATGAAGGATATAACCTAGGCTCTAAAATAGCGATATATAGATTTTGAATCTTTCCAAAATTGATTTTAAATAATGCTCGGTCTACGGCCGCAAAGACACAGCGACCTTCGGCCGCTCAACTAAGAAGAAAAATTGTATTGAAATATTGTTCCTTTGTTTCAGTAATTACTTATCACGGTGAAAATAAAACATCAAAGGTGGCAGACATTTGTAAAGAAGCTGGACAAAAGTTGATTTGTGCGGACTGTGATTCAGATAAAAACGAAAATTGCGAAATTTGTAACTCTGGATTGATTTCTGCTGCAATTCACTGGGCTTTGGGAAGAAGAAAAGGACACATGTGTGATTTTTGTTCTAAGCTTAGCCAAAACAACTATGAAGATACAAAGGAATGTCGAATGTACCGTCAAAAGGATGAAAGCGCAGGTCAGTGTTTTTTTTTCAATTTTAAAAAACTGGTATTCTTTGTAAAATCGCCAGCCTTAGAACATTTTCATACTTGATATCAAGTTACACTAACAATGTGCAATACAGTAAACCATAACAACCCGAAAGGCTAGAGTATATTTAAGCAAGTTGGCAGAAAGACCGATTGCGCACATGCAGAGAAAAAAACGACTATTCCCCGCAGATGTTTGTTTCGCGTATCGATTTCCAGCCCATTTTCGTTGAAGAAATCTGCATTAAAGGGGCAGTAAGGAGGGTTTTTCATATCGTTTTCGATCGGATACGGTCGGAAAATAAGCGAATCAACTATGCTAAACTGTCTCGCACCCTCCTAATTTCCTGAGCTATCTCATCCAATTAGAATGAATTCTTCACATCTTCATTCAATTCATTCCATGCTTTGTAAAAGACGGACACGCAGGGTGTACTGGCCATCCGCACAATCTGCGGATGGTCGGCCGTTTTCGGCGACTTTGGAGTGTATTTTCACGAAAACGGTAAATTTGCGACCCATGGTCATATACATTTTCATGATCAACGAATTTTTCTCTCTTAATTTAGCCAAAGTTGTAAAACCCGTCTTAATGTCCCTTTAAACACAAGCCATTTCAGTTTTCTCCCATTTCCTTTTTCAGTTATAAGTCCCACCAACAAGCCGATTGAGTCGCCGACTCCAACTACTCAGCCTCAGATAGTTGTGAATACAAAGCCCAAGACAACTGGTAAGAAAAAACGCTAAGCTAAGCTAACCCAGCCTAAACCTGTAGTTCAATCTGAGTCTCCTACCGTTGCTACAACTAAACGGCCAACCACGGAAGCGAAGGATGTTAACATTCCACTGAACGGTAAAACAGGTAAGTGCAGCAGCTTGGGTTTGAAATTTTGCCTCAATGTGAAATTTCAAACCCAATTTAAGAGAAAAACTTCCCTCAATTTCAATAAAAGTTTCAGCATCTACGGTAAAGATTCCTTCGGGTTTGGTCACGGAAGCTTCGAAAAAGAGTTCGACCCCTACTACCAAGCCAAATAATATTGCACCAAGGCGGACTAAGAAACCAAAAAACAGTGATTCTGGTGTGAACGGCGATTCAGAAGGAAATAATGAGTTGGTTTACCTTTGCAATTACTTATAATTGGAGAAATATGCAAGCAGGGAACACTAATGGGCTTGGATTACTTTTGAATTTAGCGTAGCACACAGTTAGGGCGTGCCTCACAAGTGATATTGGGTTTCGGTACGAAAACGCATAATATGAAACTTTTGGCATTGTGTGCAGCGGTGGGGAGGCGAACCACGGACCTTCATCCTATGAAGCGGGCACGTTACCACTGCGCCAACGGTATGCGGGCGCGGGGCTTTTGCGAGGGCGCCTATAGACCGCAAGTTGAATGGCACAGAGAAAATCAAACATAACTCGAAAACCAGTGCCATTGGATGAATTTGACATAAAGTTGTCTATTTAGAATGACATTCTTTATCGAAGGGCTCACCTTGATGCTTGAGGAACGATTTGCGATAGCTTAAAATACATTTATCTCGTGATTCTTTTTTTTAGGCAATTGACCGCTTCTCGTAAGAAGGGAGACAAAAACGATTCCAACGAAGGAGGTTCCAATCTGTAAGTTACCGTACCTCTGTTGACTAAACTTTCCATTCAGGACCTGGTTATATGTGATTATCGGTTTGGTGGCTGCGGTGGTTGTCATAATCGTCCCAATCGCGATTATAAAGAAGAGAAAGGCTAAAGCTTTGCAAAAGAAGGAGGATGAAGATATCGAGAAAAGTAGGAGAACTCCTAAACATAAAAAAGGTTGTAGAAACGCTGGGGGAGACTAAAGAAGCAGCCAAGCCGTCGTCTCTGGAGCCCGTTTTCCAGGCCCCCGCCAATGCGGCGAAGAAAAAGAAATTCATTCCTCAGCCACCGCCGGCTGGAAAAATTACCAAGAAGAACTTCAAATTCTTGGGACCTTTGACTGTGGACTCGGGACCCAAAGGACCCATTGTAGGTGGTTTAAGGACTTAAGGAAATTTTAGAAACATGCCACGGAGGAGGACAAGTCTCACTCTATCAAGCAAGTGGTGTTTGATGACTCGTTGAACTTCGTGAGGGCCATGGGAAGTGACATTGAGAAGGTGGAGCCGTCGCCTACGAATCATGTAAGAGAGAGAGAGAGAGAGAGAGAGAGAGAGGAAACCAAGAGAGAGACATTCGTTTCAGAGCGGAAAGGACACGCCAAAGTCGAAGTCGTCGAAGAAGGAAAAGGCGAAGAAAGAGGGTGGTTCTAGCGAAAAAGTGGAAAAGAAGCGGGGCTCAAAAGACGAAGAGGAGTAAAGTGCCAACTGCTATAAACTTCTAAACATATACATGTGATACAGTAAATGGCCCATGTTCACGAAGTTCTGGCGATAAAGTTTTATAAAAAAAAATTGAATAGTTCATTCATTTCCCTTTACAAATACATTTTGACTGTCTCACAGCTTATTCTTGGCTCAATTGCAATTCTGATAAAGCAACTGAAATTATTCGGTGAGCAAATTTTGCTCAACATGAATTTTACCCTGAGAGTGTGTGAGTGTGTGCAGATCAATTCTTCATTTTCAGAGCGGAATGGACCAGCCCAAGTCAAACTCGTCGAAGAAGGAAAAGGGGAAGAAAGAGCCGCCCAGCGGAGAAAAGAAGGAGGAGGCGAAGAAGGAGGATGAGGAGTGAAAAGCCACTTTTGATAAACTTCAAGGCATATCCGTTGAGATATAGTAAACGGCACGCGATATGCTCGTCTGACGTTTCTTCTGCCAATACAGTTTTTGAAAATGTATAAAATTGTTTCTCAGAGATTAAAACAATGATACATGGATTAAAACAATGATTTTGGCTGTTAAAAGAACATCTCCCTTTGTATCGCTGTCGCCAAATTGGAATCATGCCAATAATATTAGAATGTCCCTGTGATCCTCTGTTGATATTGAAATTCGTAGTCTAATCAGTCGTCGACAGAGCATGCTTTGCATGTTTTAGCAATTAGCATATGATTTCATTTTGGCGACAGCTATATCTTGCTTGCTCTCCCATGATAGCTGAATTTCGTTCCAGAATGTTCTCTCCTAGTAAGCTTTTATGTCGTTAGGTTGATTAGCATACAGACCCTGAATTAACGTACCGTCAAATCTCCACATTTCTCCTCATTCTTTCGCCTTCTCCAGGATGAAGCGGTCTCTCCTCCTCACATTCCTCCTTCTCCTCTTCGGCATTCTCTGTCTTGCCAAGCCCCTCCCAAAGGAAGAAGTTCAAAATGTTCCTCTCACGCGGGAAGAACAGATCCAGACGTTCTGCAACCAACCTGGAAATAAGGATGTAATGCATTGTACAAACTGCAAATCTGGCGATAAGGATTGCGATCTCTGCAAACCTCTAGGAAACATGTGTCCAAAGTGTTCGGAACTTAAATCGAATGTGCAAACGTTCAGCAAGTGCAATTTATACAAATCAGAAGGTGAGTGAGTGTGTGTGTGTGTGTGTGTGTGTGTGTGTGTGTGTGTGAGTGTGTGTGTATGTGTGTGTGAGAGTGGGTGTGTGTGCGCGTGTGTGGGTGTATGTGTTGTGGTCATCCGTTGGCCGAATTTTACATTATTCACGACTCGAAATATATAAAAACCAGACACATTATTTACTGTATATATTTTCAGATACCGTCAACATCGACTTGCATTTTGGCGGAAAAGGAATACATGTTATGAAAGAGTGCAAGAAAAATACAAGTGGAAAGTTTTGTACGGATTGTAGTAAAACCGAAACGAACAAATGCAACCTGTGCTTCAGCAAAAGAGGACGTAACAGAAAATTCAACCCAGAATGTAGAACATGTGATCTAATCAATTCGCAAAGAAACAACGTAGGCTATTACAATCTTCGCCTGTGTGAAATGGCACTACCAAGTGAAAGTTGGTATTTTTTCTTCGATTTGTTTCAGATTTTTTGAAAATGTACAAACACATTGTGTGGTAAACAAGCAAAAAATTACGGCGTCGGCGAGGATCGAACCAACGACCGCGCGGCAGGCAGAATTGCAGTTTTCCATAGAAACAAAGGCAGGCTCCGCCCACGGTCACTTATTAGAGCCATTCGTTGTGGGACCCTTACGAGGAGGCATTTCTTATCATTTGAATCGAAGTCTAGTCGTTTTCCAATATATCTTAAATATTATGCCCGCGTGGAGTATAAGCATCCTGCTAACTTTAAGCTTAGAGTTAGTGAATGTTCCACAAGGTGCTAAAAATTGGGTGCTATGTGGTTTGGGGAGCACCCCAAAATTTTTTCCGGAGGCCTTATTTTACACTAAAAACGTGCCTATATATGTTTTCTAGCATTGCGAATTCAGAAATACCCTTTTTAAATTATTTAAGAGTAAGTGTGTGTTTTTATAAATAATGGGTACTATTCCACCTATCCTTCGTTTCTAATAAGGAAGATGCGTGTTCCTACTAGCGGGTCCATTTTTGTCCGGGTAGTAAAGGTGGAATAGTAACTTTAATTTAAAAAATAAATAAATAACCAAATTAAATTAAAAAGGGTATTTCTGAATTCGTCGTGCTAGAAAACATATGTAGGCACGTTTTTAGTGTAAAATAAGGTCTTCGGAAAAACTTTATTGGCCAACCCACATAGTGCCCTAAATTGCTTGGTTCCCAGGCGAAGACTAGCTTTGGGTGGGTCCTTAAGCTAACTCTGTCTAATATAATGTTTGAGTATTCAAGTGTAGCTAGTGCTAAATTAAAAACATCTAACAACGGCCTTATTCAATAAGGCTTATTGCAACATGCGTGCGATACTAAGGCGAGAGAGCGTGCAATCAGCGAAGATACAAAGAAGAGATAGCTTTTTATCAGCGGTTAATTTCGTTTTGTCGACAGAAATAAGTTTATGTACTTTCTTTTCAGTGCCTGTAAGCAGCACTGAAGCCACCACGACTCCAACTACGGAGCTAACCACTCAGACGACAAAGCCTCCTACGGTGCCCACCACAACTACAGAGAAAACCACCACTTCTGGTAATACAACGAAGTAAAGGTCCTAATTGCTTCAGAAGCCACTAGTCCGACTAGAACAAAGTCTACCACTACAGCTACAACCACTTTGATTACTACAACACCTATCGCAACTGTTAGTACAATGAAGACTACGACCACTGAAGCCACCATAGCATCATTCACTACTCTTGTTACAACAACTGTTGAACAGACGACAACGAAGGGTGGGTAGAGATGTTTAAAGAAAAATTCGATATAGCGTTGAGCTTGGAATTGGGTTCTCTTACTTTCAGGACAATAAAAATCAAATTAAAAGAAAGAAAAAACAAATCAAAAAGTTTGGTAGCGAGGCGGACGGAACACTTGACCTTGCAGTTATGGGTGAAGGCGCTTGGCACTTGGCCACCGAGCTGCTGAGAGCTACCGCCGCGCCGCCGCTTTTGAGACGCCGGCGCCTCGCGCAGAAAATCGATGATTTCTCGGTTCTAAATGCCATTCAGCAGCTAGAAATGTTTTTTGGGAACTCTTTATTTGATAACTCATCAAATAAGGTATACCTCATTTAGAATCTCTGGAGGTCGGTTGGAGCCATTCCCTAGTTAGATTGCAGAGATTTACGTATCGCCAAAAAGTCTGCATTACCAAAATGTGTCTCAAAAGTCACAAAAACATTTTTTCAGCCGACATCGACATCGACTTGCATTATAGCCAAAGAGGAATACACGTTATGAAAGAATGCGAGAAACCGGAGAATAATCAAAAAGAATATTGTGCAAATTGCGCTGATCAAGAAGCGAACAAGTGCAAGCTATGCTACCACAAAAGTGAAACACGGGGGAAAAAAACAAATGTGGAGTGTAGAGTTTGCACGGCATTCAATCTGAAAAGGAACGATATATCTTATTATACTCTTCAGGATTGTGAAATGGGCGACGAGAGTTTACGCTTACGTGGGTATTTTTACTTCAAATGAAAAAAATATGTGACAAGTGGCAAAAATCTAAGTTTCACACGCGATTTACGGTATTAGAAGCGCAGTTAACTTGAAACTGAGGTCTCTGCACGTACAATCTATCAGTGTCTTTGTGTGGGTGTCAGTCCAACTTGTATCGGAGACAATTAGGAATGTTAGAGACGCAGAGGAAGCATCCCAATATACATTTGGTAGTTTCTGTCTGTTGGTTAGCAGCGTAGCGTTTTAGGCGAATTGAGCCATTTCCAGAGAGGAGATAGGGCGGTGGGGTCGGAAGCGAGGGGAGCGCCAGAGCGGTTCCCGGCCGCCCTTGGTACCTGACCCGAGCGTACGCGTGTGTGCGTCGACGTCAGGCCGCAAAGCGGCCGGTTGCTGCCGAAGGCCGCAAAAATGACCGAAATCGAACGGCCGAAGGCCGTGAGAACACATTGAGGCGGCCGAAGGCCGCCGAACCCAGAAGTCTAAGGCCCGCGTAGCGGGGCTTTGACTTCTGGTATTTAACAATACAGGCAAAATGCTATAAAATACCCCTTGAAAACGAATCAAAGAAAACTCTCTTGTTGTAGGTCAAATCGTTTTTTTCACGAAGAACTTGGTATGCACATGTTCAGAACGCCGTAAAATTTGTATTTTTATTACACATGCACTTTTTTACACTGATTGGAAAAGTCCAAATTTTTTGACCAACAAAAATGAATTTTCTGATGTTCGAATCGATGGAAAATTCACGTTCAAGGGCAATTTTTATCATGACGAGGAGCAATTAATTTGAACATATTTTATTACATATTGAACATATTGAAGATACATTAAAATGCTTTATTTGCGCTTGAAACCGTAGAATTTAATGGTTAGCTCGCTTTTTACCCGTATAAATCTAATGTCGAAAACCGCCGAAAAACGCGATTTCAAACGCCGCAAAATATCACCTTCCGTGCTTTTCCGGGTTCTGCGCGCAGGAAAATAAACATATCACTATTTAAGCATTAGATTTGGTTTACTTTCCATTACGCCTAAGGCAATTGGAAAACAACAAATCCAAAGTAATCGACCAATTTTACAAAATTACAGTATCATTCCGTAACCCAGGTCAAAAAATCTAAACAGTTCAAACAAATTCGGTGACTGTGAACTTTTTTCTAAGATACCTCACAGGGTCCGCCCGATTCGTGTCCAAAAACGTTTTTGCCCGTTACCATTTCGGAAATTGTTATCAAGTTTCAGTTGAAAAGACAACAGTTCATGTGGGACCGAATGGGACGACAAAAAAGGCTTCAACCGCTACCACAACTACCATCAACCCGAATGATAGGAGGAGAAAGACTAGGAAACCGCAGCAAGATAACGAGGACGAAGACCTCGATGAGTTGGTTTTATTTGTATTGAAAACAGGGTTGGGTCCCGACACGAACGCGCGCCGAGTTGCAAGGTTTGGAGTTTCAACCGGGTATAAGCTGTAAAACCAGTATAATTAACCTTGCATGGCATAGCTGACTATCATTCAGTTTGAAACTTCTATCATACTGCCCAACAACCATGGCAAAATCGCGGGCCGGCCCGGGCCGAGAAAAAGAGGCCCGGCCCGGGCCGTGAAAATTTTGTCAGCGGGCCGGCCCGGGCCGGCCCGTTGCCATGGTTGCTGCCCAATTAGCTTCCAATACTGAGTATTATACGACTTTTAAAAGTGTTATATTTTGCAGACAATTGTTCCAAAAGAAGAAGAAGAAACGCGGTGACGAAGACTCGGATAATGGTGGTTCCAATCTGTAAGCTACCACTTCAACTGACCAAATGTTCAATTCAGGACCTGGTTATATGTGATTCTTGGGATCGTTGCCGTGGTGGTTCTAATCGTGGTTCCGATTGTGATAATCAAAAAGAAGAAAGACAAGGCTAAGAAGAAAAAAGAAGATCAAGATGTGGAGACTAGTAGGAAGTCTCTAAACAGCCAACAAGAAGCATCAAAGTTTTCGCCGTCGGAGCCCGCCTACAAACCAGCGAAGAAGAAGAAGTTCATTCCTCAGCCACCGCCTGCTGGTAAAATCACCAAGAAGAACTTCAAATTCTTGGGACCTTTGACTGTGGACTCGGGACCCAAAGGACCCATTGTAGGTGGTTTAAAGGCTTAAGAACTAAATGAGGCTTCAGAAACATGCGACGGAGGATGACAAGTCTCACTCGATCAAGCAAGTGGTGTTTGATGACTCGTTGAACTTCGTGAGGGCCATGGGAAGTGACATTGAGAAGGTGGAGCCATCGCTTCAGGTGAGTGTGTGAGTATGTGTGTGAGTGTGATTATGTGAGTATGAGTATGAAAGTGTCACATACTAAATTACAGAGCGGAATGGACCAACCCAAGTCAAAGTCGTCGATAAGGGAAACTACGAAGAAGGAGGCGCCTAGCTCCCATTGAGAGCTGGGGTACACACACGCTATGGTCCTCCGACGTTTCTTCTGTCAACACAGTTTCTCTAAATGTGTATCAATTCTGAATATAGATTTTATTTAATGTATCGCTCGAAACAACCTTGGATACTATTGGTTTCGATCTCATCTCGTCTGACATTCCTTTCTGAAAAACTTTCCAACAAGATGAAATCGCTTGTCTAAAGTGATTACAGATGTATCACATCTCTAATGCATTCTGATGTCTCTTTTGTTGGTGTTGGTTGTTTTCGATCAACCGGTAAAGCTACATAGTCCCGCAGCGTAGTGTGTGGATCACAAAGAGCTAACTGAAGGACGCGAGATGGGGCGCGTTGTAGATGGCGCCAAAACGAAATCAACGGGCGTTCGCCGAAAAATGCGATATTTTCTCTGCGTCTTCGCTGATTGTACGCTCTCTCGTCTGAGTAGCGTACGCATGCTGCATTGAGGCCGATTTTAGAAAGATTCCAACAGCTGTATTTCGAAAGATTAAGACGCGATGTCTGAGAAAATCGAAATAATCGCGCGCAATTGGTGCATTCCCAAATTTTTGTCTCCGATTTGGCTGAAAACACTAAAACAGTGTATTTAGGACCTAAATATACTATCGAAACCAAATTTAGCAATTATCGATTTTTCGTTGCCCCGGGCTATGATGCTTCACCAGAAAATGGAATTTCGCCGAAACTCATCTTAATAATTCACATATGTATATTTTCTGAACCCTTATGGTCTGAATAACATTTCTTTAATTGTGCACAACCACGGTTTACGGTGATACAAAAAAGTTACATGTCCGTTTATTCAGAAAAATAGCAAAAAATTCACTAAAATCATCGCCACCAATTCATCTTTCAATTGCGGGAGATGAGACCTTATTCAATCGATTCCTTATATTTTTTACGTTATATAAGTCTTAAAATTGAAAATCGGAGAACTACTTTTTGAGAACCATTTTTTCAAACGCGCCAACATGGGTGCCGCGGACCAATTTTCAAGCCTTTGAGGGCCTGCAATAATTCGCATTCAAGCCCAACTTACTCCAATTTAACTATAAAGTTACTATATATACACTTTTACTTTAAGACAACGTTTGTATTGTTGTAGTTGATATATACCGACGTTAAAGCTAATAAACGTTAGAAAAAGCACGAAAAATCACTGAAAAACGAAAATTTGAAGTTTTTTGATTTTTCCATCAGTGAATTTGGATTGACCATGTAATTTGCTTTTGAATAAGTTATACTTGAAGTACTTTTACTCTCTGTATAAGTGCAAGAACGCAATTTTTCCTTTGCGTCTCGATGAGGCGCGTTTTTTCCATTGCGATTGTCAGTCGCTTCCCTAATGCGGCATCCCTTCCATACCAGTGAAAAGGCCTTTTTGCACTTATACAGAGAGTAAAAGTACTTCAAATATAACTCATTCAAAAGCAAATTACATGGACAATCCAAATTCACTGATGGAAAAATCAAAAAACTTCAAATTTTCGTTTTTCAGTGATTTTTCGTGCTTTTTCTAACGTTTATTAGCTTTAACGTCGGTATATATCAACTACAACAATACAAACGTTGTCTTAAAGTAAAAATGTATATATAGTAACTTTATAGTTGAATTGGAGTAAGTTGGGCTTGAATGCGAATTATTGCAGGCCCTCAAAGGCTTGAAAATTGGTCCGCGGCACCCATGTTGGCGCGTTTGAAAAAATGGTTCTCAAAAAGTAGTTCTCCGATTTTCAATTTTAAGACTTATATAACGTAAAAAATATAAGGAATCGATTGAATAAGGTCTCATCTCCCGCAATTGAAAGATGAATTGGTGGCGATGATTTTAGTGAATTTTTTGCTATTTTTCTGAATAAACGGACATGTAACTTTTTTGTATCACCGTAAACCGTGGTTGTGCACAATTAAAGAAATGTTATTCAGACCATAAGGGTTCAGAAAATATACATATGTGAATTATTAAGATGAGTTTCGGCGAAATTCCATTTTCTGGTGAAGCATCATAGCCCGGGGCAACGAAAAATCGATAATTGCTAAATTTGGTTTCGATAGTATATTTAGGTCCTAAATACACTGTTTTAGTGTTTTCAGCCAAATCGGAGACAAAAATTTGGGAATGCTCCTTTGACATTCGAGTTTCTCAGAAATCCCGTCTTAACCCGCCGTCTGAAGAATGCCGCTTTTAATATGAAATTATCGGAAAAGACCAAATGTTGGATGAACACGGGCTGTATTGGCGAAGAGGCGATCCAAATTCTGGAATTGTATTCTATTTACGCGGTTTAAGGTATCTCTTCGAGAAAGTTCTTTCCGTGGCCCTGCGTTCCGTTAGGATTAGCATGCATACCCTAAATTAACGTACCATCAAATCTCCCCCTTCCTCCTCATTATTTCGCCTTCTCCGGGATGAAGCGGTCTCTCCTCCTCCCATTCCTCCTTCTCCTCTTCGGCATTCTCTGTCTTTCCAAGCCCCTCCCAAAGCTAGGAGGTTCGAGTAACCGTCGACCTGGATCCGTACAAGCGTCTATCCCTTCTGACACCTATAAGCAAGATATATTCAAAACTTTCTGTGAAATAACCGGCAAAGGAGATGAAACTTATTGCTCAAATTGCAAAACGAAGAACAACAATTGCAGTCCCTGTCAGGACAATCAATTTCGGAAAACAAACGGCCAAGTGTGCAAGCAATGTAAGGCCAAGGCTATTCAAAATTTCACACAATGCATGTTATACCGTAAAAAGAAAGCAAACACAACGGGTTAGTTTATTCTTCCCTGCAAGAAGCCAAAAAAGCTATATTTTCTCTACGTCTACGCTAATTGTACGATCTCTCGCCTGAGTAGCGCACGCATGCTGCAATAAGGCCGTTTTTGGTGAGATTCCTATTTGGCGTCTGTGCTGCTTTATAGCCGTCGCCAAATTGGAATCCTGCCAAAAACAGCCTTAATTCAACATTCTTGCAATACGCAGGCGAAAAGAGCGCGCAAAAGACGCAGAGAAAAAGCTTTTTCTCGCCGATTTTCGTTTGGCTACGGCTATATGTTGCTTTACGGGTTTTGTCCCGATGTTTTGCACTAAAATACCACCTATTTAGGAACCTTGTTAAAAGCGATAGAATTGTGTAAGGATGCAAACGACAGTACAAACCTTTGTACAAAATGCACTACGAAGACGACAAAGTGTCAAATATGTGGCACAAACAGATCTGGCGAACAATGCAAAACTTGTCAAGATATCAAAAAGGATTATACAAAAGCAGACAACTGTGAAATGTATCCGAAAGTTACACCCGCTCCAAAAGGTTAGCATTTAAGTTTTAAACAAACAATTTTTTGCTGAAAGTGCAATTTTGATTAAATTTCGATTTGTTAGAGGCTGAGGCTTTGGAATCTTCGCGCAAATTTGCTATTTACAAATTTAGGCAAAACTGTTAATAAAACTGGACCTGGAACTGCACCAGTTGAAACCGCTACCTACAAGATCATTAAAACGCTTTGCAACACAGCTGGCAATGGAAAGGAGATATATTGTACAAAGTGCACAGAAGCGACTAAAAATACCTGTAACCCCTGCGAGAATAGATCAAAATATTATGTGTGCAGAAAATGCAATAATAATGTCATCGACAACTTCAAGAGCTGTGAAGTATACCATAAGAAGGAAAAAACCACGACAGGTCAGTCTGTTTTTTTTACATGCTCGTGAAATATAACTGGGTCCAAATGGGAAACATGTGTCTAGAGAATGTTCCCAAGGGTCCCCCAATCGGGGGTGATAAACCTGCAATTCGAAAGATAATTCGTTTTCGAATAAGCCTGTGAAGTTCGTTTTTACTTAACGGCGCTGGCTTTCGAGATAATAGTATAATAGCAGCTTTTGTGGCGCATTGGTAAAGGCCTTGCTTCATAGGAGAAAGGTTTCTTGTTCGACACCTCTAAACTGTAAACTTTTTCTTATGAAGCGACACACCCCTTTTGCCGACTTTGAGGCTTTATAACTTTCTTAGATTATTAGTTACTATATTCTACACACGGTATTCTTAGCTCGTCGAGATCTTTCATTTGAGATCATGAAGTCGAAATTTGAATCAACCAATTTCTGACGTTTTTTTTCGATTTCTGAAAACTTCTGACTTTTCATAGTGAAAATATACAAAAGGCAAGAAAAGCAGAAAGTATGCAGCATAGGGGTATCGAACTAGAAACCTTTTTCTCATGAAGCGAGGCCTCTACCCATGCGCCACCGAAACATTCAGCTGAGCGCGGGTATTTAAGGCAGCCGAGCGCTTCTGCTCGACGTCGGCGCTAACAAAATTGCTCGAAGCTCGAAAGCCATTGTCGAAAAGCAAAAAAACAAACTTCCCAGGCTTGGTCAGAATCGAATTCTCTTTCGAATGACAGATTTTATACTCCTTTTAGCCTGGGGGCGCTTGGGAACATTCCCTAGTCGAACAGAGACGCCTACGGGCAAAGGCGAAGACCCTTTTCAACCAATCAACATCACCAATTCAGGCACCACAAATCCTGGCACAAGCACTACTTCCCTAAATGTCAGAGACGTATGTAAGAATGGAACAAAGGAAATTAACCTTTGCACAAATTGTACCGATGTAACGAACAAGTGCGCAATGTGCTCAACTACTTCCAAAACGAGTGAACAGTGCAAAACTTGTGAAGATATCAAAAAGGATTTCAAAATCACAAACAAGTGTAAAATGTATCGTAAAGCGGGAACAGCAACAGGTCGGTTTTAATCATACATTTAACAAGCGCCACTCCCTAAATGCTTGGCATTAATGTAAAAGCGATTTTGCGTGACTGTGATAAGAAAAGTTCCCAGATTAGAAAGCATCCATACTGGATACGAAAGTTGTTTACTCCTAGTTTGTAAAAGCGGCATCCGCAAAAGTCCTAAAAAATTATCTGCGTCTCAATGTTTCGCACGCTCATTAGCCAGTTAGATGCGCAGGTTAATCATAACTGCTCTAAGGTCGATGGACGCAGACTATAAATTGAGCAGGTAGTGTGACGGCGGTAGTAAATTGAATTATAACATGTTTGAAGTGGATTCCAACCATGATTTTCAATCGGGGGGCATTTCCATATAGTCTATTTCCAACGAACCGATCCCATAAAAACAAACAAATTTGGGACAGTAAGAAGCAAACGAAAGTAAGTACCTACCGCCGACCCCTCGGACGGAAAGCGGCTGCCAAAAGGGGTCCTGGCAAGATGCCAGAGAGAATTAGCTGCCGCGGCGAGACCCGTGTACCCAGTCATTTAAATTTTCTGTGCCGTTTTTGGGAAACAGATCATAGTACTGTAGTATATTTCTAATAAAAGGGCACGGCACACTATAATACGATTGCAATTTAGTCTGGAGCATCATATTGAATTAGGGCAAACGTGAAGCATTGCTTATAAGCGATATGTTTTAATGAACTAGCATTACTTTAGGTCAATTGTTAAAACAAACTTTGTCTTGTGTTCAAATTATTTGAGATCTAATATTTTTAGGCACTCCACAGCCACCAACTAAAATTCCGAACCCTTCTCCAGGAAAAGGCTCAAATCCTGCTCCAGGAAACAATGGTGCCGGTTCTAGTCTCGCCACGAAAGAACCAGACGTGTCAAATGACAAAATTATTACAACTGACGGCCGGAACAGAACGAAAAAACTGGTAGAAGTATGCAACGGAAAGGGTACATTTGGGATTTGCACTGATTGTGACTGGAAAACAAACACGAATTGTAGATTGTGCGAAAGAGAAAAACCGAGAACAAAAGGAATAATGTGTAATGCTTGTTCAACTCTAAAGAAACCTTCTCACCTTCCCAATGCAACACAGTGCCAGATGTACCCCAGCCCTGATAATGGTTAGTTGCTTCATATTTTCGACCAAAATTGAAGCATTATTCCAAATTCTTCTTAAATACATATAGGAAATCATTAGTGCCTTATTGATTCTTTTCAGTTGAGGCTTCAACCCCAACCCCATCAAAGAAGCCAGAGAAAACCGCAGAGAAGCCAACAACTCGTGAGTCATATTTGCTAATTCTGGTCTAACGATTTGATACTGAAAATCTGAACATATTGGCCTTCGACCGCCTCAGGTCGCTTTGACTCCGGCGTGCGGTTGCACAAGGCCGTTTAGCGGTCTGAGGTCGCGCACGGCCGCTTAGCGGTCTCAGGTCGCACATGGCCGCTAAGCCGCTAAGCAGCCTGACATCGCGCGAAGTGGTGAAAGCATTTTCGGCGTTTAAATTACCGCTTAAAAAATTTATAAAGCCGTTTTATTTTCAGAAAATTCAACTACCCCAACGACGAAAAAGCCACAAGCTACGACTACAGCCACTACTAAATTGACCACAACACCTACTTCTACTACCAAATCACCGTCTAAAACTGTCACTACACCTAGAAAGAAGGCCTCTTCTACACCGAAAGTTCCAAAACAAGTGACTCAAAGGATTCCTACGGTTTTGGTTACTGAAACTTCGAAAACGAGTTCGGCCACTACCATCAAGCCAACTAATGTCAGGAATAGAAACATTAAGAAAAACCGTGATTCTGATGGGAACGGCGATGGTTCAGAGGAAAATGAGTTAGTTTGCATTTCTACTTACCACGAATTACAGGTTGTTGAAGTGGGGTTGGGTCCCGGCACGAAAGCGCGTATTTTGAAAATTTAGCTTTATGAATGGTTATAGCCACATGAAACTTTGAAATTGACAGAATTCTGAGCGTTTTCTTGAAATTAATTTGGTGTACATATATGTTCATTGTCTTAAAATTCACTTCCAACGTTTCGCTGGCATAAAACTTTGAAGCAAAAAAAGTTTGCAGCGGTGGAGAGTCGCACCGAGGACCTTCATCTCATGAAGCGAGCACGTTGCCGCTTGGTCACCGAGGCACATTTATGACGACGCGTTTCGATTCCGCGCCTCGGTGCTGCGCGTTGAGTGAAGCAGAGAAAATCTTTCATAACTCGAAAACCATTGCCGTTTTACAAATTTGAATTTTACTGATCTACTCAAAAAAACATTCTTTGTCGAATGGTAAAGGACTCACTTCGATCGGCTAGAACCATTCCCATTTAATGCCGTTTATAGATTTGTGACATCGAAAAGTTAGTTCGATCGATTCATAATTCCTTTTCAGGCAAATGTCCGCTTCACGTAAGAAGGGTGGTAATGACGATTCAGAAGAAGGAGGTTCCAATCTGTAAGCAAGCTATTCTTCTACTGACCAAATTTCCAATTCAGGACCTGGTTGTATGTGATAATCGGTCTTGTGGCTGCGGTTGTGGTAATAATCGTCCCAATTGCGATTATAAAGAAGAGAAAAGCTAAAGCGTTGCAGCAGAAGGAAGAGCAAGAAATGGAGAATAGTAGGAAAACTTTACGAAGTAAGCAAAATCCGCTTCAGAAACGCTGGAAGAGACTAAGGAAGCAGCCAAGCCGCCCATTCCAGAGCCCGAAGTCAAAGCTCCCGCCAAGGCAGCAAAGAAGAAATTCATTCCTCAGCCACCGCCGGCTGGAAAAATTACCAAGAAGAACTTCAAATTCTTGGGACCTTTGACTGTGGACTCGGGACCCAAAGGACCCATTGTAGGTGGTTTAAGGACTTAAGGAAATTTTAGAAACATGCCACGGAGGAGGACAAGTCTCACTCAATCAAGCAAGTGGTGTTTGATGACTCGTTGAACTTTGTGAGGGCCATGGGAAGTGACATTGAGAAGGTGGAGCCGTCGCCTACAAATCATGTAAGAGGGAGAGAGAGAGAGAGAGAGAGAGAGAGAGAGAGAGAGAGAGAGAGAGAGAGGGAAATTGAGAGATATTCGTTGCAGAGCGGAAAAGACACGCAAAAGTCGAAGTCGTCGAAGAAGGAAAAAGCAAAGAAAGAGGGTGGTTCTAGCGAGAAAGTGGAAAAGAAGCAAGGGTTGAAGGACGAAGAGGAGTGAATGCCAACTGCTATAAACTTCTAAACATATACATGTGATACAGTAAATGGCCCGTGTAACTGACGTTTTGAAGATAAATTTTTGTAAGACACCATGTTTTCATTTGCGTTGCTTATCAACTCTTTTATGCATGTGTGTGAGTGAGTGAGTGTGTGAGTGTGTGAGTGTGTGAGTAGTGAGTAGTGAGTGTGTGAGTGTGTGAGTGTGTGAGTGTGTGAGTGTGTGAGTGTGTGAGTGTGTGAGTGTGTGAGTGTGTGAGTGTGTGAGTGTGTGAGTGTGTGAGTGTGTGAGTGTGTGAGTGTGTGAGTGTGTGAGTGTGTGAGTGTGTGAGTGTGTGCGTGTGTGAGTGTGTGAGTGTGTGCGTGTGTGAGTGTGTGAGTGTGTGCGTGTGTGAGTGTGTGAGTGTGTGCGTGTGTGAGTGTGTGAGTGTGCGAGAGTCTATGAGTGTTTGTGTGTGATTTCTACGACAGAATAGGTTCGACGCGCCTATCATGACTGTTTCATGAAACATTCGTCTTCAACTACCTTCTTACCCAGTTAAACCTATTGTTTACCCAAAAAACCTGACAAAGCGTCTTGTACGCATGCGCATCGCTCCCGTCTCCCCTCTCTCTATCATTACAGCGATCACATCGATCCCGCGACCACGTGGGCCTCGCTTGCTCTTCGGCTTTTGCCCGTCACTTTTTCCGCTAAACACGTTCTCTGCCACCTGACCCCAATCTTCGAAAACCTCTGACTTTCTTTCTGCCCCTGACGTTGCTCACGACGCTGAAAAATACCTTCCCGGCCAAATAGAAAGGGCAAGTCTGGTTGCGCTTTGCGCTCTCGCTGTAAAGTTAGATGCTAGACTGAAATTGAGAAGACTTTGTACTGATCATTAGGGTTTTAAGGTTTTTAATTTTCTGAGCTTAGGTAGCACAGATTCCAACCAAAAGAGTCTAACCCTAAAACGTGTCTCCGATTGTAAAGACCTTCAAGTTATCAGTTGCTATGACTGTTAGTGTAAAAAACGACGCTGACGCATGTGGACCGCCGGAAGACTGGTGACCAATGTACAATTGAATAAGGAAATACATTCGTTTCCAATGAATAACTACAAAAAATGAGTTGTTATAGCTGATTTATAAACTCTGTTTTAAAACAACATATCAACGTTTACGTACATCCATTTATACTTCATAAACACACCTATACTCCAAATCTAGTATGAGCGAATATCCTGCTTCCCCGGTCTTTGTCTTAATTCGGCTGCCTTTGGCTGCCTCAGGGGCACTTCGCCACTAAGGGGTGAAGCGACCTTTGGCCGCATCAGGGCGGCTTCGCGGCCTAAGATTAATACTCTCCCCTCGCTTTCCATTACTTTTTTGATAAGTGCAAAAATGGTTTTGCCTCGATATCGAAATTATTCTTCTCTCTTCGTCTTCATACAGGGAACTGAGCTTTGAAATCAAACAGTCTGGTTCTATAGAGTGAAATAATACTTCTATTACAAATTTGAACTAATTCTAAAATAGCAAAAATTAAGTGCCCCGAACCTTGGTTGTGTGGGTGACAGTTTGACTAGGTGGTCTGAGTAGAAACCGGGCCGGGCCGGGCCGGGCCGAGACGGGCCGGGCAGAGGACTTTTTTCAAGTCGGTCCGGCCCTTGAAACCTTTGACCACGCGGAAGCGTATGCAGCCTCTGAAAAATTCCCAATGAAAACACAAACAAGAGGTGAAACAGGTAACAGTATTGTTTATTAATTAAGGATAAAATGACTCTAGATGAAGCGAAACCCTATGATAAATGGCTTTCGAAAAGCGATCGTGCGATATACATGCAGATGCAAATGCCAAAAGCGAAGACGCGGGAAAAACCGCTTTTCCGGGGACTCTCTCAGCTGCCCAGACGGTGGCAACTACTGTCATTGTAAGGTAAGTGTACTTTTTGTAGTTTGTTCACACGTTTTCAATTTTTCGTACTTATAACACTACATCGTAATAAAAAACCATTCCGCAAGTATGACCGAACATTGGTTAGTTCAGTGCAAGTCTCACCTTCGCGCATTTGGTCCAAACTTAATTCACTTTTTTCGTTTTTTTTTCTATGTAAACTAAAAAGGAGCATCACATTAAGATATCTTTGTTTCAAAGATCTTAACCTCACTTTGATCGCCCTCCGAAACTTCAGTCTGCTCGCCGTAAAGTGCTCCCGCACTCTTCCTATCACAAGCCAACTGTGAGGCGTTTTTTGCCCGTCAGCTGACGCCAAGAGGGCGAAAATAACCCCAGTGCATGATTTTTAAAAACAAAATGTTTTCATTTATTGATATTTGCTGGGAAATTGAGAGAATCAGCGTGATCAAAGTTCAAGAGTTAAAGGCAGAGGCCCAGGAAAATGAAAAAGGACCTGTCCATGACGTAACGTAGGCGAGAGAGTGTCATTTTCAATGGTGAAATGCAGAGAGTTTTACGATTAGCATGGACAGGTCCCCCTCTTTATTTTACGTGGGCCTCTGCCTTTAATTGAACACCTCCAGATTTGCAATACCAAGCCTTCATTAGGTGGAAATTGCTTCGTTCCCACCGAATCTATCGCGCTGACCAAACTCTCCGGCGACCTTTGCCTTTTGCACGGCGTGTTCTGGTACTTTTGCTTTAGTGGCAAATTTCTGGGGACATCCCTTCATTGAAAGCGTTTATCGCCCTCTTTTTATCGCAATTGGGGACGCATGACCTGGCCATTCATTGTTTTTGGTGCACTATGTACCCGCTGTATAACCACTTTTAGTTGTTCCTCTTTGAGAGAGAGAGACAGACAGAGAGACAGAGAGAAAGAGATGAGCAGGGTGTTTTTTGGTACTTTAACACAAAAATATTTTGGTTTCTGAATGAATGGAAATTTTGTTTTGAAATTGTTTTGAAGCCACTGTTTTTGGAAACTTTCGTCACATGTCCAATCGGGGAAAGTCGCGTGCCGATCGTTCCATCTTTCCTCGCTGATCTCCGAAAACCTGATCTGTTGATCACCCTTCCTATCCATCATTTGCATATTTTCAAAGATCAGACGTTGTTTATCAGGACAGTCGGCGAAGGTACATGGCGTAGCGAAAGAGACACAAACAAGAGGGGTCAGAAATAGACTGATCTCTTTGTTTCATTCGCTTTATTCACGTGAACTTGTTTTTGCTGGCGATCGGTGGTTGGATATATAACTGTTTTCTGTTGGAGAATTTCGTCATTTGCTCTTTATTCGCGTCTCTGTTTAGTAGACACACACACACTCACACACTCACACACTCACACACTCACACACTCACACACTCACACACTCACACACTTATTCGATTTTTATCATTTTTTGAAACAACTGTTGTAATCGGTCTTCCGCTCAATCTTCTTTCACAACTGATGCTTTGTTGTGCTTCTTCTTTAACCTCGGTCAAAGTCGACCGTTCCCTGACGTCCAGCGTTCGGT
This sequence comes from Oscheius myriophilus, assembly GCA_964057215.1. Taxonomy (NCBI): domain Eukaryota; kingdom Metazoa; phylum Nematoda; class Chromadorea; order Rhabditida; family Rhabditidae; genus Oscheius; species Oscheius myriophilus. The sequence continues at coordinate 4,712,065 of OZ059903.1, read as the reverse complement.
CTGTTTTCCACGTGAGACGCGCACTGATTGATGCTCGTCGAACAGATAAAAGGCGGGGAGGACACGCGACGGACGGGACAGGGAGGCGGTTCCCACAGACCCCGCCTCAAGAGAGAAAGAGACCGCCTCCCAGACATTCCCATCTGTTCCTGGCTGACGGGCGTTTTTCAAAATTATCTCTTATTTTCTACAATTTTCACCAATTCATCATACTTTTGCCGCTCATTCACCATTTTTTGACATTTCTCTTTTTTCTTTCGATGTATATTCACTGATCTGTTTCTCTCTATGTCTCCCTCTCTATATCTCTCTTTGTACACGTCTCTTTCTCTACGTCTCTGCCTTCCTCTCTGACCCTCTCTCAATATCTCTCTCCCTCTTCATCTCTTTGCCTCCCCCTTTGTATCTATCTATTTTTCTTTGCCTCTCTTCCTGCTTCCCTCTCGGTATCCCTCTGTATCTCTCAGCCTCTCTTTCTGTCTCCCTCTCTCTCAGTCTTTCTCTCTCTGCTTTCCTCTTTGTTTATGTCTTTTTGTCTTTTTCTGTCTCCCTTTCTATGACTCTATCTCTCTCACTCTCTCTCTCATTCTCTTTAAACTGATAAATCTCACTTCTCTCTCTCTCTCTCTCTCTCTCTCTCTGAAAACACTTTATATCGACCGTTCTATTTGCTTTCACTTTCTCTTATCAACATTTTCTGCATTCTCCATGAAATTCACCCCCAATACCACGTGTCTCTGTGTATCTCTCTTTTTGCAACCCTTCTGCAACCCGATCACTGGTCGTGTTTTTGTGCCCACAGACAAATATACGAACTGGAATTGAAATCACAGGATGAGAAATGTAAAGTACACCTTGATTACGGTACAAATACAGTCACCACATTCTATCGGGGTCATTTAAGGCTACAGTATTCGTTTAGAGATGCACTTTTTAGCCAATTTGTGTTCTATTCTATAAAACTTTATAATTTTAATGAATTGGCACAAAATGTTAGAAAATAGCGCTTGAATGTCCGAGTTATGATCAATCAATCACCAAAAAGCGGTTATAATCGTATCTGCACTCCCATCGACCGCGCCATCCCTCCCAATCCCTGCCTCTACCTCATTAGCAACGCTTTCATTGTCGAAAATGGCTGTTTTGGTATTTATTCATGTATTTTATGTAAAATTGATGAAAATTTACAAATTAAATAATTTCAGAATACAGGTGATATGGTCCTACTGGGCGCCATCGACCAGGGCACTTCCAGCAGCCGTTTTCTGGTCTTTGAAGGCGACTCGGGGGAGCTGGTAGCAAGCCATCAGGTGAATTTTTTAAACGTTTTCACATATTTACAATTAAATTTACATTTTTTTACCGATTTCGTGGTCTTTTACACACTAATACCACCACAATGCGGGTTGCTTGATAACCTAAGTGATATCATTTTTGGCGCAGGCCCGCCTTGATGGCCGAGTGGTTGCGTTCTTGCTTACAAATCTGAAGGTCTCTGGATCGATTCCCCAGTATGAGAAATCTCTTTTGCTTATAGAAAATGAAGTTGTTTTGAACCCGTTACCCTTTTATTTTTCAGATCGAGGTGCGCCAGCTGTTCCCCAACCCAGGATGGGTCGAAATGGACCCAATGGAGATCCTAAACACCGTCAAGACCTGTATCGAGGTAATCATATTTTGAATATATATTTATATTTTTAAATATATATTTATAAAATTTTTGAATATATATTTATAAAAAACATAAAAGGCAGTTTTTGTAGTTTGTAGTGATGTGTGGGTGGAATTCGCCAAATTCTCTCGCTCCGTGTTTTTCAAAAGTTCTCGGGCGCCGCCTGACAGACGCCACATGACGTCATGCGATGAAATTCGATCGCGAAAACAATTTTTGGAAAAACGTCGAAATTTGAGAGCAAACTTTTGAAATTTGAAACCAGGAATTCACAAAATTCAAAACATCCGGTTTCAGAAAGTTTCCGAGAACCTTAACGACCTGGGCATCTCTGCTGATGAAGTGAAGTCCATCGGATTGGCCAATCAGCGAGGTAGATATCAATCAATAAGTGGAGTTACAGTAATCTTTTTTAGAAACTACCGTAGTCTGGGACAGAAACACCGGCAAGCCCCTGTACAATGCGGTGGTTTGGCTGGACACGAGGACTTCTGCTCTGGCTGAGGAGAGCATTGCCAGAACGGCCTCTGGGTGGGTTTAAAGGACTATTTCAAACTACCGTACCCCTTGAAACGGTAATTTCACTGTTTTAGGTCTAAGGATGAATTCAAAGTAAAGACGGGGTTGCCCATCCACCCCTACTTCAGTGCTTTGAAGCTGAGATGGCTGTTGGAGAACGTTCCAGAAGTTCAGGAGGCACGGGTAGCGGGTGGGTTCTCTCTCTCTCTCTCTCTCTCTCTCTCTCTTTCTCTTTCTCTTTCTCTCTCTCTACCTCTACCTCTCTTTATCTCTCATTCTCCTCTTTCAGGCACCCTCATGTTCGGAACTGTCGACACCTGGCTCATCTGGAACCTCACCGGATCCCACGTCACCGATGTGAGCAACGCCTCCCGAACCTTCCTCCTCGACCTCCACAAGAGGAAGTGGTCCTCCCAGCTGTGTGACTTCTTCGAGATTCCTCAAGACATCCTCCCCAAAATTCGCTCCAGCGCGGAGATCTACGGCTTTCTCCTTGACGGTTTGTCCTCCCCTCCCCTACTGACATAGACCTCCTCCTTCAGGCCCTCTGGTTGGAGTCCCTCTCTCCGGCTGCCTCGGAGACCAACAAGCCGCCATGGTTGGTCACAACTGCCTCCACAAAGGAGACACGAAGAACACCTACGGCACGGGGACTTTCATGCTGACAAACATTGGAACGAAGCCCATTGTTAGCAAGAACGGCCTTCTGACGACTGTTGGCTTCCAGGTAAGGGTGAAATTTCATTTTATGGATATAAAAACGGCAAAGAACGTGCTGACTGTATGTTTTCAGTTTGGCGCTGACTCTCCCGTGATCTACGCCTTGGAAGGCGCCGGTTCCATCGGAGGCAATGTTGTTCGCTTCCTGAGGGACAACTTCCAATTCATCAAAAATGCTGGAGAAATGGAGCCGTTGTGCCGTTCCGTTGACACCACTGAGGATGTCTTCTTCGTGCCTTCGTTCACCGGGCTCTATACGCCCTATTGGGATCCCACTGCCAGGGGAACGATCGTTGGAATGACTCAGGTTGGTTGGAGTTGGGAGAGTCAACAGCTAAACATTGACACGCTTTGGGGAATCGCACATTCGCGTATACTGTTGTCAAATGTGCAGGTAGTCAAAAAATTTCTGAACCGGTCAAGATTTCGAGCCCAAATCTTTGCATTGCCCTGATGTTTTGCTCTTTTTTAACCACTCGCGAATTTTTCAATTATTGATGTGTATAGAAATCAAATAAGCGAAATAGAGAGAAGTGCGCAGAAAAAAAGCATTCGCGGCGGGACCTGTACCATCCTTTAACCGAGCCGGTGCCGTTTTTCGGAAACACACTATATGACAAAACAAGCAACGCCAATGAAACAAGTGCAGAAACAGAAAAGGCAAGATAATTGCCGCAAAGCGGGATAGAACCTGGGACCTCCTCCTTATTAGACAAAATAGCTACCACTGGGCCAAACTGGCACTTTAAAGAAGCCAGCGGCGCACTTTGATATCTTGGGTCAAGATGTATAGCGCCGCAGTGTACGAAAACGCGCTCTAATAGCACATTTTCCACATTTACAGCATATAAATACCATAAACTTTGATAGATTCTCGTGAAAATAACGGTATTATACTATTTTTAGGTTACCACCAGAGCTCATATCTGCCTGGCCGCTCTGAGGGCTGTCGCCTTCCAAAGTGCTGAAATGATTGCAGCTGTCGAACACGATTTGGACCACGAGTGCATGATTAATACCATCAAGGTGAGAAAAGGGGATTCAAACAAAAGTAGAACCCCCATCCCCACTTCTATCAAGCCCACCAAGCTACATCTGAGCCCCACCAGTAGTTTTTGGAGGGAATCGGTCCCCCCACTTTAGTTTAGCCCCCCCCCCACATTACAGCTGGCCTTCATGAGCCTTACCCAGCTTCTTGGTGGGGGATCTCTTACCATTCACCAAACCGGATCATTTTACCCTACAAAGGGCCACTATCTAGGCATTAGGACTCCCACCAACAAAATTATGCCCACCCCGCTTTTCTAGCGGGTTCAACCCTGAAGTGAACTACTTTTAACAATATCCCCCTTTTTCAGGTCGACGGAGGCATGACTGTGAACACCCTCTTCAACGAGCTCCAGTCCGACATCCTCGGAAAGACCATTGTAGCTCCTGTTCTCCCCGAGGTCTCCGGTTGGGGAGCAGCAGTTGCTGGAGCCATCGGAGCCCAGCAGATGGGACTGGAGGAGTTCAGAAGCAAATCTCCCAAGGCTGCCATCTACGAACCTAGGATCAGTGAGGAACAGAGACACAAGGAGGTCTTCCGGTGGAAGGAGGCCGTCCAGAGGTCGAGGAACTGGGCCCATTAGATCCAAGACAACGCATATTGTACATACCTCCTTCAGAACGGTTCAGCCTAAGTGATTGCTCAGATCATAAATATGTTATATGTATTTTTGTGAGTGAGTGAGTGAGTGAGTGAGTGAGTGAATCACTGATTCTGCGAGTTCAAGTTAGAGAGAGAGAGAGAGAGAGAGAGAGAGATGAGACAGAGAGGCGCTGATTCCGTTCAGACCACTTATTTTTAGTTGTTTTGAACAAAAACAATTGGATTGTTATGTTGCTCTTCGAAAATGTTGCCACTAACAGGTAAACAAGTGAAGCGACGTGTAAACAACTAATTCGGGTCAAATCAAACACATGATGGACGTGTTTCACGTGGAAAATTGCGCTACTGAAGAAAGTGGGACGTTTTTATGTATAAAAAGTTATAAAAAAAGTATATATATGGAAACTTATGTATAAAAAGTTACAAAAAATATATATGGAGATGTTTTCTTAAAGGGGAAGGACCGCGTAAAATAAAAATTTTCTGGACTTGTGATAAATGAGTAGATCTCATTCTCCTGATTCAGAAAAGTGTCCCCTTTTCCCTTTTTGGATCAAAATGAACCAAATTAGGAGCGCCTGAAGTTTTGTCGAAAATATCGTTTGAATAGCGCGCAATCCTGCGTCTCCCTTTTCCCCGCGCTCTCTCGCCTTTCTCTGCCGTGTACACCTGCACCCTTTGCATTGTTCGGCCGTGTACACCTGCTCCGGTTGCAGTCCAAAACATATAAAAGGGGTATGTTTCGGAATCGTGGCAACGGTATCTATTCAATGATGTTGTTGTTACAAAGATTTGAAAAATCAATTTTACGAGGTCCTTCCCCTTTAAGGGAGAATGCTATATTTGCCTACGTAGCTTGCGTGACCATGGTAATCAAATAGCTCTGGGCATTTTAATATTTCGTGGGCTAGCAACCGGGCATATTCCCTACTACTATGATGCTAGGTTTCAATTTTCAAATGAAACACCTGAAAATATCTCCGCAAGAAGGGCAGAAATCACATTTGAAAGCCTATATGGCTTTGAAAATAAGTACAAAACACGGTTTTTCAGATATTCTTTGTTTTTATTACATTTAAAAATTCAAAAAAATAAAACAGTTTATTACCAAAATTCAAATTAAAAATAAAATTTTAATCGGCTAGACCATTTTCTTCCAACGAGAATCGATATTGACGACCGTTCTGCTCGTAAGCTACAGATTAAGGGTCCCGCCACGATGTGACTCAAGTAGGTCTTGAAAGGTCACGGTTGCGAAATCTTTTCCTAAAAAATTTTTTTTTTCAATGTTGTTGCTGCCGCTGTGTTGTATTTTTGTATTATTTTTGTTTATGTAGCTAAATTATGTACATTTCGTGCAATTCATTCACCGATAAAAGCGTTTTTAGTAATTTTGATTCATTTTTGCTGGTTTGGAAATCACGTTTCGTAGTTCGTCACTGTTACGCCTTGTATCTGTTGTTTCTCGAATTTCTCTTTATCATTGATAAACATCTGATTTCAGAGCATTTATGGCTTTTGGATTTGGACACCAACGTGGTGCCCCCCAAGCACCCCGTTCTCCTATGAACCAAGGAAATAATAACACACGTTTTAACAACGGATACCCCGGCCAGGGAATGGGGAATAATCGCTACACTCCGCGTCAGGGCAACCCCTTCAATGCCCCTCCGAACATCAATCCTGCCGCTGGCAGCTACAACAGGTATGACTTTTTGTTTCTTCCTGGAAGAAAATACGCTTTAGCCAGTTGTAATCATCATTTCTTTTTAATTGTGTACCTTTTCAGAGGTTACGAAGACAGTCGCCGCGAACAGGCCGACCACAGGATGCAGCAGCAGTTTCCTGGATATGGAAATCGAAGCCAGCTCGCCGACGTTCGCTCCAGAAACGGTTCCAGTTCCAGCATCAACAGCAGCAACAACTTCCGTCCCTCTGGCGTCGCCGCAACCATGTCGAACTCGTCGAACAATAGGTTTGTTGCAACTATTCCTTTCTAATTTTGCGGTTATTAGGTCCCGTGAAGTCAGCAACGACGGCGATTTGATCAGCTTTGACGATGTCTCTCTCCCAAGTCCCAGGCTGCCTGCGCCTCGTGGTGGAAATTCCAACATTCTGAGCGAGCCGCCCCGCTACTCCTCCAACAGGGACGAAGACAGCCGCAGCGAATCCTCGACCGACGAGATGTCCTCGAACCTATCCAGCAGCAGTTATGAGCAGAGCCAGCGTGCGGTCAGAAGCGTGCAGCGCGAGTCTCGCCAACTGTCCACGGAGCTCTCTGCCACTGACCGCTCGGCTGGATCCGTCGAAAATCTGACGCAAGCCGCCGCCCAAATGTCGCTCTCCACGGTGGGTCCTTTTCAACTTTCCAATAATCAAGGGTTTTACAGGTGTCGTATCGCTCCCAGCGTCACCCCGAAGTCCTCGTCGCTCCCAAGAAGGCCCCCGCTGTCCGTACCGACAAGGAGAAGGTACTTTTTCTGTTTTGGATTGTTATTACATGTGGATGTTTAGGTTGTCTTGATCACCAACTTCTTCCCCTTGGAGGTTCGCAGCAAGATCGTCTACCGCTACGATCTAAACGTCACGCTTCTGAGACCGGCCGGCAAGCCGGAGATCAACCTGGCCAAGGGACCGAGGGATGAGTGAGTTTACTGTCGCGTCCTGGCCTAACTGTCGATTTTAGCGCCGCTAAGACTGAGAGGAACGCCTTCTGCATGAGAGCCCTCCGTACCGCACTGGAAGCCTACCGCATCATGCGAGATGGCGAGGCTTTCGTGTACGACGGTGCCTCGATTCTCTTCTCCTCGGACAACCTCGACTACGCCCTGAAGCCCGTAAGCAGATGATGTCCGCTGGTGCTTATTTGATTTCTTCAGCATGACCAGACGCTGACCTTGAAAGTGGAGCAGCTATCGCAAGACGATCGCCTCTTCCTCCAGCACTACCCGGATATCACTGCTGTGGCCGTGAACGTCGTGGCTTGCAAGGAATCCGCCGCCAGCTTCGACATCTCGCAGTTCCACAACGCCCAGGTATTGGAGTGGTTGGCACTTCTAATTCCCTATTTTAGGGCAACCGCGATATGGCCCACCTGGACCGCACTTGGAAGCAGTTCTTCGACATGCTCACGAACCAGGACTGCATCTCCAGCGGAAAATACACCCTCTTCGGAGCCGGCAAGCTCTTCAGCCGCGACGGTCGTAGGGAGGACGCGAAGGGAGGACAGGAAAGGATCCGAGGAGCCAACAAGGGAATCAAGTTCATCGAGGCTGGAAATGGTCCCAGCAAGACTGTCGCTGCCCTGTTACTCGATTGTGAGCTGCTTTTGCTTCATTTGCTAATTACTTTTTTTACAGCAAAGGTCGGACAGTTCTTCAAGAGCCAGCAGCTCGTGAGGACCGTTGGCGAGTACATGAACTGGCCGGAGAATCCGAACATGCAGTTCCCATTCAAGGACGGCAGGGCGTGGAAGAAGGCCAACGACCTCATCAGAGGCCTCCGTCTGAAGCGCATGGACGGTCACTCTGCCTCCTTCGTCGCTACCGGCATCTCGAGAATGCCGATCAGTGACATCACGGAGCAGGACGTCGGGTTCGTTCGTATTTCCTTTCTTTGAATATCGTCGATTTCAGAGGACGCGTTCAGCCCGTTTTGGACGGCTTCCCCAATATTAATCGCCGCGATATCCGTACTCATTGGCCCGCCGTCGTCGTTCGTAGCCGCATCGGAATGCGCGTCATTGACCGCTTCTTCCCGATGGAGATTCTCTCTGTTGCTCCCAACCAGCGCGTCCCCAAGTTCAAGCTGGACGACAACCCGGTGCGTGTGATTTTTGCTTTATTTGAAATCCATAGTTTTTAGCCCAGAGCCGACAAGCCCCACGACCGCTACAGGAACATCGGCCGCCTCATGTGCGAACTTAATCTCCACGATGGCGCCCGTAACAACCGCTTCCTCAACGCGTTGGTTGCCTCGCACTTTATATAACAATCGGTTTTTCAGGTTTGGCGTCTCCGTCTCCCCCAACCCTCTGCGCGTCGAGGCTATCCGTCGCCAGAGGCCTCAGATTGTCTACGGTGGTGGACAGTCCGCCCGTCTGGATGACGCTAAGGCGTCCTGGAGGGTCCCCAACACTCGCTACATCCAACCGGCCACGGCGGATACAGTCGTCATAGCGTACGCCTGCCCGAAGAACGTCGCTGAGTGGGTTGCTTCTCTTTAATTATTTTAATATTGCGTTTTAGGGGAGCCATGCACGCCATCCGCGCCATGCTCAAGGAAAGGGGAGTGACGGTCATAAACTGGGACGGAATCCCCCTCGACACTGGCTGCGGAGATCTCAAAATGGCCATGGACAAGGTATCAGAGTACTTTCTTCTGCAGTGTAATGTTGGTTTTAGCTCTTCAACGAGGTTAAGGGAAAGATTGAGAGCAAGAGCTACGGTAGCAGGGTCATCATGATCTTCATAGACAGGAAGGAGACAAAGAGCCATGGTCAGTTTCATGTTGGGGCCTTCCTATATTCTTTTTAATAGGATTGTTGAAGCTCTACGAACGCATGTACCAGGTCCTCACCCAGCACGTCAGCTTCGAAGTGGCCATCAAGTTGCAGCAGCAGGCCCAGACCAGGAGCAACGTGATCAACAAGCTCAATTGCAAGCTGACCGGATTGAACCACTCCATCATCCCCGACGGGTACACCAAGAACGCCTGGATCACTGACAACAAGAGTCTGATCATCGGTTACGACGTAGCCCATCCGCCTCCGCAACTCCGCTCGGAAATCCTGGATAAGAAGCCGCCCACCTCTCCCAGTGTCGTCGGATTCTCCTTTAACGGAGGACCTCACAGCGAATCCTTCATCGGCGACTACCACTTCCAGGAGCCTCGCAAGGAAGAGGTTCGGTTTACCCTCTTTTTGTTTGGTAATTTGCCTTGTTTAGGTCTCCGATGAGGTTCTCAACACTCGCATGAAGTGGATGCTCACCCTCTACTGTGCCAATCGCAAACAGATGCCCGAAAACATCTTCATCATCCGCGATGGAGTCTCCGAGGGACAGTACAGAATGGTTGGTTACTTCTGGTGTTTTTCCTCATTATCTTTGAATTCAGACCGTAGAACGTGAGATGGGAAGTATTCGCCAAGGCGTGGAGGAGTACTGTAACCAGAAGAACATCACCGGCTACAATCCGAAGTACGTCTGCGTCATAGTCACCAAAAGACACAACGCCCGATTCTTCACGGAATCTAGACAGGGTTCGTTTATTCTTTGTTATCGTTTTAATCGAGCACTTTAGGAATTGACAACCCCTTGCCTGGAACTGTGGTGGACACCCACGTCACTCGCAACGACATGACCGAGTTCTACATGCAGAGCCATCGTGTGCTTCAGGTACATTTAACTATTTATTAGTTTATTAATTTTTTGTTTTTAGGGTACTGGCAAGTCCCCCTCTTACGTGGTACTTGTGGACGAATTGGGACTCTCCATGGACCAACTGCAAAGCTTCCTCCTGGCCCTCTGCTTCAGTCACCAGATCTTCGAGGGAAGCATCAGCCTTCCGGAACCCGTCTACCAAGCGGACGAATGGGCCAAGCGCGGTTCCGAAGTGTGGAAGACCTTCGAGTGAGTTTGTGCTGCTATCACTTTCACAATTTATATTTTTGCACAACTGCATCGAAAATTTTAAGCCAAAAACTGCAATTCCTGTTCAAGAATAAATCACTCCTTGCAGTTATTTTCAAATTCATTTACCCAGATGCTCCAACTTTAGCTTTGTAGTTTCGCTAATTCTCTGGGTTGAGGCGCCTTGTTGGTACATTCTTGAGGGACTTTTATGCATTCTTGCCGGAACTTTTTTTAATGCCCAATTTGGATGCATACCCTAAATTGGGGTAAGGATCTGCGGGGGGGTGCGCCGGGGAAAATCGGGACCCTGAGTCAGGAGAGGGGTTTTCGGGGGGGGGGGGGGGGGCCCGCAGGGGGGGCAAAAATTGTGTCCTCGAAAACGCGTAAAAACGGGGGGTTCCACCGGACCCGCCAAAAAATCCCGGGGGCTCCGCCCGGACCCAGCCGCACCCACCAATTTAGGGTATGCTTGGATGTTACGCCTTCTTTTAATTTATGAATAATTTTTTTAGGGAGTACTACAACGTGCCCCTGAAGGCCGACCACGGCGAGTACTCCTCCGCTCCGATCGACTTCGAGACGATGACGAAGCAGCTGGCCTACTGGGGAACGAGTCTTCAGCAGTGCAGGGTAAACGCCTGAAACCCCGAAGCCTCCCCTGTCTCCTACCGTTGTTAGTCCATTCTGTTATAAACACTTCCAAAGTGGGTATGTGGAAGTAATTGAAACCTCGCATGTACAACACTTTGAGCATTTTGGCGTGCTGGTTGTATTTTTCATGCGAATAAAGTTTTTGTTGCGGTACTTTGTGAATTTTTTTTGGGGTTGGGGCGGGGGCTTCTCTTTGTTTGTCAACCGTTCTCGCCCTTCTTGTTTCTCCTCCTGTGGAATCCGCCCCGAGTGGCTGGCTGCTCTCTGCGTCTCGGCCAGCGCGCGCCGCTCTGTTTGCTCTGTCCATGATGGCGCTGATAGTACCGCCGATTCACCTATGTACACCCCCTTTGCCCCCAAATGACCCACCAATTCATACATTTCCCTAATGGAAACTCATAACTCCGTATAACAAACTGCTTTTGCGCGGGTTGCCCCGGGGAACGGCCCCAATGGGGGTTGGGCTTCGTAGGAAGCCTGCCTTTATCTGCCAAAATGTTTCGTATCGGAATAGAACATTCCCGAACGCTTGCCTTATCAATATGAATCACAACTACGCGTCATTTCTTCTCAATCTACACGTTTGAAGGCTTCGTAGCTTGGTTGAAACCACAAAGATTACATTTTAAACCCCCCATGTTCAAAGGGCTATCAATATAACCCCGCCTTTCAGATGTCTTATTCAGTCATTTCCAAAGCCAAATCGGGCGTAGCATCATCTTTGTGTGATTTTGTAACATCCTGTCATTGTTTCGATGTAGTTATTTGTATTTTGTTGTATCTTGCATGGAATATAGGATATTCAGGAAATCTAAGAATACGTTTTAAAGAACCCAATTACAACCCAATTTTAGAGGGTATCAATACCAACTTTTCGCTTTCATAGTCGTTTCAAAAACAAAATAGTCGAACCATGCCAATGTTTTGGTGTCGTTATTAGAGTTTTTCATTGCACGTAGAATACTTAAGCAACTTACGCAGCCAATTCGGCCGAAGTACCAATTTCCTGTAATTTTGCAGCACTTTTGCCTCTCTGTTGCCATTTACATTGGTGCGACGGCCAGGTGTACCTCCAAAACCTGGCTTCACAATTAAAAATCCAATCCCGTCGTCCGGTTACAGCGCATGTTCGTGAGAGTTATGGGTTTCGCACACACGATAAAGCACAGGTCGTTTTGGATTTACGGATCGATGTCTCTCTCTCTCTCTCTCTCTCTCTCTCTCTCTCTCTCTCTCTCTCTCTCTCTCTATCAGTCTGCGTCTCAGTATCCAGTATGTAAGAGTACTATTCGAGCACAGTCACAGAAAAAAATACGTTTTTCTGCAAGTGTGCTCCTCCGATACAGTCACAGAATTCTTGACACAGGTCCATTTGGATCACAGCTCGCCGAGGCCGGCGGGTTAAAGGGCGGTCTATTGGAAATCGCGCTCCATCTTAAACGCCTAAACTATAGTAGTAATAATTAAAAATGCTTATTTTTCTTCATTTTAACACGCATTATGCTATTTTAATGTTGAAATAATAAGAAAAACATAAATTTCACCTAATTATGTAAAGAATCCGGTCCGGATATGTCGAATTCGCGACAAACAGGTGGCTCATGAAACCCAAACTGGCTGCAGTAAACCTGGACGATCCAGCCGTTTTTAACAACCATTCTTTTTGTCAATGTTTAGCTAAGCAATACCTTATTTGGCCTGAGTTTTTTCGCGAAAATTCTTCGACTGGAAAATAACGAAAAACACAAAAAACCTAGTTTCTTTGTTTGTAGCTATCTTCGGGTAGGCAAAAAACTCAGGCCAAATGTTAGAAGTGTTTTACATCGACTTTTGAAAAGAGATATACCAAAAACATCTCAGAATTCTCACGTTTGCGGCGGCCATATTTCAGAAACCGGCTAGTTTTATTAGAGCTGGGTCCCGCCACGATTACCCTGCGTTTCAAACTGGTGATGGAAAAACGCCTTTTAAAACTCATTTTAACATGTAATTTTCCATTTATCAGTTTAAAACGACAAAATGGGATGTATTACGCCGATATATGTACCGTTTCAATAACAAATGTGAAGAATAACGCTTAATCAGAGGCACCCTGTTTTACCGTATGTAAACAGCGGTCACGGTTAAACATCGTGCACAGCAATCTTGCAGCAAACGTGAAGCCCGGACAGCTTCATTTTCTTCGCTCTAAACGTTGAATGGTAGACAATACATGCATCATTTGGCGTGAGTTTTGGCACATATATGTTCTCAGTAAATATTCAAGAGAATCACGAAAACCCGTGTTTCTTGGGATGGAATCATTTTTGATTCTCGAAAAAACTCAGGCCAAAGGGTACATGGCTGTACTATCCATTTATGAACTCATATATCAGCCAAATATTCCAGGAATCTCACGTTTGCTGCAAGATTGTTTCATTGCAACAGATTGCCTTAGACTTGGGTCCCGCCGCGAAAGGCCTCTAAAAAGCCGCTTGCCGATTCAACAAAGCGTGCGGCGGGCTGTGGGATAGGAAAAAATCTGAAGCCCCATTTTAGAAATTCGAAAAATTTTGAAAACTCTCGAAATATGTATTTATTTTTGCCATTTTTTTCAATAACTTTCTGCATCCACAAATGTCGCCATATTTGTTTGACAGTTTCTTTCACAACATGCCATAATACGCATTTCTCATGTTTACCCTCCAAAAATACCAATACCCTCCCATTTTATTATTGATTAAATAGTTTTTACCAATTTTTAAAAAACACTTCCAATCTGTGCGTGACTCACAGCTTGACATAACCAAGCCCGGGCCAGACCGGCCAAAGTCGTTCCGTTGGACAAGATCCCTCGCCCTTACCTGAACTTGACCAGCTGCCAAATCCGTGAGTGTACAAATTCAGCACACTCAAAGAGATTGTTGCGCCTTCGGATTTGGCAAATCGCCAGCTGTTTTTCGTTGCGGGACCCATGACAAAAGTCCGCCACGCCCAAAAATCACTGGGAAAATGACAAATCCGCTTATTACAGTTCTGTGAGTTTCACCATAGCCCCAAATTAAGTTGTACCTGTTGCGTGAGTCAGATATCAAACACAAACCAATACAAAGGGCTTTTGCGACACGAAAACATTGGAACGTTGTGAAAAATCCGCCAGAAACCGGGTGTACAAGCGTTTTTACTTGACTGGGCACAACTTGCCCCCAAATTCTGTGACATTTCTGCCATTTTTATTGCTTTTGGACCATTTCTCCTACAGTTCCGTGCCAAAATTTGTCGGTATTGCTGTTTTTTTTTCATATTATTTTGTC
>OZ059903.1:4650426-4695426 GCA_964057215.1 Oscheius myriophilus | reverse complement strand
GATCTTCAGAAGCCGAGTCATCAAACCAATAGCTCTTTCAGAACAGAATCTTCGGAATGATGGCCAACCTTCCCATCGCCTTACCCATCTCAGTCTCTTTTAAAAAATACCATGTGGAACACCACCGCTACTTGGGAGAGGATGGATTGGACACTGACGTTCCCACAGCCCTGGAGGCTCAGTTCTTCACTTCCCCGCCGAGGAAGTTGCTATGGTTGGCTCTTCAGCCATTCTTCTACGGATTCCGTCCTTTGATTCTGTACAAGAAGGCTCCTACTGACTTGGAAATTTTGAATGCGGTAGTTCAGGTAAGGTTTGAACAGGGACAATTTTCAATTTATCCTGACCGCAGCTTTAAACAAATGTAGTTAGCATATCAGTTCCAAACCCTTAAAGTCGTTAGTTTTTAGGGTAACCTTAACCTATACCTTAACACCGCTAAATTGTTAGGGTCTAATTATGACTTAAACGCATGAGCTACTCCAATTTGTACTGTTAACAACTACTAGGCTATCATCATTGGTATGGTACGCTCCAAGTATACCTAACCTTAAAGACGCTAATGTAAAGCCTTCTGTTTACCTTAACGCCGCAAATCATAAACCTCCTTAACTCTGTTAGGGAGAACCTTAAAGCAGACCTAAAGGACGCAAGAAGCAAATTTAAAGGGTGCCCTAAAGTAGCTATCCTAAAGCTTTAAATGTACCCTGACTCTACCTGCTGACAGTGTGCTTTATATAAACCTTAACGTCGTTACTGGTAAACCCTAAAATTTAGGGGGGCCTAAATCTTGTCTATGGTCGCTAGTATATCCTCTTAAAGCTCGCTAAAATAAAGCCTTAAGAATACCTTAACGTCGTAAATCATAATCCCCTAATCGTATCTTAACGCCGTTAGTGATAACCTTAAAACGAACATGAAGGCGGCTACCAGTGGGTCTAAGTTTACCTTAAAACCCCTAATGTAATGCTTTATATATACCTCAACTCCGCTATAGTGCATTTCCGAAATAGAGACACGGAAAATGGAATTTTCTTAAAGGACTAGGTACAATAGGTCCCGCCACGCTCGATTAATTGTCTGCGCACTCCTCTTTTACAGTGCTATTTCGCTTATTTTATTTTTGTTCACTTCGATGTTTCAAATCGTCAATGGTTTAAAAACCCGCGAATTTGAAAGTCGCTAAAAAGTTGCTGACTTTAAAATGGAAATATTCTATAATAGTATGTTTCAAGTGTGCCTCAACGTCGTATCTAATAAACCCCAAATCTACCCTAAAGTCGCTAGTCGAATAAACATTAACGCCGCTATTGATTACTTTCCAATAGACTTAAAATCGTGATAAACCCCCAAGCGATTCTTACTCAGTTACCGATAATTACTTTAGTTACCTTAGAGACCCTAGTGATAACGTTAAAATTGATAACAACTGCGCTAATGATACGTTCAGATTGGCTTCGACGGCTTGATCTATTACTTCTTCGGAATCAAAGCCATTGTCTACCTTTTATTCGGAACCATCATCGCCATGGGACTCCATCCTTCCGCAGGCCACTTCATCTCAGAACACTACATCTACGACGAGACACAGGAGACCTACAGGTTTCTTTTTCTTGTTCTTTGGTGAAACATAAGTTGATTGGGCAAAAATTGAACCGACCGGTTAGTTTTGGCCTCAAAGCGAAGGTTTTACTCAAATAGAAAGGGCAAACAGGTGCCACCCGGCGCGACGTGAGAAGCTAGAAGATCATTGGCCCGGCGGGGCGAGCGATAGGGGACCTCCTAACGTTACTTACACTATTTAATGTAGGACATGCGCTTTCAATCTTTGGAAAACCGGCCAACCTATAGACAAATAGTGCTCCAGCAGCCCTATGTTTACACCGTCCTTTGAAAAGCGTTGAGTGGAAGCGTGCGGTTGTAGAGATTAGGTTCCAGGGTTACCGAATCTACGCAACCTCACGTAGCTAAAAAACACTAAGATAACTTGAATTTCGAAGAAAAATGGTTTTTTCATAAATAAGTCAGTAAAAATGGCAAAATGGAAGTGATGTGGAATTTGGAAACCCCTTCGTTAAGCACCGACCCCTATCAGTTAATTGGGGTTCTATTGACATTCGCTAAACCCAGATGGGGAGGGTAGAGTGTGGGGTCTCTACTGTCAGCTCCATTATAGCATCCTAACAGCCAAAAACAGTGTTAATGTAGCATTCGTGCGATACTCAGGCGACAAGAGCGGGCGAAAAGCGGATCGTCGATTTCCGTTTGGCGACCGCTATAGGTGGGGACTTCTTAGTAACAATGTCCATCCTAAAGAGCCTCCCCCACTCATCAAAAATCTTCCCCAACCCCCCCCCCCCAATCTCTACAAACATATTAACGAAACAAAAAAACATAAGGTACCCAATGAAGGTAATAAAACTACTCTATCAGATGAGTCCTACCATTGTCAGTTTTGGAAAGATCCTATTGAGATGCAAAGCTGAATTTCGGTTTGGACACAAGTGTCATAAGAATGGCCCCATCCTTCTAGGCAAGCATGGCTCGGGCCGGGCCGGCCCGCAAATTTTTTTTTCTCGGCCCGGGCCGTGACACAACTTATCCAAAATGTAGAAAAAAAGTTTTTCCTTTTGAAATGTACTAGAATTTTGTTTCTAGCATAAATAAAAAGCAAAACTACAAAGGCAAAAAAGTTTTGACGACGGGGGATCGAACTGGGGTCACTTTGGTTTGCCAGTCCAACCCCTTATCCACTCGGCCATGGAATACATTTAAAATTATATAGGGTAGTTCGAATCCTCCTTCAATCTTTATCTTTTGCACATTGAGAACTATGTTTTCCAACAAAAAGAATGGAAAAATATTAATCTTGAAAGGAGTTACATAAAAAATAACTTTATCAAAAATCGGGCCGGCCCTTGATTTTGCCATGCTTGCTTCTAGGTACACTTTGGTTTTAGCCAGCAGGTCTAATCTCAAAAGAACCCCCTCCTATTTCAACCTGAATGTGCCATACTGACATTCACTAACCCTTTCCAGCAAATTTCAAAAACACTTTGTCTGATATGGCTTCTACGTTTACTGAGAGTCTTATGTAGGGACCGCAGAGCATAAATTATATTTGAGAATTTCGACTTTTTATGTAAATATTTAAACAGATGATACTCCAACTTAAACTTTTCTTTTTTACAGTGTGAATATTCATCCACAACAAAACGAGATATTCCATTTTTAGTGCCTCTATTACAATCCCGTTTTTCAACTACCGCCGTGGTTGGGCGGGTTTTTTCTCGGCCGAGTGCACAGGCGCCGCTAAACACCGGACAGAAACTTGGTTGAATGCAAAATCCCTCCAATTGAAGAAAATTGAAGGATTTTGGTATTGTAATGAGTACCCGTATTTTTATACGGTTTATGACACCAAAATGAATCCCAGAGTAATTAAAATACACGTTTAATTAACTGTTTTCAAAATTGCTCCGAGAAAGGGATTTGGTATTG
Source organism: Oscheius myriophilus (assembly GCA_964057215.1). Classification (NCBI taxonomy): domain Eukaryota; kingdom Metazoa; phylum Nematoda; class Chromadorea; order Rhabditida; family Rhabditidae; genus Oscheius; species Oscheius myriophilus. The sequence continues at coordinate 4,691,925 of OZ059903.1, read as the reverse complement.
GAGCGCGAAAACCGCTTTAAATTCATAAAAAATACACTTTAAAATTATATTTTTATATGTTTGCGCGAGTGAAATTGGCTCAATTATACATTAAACGAAAAAGAATTAACAATAAATTCATAAATTTAAAACACCTTGAGATCTCCGGGCTTGTATTGCGCACTTATAAGGGAAATCCAAAGAACGCTGGAAACTTGACTTCTTTTAAAATTGTTTCGCTGCAAAGTAAAAGTGGTTTTCTGAAGTTTTACTATTTTAAAATAACAAAAACACTTAAATAAGTACAGTGCGCACTAATAATGCTACCAAACGTGATTCTGCGACGAACGGGAGCGCCGCAAATGTTAAAATTCGGCGTAACTTTTTTCTGCACGAACGAATTTTTGAGTTTTTTGGGCGAGTACATGTAAAATAAGTTCCGTAATCATTTAAATTCAAAATCGGTCGCGCTCCGTGCCCAACCTGTTTTTAATGGCCTAAAAACCGAAAAATCATGGTTTTTGGCCCACAAGACAAAGAGGTATCGGTTTAAAAAAATTTTCATCGGATTCCTCGTGTTCTTTTACGTCGGATTCATTGTTTAGAAGAACAAAATAAAAAATAATACGCGCCAGAGCGATTCAAACCATATTTTCTTAACATTTCGGGCTGCACTGCTGTGCGCACCTCTGCGGTCCCTAGTCTTATGAAGAAACACAGACATCGTTATGTCTGCGCTGCGAGCGCAAGGGTATATCACCCTTGCCAGTTTGGGAAAGCCCTATTGACATGCAAATGCATGCAAGTGAGATTCTCCCAATACTGAAAGAGGATCTAGGAAGGATTTCGAAGGCCTTCTCGGAGGGACCCATTGCCAGAAGTCCTTAAAATCACAAAGATCTCTTTAACCAATAGTGTTCAAATTTCAATTCCCATTTTTAGCTACTACGGCTGGTGGAATCTTTGCACATTCAACGTCGGCTACCATGTGGAACACCACGATTTCCCATACGTTTGTTGATTTTAAAATTCAAAAATCGATAATTAAATTTAGATCCCCGGAAAGAATCTTCCCGAAGTGAGAAAGATCGCCCCCGAATTCTATGACAACCTGGTGCAACACGAATCTTGGACCCAGGTAAAATTTTTGAATTGTCTCAGACAATTTTCATTTTTTTTATAGCAACTTTCACATTAATTGAATATTTTTATATGAAAATTCAAAAAAACATTTTTAGGTGTTGTGGGACTTCATTTGGAAGCCGGACATGGGCCCGTACGCCCGATTGAAAAGGGAACCCAGAGTGCCTCAGGCGTTTTGGGGCAACGATATGCTCCGGCCATATGTTGACGGGGTGAGTTGGAGATTTTAAAATTATATTTATTTTTTTGTATTTGAAAAAATAGTTCTCATTTTCAGTTCCTCCATTACGTCGGTTTCTACGAACTGAAGCGCTACGCGGGTAACATTTTGGATCTCAACAATAACTGGAAGAAAATTCAGTGATTTTTAAATTTTAATAAAGAGATTTATTTTCTACAGTGTTTTCAAATACAGTAAATTTTAATTTTATTTCCCTGAAAAGATGAAATTTCAAATTGAATGCTGTCTGTTTCCCCTCCAAGTTTCAGATAACCAACTTTTGAAATTTTGTATTTTTTGCTTTCTATATATTATATTTTTTAGTTTATTTTTAAAAAAAATTAACTATTGTACGTTTTCTTCTAATTTTTCTCCTTTCATTTTCTGCTGAGAAGTGTATCAAACTTAAGAATACCAAAACATATTTTATCTCGAAACCCCAAAAAAAGCAGTTTTGAATTTTTCGATCTTTCCACAAGAATTCGCACAGATTTTGAAAAACAGTCAAAAATTGATGAAAATCGACTCGAAACTATATATATATATATTAAAAAGTATTACTCCAAATTCGCTACAAATTCATACAAAACGTTTAAATTTACTGATAAAAAATATTTTTTTAATGTGAATTTTTCAAAGTTTTTAATTTTTGAAGAATCGATTAAAAAAATTGGGTTTTGTCAATGTTAAAAAACGGGAAAACCACAAAAAACGTGAAAACCACAAAATGTGCGCAAGTTTTTTCTGTGCAGAAGTGTTATTGATTTAATATTGTTTATTATTATTTTTTTTCTTATTATTTATTCAATTTTTTCAGTTGATTCAATTAAAAAAAAATACAGTACCCTACCGTAATCCGGGCACTATAATAAAATCATTTTCTCATTTTCTGTAAACTTTTATCATTTTGAACACTACTCTTTGATCAGTAATAGTTCATTTTTTGATGGGTCCATGTTTTTCTCCCGACCGAACTCTAAACTTGTAATTGTACAGTAATTAGATGTGCAGGTTTGTAGCGTTTCTCGGGGCAGTTATTTGGCTCGAAGTATAACCAAGCGATCTCTTTTTTTTTGTGAAACATCCGTACTTCGTGACATTTCAAACTTCCTTTTTAAAGTAGATGCAAAAAGTGCATCGCTTCCCGCCATTCCGACATAAAAACACTAGTTTGTCGAAATGTCTTCCGTCGGCCGCCATGCATTTCATAGCTCTTGGTTATTCACTCGTCCAGTTGGGCGACGGCTAATTGCTCACGCAGTCAAAACACCCAGCCGTGCATGGATTCAATCATTTTTTCGTTTCAAAAACAACTTTTGGTTCCGGACCAAATTTTTGCCGCTAATTATTCATTCAATTTTCGTCAAAACTGCGTTTTTACACTTTACAATTATCGATTAGTTTTTGGTGCGCGTTGCCGCTTGCGCCGCGGTCACCACTGCGGTCGCGTTGCGGTTGCGGCGCGGTTGCGGCGCGGTTGCGTTACGATTGCGTCACAGTCGTGTTGCGGTTGCCGCGCGGTTGCGTCGCGGTTGCACTGCGGTCGCGTTGCGGTCGCTGCGACACCGTGCACTTCAATTATCACCGCTCAAAATTCAACTGCTCAAAAACGCTATGCCCTGAGAAAAAATTATATCACAAAGTTTTTGTTTTTATTAAAAACATCCCAAATTACTGTGTTTATTGCAATTATACCAATATTATTATTTTTATGTTATATTAATTTAGTTCAAAACGAGTTTAATTGAACCTTTTTTCTATAACCTATTCTTCAAAATGCCATTTATTTTAAAAATATGTTTTCTTTTAGTACATTTTTAATTAAAATATAAAAAAATATGTGTCCGGACAGGTGCTCCATTGTTTTTCCAGTCATATCACCTTTCAAATGTGTGAGATCTCCGAAAACACAACATTTGTCCGCGATATTCATAATAACAAGTTGGTGAATAGTATATAAGTTCACTTTTCATCTAATCCACAGCCTGAATCTATTTTTATGTTATATTAATTAAAAAATGGATCACATTTTCAGTTGTGGTCAGACATTTGAAAGGAAATCCCTTTTCTGTTTAGGGTTAAGGCTTTATAGTTAAATTTGCTTGAGAATTCCGACTTAGACGTAAATTTGTCTTAAGGTTAAGGCGTTATTGTTGAATGCTTCTTAAGGTCAGGGCCTTAGTGTAATATTTGATAAAGGCTTTAATTTTGAGTGTTTCTTTAGGTCAAGACCTTAGTGTTGAATGCGCCTGAAGGTTAAGTTCCTAGTTTTAAATCTATCAAAAGGTTAAGGCCTTAATATTAAAATTGTCTTAAGGTTAAAGCCCTTATGTTGAATATGCCCTAAGGTTAATGCTTAATGCCTTAAGTAAAATTTTGGTTAAGGCTTCAATGTTGAATGTATTTTAACGTTAAAGTAGTTCAATTTTTCAACACTAAGGACTTAACTTTGAATGTGTCTTAAGGTTAAGGCCATAGCGTTAAATGTATCTTGACGTTAAGGTCTGAATGTTAAATGTAGCTTTAGATTATAACCTTAATGTTGAAAGTGCCTTAAGGTGCATGCCTTTAAGTTAAATTTTGTTATGACTTTAATCGTGAATGGATTCAAACGTTAAGGCCTTAACGTTGAATGTCACATAAGTCTAATACCTTAATGCTAAATTTTGTAAGGGCATAAATGTGTATTAGCTTTAGTGTCCTAATGTTGACTATGTTTTTCGGTTAATGCTTTCATGTAAAATTTTTGCTATGACCTTAATTTTAAATGTATATTAGCTTTACGTTATTAATGTGTATATTTAAGTTTCAGGTTCAACGTTTAATTTATTTTAACTTTCGCCCTTTATCTTGACTTGTGTTTTAATCTTAAAGCCTTAATTTTGAATGTATCTCAAGGTTAAGGCCTTAATATTGAAATGCCTTCAGTTTCTTTCTTTATATTGTTTACATTATCTTGAGACTAAGGCCCTAGTTGTAAAGTTGTCTTAACCTTAAGGCCTTAAAGTTGAATGTTTCTTAAGTTAAGACCTTAACACGAAAGCTCTAATTGTAAATTTGCCATACGATTAGGGCCTTAATTTTGAATGAATCCTTACGTAAAGGCCTTAATGTGTCTTGTTTTTAAAGAAAACTTGCATTTTTGCACCAGTTTTCTGTTTTTTTTTGCCTCCCATTGATGAATTGTTGCAGTTTCTTTCGAGTTTTTCACGAACCCGTCACTCACCTCCCACTTACCAAAAAACAAGAGGCGTCTGTGTTTCTCCTGCATTCTTTAATTGTCTCTGTTCTCAGACCCGTCTTTGACAAAGAAACCAACAAACAGTTGCTTTTGTTGTCTAAATTTTGTTGTTGTTTTGAAGTTGTTGGAGGAAATTCGGATAGAAGGAAGCTGATGAACTTGCAATTTGAAACAATTAGAAACTGAGGATTTGAACAACATTTTAATAAGATGAAGGTCAGGAGAGGAATTTAAGGTCGAGATTAACGGCGTTAAGGTGCGATCTAAGGAAAGTTAAAAATTAAGCGGAGGTACATTAAGGTAAAGCTATTAGCGGCTTTTTGAGCTGAGCTAAAAATTTAACTTAAACATCCCTGGTAACCTTAATATCTTAAAGTTATCAAATCCATCTTTCGTATTCTTAATGTCATAAAGTTAAGAAAAAAGCCGCCTCTTTCGTAACCTTTGTATCTGAAAGATACCAAAACTCTCTCGTAACCTATATATGTAAAAGTTGTCAAATGACCACATTCCTCGCAACCTATTTTTTAAAAGTTAACAAATTTCCACTTTCGTCTTAACCTTTAAATCTTAAAGTTACTCAATCGCTACGTCTCTGGTACCCAAATACCTTAAAGTTACCAAACCACCATATCCCTCGTTACCTTAATGTCATAAAGTCACTAAATCTCTACATCCTTCGTAACCTTCATGTGCAAAGGTTATCAAACCGTCACATCCCTCGTAACTTTAATACTTTAAAGTTACCAAACTACCACATTCTTCGTAACCTTAGTGTCTTACTATTACCACATCGCCACATCCTTCGTAACCTTATTGACAATCCATATTAATAAACCGCAAATGTCCGTGACTATGTGACCGTGTCATCATTTTGCATATCTCAGGTTCCAGTGATCGGATAACGCTCATCCCTGAATATGTTGTTGCCTTAGGCAAGAGTAGCTTACAGGCTGCCTTACAGCTCAAATTTTTTCCCGCGGTCTTGCAGCGAAAGCGTGCCAGAACTTTGCTCAAAATTAAAACTTTTCCAATTAAATTGAAAATGGTATCAATCGATAAAGCGTTCAAAAGCAAATTTAAACAATTAGTTTTCAATTTGTCTCGCAGCGAAAGCGTGCCAGAACTTTGCTAAAAATTAAAACTTTTCCAATTAAACTGAAAATGGTATCGATCGATAAAGCGTTCAAAAGCAAATTTAAACAATTAGTTTTCAATGGGTCTCGAAACGAAAGCGTGCCAGAACTTTGCTAAAAATTAAAACTTTTCCAATTCAATTGAAAATGGAAACAATGGATAGTGTACAGAAATGAAAAAGAATTAATCAATATGAAGTATCAGCTCATTAAAATAAAAGGCTTTGAATTTGCCAGCGGGAGGGGCGCCGAAGTCTCCCCTCCCGCTGGTATTACAAATAGCCGCACTCCTCGTAACCTCTATATCCTAAAGTCACCAAATCGCCGCTAGAGTAAAAAATGTTTCGTCAAAGGCTTCATCGGTTACTTAAGTAACTTAGTAATTTTAGTTTGGTTTCACAAAGGTACCTAAGATTCTGAAGCTTCTTTCTAAATTCCAATGGTACTTTCTCTCACTTCTAACCTTCTATGTCAGTATTTGTCATTCAACCAATACTAAACCAATTGTACTTTGGAAGTGCGTCTGTTATTCAACACCCTTATAAAAATCTGGCTTGGCTCATTCATCCAAAAAGAACACGGAAAGAGTGGAGCTAGGGGAACTTTAAAAAATCACGTGACTTTTTTTCAAGTGAATTCTTAAAGTTGCTGTTTGATTATTCACTTGCCTAAGTTTACGGAATTGAAAAAGTTCCGCTGAAAATTTAATTCGATTGTGGATCACTGACTACGTCATGGAAAAACATTTTTGTAATTTGATTTACAAAAAAAGGTCATTGAAATTATGAAAAAAAAACTTTTAACAGTGTTTTCAAAAAAAAACATGCCGTGAGATTAAAAACGATGTACGCAATACATCAAAACTTTGGAACTCGAAGGGGAACAAGGAGGGTTTTGAGCTTCAAAATTAATTGATGTACGGGCTAATTGTTTAAAAAAAACTATATCTAGGTCAATCGCACACGAAAAAGCAAAAGCTGCTTTTGCAGACTTGGTTTTCGGACACAAAAAGTCATGTTCCTCCGATATTTCTTCCAGTTTTCATCCCCTGTTTCTGAAAAAATTTCTCCCTGTTCTCTACAAGCTTAAATTAAGAATACCTTGTAAACGCCAAGCTTGCTGAAGCTTTACTTTCGTAAATTTTGCGAATGACTGGCCATTTTTGGACATTTTAAAGCCACATAACTCAAAAACATGGAATTTCTCATAATGTTTAGATGACTTTTTTGATCAACTAAGTATTATCTTTCAAATGAGCATATTCATTTTTGCAAACTCGGTGAATTACATACGTAATGTAGAAAGATTTCTGTCACGTGGTCCCGCAAAGAAAGAAAAATTACAGTGAAAATCAGATAAGATGTCATGGGCAGGATGTTAGATCGTTCGTGATATTAAGAGAAAACAAGAGTTATAATGCGTTTTCAAAGAAATAAAAAAATATAGTCAGTTTTCAGCAAAAGAAAGGTCCCGCCGCGATCCCTTTAGAAGTCTGCGCACTACTCTTTCACAGTGCTATTTCGCTTCAATTTATGGCACCGTACCCGATTTCAAAATTAGTTCAAGTTTGGTCAATTACCTTCCAAGGGCCTGTATAAATAATTTTGAATGTTTTAGGCCATTATCGATTTGTCAACCTGGGTTACGGTACTGTAATTTTGAATAATTGCAACTGCATGGAAAGTGTTTCTCCATAATATTTCGGCCTGAATACCCTAAATCTAACTTTTAAAAAGCTACGCGATACTTTTCTTTAGCGTATGACCCATAATACTATCAAAAGTGAAAGTTTACGTTTGAAAACGCAGTTTTCGCATTTCTCGACCTTTGACTTTTAAGATGGGCAAAATGTGAACAAAACTGTGAAATGCTACGGTTTCTTTCGCATCGAATGAATATATCAATGTTAACATTATCAGTTCCCCACCATGACGAAAATACCCTTTGAAAGTGAATTTTTCCATCGTTTCTAGATATTCATTTTTTGGTAGGTCAAAAAATAGTTTTTTGTCTTCATGGGTGTAAACAAGCGAGAACACATAACAAGATATATTTCAGGGAATCTTGAGCAAGTACAGACCAAGTTGAACAAAAAATATTTCTTGACCTACCAAAAATGAATTATGCCCATATTAACCAAAAATGAATGCATATTCTCTTATGCCCAGCGTCTGAAAAATATTCTTCTTTCTAACGAATCGAACGATATCTTTGATTGAATAAGAGATATCCTTCAATCTTTCGGTTGTTTTAATATCAGTTACCCTTCGTTGGTTAAAAATCCGTTCTCAGGCTTAACCTTCTTCTCTTGTTTTCCCCTGGCAGAGCAAAGACCCCGTTCCCTTCTGAAAAGTCACGAGAGGCGTTGTTCTGCAAAAGGCGCGGTTCAGGCCGCGTACCCGTTACACCTGTCGAATCGCTGACGATTCCCTCCCATTCCCTTTATTCACTCTTTCGTATACTGCATTTGTGCGTTTGACCTACTTAAACGTCAAAATGTATCATTCCTTGGAATTTTGATTGTAGCGAGATGTCGTTCTTCGAACCAAAGTTCGTCTGACATTCAATTCCTGGAAAATATGTGAATAAGAATGAAATTTCACAAGTTTACGCCTAAAATAGTTACTAGTTATATTGTCACGAGTTATTAGAAAGTTATAGCGGAGTTTACAAGTTTATTTTTACTACATATGAAAAACGCACTTGTATTTTTAGGCAAGAAAGACTCCAAATTAAAAGAAAAACGTGAATACGTACTACAAAAGAGGGCTTTTCCCGAGTAGTCGCACTAAATGTGTGCTTTTGAGCGGTGGTTTGTTGAAAGTTTATTACGTTTTTCACAAGCACACGAGCACACGTTAACGCACGAGCACACGTGAACGCACACGCACGAGCACACGTGAACGCACACGCACACGCACACGCACACGCACACGCACACGCACACGCACACGCACACGCACACGCACACGCACACGCACACGCACACGCACACGCACACGCACACGCACACGCACACGCACACGCACACGCACACGCACACGCACACGCACACGCACACGCACACGCACACGCACACGCACACGCACACGCACACGCACACGCACACGCACACGCACACGCACACGCACACGCACACGCACACGCACACGCACACGCACACGCACACGCACACGCACACGCACACGCACACGCACACGCACACGCACACGCACACGCACACGCACACGCACACGCACACGCACACGCACACGCACACGCACACGCACACGCACACGCACACGCACACGCACACGCACACGCACACGCACACGCACACGCACACGCACACGCACACGCACACGCACACGCACACGCACACGCACACGCACACGCACACGCACACGCACACGCACACGCACACGCACACGCACACGCACACGCACACGCACACGCACACGCACACGCACACGCACACGTTTCAGTGCGAATGTGAACCCCCTTCCTATTTTGTTTGTCCGATCGTTGATTTCCAGAATTCAACGGCCCTTGAGTAAGACGAACTTTTCGCTTTTTAGTCCAAATCAGGAAATACGTAGTGAATGTGTATAGAAAAGGTCACTTAAGGTGTTTCCCTAAACATGTTTGTACTGAAATTTTCCCAGTTCATGGTTTCAAATGGCCCATATAGCAACTAGCATCCACGCTCATTATGCAGTAGCATCTTCTTTGAATAATTCATGCTATTCGTCATTTTGTTTGAGGCGAGAGTTTCCTTCTTATGGTAGATCAAAGAGCGATCACTCACTCACTCACTCACTCACTCACTCACTCACTCACTCACTCACTCACTCACTCACTCTTTTTCCAATCCAAACTCTCACATTCGAGTCAACATTCTCCCTCTCTTCTCAATTTCTCCCGTGATTAGTGTGGTTCAAAGAAAACGCCCGGGGCTATTTAATTGGCTGCGAGGCTGCTGGATTATTGTGCTTTTCCCTCCGATTCCTATCGTCTATTTCAATAATTGTTGTGCCTTCGCAATCCGGAAGCAAACCAATTGCTGGGGGAGAGATCTCGATAAACACTCGCACTCTCCTCGTGACATTTATATTTGAGTTGTCCTTAAGCTTTTGATTATGTTCTGTCAAATGAGTTTTCAAAAGGGGGCGGGGTTTATACTCCATTTCAAATAGAAGCTTAAATTTTCTCCCTATAAGCCCTATTCATCTCCCAGACGGCTATTAAAAAAGTCTCGCCAGCACAATGCCTATAAATAAGGAAAGTCAACGCCGAAACTTGTTTTCCCCACCAATTGACACCCTTGGAAAGCTAACAGAGCAAAAATTACCCTTTTCGACATTGTGGAGTTTGGTGTTTGAACTATTCAGACATAACTTCCTTGTTTAACATTTTAAACTTGTATCTAAATACAGCCTTTGGCCGCTCAGTTGGGCCTGCGGCCGCACGGATAGGCGACCTTCGGCCGCTCAGTTATAAGACCTTCGGCCTTTCAATAATGAGACCTGCGGCCGCACAGCATGGCGACCTTCGGCCGCGGACCTACGGCCGCTCAGTAATAAGACCTGCGGCCGCCTAGTTATGAGGCCTGCGACCGCCTGGGTCTACGGCCTTCGGCCGCTCTCTTTGGCGGCCTACGGCCGAACCAATTCACGACCTTCGGCCAATTAATTTCACGACCTTCGGCCAAAAATAGCCGCAAAGGCTGGCAACCTTCGGCTGCTTATGAGAAATAAGTTGTCTGATTTGCCTCTCAAACCTGCGCGCATTTCCGCGCTTTTCGCAGTGCCACACGCGCGTTTTACCATAAGGAAGCGGGGTTTGGTGGAAAAAATGGGAAAGGGCCAACTTACCCCCCCCCCCCCCCCCCCCCGAAATGTTTTAGTGTTAGAAGACGGAATCTTAACTGAATCGAAGGAAAAAGGTCAGAATATGCGTTTTCCAATTAACTAAGGATTTCATGAAAAACCAAAAATTCATTGTACTTTTACCGTTATTTTTTTTACTTTTCCGGTTTTATTGATGATAACGCGTTTTGACAGTCATAACATGCAAGTGTTAAACAAGATTATCTTTCGATTTATTTTTTTGAAGTTGAAATTTGGTACACTATTAAGCGAGATACAATCAAAAAAGGCTTTTTCTACAGTAACCCAAGCTACCGTAACCACAGAGTCAAAAAAAACGTGTTTTTTCCCCTTAAATGGATAAATTTTAAGTTAATTGTTCTGAAGATACAAACCATTTCTGTGTCTAATTTACGTTTAGTTTTATTGCATTAGGTTGTCACATGGGATTTTAGAAATGGCGTGTATCTTCAAAACGAAAACCTAATTTTAGGTTTACCTTAAGATCTTTAAGGATTTGTTAAAGCTCTTTAAATCAACTTTTTCCCGCCAAACGCAATCGATGGATTTTTTTAGCTGACACAATTTTGACGAACACCCACTGAAAAAGCGGCTTTTTCTTAGCGATCACAGACAAAGCGACTTTTTTCACCGCGTTCTTGCTGTTTACCCACTATCTCACCTGAATTTCGCCCCACTTGAGTTTTTGGCCGAAAAACAATATAGCTTATATATTTTCATTGAAATAGATCCCATAACAACATCCAAATTTTAGAACACAGTATGAAACACAAGAAAAAAAACTTATTCTAACAGTTTTAACATTATATTTACACTAGTATTTGCAAAACATTTGTAGCCCAATTATAATTCCTATTATTTTCCTAATTACGTTGTGTTTACACGCAAAAGTACCCCACAATCGTAAAACCTCACGTACAATTGGGCCTGCCTTGTAATTAGTCTTTACGATTAAAACGAGGTTGTCGTGCATTTTCCTAAGTTTTGCTTTGGTTCCGGGTTATGTTATTGCTTTTTTCGTCGTTTGAAACTATATGTTTCATTTCGAAAATGAAATCATATCTTTTTTTTAGAGCAGATTACTCGCTCCAGGCGGTAAGTAATTGGGTGTTCCCTCAATTAGCATTTGACATTGACTTTTTGACTCTTATTGTCAAGCCCCCTAAGTAGTCATTCTTTGTTGTGGGGGTACCACTGCCAAGCCCCCCTTCAAAAACACTTTGATGTGTGTTGCCGAGGCACCCCTGTCAAGCCGCAACTGGTTATTGTTAGATGTGGGGGGGGTACTTCTGTCAAGCCCCCCATACTGGCCAGTATTTATTCTGGGGGGGGGGGCTCCTGTCGAGCACCCCAAATGCTTTTCATTTTCTTTGTGAAATTGATCCTCACGCAAGCGTAAAAGTAAAATGAATCTGAAAATTTCACTTTTTGACTGGCTTGCGCTTTAAAAAACGCACTCTGATTTCAACTGGAAAACAACGGTTTTTGCTTTCAAATCCACAACATTTCTTAATGGGATGAAATGGAGGCTTGTCTGATGAAAACGGCCATAATCTAATAAATCTGTGGTCTGCTTCCAACAAACGATCTTTCTTTTGCTTTGTGGATTTGTGGAGCTTATTGAGAGATGAGAGAACCACTACTCGCTGGCAGCACCTCTCTCTCTCTCTCTCTCTTTCTCTCTCTCTCTCTCTCTCTCTCTCTCTCTCTCTCTTTCTCTCTCTCTCCGATTGTGCCCCTTGTGAGAAACTTCCAATTTTTCCAATTTTTCAAAATTGTCAATAAAGTTTCAATAAAGAAATGCGCTTAAAAGGGCTGTTCACACAAACTTGCCTCGCCCGGATGTACACCGCATAGAGGAAGTGACACCCATGAAAACACTTGACGTCAACATGTTGCAAAACATGTTGCAGTTCCAGAAGAACCCGAAGTTTTTTGGTCTAGAAGTAGGACTTTGGTCTTCTAAAAGTCTTCCGAATTCAAAATCCTTTGCGTGTAACTTGATACTTTTCATTTTCTTTAATTCGAAATTCAGAAAACCCTTTCGAATTTTACCACCCTGCTTCTGAATTCTGACTTCCCCTGCCAGGTCCTTCAAAGCAGCCGTGCCAGGTGTTCCACCCGATAATTCGTTTTCTCTGATTCTCTGCCGTCACTCATTTGCTGACGACGACTTCGGTCATAGGTAGACCGTAGAGACCAAAGCATTTTGGAATCAGAAGCACGTTTTGCGGAGAAAAAACTATACTCCGAAAGTTCCAACAAAACTTCGATTAGCTACATTTATCGATTGATTATTGTCGTAGACTTCTTTCTAATTTCATTACATAGAAATACATATTTCTCATACTGTTACGTCTGTTTCGGATAACTGGTGAACCTCTCAAATTTCACTATTTGACACTACCTCTGACAAAACAAGGCATTTTTCGTAGAATTCAGAATATTGTTTAGTGAGTGAGTGAATACGTGTGCGTGTGCGTGTGCGTGTGCGTGTGCGTGTGCGTGTGCGTGTGCGTGTGCGTGTGCGTGTGCGTGTGCGTGTGCGTGTGCGTGTGCGTGTGCGTGTGCGTGTGCGTGTGCGTGTGCGTGTGCGTGTGCGTGTGCGTGTGCGTGTGCGTGTGCGTGTGCGTGTGCGTGTGCGTGTGCGTGTGCGTGTGCGTGTGCGTGTGCGCACGTGCCAGTCCTTCCAAAGCAACAAGTACCTCCAAACTCTCCAATAATCTCTGATCAAACAACTAACTCTGTTTTTCTCATGGATATCTTCTAATTAGTTTTGGAAAAGATCAAACTTCTTCCGAAAAACACGAATTTAAAGCGTTAACTTATATCTCTTTTATCTTTAAGAAATCAGCACCAAGTCATTGGTATTCAAGAAATCCTTCTTGAGACATTTCTTTTGTTGAGGCCTAATCTCCGATCATGTTGGATATTCACCACTTGAAAACAGCCTCAAATAGAATGCTAATTGAGAGCGGCTAATTGCTTGCTAGCCGGAATTTACACATTGCTGACCAAAATTAGGAGATCAACGAGACTTGGAATTTGAGAACGAGGGACCGAATGACGTTGACTCTTTTTTTTCGGTGATCTCTTCTCTTTCGATCTCTCTCTCTCGGCTCTCTCTCTGTCTCTCTGTCTCAGTTACTAACTCACTCCCTCTCCCGCTAATATTTCTTTCTAAAGATGACCAGTACCACCCTCTTTCCATATTAATGATAAATATCCCATAAATTGAGACTTGGCACGAAGGCCTCTAAAACGTTGTTGCGATACCAGCTAGATCATAATTGGCACTTTCTGCAGAAACATGTGGTTCCGGGTTCTGAATAGGTTTTTTTCTCTATTTTCAGCTGTCTCTCTCTCTGTTTTTTCTATCGCTCTCTGTCTCTCTTTTTATCAGGAAAATTTTCCTTTCGGTAGGTCAAATTTGTTTTCGCTCTGAAACTTCTTCAAACCTTAACAATTTAATTTAATTTGCTTTTTATTTTCGTCCGTAAACATCCAGATCCATTTCAAACGAAAATAAATTGACCTACCAAAATTGCACATTTTCCTGGTCAAATCGACAGAAAATTTCAGCTTCAAAGTCGTGATGGTCATGGGGGTTTTTTTTTTATTTTAGACTTTGTAATTGCCAAGAAGCAGAGAAACGTGGCGCATCTTTCCAGTATAGTGGCATTTTGCAGCCCCTATATGACTTAAATGAAAAATAAGCGAAAAATTGCAATTTCAAACGCATTTTTTCAACTTTTTATACAAACATTTCATGTAAGGTTTGGTGCACCCACGGTGGAATAAGTGAAAAAAACACCAGTTAAAAAGAATTTGACCTCATTTGAAAAATTACACATGTCAAAAAAACGATATTGACCTAAAAGTTTCAAAATGGTCTTAACGGCCGATTGTATACTTTTACTTTATTTTTGATAAGAAATTTCTGTTCCGTGCCAATGTTTCAATGCTGAACCTAGATCCGTGCAAAAAAACATTTGATACTCAGACATTACTACCAGACAAATCGCCAGTGAAAATGTATATGGTTTGTTTCCAAAAAACGGCACCAGAAATTTAAAGTACGGGGTGATCTGGTCCCGCGGCGGCAGCTAATTGCCAGCCTTGGCATTTCGCCAAAGCTCCTATTGGCAGCCGCTTTACGTCCGCAAGGTTCCGGGTTCGGCGGGACTTTCGTTTGTTTCCTACTGTGTTCCAAACTTTTTCGTTGTAATAAGATCCGTCCGTTGGAAACAGACTGCAGTCTTAGAGAAATGTGGTTTTCTGAATTATGCTAATTTTCGCCATACTATTTTTGTTATGTTGCCATTTAATTGACTCAAATATTATGCTACTCAGCTAGACCCCAGTAGAGAAAAGGAGACAAACTACGATTCGCTATGACTAATTATGCTGCTTTTGAAGTTATTCTCCACATACGTTTCTCACATACGATGAACTATGAGTATTAGGATTTCTAGAACCAGTTAAATCCCTGAGTCAGAAATCCAATGATTCAGACCCACATCATTTGCTTCTCATTTCACTGTAATCGGTAAAATGTCACTTTGTCTGGAATTGAAAATTTTCGATTCATTCATTCCCCTCGAACATCAAAAATCCTCTGAATCATTACTCAATCAGACCTTTTTGCCTCTTCTGAGGTATTCAGGCTTTGTTATATTTTGCTGGGAGATCTCTGTCATAAAAAAAATCAGTCTCAGGAAATTAGATACGTCTCTTCCTAGAAAAACTTTGGGAAGAAAGGAAGAAACAAAGAGTTGGGTAAACAGGAAGAACGCCTCTTTGCAGTTGGGAATAATTTCATTTGTTGCTGCAGACACTGATTACAAACAACTGCGGTTGAGAGACTTTTGACGCGGTGGATCTCTGTCTCACACCCTCGCTCACTCACTCACTCACTTACTCACTCACTCACTCACTTACTCACTCACTCACTCACTTACTCACTCACTCACTCACTCACTCACTCACTCACTCACTCACTCACTCTTGCTTTCTCTCTTTACCCTTTTCTTTGCTGTATCTCGCAGTTCAGTCGTTTCTCTATTTTCAAGATACCAAGATTGCCTTCTTAGACAAAATGAAATTACTTTTCCGTTCTTTGTTAAAAGCAGAGTTCTGAGTAATTCTGAGTCTGTTTTTGGGAAAAGTGCGTCACAAACGCTTCAATGGTTTGGCTGATTGTTTTCCATTTTTTAAAGCATTCATTTCCTGTTTTCCACATTAATGACTTTTTTCAAAGAAGACAAATGTTCAAACAACTTTTTGCGTTTCAGGCCAGATTTTGGTTGAAAGTAGGCAAAAAAGTTAACACATACAAACTTTCAAACTGTGGAAAGTTGTTTTCAACTAGGCAAAACAAACTATATCAGGGTGGATCCGAACCTTCGGCCTCAGATTTGCAAGCGAGAGCCTTACCACTGCGGGCATCGGCGCTGCGCTTATGCTAATTCAGCTGTTGGGCGCTGCAGATTCCGACCTTTTGGACTCTCATTTCCTCTTTTGGACTCTCATTTCCTCACATGTTTGTAATTTTCTTTAAAACCAACTGCACCAAAAGCTTAGCATAATGCCATAAGGCTAAAGGAATCTGAAGGTCAGCGTGTGTTTGTAAAAACATTTCTTGATCAAAAAATTCAAAACACGTGTTTTGCAACATTTTGCAAGCCAAATACGCTTCGACCATGCTAGTTTTTGGAAAATGGGCTTTTTGCAGAGACGTGGAAGGAATGCGTCACAAAACCTCTCAAGCGTAATAGTGACCCTGTCAACTACGCAATTTTTCTAACTGTCTAGTAATTTAGGGAAAGAATTAGTTATCCCAAGAAAAACGATTTCTCTTTAACTGTGAAATAGACCTTTCTGACCTAAAAAAGAGCCGACCCTACTGATTTTAAAAAAAAATTGGTACCCTTAAGTTCTTAAGAATTGACCTACTGAGAGTACATAACTATAAAACCCTTAAGGTTATTTACTGTGAAAACGTCTTACTGTTGACCTAAAAGGCGAAACCTACTTGGTTTCGAATAGTTGTGCCTTATTAAGGTTCTTAAGGGTTTACCTAGGGTCCTTAAGGTGTTTTACTTTGAAAAACGCTTTCTTTGTAACTAAAATGAAGCCCTTAGGTTCTTAAGGATTTAATTACCCTAATCTCCTTAAGGGCTTTAACTGCGATAAAAATGTACTTTTGACCTAAAAAAGAGCACAGCCTACTGATTTTCAAAAATTGGTATCCTATGGTCATTAAGGCCATAGGATACCAATTTTTTTACCTACCTTAAGGTCCTTAAAGTCTTTTACTGAAAAAAGACTAAACATTAGAATTAAGAAAGCGAAACCTACTTTTTTTCGAATAGTGGTACCCTAAGGTCTTTAAGGAATCGTTATTGTCGCTTTTACTTGGCTTTTTAACTTCTGCAAAAGCATTTTACGACGATTTAGCCACAATTTTGACAACTTTGTTTTCGAGTCCTGACAGGTTTCTTCAACTTATATTCGTTAAAATCGAGCATTTCTTGATTTTTTTCCATTTAAGCCTTATTCACTTATCACTGAAACCCAATTGTGCCTTGTGGGCCTCATTGCCAAAGGCATGGGATACGCAGGCAAGAGACCGTGGAAATAGCGAAGACGCAGAGAAAAAGCCGCTTTTTCTTGGACCATTTGCCGAAAACCTCCCCTTAACGATTTCCTAAGGAACCCAATTGTGAAAATAGGTGTGTTTTGCAACTTTTTTGGCCCTAGACACATAGTTTTCACATTTTATCCGAGGAAGATTCGATTTTGATTTAAAAGAGCAATTTCAAAACCGATTTCGGAGCAGTTCTAAGAAAATCTACTTTCCCTCGAATCATTCATAGACGATGTCTTAAAAACAACTTAGTCTAACACGTAAGTGCTAGAATTATTAATTCTTGTGACCACTTTTTCATAATTTGCCAAAAATATGGAAGACATGGAATTTAACTTTATTTTGTTTCCATTGGGCAAAATCTTCCTTTTATAAAAGCGTGATAAATTCCACGGACGAAAGTTTTTCGAAACCCGGCGGTTACGGTATGGGGGGAATGTTTTTTAAGGAATGCGGCGTTATTTTGGGTTTTCCTGTCTTATATTTTCGCCCTATTCAACTCAAAAGCTCTTTTTTCGTGAATCCTTGTTTCAAGCAGAAGGGACCAAACTAGCGTGCTAAGCACCACTCAGAGATTTCGGTGGTAACCCGCGCGCATGGACAAGCGCCAGCACGCGCGCATGAAACTGCGGTAACCCGCCGTTGGCACACCGTGCGTGATGGCGCTCGAGCTGACCGCGGGTTGGCGCTGGACCTAGCGCGCGGGTTGGCGCAACCGAATAGCCGTGGCGCAGAAATTAGCCATAGAGCACGTTTACTTCCTTCAACAGCATGGAAACCCGTACCGACCCAGCACCCCCTCCATACCCACGAAAAAAATCAAAAACATGGTTTATTTCCCGAATGTAACAATATAACATGAATAAAACACAGTACAATAAACAAAAGGTTAAAAATGCGGGTTATAGAGGGAACACTGCAACTGCCGCTTGAACTTCTTCTCCGCTTGGGCTTCTTTCTGCATTCGGGTACACCAGGAGCAGCCTTGTAGTCTCAGAGGAGCGCGAGTATCCTTGTACCTTCGTTAGCCCTGAAATTTCCTTTTAAGTTGCAAAAAAACACCCGTTTAATACAATGTGGAGTGAGCAAAATTTAGCACAAACGACCCTAGTCAAACCATCTGCTCACGACTCACCTTTGCATACCTGAAATTGGTTAACTGATCCAGAATGGTTTAACTAGGAGCAAGAGAAAAACAATAGCAATAAGAACACTAAGAAAACTCAACTTATTCATTCGCCATCCACTCCCCTCTCCGTCGGCAAAAATTGCGCAGCCCGGCCCATTTAGCATCGAAACCTAAAAACTAAATAAAAATTAAGTCATGTACAGCAACAAAGCTTACCTTGTATGTTTAAAGGTAGAATGGGCGTCTCCGATCAGCCCGTGATTTCCGGCACGTCTGTCACGAATGTAATGCTAAAAAATACCCTTTTTTGCAAATATACAAATGAATAGATCAAAACAATTTAATGAAAACATAAAAACACATCAAAAACAAAGAAAAAAACAAGGCGAAAATTTGAAAATAAAAAAAACTCCGCGTTGCTCCAAATTACGGGTAAATCCGATATGCGGTAACCCGCGCTCATTCCGATCGCGGGTTACCTAAAAATGTTTTTGACAAAATTTGCGGGAACCCGCGGGCATGACGAACGCGTGTTGCCGCGATCTACCGCGCGTGTTAGCGAAACCCGTCGACCATGCGCGCGGGTTACCACCAAAATCGCCGTGCACGACGGGGATTCAAATATGCTCGGAGGCTAAAACATGGACCCCGGCTAAAGGGGTCGGGTACTGTAGACTTGTCATGAGCATCTAAGGCGCTTCGGGACCCGCGCAATGGCGCCTTTAAGAAAAAGTTTGTCTGTCGTAATTAAGAGTCGTTACTGATTGGGGATTTTGGCAGCTCTCCAACGAAAAAACAGTCCTTTAACCGGGATCACTTTTATGGTCGCCTGTCCCCGCCGTGGCACGCTAGTATTAATAAAACAACCGAAAAATTTGATTCCGATCTTTTGTATCTCACTTCAACTTCAACCAAATTTCGATTTTAAAAAAGTAATCGATAGGAAATTTAATTTCAACAAATATTGTGCACTAAAAGTCAAGCATTGCTGAACTAAAGAGATAAGAACCTTAAAAAAAAATTGAAAAAATGATTGTTTTTTCAAGTTTTTTGACAAACGTCGCCAATATTGAAAAAAACTATTTCCCAGAATTTTTAAATGTTATTTTATACACTTTTTTCCAACCCTTTGCTTGTTTTCTAACTGTTTTCTGCCTAATAGCCGTCGATGGGGGCGTGGCCACGGCCATTCGCCTTTCCGTCGACCAGCGATGAAAGGCCTTCACGGAAGCGGACTTTGTAAGTCGATTCAAAAACACCTCTTTTATGTCTGAGTAGTGGCTAAGTCACATTTGGAGACCAAAAAACGAAGAGGTTCAGTAATGTTCAGTAATAAGGGCGCGCTTTCGCTTTGGGGCTTGACATGTAAGAGCCTCAATTTCAGTTCACAAAACGCTGCTTCTTAACTTGATCAATTGACTTGTCAAGTTTTACGACACAACTTTCAGTATTTCAAGACTTGCAAGCAAACTTTTCCTGACGCGCTATCGCTACAAGACCCTGAACTCGAATTATCAACGGGTGCTTCGTCAGATTTTCTATTGACGTCTCATTTTTGGCAACTAAATTCTTGAACGTTCTTGAGTTTGAGTTTTAAGCAAACTTTGCTATCTGGCGCGCTGGCGCTACGGGACTTAATATCTAAACTTTGCAAGCTTAAATATTAATGTTTTTAACGTAATACCTTAAATTTCAATTTACAAAAGGCTGCTTTTTAACTTGATTTATTGATTTTTCAAGTTTCACGGCAAAATTCTCAACGTTTTTAGACTTTTAAGCAAACGTTGCTATCTGGTGCGCTGTCGTTGAGGGATCCTAATCTTAATTGCTTTAACTGTTTGCTTCTTCAAATGACTCATTGACTTTTCATATCTAACAGCTGAACTCTAGAACGATCTTGAGTTATAAGCAAACTTTACTATCTGGCGCGCTATCTGGTGCGCCATCGCTACGAGACCCTGAACTTCCATTTATCAACGTTCGCTTCGTCAGATATTCTATTGACTTCTCACATTTGACCGCTGAATTCTTGAACGTTCTTGACTTATACACCAACTTTACAATCTGGCGCGCTCTCGCAACGGGACCTTGAACTTTTATAGCTTCTAAATGACAAAAAAATACTAAAAAAATGGTTTTCAGTAATGAACGGAACGGCTTCCGGCGAGCCGTCGGACCTGATGATCACGGTCATCTTCTCCTGCTACATCCTCTACGCCGCTGCCATCGTCTTTGGCCTGCCTTGCAACGCATTTGTGCTCTACAGGATGAACAGGCTGAGCAGAAAGTGCGCCGATCTTTACAGGTATGTAAAATTTTTCTGTTTAAAGGTTAACCCTGAAATTTTAATATTTTTCAAGTTGTTACTGTTTGAATCAACTATTTGTCGCCAAATTGACAAACAGCCATAAATGGGAATGGTCTCATTTTTTGTGTTAGACTGCAGTTGTGTAGAACTCATTCTCCTGATTTCGAAAAGTTCCATGTTTTCATTTTTGGCGCTCAGTGAACCGAGATATGGGTGCTTGAAGTTTGAAATGCGCCCCAATCGCTGCCGTCTCTCGATTTTCGGTGCTCTCTCGCCCATCTCTAGCCACGTTTGCTTACAAATGCGATTCTGAAAGCGAAACAGTGTGAAAATCGCGAAAACGCCGACAAAAAAGCGCTTCTTTCTGACGTGATGGTGATTTTTGGATTTCTGCATGTTACGTCAGTTTTTATTTTTTAACCGGAAGCTCTAGGTTTCCGCTATTACTCAATTTTTACACTTTTGGCACAAGGAAATTGTGATTCTTCAGTACAACAATCAAAAATTGAATGATGCAATGACCCGTAATTAGAATTACAAAATAATACTGTTTCTTTAATCGATTTATTGATTTTTTTGCTTTCAACATGTTTTTCGAAATTGTGTTTCCTTGATTCTCAAAGGTGTTTTTGCCATGGAAGTTAATAACACAGCCGTAACAAAGTCGTCGGTCAACAAGAAAAAATTCTAAGAACTTTGTTCACCTCAGTTCCCTTCGTCTGGTTAAAGTGAAAGTCTGAAAATTTAAAGCAGCAGACTTCACTGTTTTGGAAATGCAGCATAAATTCAAATAATATATCTCCAGACATAGAAATAAGAAAAAAATGCTTGCCACTTTGATTATTAAAATTTAATAGGGGTTGTTTAAATTCTCCAGGTACCCTAAACAAACTATCAATGATTTTCAAGCCATTCGATAGAGAATTTATTGGAGAATCGATTTCTTTCAAATGAAAATTGCAAATTGCCCTGGTTTTCGAGATATAAGGTTTTATCTGCTGGCGCCAGCAATTGGCGCGCCGCGTTGGAACAAAAGCGGCAGACCCGCAAAAACCTAAGCGTAGCGCAGCAGTAAGTGGCTGGCTTAGTAAGCAAGAGGTCGCGGGTTCGAATACCCTAGACTTTTTTCTTTTTGCTTTTTTTAACCGGGTTTAGCATGCGTAAATTTCTGTTTCTTGAAATTGTCGTTTTTTCGACAATTTCATTGGATTCTTCCTTAAAATCTCTATCGAGTGGTGTACACATTGCCTTTTTCGTAGACTTCCCAAGTGAGTTAATTTGGAAACCAGGCATTTTCTATTTTCGTCCACTGGCGTTACCACCGACAATAGCGCCGTCAAAATCACATTTCCGCAATTATGTCCCTAATACCACGGTTTCACTCAAAACATTTGTCTATCGGAAGAAAAGAATGAAACGGGGTTTTGTTTTCATCAACTACTGCGAAACAATCTTCCTCGTAGCAAGTGAAGCCTCGAAATACAAATCAGACGAGCGAAAAACAAAAATTTGACGAAACAGGGATCAAAAGTTGTTGAAACGTTTCAGTTTTTTTCAGATGAGCCATAATTTTCACCAAATATACATTTCAGCAATGGCCAAGGCCTCTGTCTATTCGTGATGGCTGTCGCAGATATTGGGTCTCTTTGTTCCATATTCATTCATTATGTCGTCTCGATAACAAGTGAGACGAATGCCATACTCAACTATCTCCCCTCAACGGCTCTCAACATCATTTGCAAGGTTAGAGAGGAAATGATAAAGAGAGAAAGAGAGAGAGAGAGAGAGAGAGAGAGAGAGAGAATGAGGGAGTGAGTTAGTGAGTGAGGGAGTGAGTTAGTGAGTGAGGGAGTGAGTGAGTGAGTGAGTGAGTGAGTGAGTGAGTGAGTGAGTGAGTGAGTGAGTGAGTGAGTGAGTGAGTGAGTGAGTGAGTGAGTGAGTGAGTGAGTGAGTGAGTGAGTGAGTGAGTGAGTGAGTGAGTGAGTGAGTGAGTGAGTGAGTGAGTGAGTGAGTGAGTGAGTGAGTGAGTGAGTGAGTGAGTGAGTGAGTGAGTGAGTGAGTGAGTGAGTGAGTGAGTGAGTGAGTGAGTGAGTGAGTGAGTGAGTGAGTGAGTGAGTGAGTGAGTGAGTGAGTGAGTGAGTGAGTGAGTGAGTGAGTGAGTGAGTGAGTGAGTGAGTGAGTGAGTGAGTGAGTGAGTGAGTGAGTGAGTGAGTGAGTGAGTGAGTGAGTGAGTGAGTGAGTGAGTGAGTGAGTGAGTGAGTGAGTGAGTGAGTGAGTGAGTGAGTGAGTGAGTGAGTGAGTGAGTGAGTGAGTGAGTGAGTGAGTGAGTGAGTGAGTGAGTGAGTGAGTGAGTGAGTGAGTGAGTGAGTGAGTGAGTGAGTGAGTGAGTGAGTGAGTGAGTGAGTGAGTGAGTGAGTGAGTGAGTGAGTGAGTGAGTGAGTGAGTGAGTGAGTGAGTGAGTGAGTGAGTGAGTGAGTGAGTGAGTGAGTGAGTGAGTGAGTGAGTGAGTGAGTGAGTGAGTGAGTGAGTGAGTGAGTGAGTGAGTGAGTGAGTGAGTGAGTGAGTGAGTGAGTGAGTGAGTGAGTGAGTGAGTGAGTGAGTGAGTGAGTGAGTGAGTGAGTGAGTGAGTGAGTGAGTGAGTGAGTGAGTGAGTGAGTGAGTGAGTGAGTGAGTGAGTGAGTGAGTGAGTGAGTGAGTGAGTGAGTGAGTGAGTGAGTGAGTGAGTGAGTGAGTGAGTGAGTGAGTGAGTGAGTGAGTGAGTGAGTGAGTGAGTGAGTGAGTGAGTTATAGAGACCCTCTTCTAGGTCACAACCTTCTCCATGCACATATCAACCTTCACTTCAATCTGGAGTTGGCTCCTCATGTCAACCCTGAGGTATCTCTCAGTCTATCACCCTCTCTTCTACCTCCGTCTCTGGAAACTACCATTCAAAGTCAGTTTTTCCCTAGTCATCTTGAATTTTTGCCTCAGGCCATGTTGAGCGTCGTCTGTGCCGCAGTCTTCTTCAACCTGTGGCTGTTGATTGCCGTCGTCAACGATCCGAAGGCAAGTCGTAAAGGGCTCGAATTACTCACAAGGAAGTCCTTTGCGTTCCCCGAAAACGGCTATTTATGGGATCGGACCCCTAAATTAGTCTATTTTATGCAGTTGCATAGGAAGGGACCATAGATGAGGGCGTTCGACAGTATAACGAGGGAGTAACGATTTTTCTGCTATAGCTAAGGTTTTCGAGTAATATGACAAAAAGCAAAAAGAAAATATTGCTGGGGACTCGAACCAGGGACCTTCAGCTTGAGAGACCAGCCTAACCACCTGCACCATGAACGCAAAGGCGCCCCTAGGCGAAAGCAGTTTTCTCTAGCTGGCGCTTGTAAATGCGGCAAAACCAACCGGTTCTCATAGAAAATACATATTCTATACTAAAATTATCAAAATTATGACCCCCATTTTCCAGAAATCTCCAAACCACTTCACAAATTCCATGGTCAGCTCTAAATGAACCCTACTGACATGAAAATTGAATGAAAAGCATGTACTGGCATTAACTGCACGGCTTTTGAGAACCCAACCCTGATTATTTTACTTATCGTTCTTTTTAAATGTTCATTTTCAGGGCGGCTGCACAATGGTTTCAGTAGCTGGTTCGGCCTTTGCCAACAAAACGTTCTTGTTGCTGGAATCTATCAGGTGACTTTGTTTCGCTGTCACTAATGTAATTGAATTGTTTAGTTCTTTCATCGTCCCTACTCTCATCATTCTCTACGTTGATATGTCTGTGGTGGGGGGATTCCGGTGTCGAAAATCACTGTCTGAAGATTTGAGGAAAAACGTCTCTCCTCGGAATCATGTGAGTTTGTGGGTTCGGCGGCCGTGTGCGTGTGCGTGTGCGTGTGCGTGTGCGTGTGCGTGTGCGTGTGCGTGTGCGTGTGCGTGTGCGTGTGCGTGTGCGTGTGCGTGTGCGTGTGCGTGTGCGTGTGCGTGTGCGTGTGCGTGTGCGTGTGCGTGTGCGTGTGCGTGTGCGTGTGCGTGTGCGTGTGCGTGTGCGTGTGCGTGTGCGTGTGCGTGTGCGTGTGCGTGTGCGTGTGCGTGTGCGTGTGCGTGTGCGTGTGCGTGTGCGTGTGCGTGTTTTACGATGTCACAATGTCAGAATGCTAAAGTTCATAATTCTAATTTTCCATTCCGTCAGCGCTCCGTGACGTTTAAAATGACGCGGGGGTACCACCTGTTGTTCCAAGGAAAAGCAGTTTAAAGTATAGGTGTGAAAAGGGTTCAAATTGAATTTTCTCTGCCAGACATCGGGGTTTTTGTGTTTTCCAATTATTCTCTGTCCTTAGAAGTATTAAAGGCTTGGTTCAATAGTCCTTCAAATAGGTTATTAGATTGATCAATTCAATTGGTTCAAGAACAGAGCTCGCAGGAAGACAATCTTAGATGATAGTATGAAGGAAACGGAGGACATAAAAATTTTGTACTGAAAGGTTCAAAAATCGTTGTAATTCGAAACAAACGGCCCCATTCGTCCTTTGCCTTGCGTTAAAAAGACATATTTCAAGCCCGTTCGACATACTCCAAATAAGCTCCCACTTCTAAATTACGCAATTTTACGTAAATTTTCGATACGCAATTTTACGTAAATTTTCCATACGCAATTTTACGTAAATTTTCCATACGCAATTTTACGTAAATTTTCGATACGCATTTTTACGTAAATTTTCGATACGCAATTTTACGTAAATTTTCGATACGCAATTTTACGTAAATTTTCGATACGCAATTTTACGTAAATTTTCGATACGCAATTTTACGTTAATTTGCAAATGTAACGTACTTTTTCCTACCCATATAAGTGAAAGCACAAAAACCCAGCATTCCTTACTGTGTTTGAAGTAATGTGAAAAAAGCGTAAATTTTTTAAAATTAAATTTGAAACCTGAAAATTATATATTTAACTCTTTGAAATTTTTATAGTTCCCTGAGGGCACCAACCATAACCAAGGGTGGCTGATCAGAGGGCCGACTCGGGCTGCGCCGAGAAAATATTAGGAAGGGGCCGGCCCCACTATTTTTGAAAATCTTTTTTTAATGTAACCTTTTGATGGTCATTATTTTTAAATTCTTTTTGCTGCAAAACATAGTTCTAATAATGCAAAACATAATGCGTGAAGAAAATTCGAACTGCCCTATAAAATTTTTTTGAGCGGGGAAAAAAATTGTTTTAGTGTTTTTTCAAACATGTTTTGGCTTCTAACTTTTTTCGCGAATAAAAAAAAACAATTCTGACATTAATTACAAAGTTTGTCAGCTTAAAATGTTCAACTTTTTTTTTCAAATTTTAGATTTTCTAAAATCTTAAGTTTAAAGGTAGTTACAGTACCCCGGTGGTCGATTACAGTACTCCGACCAAAAAATCGATAATCTATTTCTTTTTTTATTTTTATGGGTCCTTGTACATAAAATTTCGGTTCGATTGGACCACTTTGAATTTTTTGCGCTTGAAGCGTTTCGACTCTCTCAGACATCGCGTAGTAAGTTATAATTGAGTGGGGTTTATTTCGATTTCTCCTAAAACACATAAGTTTTCTAATTATCAAAGCAAACTTTTTCAGAAACACCACAACTTCGTCCTCCGCTGGCTTGGTATAGCCTTGGTCGACGTGGTTCTCAACGCCCCCGAAAATCTGTCCCGCCTGGGGCTGATTCTAGGCTTCATTGAAGCATCGGATAGTGAAAACTATGTCATCTTTCGAATAATGGCACAGGTTTCTTGGTTTTTAAGACAAACTTTACAATGTTCTTTGTTTCAGGTTCCCTACTACCTTCAATTCGGATTCAATGGGGTGTACCTGGCTTTGTTCATCTACGACAAAGCGACCAGACCTACACGGGTTAGGCTTATGGAGGGTACTTCTTTCTATGAAAAGAGTCAGAAAGAACAAGGTTGGTTTTGAAGAGAAAAGTTAAGAATTTCTTTATTTTTTAGAGTCGTTGATGGTGAAATCAACGCATTCGGACTCGGGAATCGACGAAGGACAGGTCTGACACTGGGTGTGCTACGGGTCGGCATCTATCATACCAACGATCTCAGACGGAACATTTCATCAATAAACTTTATATTTTTATAATATTGTAATAATCTTTATATTATCTAAAAACTTCAAAGTGCATGAAACATCAACTAAATAGAGCGACTCTAAAGACATGCAAATTCGATCAAAACTCACTTGGTCAACGCGGAAAGTGAGCCTTAATCTGAGATTTATATAAAGCCTGAATTATGCCACAGTACCCCCACGGTAATAAAAACCAACGCGGCACTTCCTGCGATTACGATTGCCCGCGACTACTCCTTTGGGATTTGTTGAATTGATTTGGCTGCGAGGATCAAACCTCTCGCTGAGAGACGCAGACAGAACGAGAAACGCCGCTGAGAGCCTTTTTCCACAGCCCACTCGGCTACCAGCTATATTTTTATGCATTTTCATATATTTTACGGCAGTTATTTAGCGTGTAATTATTTTAAATAGTGTAAAAACCGAAAAACGATTAAAATAAACTTTTTAGAGCTAAAATTAAAACCGGGTTTGAAATTTTGCAAAGAAAATTTTGGCAAAGTGCCAGCTTGCCGATTTGCGCACACTTTTCTGTAAACACCGCGACGTCGCCTCTGCGCATGGCCGTTGGCTGAAAGCCGTTGGAACAAAATTTTTCACTTATTCATCATTAAAATACTTTTTTATCGGATACGTGCATAAAAAATGGATATGGAATCCTGAAATAATAAATTATGAATAATCAAATAGAATAAACTTGCAAAAGGCCCCTGACGGTCCCTTTAACGCCAAGCTTAAACCTAGAATCGAGCCAACGCCGGGCAAAGACTGAGTCTCGGAAGTGGGCCGAAACTGAGATTAAAGGGACAGTAAGGGAACTCTTCATTTCCTTTTTGATCGGATACGGTCGGAAATTATGCGAATCAAAAATGTGAAATTATCTCGGACCCTCCCCTTTTCCAGAGCTATATTTTCCAATTAGAATGAAATTCGGCTCATCAGCTTGCCTTGTAAATGCCGGACACGCAGGGGTGTACTGCCCGTCTACAAATCTGTAGACGGAGACCAGTTTTTGAAGACTTTGAAGCGTATTTTCTCGAAACCGGTAAATTTTCAACATATATATTTTCATGATCAGCGTATTTTTCTCTCCTAATTGAGCCAATGTTGTAAAACCCGCCTGACTGTCCCTTTAAGGCAAAATCAGAACCTGCTTCTGGGGTTGAGAGAAGAAGAAATGCAAAAAGAAATGCAAAACCGATGCTGAGAAAGAGAGGGTCTGAAGCTGCAAATCTGAAGCTACATGCTATTCAGCCTAAGAATAAGCCAAGGCTGCTGAAGCTGAGTTTCGTGTTAAACCTGAAGTTGATTCTGAATTTGAACCTGAGCCCAGGATGAGTCGACAACTGAAGCTGCCGCCTGAAGCGACTCGGAGCCTAAAACGGTGGTTAAGTCTAAGACACATCCTAACTCTGCTTTGAGGAAAAGTGAGTTGAAGGGTGCGCCTAAAACTGAAACGTAGCCTCAACATCAGGCGGAACATTGACAGGGCTAACCATGAGACTAAAAGGGATTCCAATGTCTAGCCGCATGCCTAGACTTGAACATCAGGCTAATCCCAAAAACTGGTGCTGAAACTGCAGCTAGGAGACAGAGAATGAGGCCAGGGATGGGCAAACATCGAGCTCAGCCCGGCCGGGCCGGGCCGAGAAAATTTCCAGGCCCGGCCCGATCCGGCCCGATCTTGCAAGGATCGAGCAAATGTGGTGTAGTGAAACGTCTTTGTAGAGGATTTTATTAAGTTAAAGTGTTGTTTTTTAAATACATTTTTGTTATATAATTAATCTACTTTATATTTATAGGCAATTTTAAAGCTTAATGACTAAAAATTTCACCTTGACCTGTCAATCGATTTTGAAAACGGGCCCACGGGCCGAAATCGGGCCCGTTCGGGCCGGGGCGGGCCGGGCCGGGCCGAGCCGGGCCGAGAGGTTTTGGAGACGGGCCCGGCCCGGCCCGCGACCACCCCTGAATGAGGCCGAGCCTAAACAAAAGCCTGCGCCTAAGCCTGAGATTGGGTTGTAGGTTGAGCTTAAACTAAAATTATGGCTGGGGCAAGTTTAACCTGAGACTCCTTCTAAGCGCAAATGACTATATCTTTGATCATCCCCCTCCAACAAAACAAACCCCACATTTCCGCAACAAAACATGCAATAAGTGTAAGCGGAGCGTGTGAATGTCTACCGCTTCTTTAAAACTCACCTTTTCACATTTTCTCAAACAGCCATGCGCTGGCCACTTTTGGCAATCTTGCTACTTTTAGTGGCAATCCAGGTAAAATCTAAACCTTAAATTTAAAAAAGTGGGTTAAGGTAGTATGGGCTTATGGAAATCCTGGTTTTTACGGTAATGTAGTTCCCAGAGCGATTTCAAGACCTGTCGTTTCTTACGCTAGGCCGTTTCCAGGTACAGTTGCTAGCTTTTCATCGAAATTAGAGGTTTAGGTTACGCTCCCAGGCATACTTCACATCGCCGAAGTCACAAAAGACGTAACCCCCCTTTTAAGGTTAAGAAATAAGGGCAGTTTTAGGCCGTTATTCCTCAGAAGAATATGGAGATTGTGATGATAGTTCATCGGGATCGTCCGAAGCAAGGTCGAAGAAGAAAACGTCCAAAAAAAAGGGCTTACTAGGGAAGTCGGTCAACCTCACCGTGGAGTTATGGGTTGAGCTATATATCATTGAGAAGGGCAAGGGATGGGGATACAAGAAGTGAGGTCAAAAGTTGCTAACTTCTTTTCGTTTTAGAGAAATACGCGTTTTTGTGCGCGCGAACCCCGCGGTTTCCCCAGTGCCGGCATAAAAGCCCGCGGCGCGGGCCTGTTTGCCGTGGCAGGGTGGTCCAGTGGTAGATGCCCCGGCTCATAAGCAGAAGGTCTCGAGTTCAAAGCCCCTAGGCTGTTTTTCTTTTGCTTTTTGTCCGACTTTTCGAAAAATGTGAACTTTATAATTTTTGTAGTGAAAATGTTCTTGTAAAATATGAAAAATTGCCAAAAACAAAAAGTAAAAAAGTTTAAAAATTTAAAAAAAAACACACTGGGCTGTTCCCATAGTTTTCAAACACTTATTTCAAGAAGAGAGTTGAATCTTCTTCACGAAAAATTGAGGAATACTTTTTTCACTTACAAAAGTTATACCTTCAATTCACCTCAAAGTTCACCTCTTTTGTGACTGTAAAGTTAACCTCTTTTGTGACATTCCCCTTAAGATGTCTTAACAAAAATTTGACAAAAAGTTAGAATAGGCCCGAAATTATTCAATAACTTTCCTTGGGTCCATATAAGCCATTTTGAAACAATTAGGTATCGATTTCTGATTCTGGTTGCGGTAGGGTGTTGTAATTTTTCAAAATTTGTCAAAAAGAGTGAAAATATGTTTCTTTGAAAGCTTATGCCGTAAATAGATCAAATCTGACACCTAAACAGCAAAATGATCGTTTACTTCTTCGCATAACTCCAAAAATGTGATTACTGGCGTTTAAAATTGCGTTTTTGGGCAGTTTTTGAAAAAGTTAAGTCCAATAGTTCGGTGACCATCATAACGCAAATCGACTTTGAACATTGCAATTTTTCATCGTTTTGATTTAACATTAAAATGGCCATATCTTATTTCAAAGGTAGCTAGAAATCAAAGTTCAAAAAAGTTCTACTACTACGCTCGAGATCTCCAATACGGGCGACATATCATCTTGAAGTTAACAAATATCCGTTTGTGGCTCCTGCATCGATTATCTCCTTTGAGGTCATTTGAATATCGACTTCAAAGCTGCAAAAAGGATGAGTAGAAAACAAAACTTAGCCAAAGCAAGCTTTTAACAACAACAAATGTTTTTAGTTAAAGGGACCATCAGGGTCCTTTTTAAAGTTTATTTTAATTAATTAATTAAATTTAGTTGATCAATTATCTACTTATCATTTTCAACTCCTTTTTCCTAATCAAATCAAAACTCAAAATTAATTTTTTCCAACGGGCTCCAGCTTACGTTTTTTCACACCATCTGCCCGCTGTCCCACGTGAAAGCCGCTGGGGATAAGGACCACGCGGCGCTGAACTTACATTATACCCAGCGCGAAGCGCTGGGTAGATTTGTTTTCAAATTCCCCGTTTGCAAGCTTTTTTCGAAGGTTTTCGGCGCCTGTGATCTTAAATTTTAATATTTTGCATTTTTAACAGCCATATTCTTTTTCATCTTCTCAAGACGCGTCGATTACTTTTTTTAAAAGTTGATTTTGACCACTTTGAACCCCCTCAGTGTTATTGCGGGTTTTAAGAAAATGGGCGCCGGTCGTGTCCGCCGCCGCCGCCGCCGTAAGCAATTTTTCGGTAACGGTTTTTGGGTGTTCAACGTTGTAGAAACGGCACCAAAATTTTTCAGTTAGGTGAAATTTTGCGTACATTCTGGAAATGCAATAATATTCCAAGAAATGTTCCATCTACCTAATGAAACAAGCAGTTTTTGTGAACTTTTGGCGCATTTGGTGCCTATTCCAGTGATTCTCGAGTATATATACTTAACTGACCCTGATTGTCTGTTTAAAGGTCAACGACTTTACTTTCGTGTAGTACCCCGTAAAGGTCGGATTCGCTGCTGCACCCGATTATGTCATTATTTTGGAGCAGTAAACCGACAACTGTCATGTGGTGTATTGGTTAGAGGCCCGGTCTCATATCAGAGAGGTCAGGGGTTCTATTCCTGCTTCTGTCAACTTTTTTGCTTTTTCTCCATTTATTTTACTAGTTAGGGTAGATTTTGTTGAAA
Source organism: Oscheius myriophilus (assembly GCA_964057215.1). Lineage (NCBI taxonomy): Eukaryota > Metazoa > Nematoda > Chromadorea > Rhabditida > Rhabditidae > Oscheius > Oscheius myriophilus. The sequence continues at coordinate 4,660,383 of OZ059903.1, read as the reverse complement.
CGGCCAATAAACCCCACATCTCTCAGACGTCCGGGTGCTCAAAAAGCTGACAGTTCAAATATGCGGCTTGCGGCCGCTTAAACGGTCATTTTCATTTGTCTTTTTAAATAAAAGATAGAAAGGAGATTCAATATGTGTGAAAAGACTAACAAAAAGTAAACGATTTGTTTGAAATGTAGAAAGGACTTTCAATAAAAAGTCTCTATTTCTCTTAATATTTCCAGATCTTAAATAAACAGCAAAAAGAACTTGAATTTTTATCATGGAAAACGAATCTCCGCCTTAGTTGCATTATTGTGGTTGTTATCGCAAATAGAAATCTTGCCAATTTTAAAGTTAGTGATCTATTTGTGAGAATTTAGACAATTCGTTTATTTCTTCTTCAATCTGTTTTGTTTTAACGACCTCAACAAAAAAAACCCGTAAAATAAATACGTATCGTAATGAAAACAACAAAAAATATAGATCTCATAGGCGATTTAGATGAGAAAAAACAGGCGGAGATTCGTTTTCCATGATAAAAACTCAAGTTCTTTTTGCTGTTTATTTAAGATCTGGAAATATTAAGAGAAATAGAGACTTTTTATTGAAGGTCCTTTCTACATTTCAAACAAATCGTTTACTTTTTCTTCGTTAGTCTTTTCACACATCTACCTCATAGCCAAGTGGTTAGCGCCGGTAGCTGGTAACCAAACGGTCCCAGGTTCGGTTCCACTCTCGTGCAAATGGTTTTTGCTGACAAAAAGAAAAGCAACTGATAAAGTCTTACTGTTGTATTCTGACGTTGGTTTAGTTGTAGAAAAAAGGTCCCTGATGGTCCCTTTAAACCATAGCTCAAAGAAACATCGCAACGCAATTTTCAACGGAAATTTCGTTGTGTGACCAAATTATATAAGAATTTGAAAAATTTTGATTTCCAAAGAAAAAATCTAGTTCTGAAGTATTTTATTCACCAATTGCTTCGATTAGTACTTGTCGTCAAGAGCGGTGTCGATGTGCTGGAGGCAGGCAGGACCATTCTTCGGCTCGACGAAGGCGATCTTGGTTTTTCCGATAATGATTCCAGCGATCCATTCCATCATCTCGGTGTGGATCTTCACCAACTTGTTGTCTTTGCGGACAACAATGAGTTCCATCGATTTCTCCCCGCGTTTCTCGAAAATCAGAGGCCTTTCATCGCTCAAAGGACCACAGAAATCGAACGGCATTCGGTCGAAGGACTCGTAGATGGCGGGGAATTCGGCATTGTGATTGTCGACCTTCCACACCTTGAGAAAATCTTTCTCCAGCCAGCCCTGGAAATAATTCTTTTCAACAATGTCAGTCAGATTTACGCTGGGGTTTAACGGTGGCGCGAGCCGCGGCTGCGTCGCGACGCGGGCAGATCGATTCATTGAGAAAATTTGATTTTTAGACGCGCGAGATATAAATCAATCGCAAATTTTAATTTACTTCATTTTCAACACTTCAAACGTTTCGTATAGCTGTAGAACTTTTAAAATGACCAACCTTGAGCGATGTCTCCAGGAGATCAAGGTTGAAGTGACCTTCGATGACCAGACGAGGAACGTCAGTTTCAATGACAAAGTCCTCCGGCAGCCTCTGGTTCAGGGAGACGAAGTTGAGCTTCATATTGAGCAGATTGGTCAAGGTCTCACGAGACAGTTCCTCATCCACCTGGCATCTGAAGTCCTTCACACCGTACTTCTAAAACATATGTTTTCACAAAAAGCGCGGAATCACTTTCCTGCATGAAGTTGAAGAGGCGGGGCCAGCAGGTGATGTCACGGATGTTCTCGAGCCGCAGAAATTCCAGCTTCGAAACATTGACCTTGTTGAAACGGTGCTCCACAAGGTCCCACATGGCGTCGTTAAGCTACAATTGCTTTGTATAGAGAGAAAGAGAAAGATAGAGATAGAGATACAGATTCACTCACCAGAATCCCTTCAATGTCAAGCCTTCCAATGTTGATCACACACGGGATCTTCTCATAGCGCTCGAGATAAGGCAATTCCCTCTCGTTCTCTCCCTCGAAATCCTCCGTCATTTCGAGACACGTAGATTTCAACTTCAATTCAACTACCACCTTTCCAGACTGGAGGCAGAGATAGTGAAAGTCGCGGCAGGTCCATGCCATTCTGACGAAAGACTTGGGGTTGAGCTCAAAATATCGGACTGTTTAAAAAAAATGCGAAATTACGAGCTTCAAGGTACCCAGGACGATGGGGCGGAGAGCTGGGTCGAAGATGGGGAGGGTCGCCTAAAAGGACTGACTGACTGACTGACTGACTGACTGACTGACTCACTCACTCACTCACTCACTCACTCACTCACTCACTCACTCACTCACTCACTCACTCACTCACTCACTCACTCACTCACTCACTCACTCACTCATTCACTCACTCACTCACTCACTCACTCACTCACTCACTCACTCACTCACTCACTCACTCACTCACTCACTCACTCACTCACTCACTCACTCACTCACTCACTCACTCACTCACTCACTCACTCACTCACTCACTCACTCACTCACTCACTCACTCACTCACTCACTCACTCACTCACTCACTCACTCACTCACTCACTCACTCACTCACTCACTCACTCACTCACTCACTCACTCACTCACTCACTCACTCACTCACTCACTCACTCACTCACTCACTCACTCACTCACTCACTCACTCACTCACTCACTCACTCACTCACTCACTCACTCACTCACTCACTCACTCACTCACTCACTCACTCACTCACTCACTCACTCACTCACTCACTCACTCACTCACTCACTCACTCACTCACTCACTCACTCACTCACTCACTCACTCACTCACTCACTCACTCACTCACTCACTCACTCACTCACTCACTCACTCACTCACTCACTCACTCACTCACTCACTCACTCACTCACTCACTCACTCACTCACTCACTCACTCACTCACTCACTCACTCACTCACTCACTCACTCACTCACTCACTCACTCACTCACTCACTCACTCACTCACTCACTCACTCACTCACTCACTCACTCACTCACTCACTCACTCACTCACTCACTCACTCACTCACTCACTCACTCACTCACTCACTCACTCACTCACTCACTCACTCACTCACTCACTCACTCACTCACTCACTCACTCACTCACTCACTCACTCACTCACTCACTCACTCACTCACTCACTCACTCACTCACTCACTCACTCACTCACTCACTCACTCACTCACTCACTCACTCACTCACTCACTCACTCACTCACTCACTCACTCACTCACTCACTCACTCACTCACTCACTCACTCACTCACTCACTCACTCACTCACTCACTCACTCACTCACTCACTCACTCACTCACTCACTCACTCACTCACTCACTCACTCACTCACTCACTCACTCACTCACTCACTCACTCACTCACTCACTCACTCACTCACTCACTCACTCACTCACTCACTCACTCACTCACTCACTCACTCACTCACTCACTCACTCACTCACTCACTCACTCACTCACTCACTCACTCACTCACTCACTCACTCACTCACTCACTCACTCACTCACTCACTCACTCACTCACTCACTCACTCACTCACTCACTCACTCACTCACTCACTCACTCACTCCTTCTCTCTTGCCTTTCTCTCTCTCTCTCTCTTTCTTGCTCTCCTACCCACATTGTGCTGTCTGTTCTGTTCCGGGTCGTGAAGGAGAGGCAGCGGCATCAGGCGGATTCTCATGTTGCTCATCTCCTTCCTGAAACGATGTTCATTCTTAGGTCTATCCGATGATGATGATCCACCTCAGCTTCTTCATCTCGTGCATGTGCTCCTTGATGACGTTGCAAGCCCGGACAGCCGTGAACACTTCCTGTCCATAAAGGATTTCAACAACCATGCTTCCTAAATGATAGATAGTTGCCACCAGTGACTAATAGAATGAACAAGAACTGCGGGAAAACCAACTCCTTGATAGAAAACCATTTTTTGACACAAAAGCAAAATATTTTTAATGTAGGGGGAATTGAACCAGCGACCTTCGCCTTGAAAGTGGAATCAGCTACCAATACACTGCGACGTCACAATTGCTTTCCCCCGCGGCAGCCCTTTTATGCGTTGCGGCATGAAGAGATGGCCTGGCTGTATTATTTACTGCAGCACAGCTCCAACCAAACAGTAAAAACTAACCGATGGCGTAGGTCTCTCCGGTTTCAGTGTCCTTGTGGTACATTGCATCCTTGGAGCAACAGGCGTAGTCCTCGCTCGTGGGTTTGATCTCACATGGGTAGTCGTTTGGGTCTGGGTGGCCAAATCAAACGAGACCCACAAATTTGTATTGCCTATCCCATGGGTATTAAGGGATAGAAGTCCAATTTTGCTGTGCGTTCACCATATTAGGGAAAATTGCATTTCAAAATGGAGGTTTTAGCGTACTATGCGCCGCGGCCGTATATAGCGGCTGCGACGGCAACTGTAAGCAGTGGTCCGGTGGCCAAGTGGTGAGGGCGTCGGTCTGTCGCCCTGGAGCTAGCTAGATCGGCTCCTGGTATGCCTAATTTTGTTTTGCTTGTTAAGTTCTACATGTTTTCGAGTTTTGAGATTTTTTCCAAGTTTTCAAAAAAAAATTTTTTTTCTGAATACTTTTTTTTTCATAAGAGGTTAAGTGTCCAGAAAAGATATTTTGAATAATTACGGTTATTGACTTGTTATTACACCACATTCAGATACCCTTGCGGCAGAATAGCTACGACGTTTTTCAAAAAAAAAAAATCCGAAAAAATTTTTTTTTTGAAAACTTGGAAAAAATCTCAAAACTCGAAAACATGTAGAACTTAACAAGCAAAAGAAAAATAGACATACCAGGATTCGATCTAGATAGCTTCAGGGCGACAGACCGGCGCCCTCACCACTTGGCCACCGGACCACTTCTTACAGTTTGCCGTCGCAGCCGCTATATACGGCCGCGGCGCCCAGTACGCTAAAACCTCAATGTTGAAATGCGATTTTCCCGAATATGGTGAACGCACAGCAAAATTGGACTTCTATCCCTTAATACTCATGGGCTTCTATCCCTTAATACTCATGGGATAGGCTATACAAATTTGTGGGTCTCGTTTGATTTGGCCACCCAGACCCAAACGACTACCCATGTTAGAGCGAAGAAGACAACGAAAGGTAGTTTATTGTTAGAAAAACCAGAAGATTCCGGCCCGCCTGCGGCCGTCCTGAACATTCTGGCTGCTCGCGGCCTCCGGCCGCTCGCCGGGGGCTGCGCCCCCGAAATGAACGGTGGAAATGGCCGAAATCCGTAATGTTTCCGTAACATTTACGTGTAGTTAGAACGCGTAAGAGAGAGTGCAGAGGAATTGGAGAGACGCAGAGACGTGACGGACTCTGCGCAATTTCACCGTGGGACACCACACACACACACACACACACACACACACACACACAGACCATAAGCGCAGTGTATAAGAGAGGACAAGAATTGTACCCAGCGCGAAGCGCTGGGTAGATTTGTTTTCAAATTACCCGTTTGCAAACTTTTTTTCAAGGTTTTTAGTGAATTTAAGCTCAAATGTTCGCTTTTTGCAGTTTTAGTAAACATATTCTTACTCAGCTACTCAAGGCGAATCGATTACTTTTTTTAAAAGTTCATTTCGACCACTTTGAACCCCTGCCGTGTTATGGTGCGCTATCAAAAAATGGGCGCCGTTCATGTCCGCCGCCGTCGCCGTCGCCGTCGCCGTCGCCGTCGCCGTAGACAAATTTTCGGTAACGGTTTTTTTGCCTTCAACGTTGCAAACTGTGCATCAAATAAATTCATATAGGTAAAATTTTGCGTACATTCCGGAAATCCAATAATATTCCCAGAATTTCTTTATCTACCTATGGAAACGAGCGACTCTTGCGAAATATTGTGATTATTTGATGATTTGGTTGCTTATTCTAATGTTTATCTCACATATAATCATTTCCTTGAACGTTAATCTCCTTAAACGTCAAAAAAGTTTTGTTTTATGAAACACTCAGTGAAGATTGGTGCGTTGGCACATCCGAATGTATGATGGATAGGAATACTTTAGCGTGCACAGGCACTGTGGTGTAGTGGTTAGAGCGTCTGTCTCTTGCTTGAGAGGTCGGGTGTTCAATCCCGCGCAAGGAATTTTATTTTGCTTTTTGTCTCTTATTCATACGAGTAAAAAGTATTTGTTCGTAATTTGAAATATGCAAAAACAAACCCATTCTGTGGAAAGTAAGTTGAGCATACGAGATGTAATTGTAATGCTGTTGGCTGCGTAGGAACACGGACTTCGGCAGTCCGGCTGTACAAATGGCGGCCGCTGAGAAATATGGACTTCGGCCGCTCAAAAAGAGGCAAATGGCCGCTTACAAGCACGGCCTTCGGCCGTACAAAAAGGCGGCCTGCGGCTGACTAGAGCATTTTTCTTTTAATTAAAAGATAGAAAAAAGAAACAATATGTGTGAAAAGACTAACGTAGAAAAAGTAAACGATTTGTTTGAAATGTAGAAAAGAACTTCAATAAATAATGACTTGCAATATGAGATATCTCTTTTTTCCTAAATGCCTCCGGATCTTATATAAACACCAAAAACAACTGAAGTTGATATAATAGAAAACGAATCTCTGCCTATTCTACTATAATAATTATCTCTTAAGGTTTTTAAACCTATCTCAAAAATTAAAGGAGAGTTTCAAATCCTTTAAAGATTTATTAAAAACGTGCACAAACAAAGTGGCAAAATATCACTTCGCCGAAGTCAAATAATTTAAGGGCGGAATAAAGTATTTTGAGACGTTTATTGAAAACGGCAGAGATTCGTTTTCTATTATATCAACTTCAGTTGTTTTTGGTGTTTATATAAGATCCGGAGGCATTTAGGAAAAAAGAGATATCTCATATTGCAAGTCATTATTTATTGAAGTTCTTTTCTACATTTCAAACAAATCGTTTACTTTTTCTACGTTAGTCTTTTCACACATATTTAACACGTTTTTTCACGAATTATTCGAGAAACTCAACTAAGCTGAATTTCATAACGAAAAAATCGGTTTAACCGAAAAGTGTGCAATATTTAAGAAGGTTTAAGGCTAAAATGTTTATTACCTTCAAGTTAGGCCTATAACAAGAACATTATAAAATTTGGCCTTTGGCTATTTCTTGCCTTTATTAAATAGAAAACTGATTTAAAAAGTTTTAAAAAATTAGTTTGAGCATTTTTGCGCAGCCGCGGTACTACTCGAGGACTTCCTTCATAACTCAATCTGAAAGTCGCAATCAAGTGGAAATTTTATTTACAAAAACTTTTGTTACAACGAAAAATGCGGATATTTAATCGAAAAAACTTTTTTTTTAAACTTTTCAAAAAAGTCCTTTCCAGAATTTTACAAATTTCATTTTTGACATCATTTAGGGTAATTTAACCACTGACTTCCAAACAACTTTAGGACCGTCTATTTTGAGAAAAATGCAGTTAATGTAAAAAAAACACTTGAAATCTTCCCTCTCCCGTTGTCTGATGTGCTAGGCTCCATGACGTCATCGACTAAAAAATCAATTCTTTTCGATGACATAATGTGGTATTATTGATGAGTCAGTGAGCCGATGATGACGTCATAGAAAACATTTTTTTTTAATTTGACAAATATAGTCAAAGCGGTTAAAAATATTCTGTGCACTTTATCATTTCTGTTAGGCCGGTTCGCTTATATTTTGGCTTTTGGATAATTTCAAAAAACTAAGGCGGTATTTTGAAGCTACATTTAGTGATAAACTCTGCGCCCTCCTAATTATGTGTACTGTCTCGCGACCTGCGCCTTATGACCTACGCTTTTACTTGCGGAACCCTGTAACAAAAAGTTTTCAAGCTCCTAAAGGGGCATATTTTACGTCTTATAAAATAAAATTATAGAATCATTTCAGAAGTAGAGCCTTCTACCGTACCGCCCAAGAAGTCGAAACCAACGACAACCATCAGAGCTACAACCCAAAATAGTGAGTTTGCTAAATATTAACCAAACGCCCAATTTAACAGAAACCACTGCCGAAAAGAAAAAAGCCGGCACCACAGCAAAACCAAGAAAAGGTACAACAGGTCAGATTTTTTTGAATCTTGATCTTTTGTACGCGATCTTTCCATCAGTTTATTGACCAAATATGGTTAGTTTCAGATCCCCGACCTTCTACTACCCAGAAACGTCTCACAACCAAAAAATCTATAGTTTCCACCGAATCAAAACTACCGTCAACACAAACTACTATTGTAGCTGCTACAACGCAGACAGTCCATCCGAAGAAGACAGGTAATCCAAATCGACTTCAATCAGATGTCTGAAAACAACTTTTGAATAACTACTCGAAAAACGCTGTTAAAAAGTTTAACACAAGGATGGTACGCGCGCCAACGGCGCGCACCCTCCTGGATCGCGGCCTTCGGCCGCTCAGCTAGGCGGCTTGCGGCCGCAAACATCCATGGCCTACGTCCACTCATTATTCGGTGAAATTAGCGTGAAGCACGTGAAGCTCGGCCTACGGCCGATCTCACCCTCTCCTACTAAGGAAATGAACGCGTGGTTTTACGCTGATAGACCATAGACACCCACCCACACTCACACACTCACACACTCACACACTCACACACTCACACACTCACACACTCACACACTCACACACTCACACACTCACACACTCACACACTCACACACTCACACACTCACACACTCACACACTCACACACTCACACACTCACACACTCACACACTCACACACTCACACACTCACACACTCACACACTCACACACTCACACACTCACACACTCACACACTCACAAACTCACAAACTCACACACTCACACACTCACACACTCACACACTCACACACTCACACACTCACACACTCACACACTCACACACTCACACGCTCACACACTCACACACTCACACACTCACACACTCACACACTCACACACTCACACACTCACACACTCACACACTCACACACTCACACACTCACACACTCACACACTCACACACTCACACACTCACACACTCACACACTCACACACTCACACACTCACACACTCACACACTCACACACTCACACACTCACACACTCACACACTCACACACTCACACACTCACACACTCACACACTCACACACTCACACACTCACACACTCACACACTCACACACTCACACACTCACACACTCACACACTCACACACTCACACACTCACACACTCACACACTCACACACTCACACACTCACACACTCACACACTCACACACTCACACACTCACACACTCACACACTCACACACTAACACACTCACACACTCACACACTCACACACTCACACACTCACACACTCACACACTCACACACTCACACACTCACACACTCACACACTCACACACTCACACACTCACACACTCACACACTCACACACTCACACACTCACACACTCACACACTCACACACTCACACACTCACACACTCACACACTCACACACTCACACACTCACACACTCACACACTCACACACTCACACACTCACACACTCACACACTCACACACTCACACACTCACACACTCACACACTCACACACTCACACACTCACACACTCACACACTCACACACTCACACACTCACACACTCACACACTCACACACTCACACACTCACACACTCACACACACACACACTCACACACTCACACACTAACACACTCACACACTCACACACTCACACACTCACACACTCACACACTCACACACTCACACACTCACACACTCACACACTCACACACTCACACACTCACACACTCACACACTCACACACTCACACACTCACACACTCACACACTCACACACTCACACACTCACACACTCACACACTCACACACTCACACACTCA
>OZ059903.1:4477926-4647926 GCA_964057215.1 Oscheius myriophilus | reverse complement strand
TGTGTAAGACTTTATTCAACAAATTAAGTGTGTTCCCAACAACCGTTCCAGGTGTAAGCAACACAAAATTGGAATAAAACCCTGTAGTAGCCTATAAAGTCACATAATTCGACTGATTTCTTCAAAAACCGTTTTTCGCAAAAGCAACTTTATCGCTTTCGTTTCAGTGGAATAGAACAGACGCGTCTGATGCTACCGTAATCTTTGAATAAGTGGTCTCCAATGAAAAAATTCAAAAGCATTAATTGATCGGAGCGTGTGATTTGATTATCGCTGCGCATAAAACCCAGAGACGGCTTCTGTGCAGCACACAGCCATGCGGTGGAAATGCCTTCTCTGGTCTCTGGCTCTACTGCTACTTGCACAGGTAAACATTTACACTTACTCCACCCCCTTTTGCTGATACCGAAAATGTTCTAACCAGTTCTAAAGCTGTGATTAACGGTGAAAGCGCAAAAATAAAGCAAGTGCCAGCTTTGAAAACCGAAAGAGCTACACATGTATACATTTAGGCGGCTAGGACACAAGGAACTGGTACCACTGCCGAGGTGTCTAACGGAATCACCCCAGAGGCTACTGAGAACACCGTTGAGAGATCCACTGCAACTGACGAATCTAATGAGACAGCTACTGATGCATCTACTGAAGCCACCGCCAAGGGATCTACTGGAACCACAGCTGAGGCATCTACCGAGGCATCTACTGAGGCATTTACCGGAGCATCTACTGATGCATCTACTGAAGCCACCGCCAAGAGATCTACTGGAACCACAGCTGAGGCATCTACTGAGGCATCTACTGAGACAGCAACTGATGCATCTACTGAAGCCACCGCCAAGGGATCTACGGGAACCACAGCTGAGGCATCTACTGAGGCATCTACTGAGACAGCTACTGATGCATCTACTGAAACCACCGCCAAGGGATCTACTGGAACCACAGCTCAGGGATCTACTGGACCCTCAGCTGAGGCATCTACCGAAGCATCTACTGAGACAGCTACTGATGCATCTACTGAAGCCACCGCCAAGAGCTCTACTGGACCCACAGCTGAGGCATCTACCGAAGCATCTACTGAGACAGCTACTGATGCATCTACTGAAGCCACCGCCAAGGGATCTACTGGAACCACAGCTGAGGCATCTACCGAGGCATCTACTGAGACAGCTACTGATGCATCTACTGAAGCCACCGCCAAGGGATCTACGGGAACCACAGCTGAGGCATCTACTGAGGCATCTACTGAGACAGCTACTGATGCATCTACTGAAGCCACCGCCAAGGGATCTACGGGAACCACAGCTGAGGCATCTACTGAGGCATCTACTGAGACAGCTACTGATGCATCTACTGAAGCCACCGCCAAGGGATCTACGGGAACCACAGCTGAGGCATCTACTGAGGCATCTACTGAGACAGCTACTGATGCATCTACTGAAACCACCGCCAAGGGATCTACTGGAACCACAGCTCAGGGATTTACTGGAACTACCAATGAAGCTATTGTCGACGCAGGTTTTTTGTTAGTTTCTTTTTATTCTTATCCATGCTTTTCAGATGCCTCCACTCAGCCTCAAAGGACGACGAGAGCTAGGCCGCCAACGACTGAATCACGTAGGTTTTTCAATTGTTGATGTGTGTGTTTTTACGTTCTATGTCTGATTTGCAGTTTCAGGAAAAAGAAGGTAACAGTTTTAAATTGTTTATTCAATAACGTACTTCATATTTTCAGGAAAAAATGCAGAAAATATATTGTACACAGTTTTATTGACACGAATATCTACTTTGGGAAGAACCTTAAAAGGATTAACAAACATGACACAGACAGACACATATTTCAAGGGAGAGATACAATTATCGTGAAGAAGGCGAAGACCGGCAGCATTCGCATGGCTGCTGGCTGCTTGTAGTGAAATCGACAAGGCCTCATTTATAGGAACAATGGGTTCCCACGACAGCAGTTGTGGTTCAGAACAACGGCTGGGAAACAGACAAGAGCAATCGGCAATCGAAGTGACAGTGGTATTGATGTGTGGAGTGTGCGACGGTTTTCAGTAGATGACAACTTTCGTTTCTTATTTGCTTGGATAGATATATTTTTTTCGATTAAACTAGTTTTATTAAATTTTTTTTCGATTAAACAAGACACTATTATGTGCTTTTAAGATGTTATGGTTCAATAAAAAGAGGTAGACCGACAGAGAGAGGCACAGAATAAAACAGAGGCACAAAGAGTGACATTGACAGAGATAAAGATATACAAAGCAAATGAGGCAGAGAGGAGAGAGAGCGAGCGAGCGAGCGAGACATAAATAGAAACAGAGAGAGAGAGAGAGAGAGAGAGAGAGAGCGCGAGAATGAGGCAGAATTGTAGAAAGCCCCAGTAAGAGAGGCATTGTGTTGAAAAAACAGACGTTTTATATAGAGAGAAAGATGATACAGATAAAGGGACAGAACAGAGAGTAAGAAAAACAAACATGGATGTGGGTAAGGTAGAAAGAGAGAGAGAGAACGAGAGAGACAGAGACAGAGACAGAGAGAGACAGAGAGACGGAGAGACAGAGAGACACAGAGACACAGAGACACAGAGACACAGAGACACAGAGACACAGAGACACAGAGACAGAGGGACAGAGAGACAGAGAGACAGAGACACAGAGAGAGACAGAGATACAGAGAGACAGAGGGACAGAGAGACAGAGAGACAGAGAGACAGAGAGACAGAGAGACAGAGAGACAGAGAGACAGTGAGACAGAGCGACAGAGAGACAGAGAGACAGAGAGACAGAGAGACAGAGAGACAGACAGAGAGACAGGGAGAGAGAGAGACAGAGAGACAGAGAGATAGAGAGATAGAGAGACAGAGAGACAGAAAGAGAGACAGACAGAGAGACAGAGAGACAGAGAGACAGAGAGACAGAGAGACAGACAGAGAGACAGGGAGAGAGAGAGACAGAGAGACAGAGAGATAGAGAGATAGAGAGACAGAGAGACAGAAAGAGAGACAGACAGAGAGACAGAGAGACAGAGAGACAGAGAGACAGAGAGACAGAGAGACAGAGAGACAGAGAGACAGAGAGAGAATACAGATACAGAGACTAAAAAGGTTCTGGGAAACTGGGAAAAACACAGAGAGAGAGAGAGAGTCAGACAGACAGAGACGTAGTGACGCCCGTTAGCACATCTCTTAGTCATCTCCGAAGCCCACGTGAATGCTTGTTTTGTCCACTTTTTCTATTTACTTTTCTCTCCAAGTTCGCAAAACACCGATTGGGCCAGAAAAAACTCTAAGAAGTATACTTGGACCATCTTTTCCTTTTTTCTCTAAAATATTTCCCTCTGCCATAGACAGACTGCCCTCAAAGGGCATTTCTGCAGTTGTTTGTTTTGTGAAAACGGCGTTTTTGTTGGCATAGGGCGTAGTTTTCCAGCCGTTCTTCCCATATACCTCCCATGTTTTTCCTCAAAATCGTCCTTTTATAGCCTTCAAATCTATGTGTTTTGTGGTTTGCCTCAACAAAGAATGACACTCTTTCAAGGTCGGCGACCACCTGTTCGCCCTTATTTCATTCTCGGCCACCTGCGGGGAAAAATTGAAGAATAGCGCAATTTCGCAATTACTTTTTGTAATGTGGCTCGTATTTATAGTAGAAAGGAAAAATCATTTGCAGACGAACGCTTTCCGCTGTTTGGCCCGTTTAACTGCCGATATGATTGCCGATCAGATCGGCGCCTTTGTTTGTTCCGTGGGAAGTTGTTTTCGCAGTTTTACTGTCTAATTTGTGGGAAACTAGACGAAAGAACGTGCGTGGCGTCTGAATTTCGAAAAAGCTTAAGTGAAAAAAGAGATATGATTTGCAACTGAAAATGGAAATATATGGAATTAGAGAGAGAGAGAGAGAGAGAGACATAATAGTCTCTCTGTCTCTCTCTCTCTATCTCTCTCTGTCCCTCTCTCTATCTGTCTCTATGTCTCTCTGTATCTCTGTCTCTCTGTATCTCTGTGTCTCTGTCTTTCTGTCTCTCTGTCTCTCTGTCTCTCTGTCTCTCTGTCTCTCTGTCTCTCTGTCTCTCTGTCTCTCTGTCTCTCTGTCTCTCTGTCTCTCTGTCTCTCTGTCTCTCTGTCTCTCTGTCTCTCTGTCTGTCTCTTTGTCTGTCTCTCTGTCTGTCTCTCTGTCTCTCTATCTCTCTATCTCTCTGTCTCTCTGTCTCTCTGTCTCCCTGTCTCTCTGTCTCTCTGTCTGTCTCTCTGTCTCTCCTGTCTCTCTGTCTCTCTGTCTCTCTCTTTCTCTGTATCTCTATCTCTGCCTGTCTCTTTTCTCTCTGTCTCCGTCTCTCTCGATTCTTTGGCTTAAACTGTAATTGTCCTCAATCTCGACTCATTTCAACCCTAGGAAATCCGCGGCAGGTGCAGATGACTGCGTTCGAGACAGATGGCCGGGAGGAATGGCCTTCGTCGCCTCTGTCCAGGGGGTACGCCGAGGAGACAAGTGAGTATCCATTGTCTTAGAGATGTCGAGTCGTCCCGATAGCTGCGTTTGGGTTGAGGAGCCATGGAGTGAGTTCTGAAAACACTTTTTACTCACTCATTTTGCATCTCTCTCTCTCTATCTCTATCTCTCTCTTTCTCTCTCTCTCTCTCTCTCTCCTCTCTCTCTCTCTCTCTCTCGTTGAAACATCTTGGATGACACTGATACCCTTTTCTGTGTAACACCAGACACGATACTTTTTTCTGAAGCCGTGAAATTGTCAATACGGCTAAAACTGGTTTCCCTTAATCAGTGACCGTGGCGAACGGTTCGTTCGTGCTGCTCTGCGCTTCCAACCAGTTGCTCATTTGCATCGGCCGTGTTTCATCGCTTCGTCCCCCCCATAACCGGCGTGTTTGCCCTCGAAAGAACTTCTGATAGAGCGCCCGATCCACTCGACAGCCGACGAGTGCCCAAAACCGCCGCCTTCGCCACTTTTTCTCCTTCCGTTTGAGAATATTTCTATTTCAACTTGATAAGTAGGAACTGAAGAGGATGTCTGGAGACTGTTTTCTTGGATACTGCGAAAATCAGCGGTGCTACGATGGTGAGGATTGCAATATAGTGCTCGCCAATCCTACTTTCGGCGATTCTGCAAAATGAGTGGCAATATTCTTATGTTGAGCATAAAATTTGCCATTGTAACATCAGAATACTGCTCCGCAAAAGGGGCGTGGCCCTATTAGGATGAACGATAAAAGGGCGTGGACTACTTTTGACGCATTGAAAAAGGCGTGGCCTACTTTGAACCAAGTGAGAAAAGGAGTGTGGCCTTCTTTGGACGGATTGGCAAAAGCGGCGTGGCCAACTTTGGTCGAGGTGTCAAAAAGGGCGTGGCTTACTTTCGACGAAGCGACAAAAGGGGCGTGGCCAACTTTTGACTATCAATTAGTGTCAAAAGGGGCGTGCCCTACTTTTCACAAAATGGCCAGATTTATAGATCAAACCAATTTTGTTTAGGTTTCGATTTAGACTTCGCGTAACAACGCATATTGGCGCGCTTCGCGTAAACAGCGTGCATTTGGAGATATTTTACCCTTAATGCGTGCGATATTCGCTAAATTATAATTCCTATTCCGAAAGGCGTGCAATATTCAGGCGAAAGAATCACTATGTTAAGGTTTTCTTAAAGTTTAATTTGTGTTAATTGCTTTAAAGGGTGTTTCCATTGTCGGGTCCCGGCGCGATGGGTCCACCCGTGATCTACCGCGCGCGCCACGGAGAGAGTACAGTGAATGAAGAGACGCAGAGAAAAGTGTGCCAAAAGCAGCGATTTCTCTAAGCAAACCGCGTTGTGTACAAATTGTAAGAGAAATTGTTCTTTTGAAATGAAATGTAACTCCTTCTGTCTCCTAACAATGGTTATCGATCCTGTTAATTTACAAACTTGGGCGAAATTTTATATATCTGCCGCTAAATTATGATTGCTATTCCGGAAGGCGTGCGATATTCAGGCGAGAGAGCATGCAAAAGCGGAGATCGCTTTTTTCCGCATATTGAAATGTGACATTTCGGCTAAATTCGAATTTACCCGTTCGCAATTGTTTCACCCAACTTTTTGTTTGAATAGTATTTTAGTTATACAGAAACAGTCCCTTTCATTTTGAGCAGAAAAGCACAAAACCCATTTTTCATAATTTTTGGACGCCCCGCCCCTTTCTCGTTTTGAACGCGCACGAGGCACCAATATTCTTGAAAAATTGCGTTGTTCAATGGTTTTGCTCTGAAGATACCAGTGTTTTTTGTGTTTTCTTTGTAACCACTGTATTTCTCGTATCGCCCAAACCATGTTCTTCACTCTTTCTTGTGTACCTCTGTGTGGGCCTCCGGCGGCCCCGGACTTGAAAGAGGCGGTAGTCGAAGGGCAAACAGAGTTACCACAGCAAAACAAGACCCGACTAATGCCTGTAGATAGAGGTGAGAGTGTGAGTTCAATCGAGAGAGGTCTCGGAAAATCAGCTGACTGAAGAGGGCCACGCCCTACCGGCCCCCGTGTCAAGGCCGCAGTTCTTCGATGCACTCCGTTTTCGAAACAGCTGATTCACCCAGTTTCTGTTGACCCTTTGAGATAGAGAGAGAAAGAGAGAGAGAGAGAGAGAGCGAGAGAGAGAGAGAAAGAAAGAGAGAAAGAGGGAGAGAGAGAGAGAGAGACAGAGAGAGAGAGAGCGAGAGAGAGAGAGATCAAGCGAGAGAGATCAAGCGAGAGTGAGTGAGTGAGTGAGTGAGTGAGTGAGTGAGTAAGTGACTTAGAGACATATAGATGTGTTTATCTTGTACCCCATGATTCCCCCGACCAGTTCCATGGTCCGAACTGCGTATTTTGCTGACCGGGGGAACAGGTCGTGTCCAAACCGCCCCCACCCCTAGCTGCTACAGAATCTGCCGTTCCTGAATCCAATCTCCCGGCCGCCGGCCAGCCACAATAGCCCCCGAACAACAATCTCCCCGGCTGCTGACATGAAACGCCGCGATGTGCCGAACAGACTGGCCATTGCCGACGACGAACCGCCAGGTCAGCCCTTTTTGCACGCTCCGACACGTTTTTTGCAGGGTGTAAAATAAAAAGTATGAAAACGTCAATGAAAACTTATATATTTAGAGAGACAGATAAACAGAGAGAGAGAGAGAGAGAGAGAGAGAGAGAGAGAGAGAGAGAGAGAACGCGAAAAACCAGACTTTCGACCGGAAAAGTGAAATTTTTCATTTAAGAGTTGTTGCCTTCGCGTTTCACACTTGAGAGCCGGTTCCCATATTTAACACAATGTACTCGAAGTTCATTTACTTCTCATTCCAAAATTTCCTTGTCTTTAAATCGTTCTGTGAACCTGCAAAAACTAGATAATTATGACGTTAACATGTGAGTTTTAAATATTTTTATCTTATTTATTGCTTTTCTTCTATTTAAAACTGAGAAAACATTTTTTTTACATAAACTGTTAAATTATGATTATGTTAATTGCTAAGAATTATAACAATGAAAAAAAAGCCGCGCGCCTGCGCGAGTTGGCGCGCGCAGCCAAATGACGCGGTGCGGTCGCGTCGCGGCTGTGCTGAATTTTAAACTGCGCCGCGATTCGCCGATTTATCGATTTTCAAAATAAAAACCGAAATTTATATGAAACCATGCAGGAATGATTATTATTAAAATTTAAAAACAAAGGTTGTGGCTGAAATGGTTTTTTTTTGGAAAACTAAAGTAAATTCTTTTAAAACTGAATCCACCAATTAAAAAAAAATTGTTAACTCAGTTTCCTGAACGTCAAAAGTTGCCTCTTTTTTGAGAAGTCGCGGCGCGCGCAAACTCCATTTTTCCGAAAATTAAAGATTTTAAAGGTTTTCACATTTAGGGCCCAATCTTCTAAAAATATTGGTATAGAGGTTCCGTAGGTCAAATTTCAAAGCGGTAGGTCAATTCAACGCCAACCCAACCGATTGAACCACAAGTGTACATTTCAAAAATTCTGAATTTATGGGTTTTTAGCCATTTTGAAATCAAAATTTCATATTTTATGTGTCACCAGATGCTAGATTTCAAAACTCTCGTAGCTTTCTCCATTTCTTCTCGTAACGCCGTTTTGAGCATGATTCAACCTCGTAAAGGTGGTCGTTCAATCAGTCGATAAGCTAGCAGTTCGCCTTTTGCAGAAGGGAAAGGTAGAAAACTCCATTTTATTTTGTATTTTGTAAATATTTGAATTTAGGCATGGATTGCTTTGGAGAGGACCGTGAAGCCATGAACGACTTCGCCAAGTACTTCAACAATGCCCATCTCAGCGACGTCAATGTGGTTGTTGGTGATGAAACGTGAGTAAGTTACGAGCCAGACAACCCAAAGAAGAAAGACTTTTTGTTGTTTGAAGTTCTTAGGACAGTTTTTGGAGAGAACGGGTTCCGAGTGATAAGGAGAGAAGACCTCATTTGAGGGAGAGACAGGAAAACAACAACCAACCGGTTCCTTCGGAGACGGATTGTTTGATTTGGCTAACTGAAAGAGAAACTAGAGAGAGAGAGAGAGACATAGAGAGACAGACAGAGAGACACAGAGAGACAGAGAGAGAGACAGAGAGAGACAGAGAGAGATAGAGATTGGGACTTTTCAGATTTCCGGCACATCGGTTGATCCTGGCGAAGAGCAGTGATGTGTTTGATAGAATGCTGAGTCTAAGATGGAATGGAGATAAGAAGGTGTGAGAGAGAGAGAGAGACAGAGACAGAGACAGAGACAGAGACAGAGACAGAGACGGAGACAGAGGGGGTGAGTGAGTGACTCAAAGAGATTTTTCAGGACCTAGAAGTCGTCGAAGAACCCGCTTGCCAAAAAGTCTTCGCAGCATTCCTTCGTTACACCTACTGCAACCATATTGTCCTCCATATCGACAATTGCCTCCCTGTCCTTGTTCTAGCTGACAAGTACAATGTCGCTAGTTTGAAGAAAGTGTGCATCGACTATGCGGAAAAAGAGATCTTGCCTCATTTGCCTTTGAAAGAAGTATTCTGTGTGTGGTTCTCCTATGCCACCAAGGCCTTTCACCAGGTAAAAAAAAAGAGAGAGAGAGAAAGAGAGAGAGAGAGAGAGAGAGAGAGAGAGAGAGAGAGAAAGAGAGATGAACCAAACTGAGAGATTTCAGTCTCTGATTCGCTCTTGCATCCAGACCATTGCTAGGGAGTTGGAGACTGTGTTCACAGAAGAGTGGGAGAAAAACTGGATGTCTCTGGATAGGGATCAATTAATAGAGTTGCTTCGTTGTAATCAGCTGGTTGTTACAAGTGAGTTCTATCACTCACTCACTCACTTACTCACTCGCTCACTCACTCTTTCATTTCAGATGAATACCGCTTGTGGGAATCCGTATCAAAATGGCTGCAAGCCCCAAACCACCCCGAAAGAAGAGGCACAACTGCGACTCCTCTCCTCAGCCAGATTCTTCCCCTAATAAGGTACCTAAGGCCTTAAAAATTTTCAAAGGGAGATCTTAGATTCGCCTTCATGACTGCCGATGAACTCTCTCAGGTTGAACGTTCTCAGGTTACCGAACAATTTCCCAAACTCTTTCATCCTCTCCTTCTTTCTGCATACAAGTGGCAAGCCCTTTCTTTGTCCAGTAGGATCTCTCTTAAGTGAGTCAGGGGTTAAGTTCTTAACAACCTCAACGTTTTCAGAGACTTCACCACAACTCAATTTCTATTGCGAAAGTATACCGACACTCGTTGGGACAAAGCAATCGTTGTGCCGATAGACGAACTGGCTAAGGGGACTTCTGACTATGCTGTATCGGTACGCCTATTCCACCGAGATCAGAAGATACCGGTTTTTTCAGTTCATTACCAGATCCTGCACATTCCCTGAGCAATCATGGCAATGGAGTCTGAAGCTATGCGCTAATTACTACTCGACTAACGATGATTCTCTACACGTCTACCTCATTGCTGAGAATATTGACAGTCCCAGGTTGGTGGTATTTCGAGGATTATGCAAATCCCCGAGCGAGTGTGGCACAGCTAGCAGTTGCCTTTTGTAGCTACTTTCTTTCATAAACAGGATTCGGGGAAAGTGGCGCGGATCACGGATTTGGCTAAAAAGCATAATGGCTCAATGTGGTTAAAGAGTGCTGTATAAACTTAACGTGAACGAGTAAAGGTGAACTGCGAGAATGAACACAACTGTTTCCTTGACTCATGAGGGAACCTATTCTGGTCAGTATGACCAAATGCGTGAAATGGTGAATTTTCATATCCTTAGAATTTTGCTTTCCAAATTTCATCACGAAACACGGTAAGTTCAGCGCACAAGTAAAAATGAATGGAAGCCGTCTGCCAGACTGTGTGGCCGGTCCCGACACGATTACCCTGATCTTCAAGTTGGTCTCGAACCAATCCTGGTTTTGTAGAGATTTAAAAAAAACAAATCCTGACTTGGAGAAGAGCCAACTTGACTTCCAGGCATATCGTGGCGGGACCATCCGCGGGCGGTCGCGTCGCGTGGGAAGATGGCTTCCATTGGATCCTACTTGCGCATGTACTCATAATGGGCACGGCGTGGAAATTGGCCGTTCCCGTCTGGTTCTTGGATTATGCGGTCATTTAAATCTCTTCAAGTTGTTTTATAGCTTTTTGTTATTGTAAATGAACATAAATTGAAAACTAAATAAGCTCATAGGTTTTTGCGATCAGATCCGCGGGTCCTTCCCTATTTGTCCTGTTCTTTTGTTTTGTTTCTTGTTACACTTTCCGTTGGATAAAGTATATATATACAGATTAGAGCAGAGGAAGCTTATTGCCTAAGGAATCGATCTGACTCCTTTTCCACAAAGACCAAAATATACACCACCAAATGCATGTCTGTCGTTGCTGGTACAACACTGTTTTTAGATATGTTGATTGGGCAAAAGCTACAAAGCTTCCACAGATTTGAAATACCAAAACTTGCTTGAAATATTCGCTTACCTTGCAAACGAGAAGTCTTCCAGATCCGTCGAGTACATGCTCTCCTTTGTCGATGAGAAGAAAGTGATCAAATCTATCTGTGGAAAGAAGAACTTCACGAAAACAAGGTAGGTCGTGCCTTTGATGCTAAAAATACAATAAAAACCAAAAAAAAACTTATTTCAAACAGTGGCGCAAGAGACTCACAATAAGTCAGAAAATAAAATGAGCTCTAAAGACAAATACCATGAAGAATTGCGTATGACGTTGAAAAGAAATCTCGGAATTCATTGAATGGGTCCCGAAACGACAATTCGGCTGTTGGCACTCATTTCCTCTCATGCCAACAGCTTTGTGAAACATCGCCATTAAAACTTACAACTGCTTTGGGATTTGTTGTGCATCCATAAAAACGACTTCCAGCACAAATCCCAATTCTCCAGATATTCTACTGAACTTGACCTCGATCGCCGCATCGAACTGACGGAGCTCATCCCTGGAGACTCTCCACTCCTCGTCGGTGGAGAACTACACCTTCAGCTCACCCTCAAACCCATTGACTGATCTCTCCGCTCCAATTATTCAATCATTCCCCACCCCACAATAACCGGTGCTCCTTCTATTTATAATAAATCTAGTCATAAATGTCGGAGGGCCCCCTAAGAGTCAAAAAACAAAGTGAGAACATTTTATGTACATCACGAATTCGCATATCCCGTATTAGTTGCGCTTTTTGAGCTTGTCAGCGTCGGCTTGGGCGACGAATGAGTGCAAGATGAAGAATTGAGCGGTGTAGTAGGTGGCGAGGATGACGACCTCGGCGTGGGGAATGTAGTGACCCGTGTGGTCGAGGATGAGGGAGGAGTCGGACATTACGAAGATGCCGAAGCCAATCAGACGGTGGAGGAGGGCCTGGAATGGAGGGAATGAATGTGTCGCGCTATGTCTCTTTCTCTTTGCCTCCGTCTCTCAAATCACTCAAAATCCGCCTCACGCTGTCTCTCACAGCCTCCGTTATCCCAAAATGGCTCAGTGACTCAAAACCTCTCTTCTCTCTCTCAGTCTCCCAAAATGACTCAAAGACGCAAAATCCGCCTCTCTCTCTCTCTCTGCATCGTCTCCCACCAAAATGACTGACTGACTAAAAATCCGCCCCTTTCTGCCTCCGTCTACGAAAATGACACAGTTACTCAAAATCCGACTTTCTCTGCCTCAGTCTCCCAAAAAGAATCAGCGACTCAAAATCCGCGTCTCCCCCTCTCTCTCTGTCTGTCCGTCTCCCAAAATCTCTCTGTCTCCGCCTCCCTGACTCAAAATCCGCCGCTCTCTTTGTCTCGGTCTCCCACCCGCCTCTCTCTTGTCCGTCTCTCACTGCCTCGGTCTCCAAAAACGACGAGTAACTCAAAATTCGCTTCGCTTTTCCTTCGTCTCCCAAAATGACTGAGTGGCTCAAAATCCGCATCTCTCTGTCTCAGTCTCCAAAAGTGACTCAGTGACTCAAAATTTACCTCTCATTGTCTCCGTCTCACAAAATGAATCACTGACTCAAAATCCGCCTCTCTCTTTCTCCGAAAATGACTTAGTGTCTTAAAAATCTGCCTCTCTCCCTGCCTCCGTCTCCCAAAATCACTTAGTAACTCAAAATCCGCCTCTTACTCTCTCTCTCTCTCTCTCTCTCTCTCTCTCTCTCTATGTCTCTCTCTGTCTCCCAAAATGACTGTGACTCAAAGCCCTCCTCTCTCACTGCCTCCGACTCCCAAAATGACGCAGTGGCTCAATCTCTCTCGGTCTCCCAAAATCACTTAATAACTCAATATCCGCCTCTCTCAAAGTCTCTTAAAATGACTACGACTCAAAACCCTTCTCTCTCTCTGTCTCCCAAAATGACTCAGTAATTCAAAATCCGCCTCTCCATTGTTTCTCGCGCTCTCTCGCTCTCTCTCTCTCTCTCTCTCTCTCTCTCTCTCTCTCCTTACCTCCTCACAGTCCTTAGGGGACCTGTAGATATACTGGGACGCGGCCAGAATGAGGCAGCTGGAGAGGGTGAGGGAGTAGATCGTCATGATTCCCACGCTGATCGGCTGCGTGGGCAGAAGAGGCATGAGACAGATGTGGCCGATGAAGGCTCCCCACAGCAGCACTGCGGCCAACACGGGTTTACAGACGGCGGTGGTGCGGTGGGCGAAGAGGTAGAGGTAGGTGAGGTGGCCCATGCCGAAGGGGAACGCTCCCATTACGATGCCATTGTCGTAGGCGCCGATCACGTAGTCTCCCACGCCGCCGAGGAAGACAGCGACTGAAAAAGAGAGAGATTAGGGAGAGAGAGAGAGAGAGAGAGAGAGAGAGAGAGAGAAAGAGAGAGAGAGACTCACGAGAGAGGAGGCGACTGTCCTTCTCGTTAAGACCCGCCCGGTGGAAGTAATAGAAAAGAACGAGGAAGACAATGGGCACCACCTTCCTGAAATACCGAAATTACCGAGAAAATTTGTGAAAGCAATACCAAATCGGGTAGAGATCGTCGTGGAATTTGACGAAGCCGTGGGATTGATTGTAGAAGTTGGCGATCAACAAGAAATAAATGGCGGCCACGGCGATCATAACCCCCTTCATCTTGGCACTGAAATGAAGAGAATTAGAGAGAGAGAGAGAGAGAGAGAGAGAGAGAGAGAGAGAGAGAGAGAGAGACTGAGTAAAAGAATGGGGCAGTCTTAGGCAACGGCAAGAGTGGAGTCCCGCGGAAAAGAAGACACGAAACGGGGGACGGCGCAAAAATTGATAACAACTAGAGAGTAGTTGAAGAGATAATGCGGATGTTGTTCGGAACACCGGGACCGATAGGCCGATCGTGCCAAAGGGATAGTGGGGTACAAAAAAAGCGAAGACTGAGGTCAAATAACAAACGAAACAGCGTGTTTTGCCTCTCCCACCCCAGAACGTAGGCGAGTTTCCTCTGTGGCAGTCGCTAAGAAATTCTAATCTCCAAGTTCCAGAGGTTATATGCAAATCTTGTTGCATCCGGCTTTCACATTAAGTCTCAAACGAATTTTTATACAAAAAAAAGAGTCTAAATTAGGGTCCGCAAACGCAAACAGCTCTTGCGAAAAAAAGGGGTACTTAATTTTTTAGGTCCCCACTTGGGGGACCACATATTACACCGAGTATTTTAACAAAAAAAATTTGGATGCGTCGCACTAAAATTTTGGTTCAAACACGCCATCACGAAAGGGGGCGACGTTCACAAAATACTGGGTCTGGTGGTTCTGTAGAAACCAGAAAACTTAAACCACGATAACGTGTTCTTTGTTGATAAACCTGTGCAAAAAGGCAGGGACCGGGATCGAACCCTGGTCGTGCGGGTGGCAGGTTTACGGCGAGCTAAGAGACGAAGAACTCTGGAGGACCCGTCTATTTCCTACTGATTTCCATGGTTTCCTATATTCTTTCTGTGGTTTTATGTTTGTTTCTTTCATACAATCTTTCTTTGATTTGAAATTTTCGGCATTTTCGTGCTCACATACAACAACACGACATTACTCACGCAAAAACCGAAGAATACTGTAGTAGGTCAAAATAAAGGGTCAGAACGAAGCAACAATCGTTTTACCTACCTTTTATGTAAGCTGTATACCAAGAAGTATTAGATGCAAAACGAGACCAGGATCAGACTCGAACTGCGCCTGAAATGGACAAATGTTCCACATTTCTCAGACAAATGAGGCTCAAAGTTATAAGTTTATTATTTTGTTAACAGAAGTCTTTATAGCTGTCGCCAAAATGAAATCATATGTTAATTGCGGAAATGTGCAAAGCATGCTCTGTCGTCTACTGATTAGCCTACGAACTTCAATGTCAACAGAGGATCACTAGAACATTCTAATTTTATTGGCATGATTCCAATTTGGCGACAGCTATAGGTGTCCGAGTGGTCGGAGCAGATATTATGAAAAGAAGGTTGCTGGTTCGATTCCCCCGCATTTTCAACGTAAAAATAGGTTTCTACGATAGAGCTAAACAACAAAACCACCAGAAGCCCGCCTTAAATGGAAGAATGAACCGGAGTTGAGAACGACGTGAAGAGGAATGGGCAAACACACGTGGCGCTCGTATCAGCTGACGCAAACTCATAATCGAGGGGGAAGTTCGTTCCGAGTGGACTCGACGGCCACGTGAGAGTCCCTCAGACAAAAACACAACAAGGAGACGAATTCGGGCAGCGAAAACAGACGCAAGACGGTGGGTTCACTATTTGGGAAAAGGTTGTTGGATTCGGAAAACACGTGGGTAGCAGAGTACAATTAACCGTCGTCTTCCTCGTCAGAACAACCTTTGATTGATAAACGGGGGACCCGTGTAGTGTATCTGGCCTGTGTCCGGTTGACAAAGCACAATTTAGGCTTCGCTACAAAGCGAAGCCGATATTGTGCTTTGTCTACAGCACACTATCGGCGAGTGACGGGGGCAAAGGGTGCGGAAGATCAAGGAGACCATACCAACATTGAAACAACCAAGCCCCTGGTACATAGTTTGGACAATAGCTCTAAAACGGAAACCTATGAAATATTTTATGATGTGCAGCAGTGCAAGTTATCCATTCAAGTCACTTCGTATTTTTCTTTAATTTTTATTCCTGTTGTTCAAGGGTATGCCGACAAACAAGCAGCTCTGTAGAGCCGTATGGCACCAGATACAGCCAACTACAATTCGGAATTGCTCCAGGCAGTGTTTTTTTTAACAGAGGGGCCCAAAGTCATTGGTATCAGATTCACAGACAATCATAGACCCTGAGTTTGACTTGATGAGGACTTGCTCTGACATGTATTAAAAGAAAATCGACCGTGACTTTCGGTTGAGGGGGCGCGCCGGGCTGAAGTTCTCACGGGGGGGGGGCTTGCGCCCTACGTGTAATGTGGGGGTCGCGCAAATGCACCCCACGGGTAGCTTGTTCATATGGGAATGTATTTCCTGCTTGGGCGACTCGCGCCTAATGTGTACTTTGGCAATCGAGCAAAATGAACCCGACGTGTAGCTTTTTACTTTTTAATGTATGTCACCATTTATTTAAGGACGTGTCAGATTAGCCGAAACTCAGGTTTGTTTTGGCTACTAAAATATATAGATGTGGCTTTAAAGTGAAATAATCAATGAATGTTGGTTTCCTTTCCAAGCGAACAAACGAGGGAGGCCGATGCCACGTTTGGCTCTCAGAATTTGGAGAATATTGAATTCGAATTCAGAGAAATTATGATCATCCATGGGTCGTACTTGCCTTTTCGACGTTTTTATACAAAGGGAGTCGTTACAGGGACCATACTCAAATGCAAATCATATGCTAATGAGGACTTGACAAGCATTCTGTGAACAACCGTTTCCTGGAGCGGCCGTTTCCTGTGGCAGAAAATAACATTTCAATTGGAATGGCGCAATTAGCATACTGTTCATTTCCGTTTCGAAAAGCAGCACAGCTCGCGGTAAACGGCAGATTAAAGGAAAGTATCTTGAAAAAGAAAATGTAAATTGAGCCGTACGCAGGTCATTACCGTACATAAAAAAATAGTTCGTGACAGCCGGCTGGCGCTCCAGCTCTTGAAGTTTGTGCTCGGTCTCGACACGAACACCCTGAGGATAACATTTCTATCTTTAAAATGCTTTTATTTATTTAATTTAACATTGAAATTTATGTTCTAATTTCTTAAAAATCAGATTATAGTACCAGCCACTCACTGAAATCGGTTTAGCAGGCTGGATAGTCAGAATAAGCCAGAACGCGAAGGGATAAACTGCTGGTTACTGTAGCCCTTGTTCTGCTGAAATAATAATGAACGAAATTCTCAGCTTCTGAGACACTAAATGATGTGGAACTTGGTCTATGGAACAAAGGTGTAACTAATTTTTTCAGTTGTTGTAAATATTTCATTAAAGTGTATTCGTTTTTGAACCTATACCCCCTGATCAGGAGGTGCCATGTGCTGAAAGAATTAGTTTGCATAGATTCGAGTACGCTGATTCCGAAAATGTATATAATTGCTCATAAAATGTCCCCCGTCCGTGAGAATTTCGTTCATTTATTTGCAACTAAAATATAGTGTTAGGTCCCGCAACGAAATCATGCGCCGCTGCGACAAAGGATGCGGCGAGCTGTGGCAGGCTGATAGTCCGTTTAACGTGATTTGGGTTTTATTGGCACCTGGGTGGCACCAAACTCGATAGAACACTCTCACAGTGTTCGATGTTTCACAAAACGGGGTGTGCATAGGCTAAAACTCTAACTTTTACACCCATGCCTCCAAATGGTCCGGCCCGTGAGAACCCCGATAAACCCCACACTGATTTGACCACAAAAGAATGATAACACTTGGAAAATAGTTGGCTCCACATTTTACAGGACGTCTTCACAAACCTCTCCCGCTGACCATCTCCTTGTCCGTCATGCGAATCGACGGTAGGGATGGAACCACTCCCGACTGACTCAATTCCCCAATATCAGCCTCTTCCAGGCACTGAGACAGGTACACCTAAACAAACTTCATCGGATTCAGGCCGCCTTTCAACTTACATTGTGTAGAACAATTCCTGGTCTACAGCTCTCCCCTCCTTGAGGAAGATGCACGAGGGCGTGGGGGTTCCCCTGCCACAGCTAAACGCTCCATTATTACCGTGTTGAAAAGGAGATTTCACTTACCGCCGTAGCATCAGCCAGTTGTCTTTCCTTAAAGTCGCAGTTGCCCTCGGGCAGGAAAAAGTAGGCTTGGCAATTAGAATTGGCCCGAATTACGGCTGACAGGGAGGCAAACTGAGGGGCTCCGAAAACGACGTCCACGGGGATTTTCTTACAATGCCACTCTAAAATAGATCGATTCGGAGGCTAAAATGATACAAACCGTCTCCAGGAGGAGGGTCTTCAGTTGAAGTCCACATCAGTATAACCTTGGAAATTGTGGGAAGGCGACAGAGGGTAGAGACGCGGTGGAGGGCGGTGGAGGCATCGCCGGCGACCACAATGGAGCAGAGGGAGGGAGCTGGAGAGATGTGAGGGAGGAGAGGGAGGCACTGAAACAAAAATGTGAGAAAAGCACGTTAAAAATGGATAGAAACATGCCGCTAAAATAGGGAAAGAGCCAGGTTTCAAGACATACTTACGTTTAGTTATATTCAACCATGCTAAAATTCTGCCCAGCACAAGGTTGTGAAAGTTTGATGGTTCTGGCTGAAATTCAGCAAGACATACCGGGCTAGCCCGGCCTACAAAAATTGGAGAGCGAACCGGCCCAGGTCTTGCGGTTTCCGATACGCAAAAAAAACACCTAAGAATGTTTTTGCGGACGAACAAGCAAACCGTGGGTTCCATTTGCGGACCCTACATTCCACATTTCACTTATGGCGCAAGCGGGGTTCTCAAATGACGGGCCGGCCCGCCGGGCCGGGCCGAAGGATTTTTAGGGGCGGCCCGGCCCGGCCGGCCCGGGTATGAGAAATTAAATTTTAATTTTTGTATAAATCAGTACAATAATTTTTTAAACTGTTTTAAATTACTTAATAATGTTTGTTACTAACATTTAAGTCAATATTAGCTGAACAAAAAGAATGTCACCGACCGGGATCAAACCCTGGTCGTGTGGGTGGCAATCTGACTGGGTGGTCCAGGGTAAAAGGGGCCAACCGTGCCGACCAGGGCCGCCCGGGCCGGGCCGGGCCGACCAAAATTTTCCAGATGGCCCGGCCCGTCTCGTGAGAACCCCGGGCGCAAGCCCCCCTAGTGAGAAACTCGACTCGGCGCGTCTCCCTGAGCCGAAAGTCAAGATCGATGTTTTTTTCTGTGGGGAGAACTACCGAAAAACTGAGTCGCTCATTATTGTAACCAGAAAAAAACGTGTGGCATCAGCCATTTTATGCATCAGCCATTAGTGATTAAATTGCGTTATAACTTTTTCGCACCTCCGACGTACCGTACGAGCGGGAAAATGAGATTTCCGATTCATAACTTCTGAAACAAAAAATTCTGACGAAGTCGATATTTTCAAATGCAAATTCAAATCCAAATGCTATTTTCAAATGTCAGTGTCATTCTGCCGACATCATGCAAAAACATAAATTGAAGAATTCAGAACCCCGGAATTCAAAAAAAGCCACATTTTCCAGCCAAATCTGTAAAATTTGAGCTAATTCGGGGTGTCTCAAACATTTGCCTCGACGAATTTACCCATACCCACCTTGCTGTCAGCCTTTCCCGCAGCAAAAGGCAGTAGTTTCCGCTCCAGATCGTAGACCACACTTTCTATCACAGCTGTAGCGGAGGAGAACGATTTCCTGTAGAGTTGGCGACATTTCTGCGACCTTCGCTCCGTTCCTTCCACTGACATTCGTGCGAGAATTTCGGGGACTCGTGAGACCGACGAGGGAGCAAGGGAGTACCTGAAACGAAGCGGAATTTTAAAAAAAAAATTCCCAGGTTAGAATGCCATACTTCATTGCCAACCCACATGTGGGGCTCCTTTTCCACAACCCCAACAAGGGTCCATGTTTTTTTTTTCAATGGTTGGTGTTAAAATCGCAACTCACTCCGACCAGTCGATGGAATCTGCGAATGGAAGCACGAGCGAATCGGCGAAAATGATAGGAATCGTCCCCTCGCGTAGTGCCAGTGAGAGTAGGCGAGGGAACAGTGCAGAGGAGTCGTCGAGGAGAACGAAGCGGTGGTTCTAAAATATAATTTTACCATTAAAAAATTGGAAAACGAACCCCCATGAGGGCTTCCAAGTCTACAGTTCTGCCGGATGGGTCGCAGACTTTGGTGGAGTCAGTAGGGCACTCGGAAACAACTGTCAGGTTCTGAAAATGAAGAATGTAAGAAAGGTACTGTAAAGGTAAAGGGATTATATTGGTAACTTTGAAGCTGTGAAGCGCGTAACGCCAGTGATTTCAACAACAATATTGGAATTTTGCGAATTCAGCCCATACATGGGCATAGCTCCGGCACTCGCGTCTCGGCGAGACCCCCGCCCTTTGAAAAATCGTTTAAGGGGGAAGCTAGCGATACCCCCATCTTATACGAAATTTTCCTAGGCGAGAGCCCCACTCCGTCATAGTCGGGCTGAGGCCCATGTATGATTCAGCCATAGGTGCACAAGCCCCCGTAGATCCGGTTGAGGGGGTCGCACCGAGCCAAGTGCATAACTTGGGGGACTCGCGCCCGACGCTGCATGAATATTGTGGGGGTCGCGCAAAGCGGACCCCCACAGGCAGCTTCTTCGTGTATGAATTCAGCACATTTTCCCGGAATTTGCAAAATTGCCAACTGTGAGTAAGCAAAATTAACACGCTCAAAAGTCCGTATTTTTAATGTGAGTAAGCTCAACCTGACCATTAACAGATCCATTCGTTTCCGGGCCCCGCAAAATTGACAAATGAATTGCATTTTCCGGCAATTTTGAATTCCGTGATACACAGGGCTCGAAAAATTCGATCATTAAGACGAAAGCGCAGTTCTATGACATTTATGTAAAGAAAAACCTCCCTGATGGCCCTTTTAAGACCCTTAAGCACGAAGCACACAAAATCTGATGATTCACATTTTGACTTTGGGACCATCGCACATTTTCAGATTCATTTAGGCCCACGGGGCAGGAAAAAAAAACAAAGATTCATGAATTTTATTCCTACCTGTCCCATTTTCTCGAGCTGATGCTCTAATTCCTGTCGTTTTCCACTGGAAATGTGAAGCAATGGGCCCAGAAGGGTACCACTCTTCGCAGAAGAACTGGCGGAAGGAGTCTCAGGTAGAATGAGAGGGACGGAGAGGTCGAACTGCTGCCGGAAGGAGCCTCGCGAAGGGATAGCGCTGAAATGGAGAATTTAGAGAGAGAGAGAGAGAGAGAGAGAGAGAGAGAGAGAGAGAGAGAGAGAGAGAGAGAATCCCACCTCACTAGCATCGTATTCAGAAGAGGCGTTTTTCCCAGAAAGTTCACTATGAAGACATTCGGAAGTCTGTAAATGCGCTTTTCTACGAAAAATTGCCTCCTCACTTCATTTTCAGAGCGGAAACAATGCGCACCGCGTCCTCTTCAGACTGGAATCGATCGAAATTGAGAAAATCAACGCCGGGGAATGAGAGACAGGCGAATTGAGGATCCTCAACTGAGAATGGCACAAGGGAACGGCGGATTTCCAAGAACTCCCGGGAGGGAATGGGAGAGAGGAGGCGGCCATTCTGAAAGAAAATATGAGTTGGGCATAGAAAAAGAGTGATTTACCTCGTCGAACACCTCCAGAAGGGGTTGGATGAACACGGAGATGTGAGTGGTGTTGAGGGCGCAGCGGCCAGAGTCTGCACAGGAGGAGAAGGTGCAGTTACGAGAGGCTCTGAAATAGAAAATCAAATACTGCAGAATGGAGATTAGAGATTTTACTGTTCCGCATAAAATGTGGAAAACGGCCCGACGATTTCACAAACAACTATTTCGTAAGTAACTCACATGGCTGAACAGTCAGCGTTTGGGGGGTTCGATGCGTAAGCCCCCCAAATGGAGCATCACCGGTTACGTAGTACCCCAAGACCTAACGTCCAACTATGGTAATTCATTCCTTTGGTTCATTATGTTCAGTTTTCGCGACCTCGGTCCGAAAACTGAACAATTTAGGCTTAGGCCTGTAAGCAAGATGTCCGCTCATACCTTGGGAGGGTGTGTCTTTTGACCTACCCACCCTTAACTTTTGGTGCCTTAAAAGATAGCACCCCTTAACTTTGTGCCCTCAGGACTTTCCGTCCGCAACCCGTCCGCATGCGGAACCCTTTTCGGGAATTTTCCCGAAAATAGAGCCTAATCTTCGGTAACTTCTACGTTTTCTGGACTCTAATCTTTAATAGATACAATATTTGTAGAAACTACTCTAAAATACTTTATATAGACAATATTTAGGTTACTACAAGAACTTGGACAAACAGATGTTGGAAGAACACCGACAAAGATCGAACCCGGGTCGCTGGGACGGGGCACAGAAATAGTGTCTAACCAATATATAATGAAGTTTCTGGTCCCTACCCCGTAATTTTTGAGCTGGTACATGAAACACCCCAGGAGGGAATACTAATTGACGTACCCTGTCTTCACTTTAAAAAGGGGCCGTCAGGAGCCTTTTCATTTCCATTTTCATCGGGTATGGTCGAAAATTATACTAATTATACATGCTAAATTGTCTGGAAAACTCCTCATTTTCCGAGTAATCTCCTCCTATTAGAATGAAAACTTCGAAATTAGACTTGCTTGTAAACATCGTGCATGCAGGCGTTGCGGCCATCCGCACAATCTGCAGACGGTCGGCCGGTTTTGTTCACTTTGAAACGAGATTTCTCGACAACGGAGGATTTTGAGCCCCATGTTGGATAGAGTTTTTTGATCAGCTGATTTTTATCTGTTACATGAACCAAAGTTGCAAAAGGTCCCTGACGGTCCCTTTAAGGTCTTAAAATAGGATAACCGCCCTTAACATTGGACTCTTAGGGAAGCTGTAATCGGATGAAACAAAAGTAGCCCCTAACAACCCATCTCGATCGGCCGTTCGTAGTTTCTACCACTCTGAATCTGGAGAAAGTCGCAAATACACTCGGGAGAAATGTTCTGGAGGGTTAGGTTCCACAATCAGCAGATTCATATGTACGTCCTCTTGTGTAGCTGACATTAGCATAACTTCAATCAAGAACAGGTCATCTTCCCAGTCGTTTCCACTATGTTAATTTGAGCTCAACTTCTATTCCCTTCGTGGCGTTAACTCAATTAGCATAAAGTTACTAGACCAGACGTGGCTAGCCACTCATTCATTCTCCTCCTCCACTCGCTGACAGACGGTTCTTCCATACATTTCCCCTCTTCTACCTCTACATCTCGGCTGCCTTCTACAACTCTCAACAACTTTTATGGTCTCCAGAGGTGATTGTTTCTTTTCCCTCAACCTTTCTTGGACCGAACCACCTCGCTAAGACCCTGAATTGTCATCACTATCAGACCCCACACCCTGCTGCTTTTCGCGGGTGCCGCTGAAAGGCTTAGCCTTTGCTTGTGGTGTAAGCCGAGCTCTAGGACGGTCTTGGCAGTTCACTTAAGGGGTGGAGGCGAGGGCGGTTCGGTCCACAATGCGATAGGACAACAGCAAAAGCATATTTTCATGAAACGAGCGACTGAATACTGTGATTCTGATGCTACAAGGAGCTCGTATGAGAAATTCAAAGCATCCAGGAACTGAGACCGAAGATAAACGAAAGAAGACATTGTTTCCAGAAAAGAGGGAGATGTAGGAGTCCATATGAATTATGGAGACTCCCATGTTACGGCGCTTTCAAACTACAATTACAGGTTTCCACTACATTCGGAGAAGTTCGTTCAAAGCACATTCTGAATGGCACCGATGTGGATAGTTTTCAACAAAGAATTGTTCAAGCATCTATGGTTTCGGTTCAGAAAGTCCACCAAAAAGCCGTTGTCCACCTTTGCGAACAGGATGAGACTTGCAAGCACGAGAGGTGAGAAGGTTAAATTTGAACGCTGTCGTCTATTGCATAAACTAGCGCTAACGGGTGGAATCACAAAAAAAAACCCGTGTGAAAAAAGTGTCTTAAGGTAGTATGCAGTGTTTAGAAACTTGCGTTGAGAGTAAATCAGAGCGTCTGAAAAAAAGGTTCCTTGAGGTGGAGCGTGTTCAAGTAGTGCCTTAAGGGTATAGCGCAGCCTTAAGGTAGAATATGGAGTGTGTATAAGTGAGTTCAAACTAAAGGTGACCTTGGTTCTTGTGCCTAAACTGTCATATCTATGTGGCAGTTTATTCATTTTAATGTAATCGACAAATCTTGTGCGCCCGGCCAAATGTTCTTGTGCTTACTTGTGAAGGTAGGGGTTCTGTCTCAATCATCACGCTATTTAAAAGATAGGTTTTTACAACTATCCACAGGCTTTTTTTTTAATAGTGGAGGCGTCACTGAGCCGGCAGTAACCGCTGTTACTGACACAAGACTGGTAGGGAATTATGGCGTTTAGACGAGCCAGTTCGGCTTGAATTTGGTATAGCGAAAGCTATATCTGTGGCTGAAGCAATTCAACTTTTTTCATCAACGTTCTGCGCAGGGCTGGTCGCGGGCCGGGCCCTTCTCCGAAACCTCTCGGTCCGGCCCGGCCCGAACGGGCCCGATTTCGGCCCGTGGGCCCGTTTTAGTAATTAAGCTTTAAAATTGCCTATAAATATAAATTAGATTAATTATATAACAAAAGGATTAAAAAAACAACACCTTAACTTTAAAATATCCTCTACAAAGACGTTTCACTACACCACATTTGCTCGATCCTAGCAAGATCGGGCCAGGCCTGGAAATTTTCTCGGCCCGGGCTGAACCCGATGTTTGGCCACCAAGCATGGCAACTGGCCGGCCCGGGCCGGCCCGCTCCAAAATTTTTCACGGCCCGGCCTGGCGCGGCCCAGGCCGGCCCGACTCAACCGAAAATTTATGCCTTTTTTCAATGTAAAAATCAAAGAAAACGAAAAAAAAATTTCGGGCCGGCCCGCTTCAAAATTTTTCTCGGCCCGGCCCCAAATTTTGCCATGCTTGTTGGCCACCCCTGGTTCTGCGCATTGAAGTGAAAGACCGTATAATTTCCTGCCACCTGAGTGGTACGAAGTACCGGACGAACATAATTTTTAATCAAACGTATCATTAACCAACATCGCAACGCTAACTCCAATTTTGCTGATAAAACAGCACAAGCTGCACAACTTACCCCGAACTCCTGAGACTCTTGTCCAATTTCCATCGAATCCTGTCAACATGGCTGGATCCTCTGGGAGTGAGTAATTTGTACAGCAGGAGGACGCCTCCTATGGTTAGCAGAGCCACTAATCCATACTTCATGGCGAATACATCTACTGTAATGAGAGATGTTCGTGTCAACACGGCTACCTAGATGAAGTACTGCTTCGAAGTGGACGAGTTTAATAGAAGCACGACAAAGAAAAGATGTATATTTCTTTTATTGTAAAAAACAACTGAATATAAAATCTCTAGCAATGCGGGGGAAACCGGGTACTCCTAGACAGAGGGCCTAATTCGGGTGCCTAGAGGGAGGTCTCAGTTGCCGTTGAGCACTTGCTGTCGGAAGTCGGCCACACACCGCTCGTACGTCTCCGCCAGCTGGGAGCACTTGAGCACGCGGCCGGGGTTCTTCGTCAGGCACTCCATGATCTCCTGAAAATGGGAGTTACGTTTATCCAACTAAAGAAATAATCGATAACTGGGTTAAACTAAATCGAAAAATGATGTAGGGTGACACCGTCGAGTACTAAAGCCAGAATCAATGTGTGAAATAATAGGTCTCGAGACGAAAGTTCCAGAATTAGGATGTTGACGTTTCGAAGCACCGCTGTCACCAGCCAAATTGTGGAACTTTCGTGTTGAGATCATACCTGGGCAACCTACCGCGGGGGTCAATTTTGCGAGGCCCCCTTTAATTGTTGAAAGCGTCGAAAATTTGCGACGGGTCTCCTTTTCTAAGAAAAACTGCCGAAAACTTAAAATTGCGACGCACCTACCGCCCCATATTGGGGAGCTTGCCCATGTATGGTCATAGGGGCGTCGCAATTTTAAGTTTTCGGCAGTTTTTCTTATAAAAGGAGACCCATCGCAAATTTTCGACGCTTTCAACAATTGAAGGGGGCCTCGCAAAATTGACCCCCGCGGTAGGTTGCCCAGGTATGTGTATGGTTGAGATCCATTAAATACAAAATGTCCCTGTCTTTTTGCTAAGGACGTTCGGCATAGTTGCCCAACTAACATTAAATAGTAGAGTCGATAGTTTAAGGAAGGGGGTTCCTGTTTATGCCCTGGAAAACTGTTGCCTCGGCCTTTGTACCCATTTTTAAAAATAATTTTTCATTAAGAAAACATAAGAAATAATCGCTGAATAAGTGTAATAAATCGAAAATCGTTCAGCTGAACTTGATAACTATTAAAAATAAAGTAAAACAAAGTGCTGCGTTCAGTAGCTAATCGGCATGCCACTTATTTTCTCTGTGTAGCTCGTTTCGACGCACGGCGGGGACAGGTGGCCATAAAAACCGATCACGATTAAAGGACTGCTTTTGAATTGGAAAACAGTCAAATTCCACAGTAGTATACAAAATCCTATAAAAAAAAAGAGGCTAAGTTTCTCCAGTTTGAATGTTCATTACGATACCAATTTCGAAATCTCTTTACGGTAAAAATGGGTATTTCTATATACAGAACCCACATCAATTTTTTGAAATCGTATAATCCGATAGTTCATTTAAAAACTTTGTTGAACTGTTCACTCCATCGCACTGCGAAATTCCTAGTGTTTTACCAGTAGCTGACTCGAAAAATAACACTGTTTAAAGTTCATATCACACGTTGGCATT
The DNA here is from genome assembly GCA_964057215.1 of Oscheius myriophilus. Classification (NCBI taxonomy): domain Eukaryota; kingdom Metazoa; phylum Nematoda; class Chromadorea; order Rhabditida; family Rhabditidae; genus Oscheius; species Oscheius myriophilus. The sequence goes on along the minus strand of OZ059903.1, from coordinate 4,621,563 downwards.
ATTTACGATAAAGATGCAAAAGCCTCATCAAGCCTTAAATTCCGCCTTGCGAAATCCGTCTCTAGGAAAGGCGCGTCCATGGCAACTGCTAACCATCACTCAGTTGTCACGACGGGCTAGCCCGGTAATTTTAAACCCAGTCCGACTGTTTTTCACGTCTTTACTTACATTCTCGCGGTCCTGGCACACATTTTCCCTGTGGTACTGGAAGAACTGCTTCTGGACGCGGTCCACCGTGTCCTCGAAGACTTTCTTGCGCTCCTCGATGTCCGTTGACAGCGAGCTGGCTGGCTGGGAATTGGTGACCTAAAAAAAACGTAGGTTTTAGATGAAAAAACATCTCTTTGTAATGTAAAAAAAGAACAAAAATAGCAAAAACAACCGACCTTCCTTTGCTGCAACTCGGAGAGACGAGCCATCTCCTCCCTGAGCTTCGTCTTTTCTTCGCGTTCGCGGGCCAATTCGGACCTAAACACACGTTGATTTCAACGAAAAGTAAGGATAAAAAGTGTAAAAACTAAATTTAACCTCAATTTCTCGGCCTCTGCGCCGCCAGCAGCCTGCTGCTGGGCATTCACACGGTTGACGACCTCAGATGACACACCGACGGCACTAAAACGCAGATTTAAGGATTTTAAAGTTAATTTAATAAACTTTTTATATTTAATTGCTACAGTAGAGGGTCTAAATAAGTAAATCGTCGAAAAATCACGACCGTTTTCACCAAAACTCTCTGAGTTGTGGAAATTCGTTTTTCATACAAAAAACTGCCTTGCTGAGGATAAAAAAATTTTTTTAATGCTTTTCAATTAATCAAAACAAAAATAGTAATAAAACAATTAAAACTTACGCATAGCCCTCGGGGATGTCCTTCCTCTCGATGCGGACAACCTCTGGTCGCTCCTGGCTCTGTGCCGAGCCCATTACCCGAAACCTGGAATTTTATCATTAATTTTATAAATTATAAAAATAAATAACAATTTTGTTTCAAAATTAAAGCATTTTATAAACAAAATCCACAATTTTAATGAGTAAAAATAATCAACAAAATAAACGGGAGGCGTACTTTAAATGCGCAAGGGGTTAAATGCGCTAAGGTCCGTAGCTTGCGCATTTTAAGATAGGGGACTTGAAATGATATTGACTTTCATTAAAACTGAGGAATTGAGGATTCACACCAATTTCCGCTATTCAAGCAATTCCTATACTGTCTAAGGGTACGAGGAACTCAATTTGGGTTCATTTTACCTATATTTCAATAGAATGGCCGTCATAACGTATTGTTACACATTGTGCCAGCCTTCAAACTGTGAAACTATTACTGTTTTAACCTTGATTCTTAACTTTTTATTTTGAATTTTCTGGCCACAACTTATGGCAGTTTTTGGTTAGCATGGCGCAATAAAAAAAACACCCGCGGCAAATATTTTGGCGCGTATGGTGGCAACTGCGCCGAATTTTTGCTTTCAAAAAAAGCGAAGTTAACGATAACAAAAAAAAACTTCTAATATGCAGATATGAAAACAGATTATGATTGCATAAAAGCGACAGATCACAGAATTCACATATGCGCCTCTTTTTATTTCGCTATTCTTACCTAGACAGGTCTCGCATCTCACATGGGCATAGCTCCGTCGGTTGGGTCGCGGCGAGACCCGCACCATTTGAAAAATGGTCAGGGATACCCCCATGTGAATAAAATCCTTCTGGGCGAGACCCCCAGAATCCGTCAAATCGGACTCTCTCTCTCTCTCTTCGATAGAATGTGTTTTTGATGAATTATCCAATTCCACCTTTTCATTACATTTTTATAGAAATGCCACCGCCCATTTCGTCAGGAGGGACGTTGCCAATTCTTGAACGAAATCTCCAAACAGCCAACCAATCGAGGTAGGGATATAAAGAGAGACAGAGACAGAGACAGAGACAGAGACAGAGACAGAGACAGAGACAGAGACAGAGACAGAGACAGAGACAGAGACAGAGACAGAGACAGAGACAGAGACAGAGACAGAGACAGAGACAGAGACAGAGACAGAGACAGAGACAGAGACAGAGACAGAGACAGAGACAGAGACAGAGACAGAGACAGAGACAGAGACAGAGAAAGAGACAGAGACAGATAAAAAATGAGGAAGAGATATCTACCTAAAGATCCCATTTTTCAGATGTAAACCTCCAATTCGTGGAGACCATGACCACTACACCACACCGAGTACAAGCAAACAGGCAGATGACATTGAGATATTGTAAATTTCCGCCTATTTTATCAATACACCCAATTTAAGGAACCGTAAACGTCCCCTGGACACACCTAAACTGACGCTGGCGCTGAACACCCTGTGGAGACTGAAGATGAAGAGCCTTCACCAGAAGAACAATGTGAAGAGGTGAGGGCAGTTGAGAGGTTTTGGCTCATTAGAGAAACTCCTGAAGGAAACAGATTTTGAATCAAATGATAGAAACTGGAAAAGGCATTAGAGAACACCAATTTAACACCTCGCCAATTCTACTTCGGCCGAAAAGAGGCCACGCCCCTTTTATAGCCGAAAATTATGATGTAGTAATGATAAATTCGAATTTCAACATCAAAATAATCTCACTCATTTTCAAGAGTCGTCAAATTTTGATTGGCGGGAACTATATGAAGCGAAACTTTGCGTGTGTATGGTCTAAAGAAATTGGTGTATCGAAGAATGAACAATACAGATAAATGACAGTGGGTTGACTTCGAAAATTGTGAAGAAGGGATTCGTTGTGGTGACTAGCATCTTGGCCAGACCTTTCTCGTTTGATCAAAATGGAAAAGAGGAACTCTGGATACAAATTGGCAGGCAAAAAGGTGCAAAAACCTTGATTTTCACAGTGAAAATCAATCTATTTTGCAAAACCACTGTATGTATGTTTCCTATGTACGGTTATTTACAATATCGTTTATAGTACCCAAACCGGGAGGGGCCCGCGCCCTCCTGGCTTGCGGCCTACGGCCGCAGAGATACACCTATTTCGGCCGCACGACTCGTGGCCCATTGTCGTGAAAATACCGTGAAGGACGTGAATCTCGACGTACGGCTTTACTCACGTATCAGTCACGTAACGGACGGAAAATAAATGATTGACCGGCCGATTTCACCTTCCCGCTCTGGAGAAATGAACGCGTGGGCCTACGCTGATCCTCTACAAACACACACACACACACACACACACACACACACACACACACACACACACACACACACAAACACACACACTCACACACTCGCACACTCACACACTCACACACTCACACACTCACACACTCACACACTCACACACTCACACACTCACACACTCACACACTCACACACTCACACACTCACACACTCACACACTCACACACTCACACACTCACACACTCACACACTCACACACTCACACACTCACACACTCACACACTCACACACTCACACACTCACACACTCACACACTCACACACTCACACACTCACACACTCACACACTCACACACTCACACACTCACACACTCACACACTCACACACTCACACACTCACACACTCACACACTCACACACTCACACACTCACACACACACACACACACACACACACACACACACACACACACACACACACACACACAAACACACACACACAAAGACCATAGCTTTTTATCATAACGGATAGCTTGGAATGCTTCAAACAAACTTCCATAAGAAAACAGAAGTCGCTTCTCTAAACATGTACCCAAAAAAACTCCCGTCTTAAGCGTTTACACTCAAATTTCTAGGCTGCGGCATCTCCGTTTTTACAGTTACCTCTCTTCTTGGCATCGATCGTAGTCGAGGGCGTCTAAATGACCGCCTCTCCTATCAAACAGAGCCACAATCAGAGTCTCCATGGCGACCGTCGTCCGTCATAGTTTCATCTAGCTCCACTTTCAATCCCCTTCCTCCGATCGATAGAACAGCTTCTGTCCCATTTGTATCCAACCGGGTGGTCCCTCAAAGCTTTCCCGGAGGTCCTTTCCCCTCCATGCAACTAATGGGCACATTAGCCGGGAGCAGGTGCCGTAGCGAATAATCCCTCAGTGCAGGTGAAACGTAATTGCGATGTGTCCGGCCGCCGGCGCCGTCCGGAAGTCGGAGGTGTTCGCAGGTTGCGAGTGAAAGAGTTTTCAAAAAAGGAACCATTCCGTCCATAATGAATCTTTTGGTTAAAACGCATTCTTATAAAAAATGGAGCAGCCCCAGTGGCCACTTGGGTAGTCATTTTGTTCTGTGTGGCCGAATCAAACGAGAATCACAATGTAGTAAGCGTATCCCATGGACATTAGGGGACAGAAGCTCAATTTTGCTTTGCTTTCGCCATATTTGGCGTAGTGGGAGCCGTCACCAGTATAAATGGCGGTGGCCGCGTAACCCCGTTCGTGGTCCTGTGGCCAAGTGGTGAGGTCATCTGTCTGACGCGCTGGAGCTACCTGGATCGATTCTTGGTTCACCCTTTTTTCGTTCCTTTTTGTTGGTAATTTGGTATTGTCTCGGAAATGACTAAAATTTGTTACATAACTATCCTTGGACCAATATGTGCGAATTTGCAAGTTTTAGGTCATAATCGAATTTTTTACCTAGGTTACGGTTGGGCTTTGAAAAAGTAGTCAACATCTTTAAAAGTAGCTCCCAGTAGCTCTAGTCGTGGGTACGCGTTTATTTGTATGCTTCCGCACATTACCCAGAAATCCCCAAAGAAGTGAAATTTTACTTTTGTAAACGCAGTTTTTCGCTTTTCAACTTTTGTCTGAAAAGGCACGCAAAACGCAACCTACGTCATTGAATTCTACGTTTTCTTGCGCACAGATTCTATGACCATAAAACCAAAATCCATTCGATTACTCGATGAATTTGTAGTTATACAGCCTCCTGAGTATAGGTTTTGCGAAGTGCAGCTTAGAATTCCAGGCCAGCACTACAATGCCGTAAATTGAAATCTATTTTAAGAGCATTCTTAGACAAGCAAAAACACACACGGAAGAATATTTCAGCTAGAAGACGGAGGCAATAAAAACGAGAAAAATATATTTAAAAATAATTGTTCAAAGTGATAGTTTGATCAAAAAGGACATAAATCTAGTTTTTTTACCTTAAAATGACAAAATTAACGAAAATCATAACTGAGCAGTGCTTTTAATTGCTATGCGTGTCAAGAAAACTTTTGCCATTCACACCCGTATCAAATCGGCATAGAAAATGAGTATTTTGTAACTGAAACTTAGAACTAATTTTAGTGAAAATACAGTAACTTGTGTCAAAAATGCTTTTGTTTCTTAAAGCATAAAGTTTTGGATAATGGGCTTTAGGCCATACGGTAAGGCGGGCAATTTGGCTTAACTTTAATTACAACATTGTAGTATTGTCCTACAACAATATAGGATGTGTTGTAAAAACAGTTTTTGGATTAAATTTACAACAAAATTGTAACAATGTAACAATAATTTGGTTTAGGGCACCCGCCGAAGTCGAGAAGAAAAAAAGTGAGGAAAAGATGGCCGAAGAAGAGAATAGCACGGATCAAAACGAGGTAGGAGTTAGCTTGGGAGTAAAAAAGATTCAATTTAGGCAAAGATTTCTGTACTGAAGAAGGTGGATTACGAAAACTCGGACGAATCAGGAGGTAGAGAGGCTTAGAGAGAGAGAGAGAGAGAGAGAGAGAGAGAGAGAGAGAGATCATGCCTCCTCCATAGGTAGAATAGTCTCACGTTGACCCCTTCCCCCTGAAAACAACGAGCCGTGTTTGTGGCAACGGCTGGTCGCCGTGAGAGCGACCTACCGTAGTTCGGCTCGCTCTACCATAAATCGCCGCCGCGTTTTAGAAAAATTCGCGCAGCGATTAGTGGCAGCCGCTAGGGATGAGACACTAAAAAGGCTGGCCGGCTGGCGGACGGCCGATGGAGCTGTACAGCATGCTGCTCTCCAGTAACTACCAGCAACTGACCAGAGGTAGGCAGCTGCAATTAGCAATTAACGCGCAATTATCTCTCTTTCCCTCTGTCTCTGTCTCTGTCTCTGTCTCTGTCTCTGTCTCTGTCTCTGTCTCTGTCTCTGTCTCTGTCTCTGTCTCTGTCTCTGTCTCTGTCTCTGTCTCTGTCTCTGTCTCTGTCTCTGTCTCTGTCTCTGTCTCTGTCTCTGTCTCTGTCTCTGTCTCTGTCTCTGTCTCTGTCTCTGTCTCTGTCTCTGTCTCTGTCTCTGTCTCTGTCTCTGTCTCTGTCTCTGTCTCTGTCTCTGTCTCTGTCTCTGTCTCTGTCTCTGTCTCTGTCTCTGTCTCTGTCTCTGTCTCTGTCTCTGTCTCTGTCTCTGTCTCTGTCTCTGTCTCTGTCTCTGTCTCTGTCTCTGTCTCTGTCTCTGTCTCTGTCTCTGTCTCTGTCTCTGTCTCTATCTCTGTCTCTGTCTCTGTCTCTGTCTCTGTCTCTGTCTCTGTCTCTGTCTCTGTCTCTGTCTCTGTCTCTGTCTCTGTCTCTGTCTCTGTCTCTGTCTCTATCTCTGTCTCTGTCTCTGTCTCTGTCTCTGTCTCTGTCTCTGTCTCTGTCTCTGTCTCTGTCTCTGTCTCTGTCTCTGTCTCTGTCTCTGTCTCTGTCTCTGTCTCTGTCTCTGTCTCTGTCTCTGTCTCTGTCTCTGTCTCTGTCTCTGTCTCTGTCTCTGTCTCTGTCTCTGTCTCTGTCTCTGTCTCTGTCTCTGTCTCTGTCTCTGTCTCTGTCTCTGTCTCTGTCTCTGTCTCTGTCTCTGTCTCTGTCTCTGTCTCTGTCTCTGTCTCTGTCTCTGTCTCTGTCTCTGTCTCTGTCTCTGTCTCTGTCTCTGTCTCTGTCTCTGTCTCTGTCTCTGTCTCTATCTCTATCTCTGTCTCTGTCTCTGTCTCTGTCTCTGTCTCTGTCTCTGTCTCTGTCTCTGTCTCTGTCTCTGTCTCTGTCTCTGTCTCTGTCTCTGTCTCTGTCTCTGTCTCTGTCTCTGTCTCTGTCTCTGTCTCTGTCTCTGTCTCTGTCTCTGTCTCTGTCTCTGTCTCTGTCTCTGTCTCTGTCTCTGTCTCTGTCTCTGTCTCTGTCTCTGTCTCTGTCTCTGTCTCTGTCTCTGTCTCTGTCTCTGTCTCTGTCTCTGTCTCTGTCTCTGTCTCTGTCTCTGTCTCTGTCTCTGTCTCTGTCTCTGTCTCTGTCTCTGTCTCTGTCTCTGTCTCTGTCTCTGTCTCTGTCTCTGTCTCTGTCTCTGTCTCTGTCTCTGTCTCTGTCTCTGTCTCTGTCTCTGTCTCTGTCTCTGTCTCTGTCTCTGTCTCTGTCTCTGTCTCTGTCTCTGTCTCTGTCTCTGTCTCTGTCTCTGTCTCTGTCTCTGTCTCTGTCTCTGTCTCTGTCTCTGTCTCTGTCTCTGTCTCTGTCTCTGTCTCTGTCTCTGTCTCTGTCTCTGTCTCTGTCTCTGTCTCTGTCTCTGTCTCTGTCTCTGTCTCTGTCTCTGTCTCTGTCTCTGTCTCTGTCTCTGTCTCTGTCTCTGTCTCTGTCTCTGTCTCTGTCTCTGTCTCTGTCTCTGTCTCTGTCTCTGTCTCTGTCTCTGTCTCTGTCTCTGTCTCTGTCTCTGTCTCTGTCTCTGTCTCTGTCTCTGTCTCTGTCTCTGTCTCTGTCTCTGTCTCTGTCTCTGTCTCTGTCTCTGTCTCTGTCTCTGTCTCTGTCTCTGTCTCTGTCTCTGTCTCTGTCTCTGTCTCTGTCTCTGTCTCTGTCTCTGTCTCTGTCTCTGTCTCTGTCTCTGTCTCTGTCTCTGTCTCTGTCTCTGTCTCTGTCTCTGTCTCTGTCTCTGTCTCTGTCTCTGTCTCTGTCTCTGTCTCTGTCTCTGTCTCTGTCTCTGTCTCTGTCTCTGTCTCTGTCTCTGTCTCTGTCTCTGTCTCTGTCTCTGTCTCTGTCTCTGTCTCTGTCTCTGTCTCTGTCTCTGTCTCTGTCTCTGTCTCTGTCTCTGTCTCTGTCTCTGTCTCTGTCTCTGTCTCTGTCTCTGTCTCTGTCTCTGTCTCTGTCTCTGTCTCTGTCTCTGTCTCTGTCTCTGTCTCTGTCTCTGTCTCTGTCTCTGTCTCTGTCTCTGTCTCTGTCTCTGTCTCTGTCTCTGTCTCTGTCTCTGTCTCTGTCTCTGTCTCTGTCTCTGTCTCTGTCTCTGTCTCTGTCTCTGTCTCTATCTCTGTCTCTGTCTCTGTCTCTGTCTCTGTCTCTGTCTCTGTCTCTGTCTCTTTCTCTGTCTCTCTGTCTCTCTCTCTCTCTCGTCATATTCCTCTTGCGCTGTTTCTGCTGCCCTAGTCCTCCCTTTTAAAAGCGAAACAATCCCCTCTTGCATAATGTATACGGTAAACGGGGGTCAGTCCATTCGCCCCGTGTCCTTCCGCGCCTAAATGTTCAACGCTGCCGCTTACTTCTTCGACTATCACACCTTTCATCACCGATTTCTATGTAAGAGGATGAGATTTCCCTAATAAGTGAGGTGTTCCTATTTTCCAAGAGATTGCGATACTTCCGCTTTAACGCGAGGGATTATGAGAGGGATTCCCGTGAGATTGACAGACTGCGATTGGTGAATTAGCGGATAGATTATACAATAAACAAATCAATTCGATTTAATAGCACGTTCTCTGTAATAAACTTGACTCGGAATCCAATCCCAGACCCTCGGCATACTGATGTATACTGTTGCATCTCGACGTTCTTGTTGTGTGAGTCGCTTTTACCGGAGCGCAGCTGCGTCAGCATGCGGAAACGCACGAAATTGCCGCGTAATTGATATTAAGGAATATCCAGTCAATATAGAGGAAAGTATGTAGCACTTGATTCTTTATCAAACTGTGAAGAAATGTAGGGCCTAGGCCCCCGAAACCATCCGCAATTAGGCTAGTAGTTTTGATTCGACATTACTGTGAGAAGAAGTTTGAGTTTTCCCAATCTAAAAGCTCTAATTCACTCTTGCACGAAAGTTAAGGCGAAAAATGGTAATTTTCTTGAAAGTTTAGGTTTCTGATGAGTGTTTGAATGAAAACTGTAGGACAAGCAAAAAATAGCAAAGAGAAACACGCCTCTAGGGCATAGTTCTCACGGGCCGGGCCGGGCGGACTTGAAAAAAAATCCTCGGCCCGGCCCGGCCCGGCCCGCTTCGGCCCGTCCACTCGGACAACCCAGTCAAACTGTCACCCACACGACCAAGGTTCGATCCCGGTCGGGACACTTTGTTTTTGCTAACTTAAAATTAGTTTACATATTTAATAGAAATATAATGAAAGTGTTTCAGGAGTTTTAAAAAAATGACGTAAGCTAAAATAACGATTTAAAGAATTTTTAATTTGACAAGTTTACAAACCGGGCCGAAACGGGCCGGGCCGACACTTTTCTCGGCCCGGCGGGCCGGGCCGACACTTTTCTCGGCCCGGCACGGCCCGGCCCGGCCCGCTTCGGCCTGCGGGCCGGCCCGTCATTTGAGAACTATGCTCTAGGGTGCGAACCAGGAACTGTGAGCGTATTGCTGGACGCGGTTACCACTGCACCATGCTGGCGATAAAGCGTGTTTGTAGCTCGCGCCAATTTACCCGCGCGGGCAGCTGCTGAATGCGCATGCACAGAAATGCCGTAAATTGGTTTTAAACTATATAAATTTCAATAAAGGTAGTATCACTAGTTATATATATCAAACTATAAAGGACATTATCTTGGATTTCCTTCGCAACCCGTCCACAAGCTTTTCGGTAGTTTCGATTCGGCCCGCGAATGAAGTTTGAGTTTTCAAAACCAGTAAGTTCTGAATCCGTCTTGCAAGCCTTACACTATTTCAAATGTCGGTTTACGGTAGATTTCATGTTTCAACCTAGCTATGTTCGAAATTTACCCCTCTTGCCTACCGTAGTAGCCTGCTTCTCCTCTATTGGGCCCTGGGGCCGTTCCTTCTCAAGCCGTGATTCGCTTGGATTAGCTGCGCTCTTATTGGGTCCGCCGTGTGTATCAGTGATAATCAGCGGCTGTGGCTGGCGTGTATCGAGCGAGCCTCGAGCGCCCCGGCCCTCGGCCGTACCATTATCTCCCTCGGGCCGCCCGGTCACATATCATTACCTCACCGCCCTTCACACCAACACAGCTTTAGGGTCCTTTTCATTACGATAAACCCGCTCCAAAACAAATTGGAAGAACCGCCGGTGGAATTGCTAATAATCGCGTGGGAAGCAATCTAGGTTGTTGAGTCACCGTACCCAAACTTTCTTATTGGCTGATTTATATTCCGACTTTGCTTTTACAAACCTAATTCATTAAAATTTTCATATGTAAACACTCAAAACATGTTTTTGATACTTTTCTTATCTGTCGAAACGCGCCGCGAAGCGTTCTCAGAAAGCCGCATCACAGCCGCTTCTCTCAGCTAAGGTAAAAGCTCTCCTTAACAGTTAAGGTTGTTTAAGGTTTGTAGTGACCTTAAGTGCTTAAACCTTAAACGTCTTAAAGAGCTCAATCAACCGTATATAAGTTTAAAAAATCGCCCCTTTCTTCGCTTTTGAACGACAAATTTCAATTATCACTTGAGTAGCCAGCTAAAATAAAAAAAATGCATGATTTACAGATTTTAAAATGTAAGCTTAAGGAATTTTAAGCAGTAAGGAGTCGAACCAACAACCAAAGTTTCACCAGGCGCGACGCTTCCCTGCTGCGCTATGGTGGTCCGCGCAAAACTGTATAACTTGGCGCGGCTGAGAACGCGTTAAAATGGAATTTTAGAATTTATGATTTATAAAATAAATGAAAAAATTGACTTATATTTTCATATCAACCTCAGAAACTATAGAAAACTCAAGAATTTATTGAAACCTAGGGCCTAAAACGAAAATAAGAGAACAAGTTATAATTGAAAAACGAAAAGATGAGGATTTTGCATGAAAACTATGAAAACTTTGATCAAACTTCACAGCGGCTTGGTTTTTGGGATCTAAACTACAAATTTGATAATTTTCCCACCCTGAGGGCAGAAACCTCCCATATTTTCCTGTTTAGTGAAAACGCTCTTCCCACCAGACATTCCGTGCCTGGGAATGGCAATCAGTGTCCTTTCACATGAGCCTACGGTAGGCCCGCCGCAGGGAGGTTTCAGCTGTCCGCGCCCAGCCTCCCAATTCACTCATTTCATTAAATCTATTGGAAATCTTAGAATTTAAGAGTTACTGTAACTACTTAGCCCCCTTTATTAGCAGTTATCGATTAGTTGCAATTCCTCCGGCGCACCTCCCCATTTGACGCAATCATCTATGACTAACTGTGATATTAGCAGACTCGTGTAGGCTTGCATTTTCTGTTGTATCGGACTAGAATCAGCTGTTTTGTCTCCCACCCCGCTTTCTATTGATTGCTCTCTCGCTCAGTCTACCTCGCTCTCGCCGCCGCGTACCGTACCCGTCGTCTCAGCCCGCCGCCGCCCCGCCGATGAAGCTCGAGAGTCCCACCGTTTGTCGGGAGACGGGCGACCATTGGGAAAGTGAGATATAGAGAGATAGAGACTGAGACTTAAGGGAGAGAGAGAGAGAGAGAGAGAGAAAGAGATGGCGATTCATTGTATCGTTTTTACAAGTTAGATGAAGTTGAAGACCCAAAAAGGTATATACCTCCAAATGGCATATAGTATAGTTGTATACAAAGAGGCTTTCTGCCAAAATGGCATTAATTCAGGAATTGTGTGATACGCAGGCGGAGATAGTGTGCAACTGGCCGAGACGCAGAGAAAAGCTGCTTTTTTTCTAGATATACTCGTTTGGAGGCAGATGTAGCAGTAGAATGGTAAAGATTTTGGTAGGGAAACAAACACATAGGGGATTTTCCCTTTTGACCGGTGTTCAACGATTTTTCGGTTTCTATATTGGAAAATTCCGATTAGAGCGCGAAAACCGAGCAACCTCAGGAAAATCGAACTTTTAAACCAGGTTATGGGAGATTTGATTAGATTTTACTGCTCTTTACATTTCTTTTGATACTCAGGGAGCGATACTAAAAAAATTGAAATATCGTTGAATTTTGACAGTGACCTAGGAGCATAAATATGTGAAGTATACTTGATTTTCCAAGAAGTTATGCAGGGTTAAATTTTAATTTAGCTGCTAGGGTGAGTAACATGCAAATAATTCCTCTCACCAGTCCTACTTTGCCCAAAATAAGGCCACACCCCTTTTGTAGCCTGTTGTTTTGATTTAATAATGGGAAACATGAAAATCAGAAAAATCTCACTCATTTGCAAAAAATCACATGTGCTTCAGTTGATACAGGTCAAGAAAAATAATCTAGTTGTGGAAAACAGACTACAGTACCTCACGGGTGAACAGACAACCCATGGCGGCGCGCTAATTAGCGCCCTATTGACACTCAGTGAAGTGATAGAAGCCAAATTAAGAGGGGGGGGGGGAGAATCTGTTGAATTGAATCCAGTGAATTGAATCCAGTTTAGGAAAACAGAGAGAGATAAAAAGGAAAGAAAATGAGATGTTAGCAAAAGACCTGTTAGGGGTTTTTTTTGTTTGGAAGAGAGAGAGAGACAGAGAGAGAGAGAGATAGAGAGAGAGAGAGAGAGAGAGAGAGAGAGAGAGTGCAAGAGAGAGAGAGAGACACACACACATAGAGATATACAGTGAGACCTATTAATTACATTCAGATGCCACCGAGTTGCTGGAAACCACCGCCAGCGGCTACGCTGCGGCAGCTGCGGCTCCCCAGTACGTCACCGACTTCGCAGGAATGGAGTACCCCCTCCAGCAGCATATTCAAAATGGGTAAGCGCATGTAAAACTCATATTTACTGCGAAAATTCCATTTCCCATGCTTTCTAAAAAAGCTTTTACCTCTTCTGACAAACGAGGCCTGCCATTCTTTTGCAAACGACCGAGGGTAGCCGTGGAAACGAGGTTTTATATCGAGAGGGTGCGCACGCAACGGCGGGAACGGAAGGAAAAGGGAAGGGAAATCAGGGTTAGGGAAATTGGAAGTAAGGGAAAAGACAATTGAAATTTCGGGGTGAGATGCGTGAATATTGGAATTAGGAAACTTGTTTTATGAATCATTCGGTGTGTGACAACGTTTAGCACGAAAACAGGCTTTTGGAGGGAAAGCATAGCTGTAATAGGAGTGAGTGATATATTTGAAAAAATGTTTGCTTGTGCGGGGATTGAACCAAAAAGCTTTTGCGCGAGCCTGAAACCCTAACGCCTGCGCCAGTCGCGCACCGAGATAGTAGCATTACCGCCTGCCTAACTCACGCACAGTTTGGAAGGCGAGCAACAGCTTATGCGCTTTAGGGTTATAGGGTAGGCGATCTCTAAAAAAAACTATCGCACTTTTCATATACTTTAGGCCAAATCGGTTTGTTTTTTAGGTTTACATGTGCGTAAGGAGGTAAACAGACTTTGCGCAATGTGAATTTACAAAAATCAGATTTTGATATAAAATAGAGAGTAGCAACGGTCTATAAAAGTGAGGGCGACGCGCGCGGCCTGCCCGTACCTCGATGGCCGAGTGTTAGTGGCGCCGAGCGTACCTCGATGGCCGAGGTTAGTGGCGCAGGCTCTTGGCGGTGTGACATGGGTTCAATCCCCCTCGCGGTCTACGCTTTTGCCCAAAAGTTTTAAGCAACATTAAGATACATTAGCGTTTGGTTTTGACAGAAATTCAAATTTGCCTTTTTGCCAACTACAAATTGGCCTTCAGCCCTCTGTCATTCAAGGGTTCAGCTCAAATCTGAGACATTTTGTTGACTTGAGCAGGGTTTGAGTCATATTTCAATTACAGTATGCTCCTAACAAGCTACAAACTGGCTAATTCCCTGAGGGAGTTGACTCAATTCGCTGCAAGTGAATCACGAGGTTTTACCTAGTTAGTCAGGAGAAAGAACCTCCGGCTGGCAATTAGAGACCTGCGCTTCTGCGACTGGGTGGACGAGGTGGTGCCAGCCGTTGGGATAGAGAGAAAAGTAGTTGGGCCTACCTTATGTAGCCGGGAGGGGCGTCCTCTCGCTGGCGGTTGCCGTGGTGGCCGGTTGATAACGGAGACGGTTGCCTGGAGCGCGGCCTCGGGGGTCGCCTAGGCGATTCGAGAGTTCCGCTCTGGTATCCAAGACAGCCGATGACGTCTCCAGCTGCCAGCCGGAGCCCTCTTTGCTATCCTTATCTCCAGCCGACCCCATCTTCCCTCACTTTACCCGGGGGCCACCCGCACTGCCGCGCGCCCTCGGTGGGCGGTGCCATGTGTCAAGCAGCCGGGCGGCGCACACAGCACATGGCGTGATGCGCGGTTCTGATTTCAAGGGAAGGGCGACTGAGATTTCCAAATGAATAATTAAGTTTACAAATGTTTTAAACTAATCTAACTATTCATAAATACATCCCTTTCATGGCCGGAGTCCGAAATGAATTGCATGAGATTAATAAAAGAGCAATCGCATTAGAAATGAGTGAAAATGTTATTTGATTGAAGTAGCAGATTGCTTCAAGTTGAAAGAAAGAGATAGAGAGATAGAGAGATAGACATAGAGAGGGATAGAGAGATAAAGATAGAGATGGAGAGAGTGTGAGTGTGAGTGTGAGTGTGAGTGTGAGTGTGAGTGTGAGTGTGAGTGTGAGTGTGAGTGTGAGTGTGAGTGTGAGTGTGAGTGTGAGTGTGAGTGTGAGTGTGAGTGTGAGTGTGAGTGTGAGTGTGAGTGTGAGTGTGAGTGTGAGTGTGAGTGTGAGTGTGAGTGTGAGTGTGAGTGTGAGTGTGAGTGTGAGTGTGAGTGTGAGTGTGAGTGTGAGTGTGAGTGTGAGTGTGAGTGTGAGTGTGAGTGTGAGTGTGAGTGTGAGTGTGAGTGTGAGTGTGAGTGTGAGTGTGAGTGTGAGTGTGAGTGTGAGTGTGAGTGTGAGTGTGAGTGTGAGTGTGAGTGTGAGTGTGAGTGTGAGTGTGAGTGTGAGTGTGAGTGTGAGTGTGAGTGTGAGTGTGAGTGTGAGTGTGAGTGTGAGTGTGAGTGTGAGTGTGAGTGTGAGTGTGAGTGTGAGTGTGAGTGTGAGTGTGAGTGTGAGTGTGAGTGTGAGTGTGAGTGTGAGTGTGAGTGTGAGTGTGAGTGTGAGTGTGAGTGTGAGTGTGAGTGTGAGTGTGAGTGTGAGTGGGAGTGTGAGTGTGAGTGGGAGTGTGAGTGTGAGTGTGAGTGTGAGTGTGAGTGTGAGTGTGAGTGTGAGTGTGAGTGTGAGTGTGAGTGGGAGTGTGAGTGTGAGTGTGAGTGTGAGTGAAGCGCGGGGTGGACTGAGGAGATACCGGAAAACAGAGAGTTGACAGAGACAGAGTGACAGAGAGAGAGAGAGAGAGAGAGAGAGAGAGATTGAGAGAGCGATTGAGAGAGAGAGAAAGAGAAATAGAGATATTCCCAGATGGTCTCTACCCACCAGGTGCAATTGTTTCGTTGTCACTATGGGAACGACGCCAGTCTCCTTGCCGTTTTGGCCCACCGCCTGCCGCCTCCTGGAGGCCACCTCACGAATTTATATTATTACCTAAACAAAATTGTAATCCTAAGGTCTTAATCACTTTCTTAAGGCACTTAGCTACACAGCCAAGCCAATCTTCTCTAAAAACGCTAACCAAGTGTTTCTTTCCAAATTTGGGTGGGTGGTTCATACAATTTGGGTCGATTTGGAAGTTCTAAACAAGAACTTTAGTGTAATCTTCCACAATACCTTGGCCTTTTACTTTCTCTCTTCCCATTCCGTTCGTTCCTTATTCAAATCCCCTTCGCCTGGGTGCAGCAAGGTGCCCTTCCGGCGCTCGTCGCGGCCTAATTACCGTAGGCCGGAAGGCGGGCGGCGGCAGGTGCTGAGGCCACGAGCCGGCGGTCAGTGTGGAAACATGGTGCTTTTCAGCAACACTGCCTACGTCTACACCGGAGATGCTCCCTACCAGTACTATCAGGTTAGTCCAGTTTCTTTCCATGTTTTGTTGACCTTCGCAAGTTGTCAATTTGACAAATAACTTAAAAACTTCTACAAAAGATAAAAAATTAGACCAATTTCACAGCTCATGAGAAAAGTAAATTTCATAGAGTCATCAATGGTTTTTGAAAAATTTAAATCAGTTAGATTTAAACCTCCTCAAAGTGAATGCGATTTGGATCAGAGAAAAATCCCCGTTTTCTCGAACGCCGTTAAAAAAATTGTGTTAGCCCAGAAAACCCCCAAAGCAGAAAAATGGTTGTGTTCTTCCGCGCAGGACCCAGAAATTCCACGAAAAAGTGAAAAGTTGCGTTTGAAAACGCATTTTTTCGACCTTTCGCATTTTCAAATGCGGTACGTCAACAACCACATGAACAATGCGAAAAACTCTATTTTCAAAAGCAAATTTTCACATTTGCGCGTGAAAATTTGCGGTTATTAATCAACTCTTCGCCCTAGTAATTCTGTTTTACGACCTTTTTTCGACCTACTCCTTTCGTTGTGGGACCCTAAGTTCTTAATGTCGCCAAACCATTTCTGTGCACTACGGCTCAATTCATATCTTTTCCTTCCCCCCTATGTAATCGTTGTTAAAACTAACTTCTGAAAACTAAGAGAATTTTGCGAATTCTTTTTTGGTCACATTGTTGATTCGATCTTGTCGAAATGTTTGCATTTTGAGACCATCAGACATTTTTAATTGCAATTAATTTTCTTCACTTAAGCAAAATCATTTTATCTGAAGTTTACTGTAGAGACGAAAATTCCATTTGAGCAATGAAATAATATATGATTTTCAGTATGCGGCCAACGTTCACTCTCCCAACACCTACATGGTCGCTGCTGGAGGACAGTCACCAGGATCTGGAGATGACGACCATAACAATGTTCAACACGCCACGAGGGCATGCCCAGCCACGGTACGTACTTTTTTCTATCTCAAAACAAAAACAACCGATCGATAGATATAATGCTTATCAATTGTCAGAAAGTGAAATCGCTATAAGTCGCCCGCAAAGCACTTTCTCAATCGTCCCTCTTAACCCAAAAGCAGTCAAAAACATGCTTTTTCGAATAGTGAAATCAATTTTCGATTTCCCACTTTTCCTGACGCGCCGCCGATTTGGTGCGGGTGCCACACGCGAGCAGCAGTTGCCAGTTGTTTCACCGCGGTTTTCAATAAATGGTACCAACTTTTCGTAAAAATGGTGTTAGAAATATAAAAGCACTGTGAATTTCTGGCTTTGCGCTTTGAATCTACATAAATAGTGTTTTTATAACGGAAAAAGCAAAAATTCCAGCCTAGGACCACCCCAATTCCCAATCCTCATTACCCAAGCAATATCCCAAATCGGCATAGTTGATAGCTCTGGATAATAGTGCATGTAACAGCGGCAGATGGTTCGGAAACCTTTGCCCACTCGCTAATTACCGGATTTACCTCATATCAACCGGCCGACCGCCACCTGCCTCAAGAAACTGCGCCTAATCGCTCTCTCGCCGCGCCCATTGACCGCAGCCGGCGACGATTGCGCGTAAACATTCCAGGAATGGGTAATTTTGGAAAGTTTTGAAGTGAGGCAATGGAAGTACTTGCGCTATGTGCTTTTCTTTAAAAAGAAAGGGTGTACCACACTGTGGTAGGTGTTTGAATTCTTATGCGGCGGAGTGGATTCCAGCAAAGTCATACCGTGGTTTAGTGGTTAGCTCCCTGGACTTCCAATCATTAGGTTTTTGGTTCGATCCCATCCCGAGCGGAATGTTTTGCTTTTAATGAGTAAGTATAGAAAAAGGTTTTGAAATTCCGCACACAGCTTCCTTGTGCCTCAAAAAAGCTGAACCAGCTACTTTTCTCTAAATTGCACAACAAATCCCACAACTCCCTGGAAAAGCGTGATCGTCATCTGGAAATGGAATGACTCTTTCCTTTCCGCATGCCTCGTATGGTTCCATCCGTCGGATTACATAAATCCTCGTCCGTCACCAGCTGTGTGTGAGGATATAATGAAGATGCAACAGGTGGATGGCGCCCTTGGGCAATTAGCTCTCACGCGAAAAGGGACTCGCTCCATTGCGTATGGGCAAGGTTGAAAACGACAGGTGCGAGATGGGTGAGGGGTTTGGAAGGCAAAAACGATAGAAATGGTTGAATAAGAGCGAAATTGATCGATTTTAAAGGTGAATCGTAAGATGCGTTGACATTTAAGGCTGCCTCATGTCGTAAGGCACAATGATAGGTTGGTGTAGTGGATAGCTTTTGCGACTCTAAATCTCAAGGTCCCGGGTTCAATCCCGCTCGCTGCTTTTTGTTTTGCTTTTTCTCTAATAACTGAAGATTACGTTAGTTGCATATTGTGAAAGTCATATTTCTTTTTGCGTGAGAACAATTGCACCCCCTTGCCACCGTACCCCGCGCCGGCCATTGGCCGCAACCCTATCGACTTTGGAGGAGATGTCTCTTCTGAGGCACCATCTTTGCTGGCCATTCCTATCAACTCGTTCCTCCGGGAGCTGATCGGAAGCCCCCGGGGCGGCCGGCCAGAACTCGGCTTTTCACGACGCTTCCTGTGTGGCGAGGGGCCAGTCGTCGCCCTGGCAACCGGCCCGAAAAGGACCTCCAACTTCACCCCGCCGCAATTGTATTTCTGTATTCTTTTCGGTGCATGACGCTCGAAGAGGTCTTTCGCATAGACCCTGACACACAGGTTCATGTGAGTAAGGGATTCTGGGGAAAGATTGGAAAGTCTGCCTCCCAGTAGCCTTCATGGTGTCTCATGAAGGCAAAGGGCATGTGACTATAGTGCAAGAAAATGAATTGACTTTCAAAAACCTGAAAATCGCTTGAATTGTTGAAAACTTCATTAAAAACAAAAAGCAAAAAGTTTTGCACGCACCGTGATTCGAACCAAACACCTTCTGAGTACGAGTCGCGGCTTTTACCACTGCGCCAAGGCGCAGACCTGACTTTAACGAAGTTGCGCACCTTTGTACCGCTCGCAGCAGCAGCGACAGGGTGCAATGCTTAAAAGGGATATAACTAACAAGAAAACCAATTTATAGTGTTTATAACAACAGAGTACAATGTAATAAAGAGAGCATAAATGAATGTAAACAAACCTGTCTTGTTTCAGATCCAGTGGCTTCTGGAGAACTACGAACCGTCGGACGGCACTTCGCTCCCACGATGCACTCTCTACGACCACTACAAAAAGTGAGTTTTCTCCTAGGGTGGGCCAGTTATTGGAGAAATTGGCTATTCTTTTGAGCCCTGGTCGGTTGTCTTGGTGACGCTTTCACCGGACCACGCAGTCCTCCCTCCGCGTCTGGGAGCTAGCACTCTAAGATTTTGGAGTTTCTTAACCTCCTTAGCCCAGTTCTCACCAACTGAAATCTTGTTCTACAACTTCACTTTAACACCCAGAAATTCTTATTGACATTCGTGTGAATAAATCGGCTTCTTGGGGAGCATTTTACGGTTTTTACAAGCTACTTGGGTCCTGCAACGAAAAGAAGCCCGCATCAAAAAACTGTGCGCGAAAGCGACAGGCTGTCGCAATGGTGAAGTGGTTAGCAGCTTTGAGTCCAAACTAGGGCTCCATGGTTCGATCCCAGCTGAAAGTATTTTCTCTGCATTTTGTATTTTGGGTGTTTACGAATTGTTTCGAAGAGTTCTTAGCCAAAAATACAAATAAGGATGCGCAAAAGTTGATTTCCTAACGAAAACCCCGTGATTGAAAAATCATAAGTATAAATTGGTTTAATTATAAAACT
The DNA here is from genome assembly GCA_964057215.1 of Oscheius myriophilus. Classification (NCBI taxonomy): domain Eukaryota; kingdom Metazoa; phylum Nematoda; class Chromadorea; order Rhabditida; family Rhabditidae; genus Oscheius; species Oscheius myriophilus. The sequence continues at coordinate 4,601,825 of OZ059903.1, read as the reverse complement.
AATTGAACAGTTTGTATTTCAATTAGACGAGTTTAAGCGCGAAGGGTATCTTTTATGTTTTACGTACTCTGCAGCGCACCCGCGTCAAAGCATTTTTTCTTCTATTTTTATGTAGTTGGTTTTTATTTATAACAATTTCATGAAAACTTAACCGAATCAGGCATTAAAAACTCAAAATACACGTTTGAACGTCGCGCCACGCTGGCCCCTCAATATTTCCCGCGCTCTCTCACGTTGTCTAGCCGCCTGCGCGCGACCGCGGCGCGCCAACGTTCATAACTCGGCCAATTCAAAATTAATTGGTATAAAAGTTATATATTTTAAAATAAGAAAAACGTGATCTATAGAATGAAACTATCGTAATACAAATTTGCTGAAGTTGAATTGAATTTTCACTTCACCTAAAACTTTTCCTGGAAGCATTTCACAACGTCCCTTTGTTTCTCTGTTGTATAGCGAATCCCAACAACCTTGTTATTCTCATTTCCTTCTCCAATCTCCAGAAATCCGACCTTTCGCCCATTTACCCTGTCCGCCTTTGTGTGGAAGCCGCGTAATTGTAGGCGGCTTTCGGTCAATTGAGCTTCTGGATGAAAGAGTGCTGACAGCCGGCTGTCGCCATGACAACGCCAGCCGGGCCTTCGATCTAAGCGCTTATGAAACCTCTCTACTCAGGGGGAAAACATGTGGATCGATGGATACTTATGGAGAGAGGAGGGATTGAGGGCGGAAACGGGCAAGTGGTGGACAAGGGAACACCGGTGGTAAATACATAGGTGACCGGGACTTTTGAAAGTTACAACTGAGAAATAGTGGCGAGGGTTACGAAAAGACAACCATCCTAGACTTAAAGGCAATTCTTCTTACTTTTGCGGGAAAACTGGCGAAGAATCGGAAGGCTTGTCTCCCGTCTCAATAAACGCGCTCCAATCACAATTTTTGTTAAGCCGAAGTTTTATGTTTTCATAAAAGTTATTGGGCAATTCTTTGTTACATAGAACAATGAAAAGTAAATATTAACAATTTTAAATAGAATTTTTCACTGTGCGAACTTTATACCGAATGGGTGACGCTGCTGTGACGCGGCTGAGGGGGCGGAGCTAAAATGGGCACGCCCTTTTATCTTTCTGGCGTGGAAAAACATATATAACACCTTTAAACAAAAATAAAAATATATTATTTATAAATTTATCAAATCGACGCAGTGATTTTGATGTGACGCGGCAAAAGGGGCGGAGCTAGGTCAACCGGGAATTTATTGAAACAAAAAGGCATCAAAATTTTATATCAAAAGTGAACAATTTAGAACGCGCGATTTTCATGTTTTTGTGAGTGAAACGGGGCTGAACCGTTGCTGTGTGACCCGGCTAAGGGGGCGGAGCTTAAGGAAAGCGGGCGAGGCCAAAAACATAGGATCATGCCAATTTTCAATATGTGAAACTTCAAAATATGTGAAACGTTTTTCACTTTCCGGCTAGAATGAAATGAGGTGTTAGTTGCGCGACGCGGCTAAAAGTGCGGAGGAAGGAGAAATGGGCGGAGCCAAAAAAGATTCACCTAACTTTCAATGCATGAAACTTGCCGCAGTGCCAAAGAGGTCAATTTGCCGACTTGGTTGTGACTCGGCCAAGTGGGCGGAGCCTAATTCAGTCAAAAACTGTATTTTTCAAGTCTGCGATAATACTGGACGCGTTTAAATGGGCGGAGCCTAATTCAACAAACAACTTCTTTTTCAGACACTGTAACGAGTACAAACTGGATCCTGTCAACGCAGCTTCTTTTGGAAAACTCATCCGCAACGTGTTCCAAAACCTTCGCACAAGGCGCCTCGGAACCAGAGGGAACTCAAAGTACCACTATTATGGAATCAGGTAACTTTACAACAATACAAACTTTACAACCAATCAATTTCCAGAATAAAACCAGAATCTCCTCTGAATCGAATCGATTCTAACTCTATGAACAGTCCCCGCGGGGCTATGAAGCGGCCTGCGCCTACCATGCCCACCCACAGCCGCAATTCCAGCAGCAGCCCGGTGGCCTCGTACTCGTCGACCTCCACCATCGCTAGCAACACACCTGCCGTCCCCCGTATGGCTTCGGTTATGTGAATGGGCTTATTTTCCTAATTACAGCTCAATGTGGCTCGGACATAGATAAGGCCTCTCTCGGCGATGGGGAAGTACCTTCGGTCAACTTTGAAACATTCACTGGGATTGATGCAGATCTGAGGAAGTTGGGACTGGGATTGGAGCACGTTTGCAAATTTATCGAGAACTACAAGTATAATTGTAATGTGAGTTGTTTTTAAAGCATCTGAAAAAAAAGAAAAAAAAATCAAAAAATGGAAAAAATCCAAGAATGGCTAAATAATTTGCGCTTAAGGGGCGAGTTTAAAGGTTTTTGCTGCTTAAATATGCGGAATATGTGCACTAACCTGGGGCTACTGGAAAAAATCAAAGACCACGCGGGAGAGTTACAAAAACTATCCGCCAATGTTTCAAAACGCCTGTTGATCGCTATGAGACCCATACTGTCCGAAAGAAAATTTCATTACAAATACTGTTATAAAATTCAAATGCCCTTAACTGGGCTGGTTTTCGACTTACAATCGATTTTCTCTCATTTAACCCGGCGCGCACGTGTTTAGTATTTTACCACGCGCTAAACCGCTGCAAAATAAGATGAAAGTGAGCCTAAAATTGAATAAAACGATAGCCAATCTCTATGAGATCTATACCATTCGACAGAAAATTAAATTCTAAGTAAGGTAGTGACATTTAAATTTGCTTAACTGTGCTCGTTTTCGAGTTACAATCGATTTTCTCCAATTTGACCGGACGCGCGCGCCGGTTTTTAGCGCGTGCTAAAGCGCTGCAAAAAACGCATTGCTGGCGCAGGCGGCAGAGACCACGCTTCATAAGTTACAGCTCGCTGGTTCGAAACCCAGCCAGTGCAAAAATTTTGCTTCTCTGAGAAATATATTGTTTATTGTGTTATTTTAACTCCAAAAAAGTTGAAAAAAAAAACACCGTCTTTGCGTCTTCGCCGCAGAAACTTTTTTCATCTCCCGTACGCATTTCGGCGTGAGGCAGAAAATGTCATGGGTAGAATTTATGGCGTACCGCTAATAGAACATAAAAACTATTTTCTCGAAAAAAAAACTTGCCAGAACTTTGTTTCAAAATTTTATTGTTGCTACTCAATAAACCGAAATTTATCGAAATAAATCGATCAGTTATCGATTATTACGCGGCGCGCCGTTTGTTGGGCCGCGCGCCTTCAAAGGTGCTGTAACTGATCAAGAACTTGCAATCAATCGATTTTTTCATTTTAAAGTTATGAAAATCGATTTTCAGGATGTTCTTCACTGCGTCCGAACACTTCAATTCGACGCTATTGAAGAAGTTTGGGCCTCATTCTGGCAGCCCGACGATCTCGACGACGACGAGTAAGAAATTTTAACAAATTCCTATTGCAAATCCCTTTTTTCAGCAAAACTCCCACTTCTGACCGTCTCACCCAACAACAGATCTTCTCTTTGTGCACTTTGCCCCAAATCCAGAACTACATCACAAACATGGATGTGGCCTTCTACCAAGTCATCGTAGATATTCTAGTCCCCGATGTACTGATGTCGAGGATGACTTGTAAGTTAGCTAATGCTTCAGAAGACATGTTTTTGTAGCAACTTTGACTCAACTTTGCCGAGGATTTGCCAAAAATGCGGATAAGTATATGAAGAATGCCCTGAGGGGGGCTCCAGAACAGCTACAGAAGAAGAAGTTTCAGGCTGTTAAGTATATGGCCCAAGGGCTGAGGAGGTTAGTTTGGGGTTTGCGTTAGATACTCAGCCAACCTAAATCCCAAATTACTGAACGTTCGTTTAGGTACACCTCTTTGAACCACTTGGCCCAGGCTGCCAACACCGTGCTTCAGAAGCCTGAACAGGTTCATCAGATGCAGAATGACTATGAGAGGATAGACATCAACCAGGTGCAGGAGCAAGCTGGATGGGTTTGTGGGTGTGATCCCATCGTCATCTTCCATATTCACAATGCGTTCAAGGTACGTTAGAGAGAGAGAGCGAGAGAGAGAGAGAAAGAGAGAGAGAGAGAGAGAGAGAGAGAGAGAGAGGGAGAGAGAGAGATGAATGACAAACTGAGGTGAGGTGAGGTGAGACATAGTAAAGGGAGATGTTGCGTAGAGAAGCGATGTCCAATTATAGAGCAGTACAATAGGAATTTAGTCGATATGCTGGATTTTGCATAAATCTTGTCAAAGGTCATTATTTCGACTCAATATGACACCCTGAAGCTGCTGAAATATAGATTTTCAGTCTCGGGTTACTGTACACTACTCGCCCATAGAGCTTGACCGTAAATGTTGGGCATTAGCATAGTTTTCAATAATAAACAATGAACATTTATGCAAAAAGCGTGAATTTGTAAATCTGTCATTGCTCACGCTAATTAGCTTAGATTCGCAGGTTCTTTATACTTCCGGTCAAGTTCCATGGGCGAGAAGTATATATGGTCATAGGTTACTGTAACTCGGGACAACCGAAAAGAAACATATAAGGTAGTGCACTTAATCGATAGCATCTTTTACGCTAAATAACATGGGAATTGACCAAAAACTGAGATATTTGAAAAAGGTGGGAAGAAGCCCAAAAACAGTTTTTCAGCGTTTTGAATCTTAATTTTTTTGTTCGTCTGAAAACTTTTCAACTGTCTTTGCGATTCTGCGTAAAAAATGCTATCGTGCCATATTGAGTCAAAACAATGACTTTTTTGGGCGAAATTCAGCACATCGACCAATTTTTTTACGCCTTGGTGAGGTGAGGTGAAATGTGAGGTGAGGGGAGTAGTTAGTGAGTGATTGAGTGAACCTCTATCAAGTGAGGCAAATGATAACGATTCTCTCTTTTCAGGGTCTCCTCCACAAATCCGCCTCCATGTCCGAGTGGGCCGAGTGGATGGAAAGCATCCTCGACCAAGTAAGCAAACTTTTCAAATTTAACAACTTCTGTGTTTCAGAATGCCCAAATCTTGTCGAACTTCCACGGAAAACCAATCGAAGAAACCGTTGCCACCGGGAAGCAGTTCCTATTGAAATGGTGCTTCTACACGTAAGGAAAACGCAACAACAAGAGAAATTCCAATTTTTAGATCCATTTTGATCCGGGACCTCACTCTCCGATCCGCCACTTCTTTCGGCTCTTTCCATCTTTTGAGGATCCTCACTGAGGAGTATATGATGTTCTTGGTTGAAGCCAGGTTGGGAAAAGCTCATGGCAGGCCAACGATTACAGTACTCAATCAGGTTTGTTATAAAGCATATTGTAACATAACAGAGGTCTTCAGAAGACAGACTACCCTCTGTTTGAAGACGCTCCGGCTACTGGAGCCTCAGCTCTACCTGCCATTAGCCTTGATCAACCCAGGCATTACGTTCCTGTTTCATCTGATCCGATGATGTATGGGGTGAGTGGAAAGTTCTTCATGTCTCTTGTTTTACAATCTGTCTCAGTGCCTTAGTTTCTGAACGTCTCAGTACCTCAATAGCTGAATATCCCTCTTTAACTGTGTCTCTTTGTGTGTGCGTCTCTGTGCCTCATTACTATCTCTATGTCTCCATGTCTCAAAGTCTGAGGATCAAAGTGTCTCTGTCTCCCTTTGCCTTAACGTCTCAGTCTCAGTACCTGAGGCCTCAATGTCTTGTTCTCTGTTTGAAGGAAAGTCTCCGTCCGAGTCTCCGTCTAAATGTGTCTCTGTCTCAGTGACTCAGTCATTGAGTGTGTCACGTGTCTCAGTACCTTACTGTCTCCGTCTCAGTTCTGCAGGAGAGTCTCAGTCGAAGTCTCAGTCTGAGTCCTCTCTCAGTAACTCAATTCTGAAATTCCTCATTCTCAGTCTCAGTGCATCCGTGTCTCAGTGTTTGAGTGTTTTTATCTCAATTTTACACAATAGTCTGTCCGAGTTCCCGTCTCCCTGTCTTTTTGCGGCTCAATGACTCCGTCTCTCAATGTCAGTGTCTCAGTTATTAAATGCCTCAGTCTCAGTGTTGCAAGAGAGTCTCAGTCCGAGTCTCTCTCTCTCAATGCGTCAGTCTCTGTCTCAGTGACTCAGTGTTTGAGAGTCTCTAGTTTCTCAGTTTTGGGGCCCTACTGTCTCAGTCTCAGTTGCAGGAGAGTCTAAGTTGGTGTCTCCGTCTCAAGTCTCTGTCTCTGAAACTTAGTGTAGTATGTATCTCTCTATTTCTATTCCTGAACGTCTCAGAGTCGTGGACTATACTTCTCAGTCTCAGTTTCCTAGGCTCCCAATGTCTTAACGCCTCAGTGTCATGGGGTCTCACCACCTTTGTGCCTCCGTCTCTCTCTCTTAGGGCATTGCTCTCTCTCTCGCTCTCTATCGCTCTCTCTCTCTCTCTCTCTCTCTCTCTCTCTCTCTCTTAACGCATGAGTCTCAGCGTCATGGGGTGTACGTCTCAGCCTCAATATCTCAGGGTCCCAGATTCTCAGTGCCTCAGTATCATAGTGTCTCACTTTATGAGTGTCTCAGTCTCAGTCTCAGTCTCAGTCTCATTCTCAGTCTCAGTCTCAGTCTCAGTCTCAGTTTCACTATCTCCTTCTCTCTCTCTCTCTCTCTGTTCCATCATAACTACTTATAATTCCAGCTCCAGTACCAATACCACGTAATCGACAGCAACGAGCAAGAAATCGACCCCGTCGGTCACTCAGATGGAGAACTCACAGAAATGCAACCTCGTGCCAGTTTGTTGTAACACTTCTAGTCATCTGTCGTTTCTTTCACTTAGAGTTAGACCTTCAAGCCTCCCTTTAGATCTCTTTTCCCCAGTCATAACATGATCTCCCCTAGTTGAAACAACGAACCACACTTGCCATCCTTTCTTTTTCCAATTGATCTCCACATTTACTTATAAATTTGTGATAAAGTGATTGTAGTCACGCTTGTGTTCTGTCAGAATAAAGAATCTATAAGAAAATTTATATTTTGTAACATTATTTGTAAAATTAATTTTCTAGCCTCCCATTTTTACATCGGGGAGGGGCGCGGCTTCATCGGAGTGGGGATCTTTTCGGGCAGCTTTGTGGGCGTCGAGGCTGTGACGATAGAAAATAGTTCCAAATATTCTGAAAATCAATATATCGATTTTTTGCAAAAAATTACAAACAAGACTGAAATCAATGCGACAATCACGACAAAGGCGACGATTCCGAGGAGGTTTTGGCGGACGTGTTCCCTGGAAAAAGCGACTTTTTTGAACTCTGCTACTAATTTTAGTTTAGAGTAACATAAACCTTTTAAGACCATGTTTTTCAAAACAAAAGGCCGCGGCGGGGCTCGAACCATGGTTGCTCGCTGCGCTACCTGTGCGCCCACACACTGCGCCACTTGTTTCAGCGGAAAAATTGCAAACAAAGTGGGACAACTTAACTTTCTTATTCAATTTAAAATCTTAGTTGTGTAGTGGCTGTGTGAAAAACGAAATTGAATTCAAAACGGCGATTTCCACCGAAAGACCGCGGCGGGGATCGAACCATGCATGTGCTGCGTGACAATGCCTAATCACTACACTGCCTGTCGCACTTCGTAAACGATGTTGCGAAAATCAATTTTTGATTTCCCAAACGTATTTATGTAGGGTTTTCAAAAAACCACCGTTAACTTAGTTCAAAATGACGATTTCCACCTAATGACCTCGGCGGGGATCGAACCATGCTTGCTCGGTGTGACAGGGCACGCCTAACTAATACACCGAATAGCACAAAATGGCGCTTTTGCAAAAACGTCCGAAGAAAAGCTGCGGCGGGAATAGAAATATGTATGTTCTGTGTGATTCCAGCGTGCCAAACCACTACACCACCTGTCGCAGCCCAAAAAATGCAAACGATGTGGGAAAATGCAATTTTAAAAGTTCACAAACGTGTTTCTGCAGGTTTGTTAAAAAAAAACTCTAAACTGGGTTCAAAATGACGATTTTCACCGAAGGTCCCGGGCGGGGATCGAACCATGGATGATTGGCGTGACACTAGCGCACTTCACCACTACACCACGTGCTCCAAATGAAAGCGACAAAAATCAATTTTTGCAATTAAAAACCTGTGGGGTATCTTCGTCGTAGCATTCGGAGCCATAGTCGTGGCATGTAGCCGTTGGTAGTCAAATTCCGAAATTATTGAGCAGTGTTGCCAGTTTTGAAGCGTTCGGAAGTAGGGACAACCCTAAAACCAAACGATAAATCAAAATTTTGAAAAATTCTCACAACAGGAGGGCAAAAGTAGGCGTCTTCTGAGAAAACGGCATCGGAAACGTTGTAGTTTGGACCGAAGATCAGTCGATTCCACAGCCACTTGGCAGCGTAGAGATGGCCTTTCCTGAAAATAAAAACACTTAATATAGGTATTTACAGAAAATTAATATTATTGTGAAGATCAACTCAAATTTTGCACGCGAGCAGACGCGTCGCGGCCGCGGCGCGGTCACGTGTAGGCGCGTCGCGGGAAAATCCATTTTCCAGAAATTGTAATCTGAAAGCACACAAACCTATTTAAAAGCGGACGATCATCTACAAATAGAGATTCCGGTTCTCGTGAGTGAATAGTCAGTTGGGGAATGGCTAGCACGCCGAAAGAGGCATGATTCACATTGTTGAATTCATCCTAAAATTTCAAAATCAACTATTTGAGCATTATTTCTTACCTGAACATCGACAAAACTTCGCTTCCAGTCTCTGATCAGACGTAAGTACTGACTTTTGGTTGTGGATTCCAAACAGGAGCAACGGGGCCTGGAAAAATGTGTAAATGTGTAAACGTGTGTATGTGTGTACATGTTGATGCTTTCGTGTGTAAGTGTGTGCGTGTGCGTGTATGTGTATGTGTACGTGTACGTGTACGTGTACGTGTACGTGTACGTGTGCGTGTTCTTGTGCGTGATTGATCCCAGTCTTTCATTCCTCATGTTTTCAATATGATATCATCAAAAGGTGTCCTTCCCAAACAAAAGCCCGAAGACCTTCACGTCATTCCCCTTATCAGAAACAATATAATCTCTAGTCACCAGCTCACAATTTCATGCCATGAGCGTTCCAACTGAAGCTACAAGCGATATTAATAAAACTGTATCTACTGATCCTCCACCAGCGTATTCTGTAACTTCGCAAGTTCCTAATGTATTTATTCACCCTGTGGCTGACATTGAAGAAGCGCAATGCCACCCAAGGGAGTGTGAGCATACTGGTGAGCTGCTTCAATATAGACAAACATTGTTTTCTTAGGTTTGAGGAAGGTTTTTCCTTGTTTTGGCACATTCTCAGGCATAGCTGTTATAGTTTTTATTCTACTTTTTGCTGGTTCTATAATTATATGGATTCTTTACATTGCTGGAGTGTTTAAATAAAGTTGACTTGTTCTTTCGTAATACACTTACACACTCACACACTCACACACTCACACACTCACACACTCACACACTCACACACTCACACACTCACACACTCACACACTCACACACTCACATTCTGACACACATCTATTATTGGCTCATACTCTTTGGTTTTCATAATGATAACAATGTGTGCTTAGCGACAAATGTCAAAAACAGACAGTCACTTCTGCTTACACACTATCAGTACTCTCTCAATGTCAAAATGCACATTCCAATTGACACAGAAAGCGATTCTACTGAAATTATACCTAATGAACCACCTCCACCTTATTCGTTTGAACCGCCAGTATATATAAACCAGAAGCCAAAGCCCCGCTACGCGGGTCTTAGACTTCTGGGTTCGGCGGCCTTCGGCCGCCTCAATGTGTTCTCACGGCCTTCGGCCGTTCGATTTCGCGGCCTGCGGCCGCTCATTTTTGCCGCCTTCGGCCGTATCCGGCCGCTTTGCGGCCTGACGTCGACACACACACGTGTACGCTCGGGTCGGGTACCAAGGGCGGCCGACCACTCTGGCGCTTCGCGCCAGAGCTGTTCCCGGCTGCCCTTGGTACCCTCCCCTCGCTTCCGACCCTACCACCCTATCTCCTCTCTAGAAATGGCTCACTTCGCCTAAAACGCTAAAAAGGTCGAAACCTAAAACGCCTAAAAAGGTCGAAATTGCGAAAAAATGCATTTTTAAACGCGAACCCTTCACTTTTTGCCATTTTTAGGTCCTGTGCTTTTTCATAAGTTTTTCGGAAGTTCACAAACATATCGCATAGTTAGGATTATATTTGGTGTATCTAGGACTAAAACTGTTAGAATACCCTTATTTCCAATTATTTTGACCAATTTTTCAAATTTACGGCACCCTCTGTTAACTCAGGTAAAAAATTGATATCAACCTGGTGAATTTTGATTCAATTCTCAGACTATGGCCTGTAATTTCTAAGAGATCGTAAGTGTTGCAAAGCCGTATAGAGAAAAAAGATAACCCACTTCAAAAGATTGATATTCTGACTGTAAGAAGATGCTGCGTGAACTGGTCCCAAAAGAATAATGAGAGCCTGAAAACAAAATTTTCCAAGTGAAGTGTAAGGTGTTTCCTTAATTAAGGCGCGATTTCCAACGTTACCTTCGGAATTCCTTTCCTTAAAATCCCCAAAGCCTTCCGCAACGCCGCATGGTTCGGCGTGTCACACCTATCGCAGAACTCCTCCGTCCCCGTTGCAATAACCACAAGGACCCATTTTTTCCGTAGCGCAGAGGCTCCTATATTTCTATGTAAACGAAGAATTAGTTCATTGGCCTGAAATTATAATTTTAATTTATAAAATTTCAAAACAGACTTGTTCCGGAAGATCATCCGTTTGACTACCAGAAACGGCTACGTTCAGTTGATAGTCGGGCAACTTGTTCCGAGCTCCCATTCCGTGAGACACGCCTTCTAGATGACCATTGAATTCAAGAAGGATATCTAAAGGTTGTTAAGACCGTAAGTGCCTTAAGAGCGTAAAGTCTTACTGGGGATGGTGACAAGTCCGTCTATGTTGGCGTCACCACCGATTGGAAAGGCGGCTCCGCGGAAGTCGACCTCAGTTCCATCCCAAAGGCCGCGGCCTGTCTGAAAAAAGATTAGAGAGTGAGAAAGAGAGAGAAAGAAAATAGAGAGATAGAGAGACGGTGATAAACACAGATAAAGTTAGAGACAGAATGTGGTAGAGATTAGAGAAAGCGACGCAAAAACAGAGGGAGTTGGAGAGAAAATACACAGTTACACTAAGAAAAAGAGAGAGAGAGAGAGAGAGAGAGAGAGAGAGAGAGAGAGGGAGAGAGAGAGAAAGGGATATACAGTAAGGAATACGCAGAGAGACGGAGGGTGAGAGAGAAACATAGAAATAGACAGATTTGGAGACAGAGTCTTTCTCTTTCTGTATCGTTCTCTCTCTAACACGGAGAGAGAGAGATAGACGGAGAGATGGAGAGTTAAAAAAGCAGACAGAGAAAGAGACGGAAAGTTAGAGAGGCAAAGTGAGTTAGAGAGATAGCGAGACGGAGAGAGGAAATGCCTCAGAAAGAGGAGGTCAGATTGATAGAGACGGAGACATAGAGAGAGAGAGAGAGAGAGAGAGAGAGAGAGAGAGAGAGAGAGAGAGATAGAACTCACCGCCAAAGAGTCCCCCATCGCAGCCACAATTTCAATATCTTCTGGAGAAAGATTACTTACACCATCACCCTGACAAACCCGAAATTCCGAAACTTTTTAGTTGAATTTACCGTATGCAAATCAGGTTTCACTTTAGGACACGCAAAAGTGCGTTTATTTTGGAACGCACTGTTAATATTCACTTTAACAACAATTGGTTTATCCTCTTCTTCAGGAATTTTACTGAAAATTTAATTTATTATTGAAAAACTTGGCCCTACTCGTCATTTTCGTCCACACTGCTGCTGGTTTCTCTTCTGAATCGACTGCTACACTGCTGAAAGCAAGATTTTCTGATAAAACTTTAAAAATGACTTGAATTTTAAAACCATTGCCGTTTAAAAAACACAAAACGTGTTCCATTTTGTGGCATTTTTAGTGTTATACTAATTAAACGAGTTTGCACGTTGTTAATAGAATACTCAGGCAAGCTAGACGCCAAAATTCACGCCTATTAGTGAATAAAATAACAGTTTGTGTGTAATATAATTTTTTGTATAAACATTGTATGCAATTGATATAATAATGAACATTTACCGCTATAGGAACAGCAAAAACAAGTATCCACGGGACGAGCAACATCGATCGCGAGCGCCAGAATATTATGCAAAGGATTACTGTCCCCCGCTTGGTCTTTTTGAAACAAAGGATTAAAAAGCGAAGTTGTGGAAATATTTCAACTTTTATTCCAAACGGGGGTGGGTTTCGGGAATAGCTGAAAGAATTCCAAACGAGTGCTTATAGTTTGTTTCCAAAATTTAGGTCGGCGACTTTTCAGCTGCCTTGATGTTTTGCTCCTTTTTAACCACTAAAAATTTGAAACATTGATATAAATAGAAATAAAATAAGCGCAATACCACAGTAAAAGAGAATTGCGCATACAAATATACGATCGCGGCGGGACCAAATATACCATCCGTTATGGTTTTTGGCCACCATCGGTGCCGTTTTTTGGAAACACGCTATAAATCAAGATCAGGGGATCAAGATGTTTCAGGTTTGGATTACCAAAGCATTCGAAAAGCGGCATTTTTAGCGTTTTGTTGTCGTTTACTGTTGTAGGAGAAACACAAATTTTACTTTTGTTCTGCAGAAAAATAACATTGTTCGAAGTTTTTTGAAGCCAGCCGACAAGGAAGGCGACAAAGAAGTGTGTCACAATCTGGTCATTCTTATGTGTACATTGGCCGCATTTTCCCAAAAAAAGTCTTTGGGAAAATGCGCATGTTGAGTTAAATGTTGTTTCTTTGGCATATGCATTAATTTTCGTGTTTTTCGATTTAGTCTTCAAAGCCGCGAATTGTTTCAGTGGAATTCAGACTTTTTTGAAGCATCTTTTGCAATGTTGACGTCCGAAAAAAAATCCGTGACCATCATGACGAAAATTGATTTGACCAGAAAAAAGTGCGATTTGCAGGCCAAATTTTTTCTTGCATTGACAATGAAAGAAACTTTTTTCTTTTTTTTTTTGAAAAATTCAACTGAACCAAATTTTTTTTCTTTCCTTTTGATTTTATTTTTGAAAATTTTGGACCAAATTTGATTCAAATTGGAGACCAAGTTTTCTTTTTTTAGACGTGGCCTGCTCGAGTTTTCTAGTGACGGTGTCTTATTCACTCCCGAAGGGCATGTGAAAAGTTACAAAAACGGAGAAAAAGTAGCAAAAATTTATTTACTAAATCAAATAAAAATTTTAAAACTGTATACATCAAATCAAATTGTTCTTCAGGTAAACAGAGGATTTCCTCCGTGATGCGTTATAGGATAAGTGAACGGTTTCATCAACAGGTTGTACACTCAGTCTTCTAGCTGTGGAATGGGGCAAGGCCAGTCTAAAAATCAACTTTTCGAATATCCAAAATGTTGAACTACCTTGCAACCGATGTCGGCACCCCACTGTTTCTTCTTCCAGGGAGGATGTCATTGCTCGCCATGTCGAATTGAGAACCACGGCGGTTCAAAGCGCCGACAGCTATGGATCTTCTGAAAAATGGCAATTTTAATGGACAATCAGAGTACTTTTCATAGTTAAAACAACGACAAAAGCTATGGATCTTCACTGTCGTAGAAAATTGGCCATAAGCTTAGAATCAGCTCTAATTTGGTCAATGACCATTCAAGAACAAATTATAAAATTGTAGGTCAAGAACGATTTTTTACGTGGGTCGCGGTAGGGCACTTCAATTTTGTAAAATTTTTCGAAATTGTTGTAAAGCGGGTTTTTAATTGCTTTAGTCTTAGATACATTGCATCTAACCCTTAACTAACGGTATGATAGTGTATTTCCGCACAGGACCCAAAAACGTCAAAACAATAAAATTTTGTGTTTGAAAATGAGGTTTTCGCATTTTTCGACCTTGGAGTTAAAAAAATGTAGTCATAATCAATAAATTCTGCGTTTCTTTGCACATTGAAAACATATACTAAAGTTGAAATTATTCAGAGCGCATCAAGATGAAAATTACCTTTGAAATTGAACTTTTCTTTCGATTCGAGAAGGAGAGAATACACATTTGGCATGTTAAAAAATTTGATTGATCCGAAAAGGTCAAAAAAAAAAATTGACCTACTCAAAGTGAATTTTTTCCTCGCGGATTGGTGGAAAAGATCACTTTCGTCCAGATAATTTAAACATCGGCATTCGATACGCAATGAAACATAGAAATCAATGAGTAAGGTCACATTTTGCGCGCCATTTAAGTAAAGCGTCGAAAAAATGCGAAAACTGCATTTTCAAATGAAAAATTCATTGTTTTGACGTTTTTTGGGTCCTGTATTTAGGTACAGAAGCTAGTTAAGGGTTATATTTGGTGTGTCTAAGACTGAAGCTATAGGAAAAATCATTTCCATAGATTTCGGTCAATTTTCCAAATTACAGTACCCTACATAACCCAGGAAAAAAGGACATTGACCTAAAATTTTCAAAAAGGTGTATTTTTGGCCCTAGGAATGTTATTGGCCAAATTTGAACCGATTCTGAGACAATGATATAATTTCTAAGACAGTGGCCTCACTGGGCCGCTCGATTCCCCCAGAGACTGCGTCTTAAATGTTTTTTTTTGGAGTAAAGTAACTTTGTAAACGTTCTTAACGTCTTTAAGGTACAATTTTAAGGTCTCCTACCTTTGAGCAGGATTGAACATCGGAGCCACACTGATAGACCTTCGCGGCACATGTAGAGCATCGATTCCAGAATCCCTCCTTCCTCCCTTAACAATGTTTTACTTTAAGCTACCTTAACGCCTTACTCTTCCCCTATCCAAGTGAAGATGAATGGGCATGACCGAGTACTTCCTCGGTCCTGGGCTCTGTGCCAACGGCTCTTCTTCTCCTCCAGAAAGTTGCTCTGTTGGTTCTTCAACTATCACCAAACTTTGACGTCTCTCCTCTTCTTCTTCTAACATCGCTTGTAGGAATTGCTCTTGTCTTTCTGTATTTACAGTACCCCAGACTGACTTGAACAGGTAGATGAAGATTTCGAGGAGGGTTACCTAAACGGCTTCGTAACCTCAAAAAAGTTAAGTTCTCTTACAGTACAAAAAAGTTAAGTTCTCTTACAGTACTCATTCCTAAAAACAACCCCATTGAGCCGGCAATATTAGACAGTAAATCGGCGGTTTGGAGTTGTTTTTGTTGCTCCTGGCGTTCGATTGAAATTGTGCGGAAGTAGAGAGAGATCACGGAAACGGAGTCCCTAAATTAGAAGTGTTCTGTGATTTTCTTTAAACAAATGGGATTTTTAGTCTAGACTATGCGAAAAACGTAGATAATAATAAAATGGCACATTCAAAAGCATTCGGAAAACGTACTTTTCTAAAAGTCAGACGCAGCTCGGTCGCGTCGCGGCAAGCTGTTAAATTCGATACGCTTTGCGGTCGCGTCGCTGTCCAAGTTCAGTTATGTTAGCCTTCTGTTTGATACCACAATTTTCGCGCTAAGATAAAAATTTGGCGCAGCGCGGTTGCGACACGGCTGGCTTCTAACTTTAAGACGCGCGGCGGTCGCGTCGCGGTTCAAGTTATTTTAAAAAAGTAATGTATTTTGAACGATTTCAAACTTATTTGGAGAACAAACTCTACACGCAAGGCAATCATATGATTACCACAGATAATTTGCAATCTGGGCGTAAGCGTCAAACTCAGACGCGGCGCGGTCGCGGCGCGGCTTGCTGCTAAATTTTAGATGCGTTGCGGTCGCGGAGCGGTTGATATTCAATTTTGTCCATTTTTAGTTTAAAATCAGCTTCCAGGATTGTAAAATGTATCATGTATCCATATACAAATCCAATAACTCGCCAAATTCATTTTTATAGCGTCTGGCATAATTTAAGTTTAAATCAAAATATTGTCTTTTGTTAATTGTCACTATTTAAGTCAGAAAAGACCATAAATTTGAAAACAAGGCAAAATTTTCAAATCACATTTATTGATCGTAGTTCACGCCGCGACGCGATTGCGGCGCGGTTGCGTCGCGGTCGCGTATTACGGTTACAAAACAAAAACTGACGCAAACGGGTATTTTCAAACCCATTTGGATGAAAAACAGTAATTGATCATTCATTCGTTTTAAAATACTTACCTTATATATTCATCTGTATAATTAAGCCCCGAAGGCAGACTTTTCCTCCCCAAATCGGAATAACTGTGGGTCATGTCGTACTGCATTATTTCACATTCCAAGTCACACGAGTGGTGGACGGTACTGGCTACTAAAAACATTAAAAATATATAATTTAAAGAAACCAATTACTTGAAACTTTGTTTTGACAGTCGAAAATCTGGAATGGATTGCAGACAGTGTGGGAGGCGTTGAAGCAAAGGTGAATTGGGACACAGTTACAGGCGTCTAGCCATAGGGCAGCTTCTTTATTCCATTCACAGTGAACGGCTGAGTACTGAAAAAAGAGACATTTAGAGAGAGAGAGAGAGAGAGAGAGAGAGAGAGAGCGAGAGAGAGAGAGACTCACATTGAGAGGTAACACCTGTTTCCCTGTCAAAGTTGGATTCCACTGCTTCTGACACACTCCCCAGTCATTTCTGGGCAGAAGAGAAACCTGAAATTCTTCTTATTGATTTTTTATAAATTATTTTACATTTTTAGCATCCAGGGATACGAAAAGAGAGCTGCCCGGAGGGGTAGCCAGGCTTCTCGATCGCATAGTGGCTCCTCCAGAATGAGCCAGAATTCGAACACCATCGTCCATGAATTGGTCCGCCAAGTCGTCTAAAATTGTGTGAACGTGTGAGCGTGTAAACGGGTGAACGTGTGCACGTGTTAACTTTTTAACGTTTGAGCGTGTAAACGCGTGAACGTGTGAACGTTTATATGCGTGAACGTGTAAATGAGGGTGTGTGTGTGTGTGTGTGTGTGTGTGTGTGTGTGTGTGTGTGTGTGTGTGTGTGTGTGTGTGTGTGTGTGTGTGTGTGTGTGTGTGTGTGTGTGTGTGTGTGTGTGTGTGTGTGTGTGTGTGTGTGTGTGTGTGTGTGTGTGTGTGTGTGTGTGTGTGTGTGTGTGTGTGTGTGTGTGTGTGTGTGTGTGTGTGTGTGTGTGTGTGTGTGTGTGTGTGTGTGTGTGTGTGTGTGTGTGTGTGTGTGTGTGTGTGTGTGTGTGTGTGTGTGTGTGTGTGTGTGTGTGTGTGTGTGTGTGTGTGTGTGTGTGTGTGTGTGTGTGTGTGTGTGTGTGTGTGTGTGTGTGTGTGTGTGTGTGTGTGTGTGTGTGTGTGTGTGTGTGTGTGTGTGTGTGTGTGTGTGTGTGTGTGTGTGTGTGTGTGTGTGTGTGTGTGTGTGTGTGTGTGTGTGTGTGTGTGTGTGTGTGTGTGTGTGTGTGTGTGTGTGTGTGTGTGTGTGTGTGTGTGTGTGTGTGTGTGTGTGTGTGTGTGTGTGTGTGTGTGTGTGTGTGTGTGTGTGTGTGTGTGTGTGTGTGTGTGTGTGTGTGTGTGTGTGTGTGTGTGTGTGTGTGTGTGTGTGTGTGTGTGTGTGTGTGTGTGTGTGTGTGTGTGTGTGTGTGTGTGTGTGTGTGTGTGTGTGTGTGTGTGTGTGTGTGTGTGTGTGTGTGTGTGTGTGTGTGTGTGTGTGTGTGTGTGTGTGTGTGTGTGTGTGTGTGTGTGTGTGTGTGTGTGTGTGTGTGTGTGTGTGTGTGTGTGTGTGTGTGTGTGTGTGTGTGTGTGTGTGTGTGTGTGTGTGTGTGTGTGTGTGTGTGTGTGTGTGTGTGTGTGTGTGTGTGTGTGTGTGTGTGTGTGTGTGTGTGTGTGTGTGTGTGTGTGTGTGTGTGTGTGTGTGTGTGTGTGTGTGTGTGTGTGTGTGTGTGTGTGTGTGTGTGTGTGTGTGTGTGTGTGTGTGTGTGTGTGTGTGTGTGTGTGTGTGTGTGTGTGTGTGTGTGTGTGTGTGTGTGTGTGTGTGTGTGTGTGTGTGTGTGTGTGTGTGTGTGTGTGTGTGTGTGTGTGTGTGTGTGTGTGTGTGTGTGTGTGTGTGTGTGTGTGTGTGTGTGTGTGTGTGTGTGTGTGTGTGTGTGTGTGTGTGTGTGTGTGTGTGTGTGTGTGTGTGTGTGTGTGTGTGTGTGTGTGTGTGTGTGTGAAAGAGAGATGTGGACGTGTAAACGTGTGGACGTGTTAACGTGTTATCTTGTTAACGTTTGAGCGTTTTAACGTTTAAATATGTGAACGTGTGAGTGTTTGTGTGTGTATTTTGACAAAATGAAAATGAGGGTGTGAGGTGTGGGTGAACGTGTGAACGTGTGAACGTGGGAGTGTGAACGTGTGAACGTGCGAACGTGTGAACGTGTGAGTATGTGTGTGTGTGTGTTTTGACGTACCAGTCTTCAAATAATTCTTTCCATCTACCACAAACTGCCACCCAAACGAACTTCCACTAAACCATTGCTTCTTTTCAGCCACTTGTCCTGAAATTCTGAAGTATAGAATTTGTATGAATAATGAGTGTAGTCTTACCGGAAACAGGGTCCAACATCGGTTATAATTGGATCAGCCAGGGAGCAACAGTCTGGGATTACTCGGCTAGCGAAGGAGCAAGAGACAATGACAGATGAGCAAGAGGGTCTGGAACAAATAGTTTTACACTTTTATCCGAATTGAGAGCAGTTGCATAAACCGGTTAAAAACAACTGGCATATTCAGTTAGAAACCGCAAATATGCTAATGATAGAAAGCTTTGTTGAGTATCTGCGCCTTCTAATAACGCGCGATCTCTCGCTTCCTACAAATGGGTGGATTTTTGCTCCACTGCTAATTGTTTCTGATCAATTTCCTTCGTTGCAGGACCATTTCCCTGAATCCATTTAATTCACTATTCTTTACCCGCTGTCTTTTGCAAAGAACTTATTACTCCGAGCGGAATGTCACTCCATGGCGGGCAAAAAAGGTGACAACTGTTACACAGCGGAACGTAGTCCTCCTTTTTGCAGGACGGCAAGTTTTTCTAATGTCCGTTTTGAGATTATGAAGTAGGACCCCGAATACAAAAAAACGGTGTTTTATTTTCAAAGCAAAAGTCGGAAGAAGGGATGAAAAATTACGGAGCAAGTTCTTTTCCTAGTCATTTCAATCAAAATTTTATCTCCGATTCTTTTTTTTCACCAAAGCACGATTAAACATTTGAAGAGAAAAAGTAACACTGGAAAAACTCACGCAACACTTGATAAAAACTCCATAATGTCAAATGGTGAATCATGCGATTTCTCATATTGATCCACCAAATCTGAATACTCTTTACGGATAGAATCAGGCGGCTGGGATGAAATATAAAGAGAATAGGTGTTGGAGAGGTAGGAGGCCAGGTGCATAGATACATTCCACTCTGAAAAGTGCAACATTTAAGGGAAATTCCAGTTTTATTTATTGCTTTAAGAGTTTTGCGATTGGAGCGCGTTTACTGAAATTTACTGTGGGGAAAAACGATTTTGGCGGTTATCGGCGGTTCTTAAGACTTTTGCTATTGGAGCACGTTTACTGAAAAGTCACTGTGGGAAAACGAATTTGGCGATTAGTTCGAAAGGTTTGGAATTGGATCGCGTTTACTGGATACTTAATGGGAAAACCAATTTATAGGTTAGTTTTATGAGTTTTGCGATTGGAGCGCGGTTACAGGAAAATCGCTTGAATGAAAACCGATTTGTCACTTTGTTTTGAAAGTTTTGCGATCAGAGCACGATTACGCTATAGTTTTGAAATCAATAACATTTGGCCAATTATCGATTTTTTGCTATTTTAATTTTTTTTTAAAACTGATTTACCATTGATTAGAATAGGATCAATTGGATTATTGCTACAAATGGTAATATCCGGGAATTGAAGCCCATCTGGTGGTACAATTGTGTTAACTTGGAACAGAGTAGGCTTCGAATGATAACCAAAAAGAAGATAGCCACTCTGAAATTTTACTACTTAATAAATTAAAGTTAATAATAAAAACTTACGTGTATCATGAAAAGAGAAAGACATGAGAGAACTACGACACACCAGAAGATTCTTGATGGCCAGGTGTTGGAGTTATAGATACGGACCAGGCCGTGGTAGGTGGTGAGACCGGAGAATTCTTTGGTTTCATAGTCGTAAATGTGGAGGTAGATTCGATCTGTCCATGAAGATGAAGGAGCTGCGGAGCCTTCTGAACGAGAGGACATCGATTTGATAAGGAAGCCGGAAGGGAGGAGATAAGAGGCCGGAGAGACTAGTTGGAGTCGTAATTGAAGAGAGAGAGAGAGAGAGAGAGAGACAGACAGACAGACAGAGAGACAGAGAGACAGAGGGAGACAGAGAGAGAGACAGAGAATGACAGATAGAGAAGCATGGTTATAAAGAGAGACATATTGAGAAGAGAGCACATATCCCAATATCCATTGGGAGTTTCTGTCTGTGGGTTAGCAGCGCAGCGTATTAGGCAAAGTGAACCATTTCTAAGGAGGAGAGAGAGAGCGATGGGGTTGGGAAAGCGAGGGGAGGGTACCAAAGTGCGGCCGGGAACCGCTCTGGCGCGAACCCACCAAATGAATTTACTTCTAGCGAATCTTATGAAAGCGTGCTCCAATCGGAAAACTCTTTAAACTAAACGCCAAATTCTCAGAAAACGTGCTCCAATCGTAAAACAGCAAAAACCAACCGAAAAATTGGTTTTTTTTTCTTCAGCGACTTTTTAAACGTGCTCAAACTAACCGGAAAAATAGCGTGAATTTTCTGTAAGCGTGCTCCAATCGAAAAAACCAACCGGAAAATTCGTTTTTCCAGGTGAAGATTTAGTAAACGCGCTCCAATCGCAAATCTCCCAAAACCAACCGAAAAATTGGTTTTCTCTACAGCGACTTTTTAACCGCGCTCCAATCGCAAAACTCTTTCAACCAATCGGAAAGGTCGTTTTCCTATGCGAATTTTAGTAAATGCGCTCCAATCGCAAAACTCTTTAAACTTACCAGAAAGATCATTTTCCCAGCGAATTTAAGTAAATGCGCTCCAGACGCAAAACTCTTAAAATTAACCGGAAAATTCGTTTTTCCCCAGCGAATTTTATTTAGTAAACGCGCTCCAATCTGAAAACTCTTTGCGCTGCCAATCTATCTAGCTTTTCCATTAAATTTTGCACTTTTCAGAAAGGAATGTATCTATGCAACTGGCTTCATATCTTTTGAACTCCTACTCTTTGTATATTCCAACTCAGCCGCCCTGAGAGAGAGAGAGAGAGAGAGAGAGAGAGAGAGAGGCAGAGAGAGTCTCTATTGACCGGGCCGGCCCGTACCTATAAAAGAGCAATAAAGGCAGTGATGGGGACACGACAGTTGATGAATGACCACGCAGCGCCTCTTTTTTAAACTATTCGGTGACAGGTGGCCAGCAGACGCCGCGGCCCTCGTATTAGTCATTCTCAGACTTTCTTCCACGAGTCTCCGTTTTGTCATCAAACTTTCTCTTTTCAGGGTTCTGACATGATATGCTAGCTTATTTATTCTTATTTTTCCTTCTACCTACTGTCGGGTTAACTTCTCTTCAATTACCTTTAGCGCCCTACAATGTGAAGGTGAGTTAGTTAAAGGGACATATTCTGAGTGTTTTTGTTAGTTTTTGCAATAAAGCACCTGACGAATGGCATAATTTATTAAATCAAGTTATTGAAAAAGTTTTTCGTGTATCATATGTTTTTTTTTTAAATTCCGCGCACTTTGCGTTAAGCTGGGCGCCTGTTGTGGTTTCCGACACCCTGCGAGAGGTAATTACAATCACGTAAACACAGGTCAGCTAAGGGTCACCTTGGAAGCACTTTCAAGGGGTTGTCAATAGATTTCCCATTCTGTTTTCAATGAGATACGCTGACAAATATTGTTAAAAATGCCATGCCTCATTTCCCATTTCTTTTTCTTCGATTTGAATGAAAAACTTCAAATTAGAAAACCTTGTAAACGCCGAATTGGCTGTTTTTGTATAGTTTGAGACCATATATACTTTTCGCCAATCCTACTTCGGCCAAAAAGCGGGCAAGCCCCTTTTGTAGCCCACTATTTTGATGTAATAATGGGTAATTCGAATACCAACATCAGAATAATCTCACCCATTTCCAATTCCCGCCGCCGCCGTGTGTGTGTGTTTGTGTTGTGTGTGTATGTGTGTGTGTGTGTGTGTGTGTGTGTGTGTGTGTGTGTGTGTGTGTGTGTGTGTGTGTGTGTGTGTGTGTGTGTGTAGTGTAGTGCAGTGTATCAGCGTAGGTCCACGCGTTCATTTCCCCAGCGAGGGAGGGTCAGTTTCAATTCGTAGGCCGAGTCTCACGCGCTTCACGGCATTTTCACGCCTGAAGGGGGACTAAGGGGAAGTAATGAATGGCCGTAGGCCATGAATCTGCGGCCGCAGGCCGCTTGTCCATGAATCTGCGGCCGCAGGCCGCTTGTTCATGAATCTGCGGCCGTAGGCCGCAAACCAGGAGGGTGCGCGCCGTAGGCCCACGTACAAATCTTTGTAATGAGAAAAACAAATCTTTGTAATGAGAAAAACAGGCATACATGCAACTTATTTATTCTAGTTAAATAATTTGTGCATCGGGCCTCCAAATCTATAACAATTTTGACAATAAGCTTAGTTGTGCAACAATTGAAAAATTAACAATAGAGAAACTTAAAACGCAGTAGAAATAGTACGAAACTAATGCAAAAGGCAAACGCATAAAAAACTTTTGGGCGCCGACACTCGGCGAAGGCGACCCAAATCACACGCATACGCGATTTACAATTAGATTCATGCGCGCGATTCACAAAAAAAAAACAAAAATTAAACGCAGAAGATTTATGTCTGCCAGTGGTGGAAAACCACGAGTCTTAAGGTCATTCAGACTTTTAAATCATTTAAGAAAAACCACGTAGGAGAAAGGACGTAAAAATCTGGACTTGTAACACAGGAGAATATATTATTCTTCTGATTCAGAAAAATGTCCCGTTTTGTTTCTTTTTTGGATTAAAATGAACAAACTTACGAGCGCCTGAAGTTTTATGGAAAATATTATTGGAATAGCGCGCCTTTCTGCGCATCGCTTTTTACCGCGCTGTTTCAGCTTGAACCAGCTTTATTTCAAACAAAGTTGCTTTCTTTTTTTTAATTGGGGTAGCTTTCTTGATAAGGCCGTAAGGGATCATCATATGACGTCTTTCTTTTTAGCTTAAAGGGGCAGTAAGGGGCCTTTTCATTTCATTTTCGATCGGATACGGTCGGAAATTATGCGAATGAACTATGCGAAATTGTCTCGCACCCTCCTCATTTTCACAGCTATCTCAGAATGAATTCGGTTCATTAGCATCCCCTGTAAATACCGGACACGCAGGGCGTACTGGCCATCCGCACAATCTGCGGACGGTCGGCCGTTTTTGGACACTTTGAAGCCAGGTCTATCGAAAACGGTACATTTCCGACCCATAGTCTCATATACATTTTCTCGATCAGCGAATTTTTCTCTCCTAGATGAGCCAATGTTGTAAAACCCGCCTGACTGTCCCTTTAATTAGGCCTTCATAGGTTACCAATGTTCACTATTTCAGGTGTTCTGTCGCCAGGGTCGCCGCTTCTCCCGCCCTGCCCAGACAGCCGTCCAGTGCCCATCTTCCTCAACAGCGTGCGGCTACTTCGAACTATCTTTTCCCAATAAGGCCGGTCTTGAAACAACCGGCATCTATGATTGTGTGGACAGTGGGATTCTGAAGAGCGATGAGGCTTCAAGTGAGATTCCTGATTACGAAGAGTCACAGGTAACTTTTTAAACCGAAATTTTGAAAACCGAAATTTCACACGCTTCCAAATAGGTTTTTCAGAAACCTGAGGACAATCTGTTCCCCCAGCTTTGTGGTTCCCAGCCATCCTGTAACTCCATTCACTTTGACCAGCTGAATCCAAATTTCAACCGCTACATGGTCCTCCAGTATGGAATTCCTCTAGAGGAGCTCCAAAATGGAACCATTCGGTTTTGTTGTTCACTTTTCCACGCAACTCTCCAGAGGCTGGTCACGTCGGAAAACGATCGATTGCGTAAGGATATTCATTTTTCAATTATAAATATTCAATATTCAGCTTCTGCCTCAGCGGCTTCTATGCACTGCGGAGGAGAGATTTGTTCAGCTGGTGCTGTTGGTTGTTTGTTGCACTCTGTTTCGAATGGAGAGGAGGCGGAGGATTATGATGATAGGAGGAAAAGGAGACAAACTGAGAATGATTTTGAGATCAGTCCGGTTGAGGTGAGATATCTTTATATGCCTCTCACCGTGTTCCTCTCCTTTTCCCTGTAGATGTGTCTCTCTGTCTGTCATCTCTCCTTTTGTAGTTCCCTTCGTCTCTATCTCACTGTTCTCTATATCTCGCTATATCTCTCTTTTTTTCTATGACTCTTCCCACATATGTCTCTCAACCTTTTCCGCAGTTTTTGTTCTTTGTGTCATCGTAATGTTTAGGTAATAAACTCAAAAGGTTAACATTGGTAAAAAAATACTTCAAAAGTTTTATCTAATACATCATCTTTCCCAAACTCTGCATGGTGTTTAACAGACTGCATGAAGTTTAACAGAAACTTCATGAAGTCTTACAGACTCTATGTGATCTATAAAAAGCTCTGCATGATTTTCAACAGACACTGTGTGATTTTTAACAGACTGCGTGATGTTTGCAGAATCTGCATGTTGTTTAACAAACTCTGCACGGAGTTTAACAGACTCTGCATGGTGTTTTTCAGCATGCATGGTGTTTAACAAGCTCTGCATGCTGTTTAACACACTCTGTGTGGTTTTTAACATACTTTTAATGCTGTTTAACATACTTTATATTGTGTTTACGTACCTCTTTGTCTTGCTCTTTTTCGCTTCTTCCAAACAACATTTTTCCTCTGTTTGTCTCTCTGTACGTCCACCTCTCTCTATCTTTGTGAGTTTGTCTATTTTCCAGTCTCTCTCTCTCTCTCTCTCTCTCTCTCTCTCTCTCTCTCTCTCTGATACTTTCTCTTTCAGTTCTCTTTCGACAGCTTCGACTACGAAGACCATTCCCTGGCCATCGTAACTCGCCCTCCCCCCTCTCCAAACAAAACCACCTCCTTCCTCCCCTCCCTCACTCTCCCAATCTTCGCCCCTCCAAAGCCCACCCCCAAATCGGTGGTCAAAAACGGAGTCAAGTACGCAGTTATCGACGAGGATGACGAAGAGGGCGATGATGAAGAGGAACAACACTGCGTTTATCGTCATCTGAATGACGAACTCTACAGGTGGTGCCTTCTGGTGCACCAGACGAAGACTGGAGACAGGTTTAAACCCAAAATTTGTGGTATAATGCTAGATTTAGGTGTTATTATCACCAGGGTCACACTGTTTGTTGTTGTTTCGCCCCTCCGGATACGGATACCTGTGATCCGACGGAAATGGAGTTGGTGGTGCCGGGGAAGGTGGAAAAACCGACTGTTATCAGAGTAACGCCCAGTGAGTTTCAATGTTGCGCTTTTTCAATGGTTGGTTTTTAGGACCAACAACGTCTTTTATTACATCAACAAGTACCACAACTCCAGAACCCACTACAACGAGTACTACAACGACAACTACGAGTACAAGTACTACAACAACTAGTACTACCACAACGACAACGACAACGACAACGACAACACCAGCGCCTACGGTGCCTCCCACTACGACAAGTCCTAGGTAGAGAGAAAGAGAGAGAGAGAGAGAGAGAGAGAGAGAGAGAGAGAGAGAACGGGAAAGATACAAAGAGAGAACTTTTTCGACAGAACCCCCGTCTCCTTCACCGCCATGCTTGGCAAAAATTAGAATAACCAAATAGGCAAAGTGAGGATTTTGGTGCTAGGCGAGCGCGACCAAATTTTTAAATCCCGCCCCTTTTCTGGACTAGGGGTAATTTTAGCCCCCCGCCCTTTTTGGATCCAGTGATAATTTTCAGCAACGCTCCTTTCAGATCAAGTGGCATTTTAGGCCCCGCCCCCTTTCTGGTCGAGTGATAATTTAAGTCCCGCTCCTTTTCGTGTCTAGTGGTTATTTAAGACACGCTCCTTTTCGGGTTCAGTGGTTTGTAAGCCCCGCCCCTTTTTAGGTGCAGTATTTTTAAGCCACGCCCTTTTTCAGCTAAAGTGGTTTTTTTAAGCCTCGCTCCTTTTCGGGTTTAGTGGGTTTTTAAGCCACGCCTTTTTTCGGGTACAGTTGTTTTCAAGCTACGCCCGTTTTCAGGTACAGAGGTATTCAAGCCACGTTCCATGTCGGGTCCAGTGGTATTTTAAGCCCCGCCCCTTTTTGGGTCAAGTGGTATAGGAAATCTGAAAATTGAAAGATCCGAGGTAACTCATTATCAAAGCCAAAATTTTATCTGAACCAACTAATTAGGACCCTCCCCTTCATCAAATTAGGCACCACCCCTTTCAATCGTGATGTAACCTTGAAAGAAAAACGGTTAGAAAAATTGATGAACGACTTCAAAATATTCTTGTCCAGCTGATTTAAAGCCCCTCCCCTTTTAGGGTCCAGTAGTTTTTAAGCCACGCCCCTTGTCGGGTCAAGTGGAATTTGAAAACTGATTATCAAATGGTTAGCGCGTGCTTTTCAGAGCTCGACTTTTTATCTGCCAAAACTAACTAAGCCCCGCCCTTCATCAAATTAGGTGTTACCTCTTGTAATTGTACCAGAAGTCAAAGCCCCGCTACGCGGGTCTTAGACTTCTGGGTTCGGCGGCCTGCGGCCGCCTCAATGTGTTCTCACGGCCTTCGGCCGTTCGATTTCGAGGCCTGCGGCGGCTCATTTTTGCGGCCTTCGGCCGCATCCGGCCGCTTCGCGGCCTGACGTCGACACACACACGTGTACGCTCGGGTCGGGTACCAAGGGCGGCCGGGAACCGCTCTGGCGCGAAGCGTTACCCTCCCCTCGCTTCCGACCCCACCGCCCTATCTCCTCTCTAGAAATGGCTCACTTTGCCTTAAACGCTACGCTGCTAACCAACAGACAGAAACTACCAAATGTATATTGGGATTTTAACATTAGCAGGAGTAAGGCGTTACTTGACTGCTAGATTACTCATTATTGATTAGCGGATTTGTTATCGACTTTTTTCAATTTAGTGGTAGTTTTCAATTTGTCTCCATGTCAAAGAAATATAAAGACAGACAGAGAGAGAGAGAGAGAGAGAGAGAGAGAGAGAGAGAGAGAGGAATACTGTGTCAACTCAATAAACTCTCCTTTCAGATGTCGCGTGACCTACACCCGTTCCAAGGGCCGTCGTCTCCCCCTCCTCGTCTGCTCCTCCAGCGCCCCGGTCTTTTTGTTCTCCCTCATCATTCTTGTTTTTGTTACGATCCGATGAATTTTAGTCGGTTGTCAGTGGGCAATTCACTACCTCCATGCATTTAACCTGCGATTGCATTCGTCAGTTTGTTTGCGCGGTCGCGCGACGGCGTGGCTGAATTATTTTGAGTTTTACTCCGCTCCGCCTCCCGTCGCGGAAGACCATGACGGACATGAGGAAGTCGTTTCGGACGACGATGGTCTATGACCTCGGGAGACACACTTTATGACACGCGATCAACCATTGTTGTGTGAGGAGTTCGGAGAGAAGAGAGGATGTTCTGAAGTGAATCTCTCTCTCCTCTGTCTCGCTGTTTCTCTGTTCCTCTGTCTCTCTGACTCTCTGCCTCTCTGGGTCAATGTCTCTTTTACCTTCAGGCAATCTCAGAGACATAATGTTTGGTCCTCAAAGAACATGCCGAGACATGTTTTCCAGAAAAAAACAATAGAGCCAAAAAACTGACTAAAAGAGACATACTTGCTCATTACCCACTTTGTCTCGTTTGAGACTTTAAGATGCCTCTTTTTGGAAGAAAACTGCTAATTTGTGTTCGATTCGATTTAGTCCCCCGCGCTACAGTTGAGCCCCACTTCCCCTCACTTCTCCTCAGGGGGGGTCGGCTTTAATTTAAAAGGATCTAAAAATAGAACCGAATATTGAGATGTGGGGGCTCATCTAATTGCCATGCATTTTAAAATAACCCCACCAGAAGATGTGGGGGGCTCACTTTGGTTACCCGTTTTATTGCAATTCTAGCTCCCGTATTCCTCAAATATACCCCGAGAACACAATTTTCTTTGATATTTACTTCTGATTGACACAAATTTTGAAATAATCCAATTTTATGATGTGTGGGGGCTCATCTAGGTTGTCCAGTATGCATTACAATTCTAGCCCCACACTTCCCAAATAAGTTCCCCAAAACACAATTTTGTGCGCTAATTTTTATCTATGGTTAAAATTTCTTTAAAATATCCCCACTAGATTAGATTTTATGGGGGGGCTCATTTGGGTCGCCCAGTATGAATATTAATTCTGGCCCCACACCTCGCAAATAAGCCCGCCAGAACGCAAGTTTCTTTGATAATTTCATCTAAGTGAAAAATATCTTTAAAATAACTCCACTAGATGTGATTTGGGGGGCTTATTTAGGTTGCCCAGTAGTATGTATTTAAATTCTAGCCCCACATGACACAAACATGCCCCTTACCTCAAAAAACATTAATTACATCGATAATTTTATCTGACTGTAAAATATTTATTAAAATAACCCCACCCGATGATGTGTGGGCTCGTCTTTGTTGCCCATTCTGTTACAATTCTAGCCCTACACTTCCAAATAAGCCCCGCAAACACATTTTTGTGTGCTAACTTCATCTGAGTGGAAAATCTCTTTAAAAAACCCCCACCAAAAAATGTGGGGGGGGAGCTCATTTAGGTTACCGATTCTTTTACAAATCCAGCCCGCGCATGACCTAAATGAGCCCCCCAAAACACATATTTCTATGATAATTTCATCTGAGTGAAAAATTTCTTTTAAAAAATCCCGTAGATGATTTGGGGACTAATTGGAGTTGCTTAGATTGTATTTCAATTCGTGCCCCACACTTTCCAAACAAGCCCCCAAAACGCAAATTTCTTTGATAATTTCATCAAAGTGAAAAATATCTTTAAAATAACTAGATGTGATATGGGGGCTTATTTAGGTTTGCCCAGAATGTGTTAAAATTCTAGCCCCCAAATGATCCAAATTTGCCCCAACCCCCAACATTGTTTTCTGTACTTCTAGTCCTTTAAATGACCGAAATATGCGCTCTTAAATAGAAAATGGGCTATGGCGGTATATCAAAATCAACCACGGCGTGTCCTCGATAAAGTGCCTCCAACCTCTTTGAAATTTCCTCAGACCTCCTCCGCCAGATGTGTTCCTCTCTCTTCCATTTGACTGCCTCTGCCTCTGCCTTTCCTCTCTTTGTTCCGCCCGCTGTTTACGCGACCGCCCCTTTTTACCTCCCAGCTAACAGTCAATTGTTGTTGTCAAACTGACTACTGATTTATGAATAACCGCTTCTCTGGCTGCGTCGAATGAAAAAGGCTCGGCGGCCATTGCTCTTATTGTGTTCCGCGTGTCCTCTTATGAATTGGCCAGAATCTGGCGACAACATTCCGAATGAATGCCAAACACTGCACCACTATTCATAACCAACACACCGTTTCCATTGGCAAGGTTGTTCGTTTTTTGCACTTCCTTTTAAGGTGAAAATGTTGCGATTTGGATAAAAGTAGCGAATTAGATTATCCTCTGTCTTTATCTCTAGAACTCTCAGACTCTCTCTCTCTATCTCACTCTATATCTCTCTAAGTCTCTATCTATCTGTATCTCTATTTCTATTTATACTTCCATCTCTTTTATTCTGACTATATCTCTTTTTCTTTCATCTCCGTTTTTCCTTCAGTTTCTCTCTATCTTTTTTTCATCATCTCTTTTTTTGCTTCTTTTCTCTGTTTATCTCTCTCTCTATGTCTTTCAATTTCTGTTTTTTTCCATAGAATTGTCCACATTTCTTGCCTTTTTATATTGTGGTTTCTTCTTTTTACATTTCTGGTTAGGTTGAATATTTTGAGTTTGAAGAGACAAAAAATCAAAATCAGAATGAAAAAATATTAATTAAAAGCCAATGCTTGCTTTGCTATTTAGCTCGTCTGGGGAAAAATTACAAAAAACTTAGTGCTAAATTAAACAAAAACGTTAAAAAAAAGTTTTAAAAAAAACCAGTTTCAAATCAATTTACAATTGAACCTAAATAAATGAAAAATGTACCTGATAGTCCAATTGAATATTTATCCCTTCCTTGATAAAAAAGAATTCCTTCTCTATGATATAAATAAGGAGAACATAGTTAAACAAAATTTTTCAAAATAACACATGAATGAAAAATACAAACGAACGCACCAGGAACTCTAATCGCATATATTTTAGAAAATATCTGAGAGTTCGGCGGTAAAAATATTTAGGTGTTTTTTTTTGAGATATCAAATCTTTCCTGAAGGTTTTAAATATTGCATCTGTAATGTCAAGGGGGAATGAAATAAACGAACGAGCGCAATTAATGAAAAAGTGGGTCAAAAACTGGGGTATCTGTTTCGCTTTCAAAAGTGACGTTTCTGACGATGTGGTATGATTTCTTTTTTTCGCGTTTTAACAAAATTTAAATAAAATACACTTTTCATTTTTCACTGTTGCTGCTTAGTTCTCTCTCTCTCTCTCTCTCTCTCTCTCTCTCTCTCAACTTCCCTCTTTTAATTAAATTCCCATTACGTACCAATTATCGTCCCCGTCGGTGCAAAACCTAATCTTTCCCTCATCTGACCCGCGTCCTCTGTTTTTGCCCAAAGTGCAACCGACCCCGCTTTGTCCATAAATCCTTTGTTTTGTTGTCCTGCCGCTCGCCTACACTTCAAAAGTGGAAAACAGGAATTATTGAAATTCCACGGAGCATTTCATATTTCATTAAGCTTTGAGTACTAGATTCGTGAAACATTGATTATTTTCGGTCTAGGCTTTGTTTTCCTTTTCTCTTTCTCACTCCCGTTTTTTTCAGTCTCATTCACTCACTCACTCTCTGTTTCTCCCTCTCTCACTCATTATCTGTTTCTGTCTTTCAATCCCTTTCTGTTTTTCACTTACTCCCAGATTCTCTCTATTTCTGACTCTCTCTCTCTCTCTCTCTCTCTCTCTCTCTCTCTCTCTTTGACTCACTTTCTGTCTTTGTCTCTATTTTTCACTTTCTCTCTGTCTCGGTCTTTCACTCACTCACTCTCTGTTTATGTCTCTCACTCACTCTCTGTCGCTCTGTCTCACTCTCTGTCTGGCATTCACTCTCCGTCTCTCACTCACTCACTCACTGTCGGTCTCTCTCTTGCTCACTTTCTGTCTCTGCCTCTCCATCCTTCTCTGTTTTTCACTTACTCTCTGTTTCTGTCTCTTACTGACTCTCTCTCTCTCTCTCTGCTGTCTTTCTCACTCACTCTCTGTCTATGTCTCTCACTCTCTATATCTGTTCCTTTGGCTATCTGACTAAATCTCAGTTTCTGTCTTTTTTTTTCACTAACTCTCTGTCTCTTTTTCTTTCGCTCTCTTCATTTCCCTCTGAAAGAACCCCTAGATCATTTGATCAGCGTGAGTAGTGACATTTTTCGAGCCAAAAAGTGCATTTAGCCGCGTCCTTTGTCCCGGAATAATTCACGGCCTCAGTTGGCGTCCATCCGGCCCTTTTATGGGTGGCAATCGTGTTTCAGAGGCCGACGTTTCATCGGGCTTTTTCGTTGATTACCTGGGCACAGATGACTGGCTGAGGCGCCGATGCGACGCCCCTGCGCAGCCCTGCTCCTGCTGCCACTCGTCTTCCCAGTGAGTTTGAGGGGAAATGTGATTAGTTGGGAAGTTTTAAGCGGGGTAAACACCCAAAACAACAACACTTGGGTAAAATGAATTGGTCCTAGAACAAAACAAATGAGTTCCTCTTTGGATGTCTCTCTGAGTCGGCCTATGTTGGTTGTGTGCCTCTGCCTCTATCTTCAGCGTCGGTGCCTTTTTACGGTTGGACCTTATATTAGCGTTGATGTTGCCTTAACATAAACATTTTCCAAACTACCAATGAACGTGACCTTTTAGTTTAACTTACATTTGCTAAAGTTTTCGTAAGCCATTTGGGGCGATCTCTAACTTTACGTTTCTTATAACCTACCAAATTTTTTATCGCCCAACTGCTAGTACTATGCTAAAGTAGGGTCATATTGACGTTAAGCCCTAACGCAGTGAGGCCCAACCTAAGCATGCACCTACCGCAGTTCGGCCTAACTCCGGCCCATTGTCCGGGCAAACGTTTGGAACAACCTAATTAAGCGTAATGGCATCAAATCGATCATTGTTCAATCTAACATTTATGTAGTCCGGCCTGAGAATTCTACCGTAGTCATGCCTTAACAAACCTTTAGAACAACCTGCACATCCTCAAGGTGAGCCTAAAGCCGAGCCATTACAACTGAAAAGTCTAAAACTAAGCCCGAACCCGTACCTTAGCAATATGGAAAGCCTAAAGATAAGCCTAAAAACATAATGAGACTAAAGCTGAGCTTAAACCCGTAACGAGCGACATGACGATCCTACAACTGAGTCTTAAACATGGCGAGCTTAAAATGAATCTGAATCCAAACTTTAATAACAAGATGAGCCGAGAAAGGCAGCTGTCAAAAACATTTTATACAAACATGTAAAAAAACCACAATTTTGATTGTTTTCCTGATGTCTTGTTTCAGAAACTGCTGAGGATAAACGAGTGGTACGCCCTGACCCTCCCTCCCTTCTCCACTGCCTCTCTTCAATTGAATCTCTTCTACTCCTGTGACAGGTAAGTCAAAAAATTACAAACAGACAAGCACATAGGCTTCGAAAATATCATGATTAACGATGTACATACTACTCATAGCTGTAATCTTTGAGCTTTTAAAGCGAAATCCGTATTTTCAAGGTGTCTTCTAAATATTTCAAGCTGACCAAGTGACTAGACAATAGCAAAAACTCAACGAAAAGATTTTTCTTGTTTTGAAGTTAACATGAAAAACATATCCTTGTTAGGAAAGTCACCTGACAAAGGTTTTCAATGTTTTTGAAGGAAAGGTTCAAACATTAATCTTTTTATAAAGGGATTTGGGTTAAAAAGGTATCAAAATCATAAATCAAAAAATTGTGCATTTGCGATAAATGAGTAAATAATTTTCTTTCAATTTTGAAAAACACCCCTTTTTCTCTTTTTGGAGTAATTTCAACCGAGGTATGGGTGCATGAAGTGTTGATGAAGTCATCGCTCTGGCCTCTCTCGTTATCCCACACTATCTCTATTTTTTTCTTTCTGCCGGGTAATTCTGTACCGGTTGCATTCTTCGCCGAATAAACCGCCCCACTTTTGCCGTCTACGTCAAAAACTTTTTCAGAATCGTTACGATTTGTCAATACAGTTCTAAATAACGGTAAAATAAAAGTCACAATGTCATATTGTGACTTGTGACGCATAAATGCCGCAAATCCGCGTCGTTTGTCAATTATGACCAATTAGTGGGAACTCACAATGTAATAGCGGCGAGACCACATGGATGGAAAACGGCGCCCAAAGATGGCTTGGCGCCAAAAATAGCTTAGGTTGGAAAAATTGACATTGTGGTCCCATCTAAAAAAATGTATATAGCATGGTCACATTGTTAATTTAGTGTTAATATGGCACAAAATGCCGTCATACGTCAAATTAAACCCGCATAATTGTAGCTCAAAATGTAATCGCGGCGAGACCCGATGGCGGGGCTGAAAATAGCTGTATGAAGCCAAAAAAAAAATTAAAGTTGCCGGAAATTTTTTAATATTTATGTGTTTTCAGTGTGACGATGATGGTAAAAACTGGGAAGAATTCAACGACCCGAATGCACTTTTTCTTCGACGGCGATGTTTTAGAAAAGGTAATTTTTAGGTTATTTTAAATGAAAAATAGATTTTTAGCCTTTATGCAAAACAATTTCGAAAAGAGTTTTTAAAGGCATCAAGATTTGCTTATTAATGGCACCTTTCATAAAAAGCGAGTGGGTAGCTGCCGCCAAAACTGGCACGGTGGTATAGTGGTTAGCACTCCTGGCTCTTGCGCGCGCGGTCGCTGGTTCGATCCCCGTCGTTGCTTACATTTTGCCTTTGGTGAACAGTTCCCGGAAACAAAAGTGTACTGTACCCATAGATTTTTCTGTTGCGAAAAATAACTTTTTGCACCAATTTTTTACAAAAATCCATTTTCAGATGGACGTCGATTCAACCCGAATGCTGACATTCCCCCAAACTCATCGAGTCTTGGGCGGTTGTCGAGAAGTCGATAGGAAACTCCTTATTGTCAATGTTTGTAAAATTACAGATTTTTATTAATTATGCAATTAAGGTTACCTCTACATATGATTTCTTCGAAATTCGGGTCGACGATCAGTTTTTCAAGAGACCGAAGGCTAGGAGAAGATCTGATCAACTTGAGGTATAGTTTTAATTATATCGATTATTACATGCGGTTTTGGCCTACTTGCGTAATTGTATCGATTAATGCATGTATTTTGACGTATTGGCACACTTTTATTGATTAATGAATGTGTTTTGATCTACTGACATACTTGTGTCAATTAATGCCCGTAGTGTGACCTACTGGCGTACTTTCATCAATTATTGCATGTTGTTTGACCTACTCTCAAAATTCTATCATTTAATGCAGGCAATTTGTCCTACTGACATATTTGTATCAATCAATGCACGTAGTTTGTCCTACTGAAATATTTGAATCAATAAATGCATGTAGTTTGACCTACTAACGTTCTCTATAAAATAATACATGTGTTTTGACCTACTGACACATTTTTATCGATTAATGCATGTGTTGACCTACTGACACATGTTTATCGATTAATGCATATGTTTTGACCTACTGACACATATGTGCCAATTAATGCATATAGTTTGACCTGCTGATATATTTGTATCAATTAATGCGTGTAGTTTGACCTACTGACACAATTGTGTCAATTAATGCATGTTTGACCTACTGACCTACTTCTATCGATAAAATTGTTATCTATCATCTCCGGATTTTGACCTACTGACATTTCTATTGACATTTTAGATCTCAATTCCCCAAGAATCTCCCTGTTGTGTAATAAGAGCCGTCATGAAATCGGATTCAGACGAATCTTCCATTGAAGTCGTCCCTTCTTCATCAACTACATTAAGTAACCGTTTTGTAACTTACAAAATAAAAATTACTAATAGGTCAAAAGTCGACTTCAAGTGTCTCTACAACTCCCTGGCCGATAACAACTCCCGAGGTCCGACAGAGAACAACTCCCTATAGAACGAGGTTGCCGAAGACGGTTCCACCTACGACTAGCAGCCACGAATACAAATTGTACTCATGGTTGGTTGGAAATGCACTGCTGTGCGGGGCTTATGTGTACTTTAAGTTGCAAAGGTTTTGAGAAAACCTTAATACGTGCAGCTTCAATGTTGGTTCAATTACCCAGGACTTGTATGCATAGACGTTTATCCCCGGGGATAAACTGTCCCCGGGGATAAATTTATCCCTCAGGGATAAATTTTGGTATGCATAGTCATTTATCCCCGGGGATATATTTGTCCCTTCGGGGATAAATTTATCCCCACCTCGGGAGGTGGGTCTAAATTTATCCCCTGTAATAAACTCAAGGAAAAATAACAAAAATTCAAAGAAAAACTTAAAGAAACGGGAACATTGTTTTTTTATATAAATTTTTTTTCCGAGTATTACTTTGTTCTACTTTTCATTATTTATTTCTGTTATTAAAAAACGCCTATAATTTTTTTGAAATTTTTTTTTAAAAAGTAACATTTCTTTTTCTTTAACAGGATTAATCAAGTAGTGACGGATGCTAGATATTTTGGGTTTGGGTTTGCAAACAAACGTTTGTCAGGCTCACTGGGTTCTCATTGAAGATTGCAATGGAGAACATTTGTACATTAAAAGAAAAGTTTAGACATTATAGGTGTCAATTCATTTTCTTGAACACACGAAGATTATATTTTCACGCTGAAAATTATATGGCTCGAAAAAAATTGGAGAAAAATATTTTAGTAAAATATTTGACAATTAACTTGCTATGAACATCGAATAACCATTAGTTTACACTCACTGCGTTTTTTTCATACAGTTACGTTAGTTTCTTCTTCATACGTTGGAGATCGGGGGAATACGTGACCCTCCGGGGATAAATGTCTATGCATGCCAGAAATTTATCCCCGGGGATACGCGTTCCGGGGAGTACGTGTTACCGGGGATAAATTTACCCCGGGGATAAATCTATGCATACGGGTCCAGTTCATGAAACTCGTCCATTTTTCCTCACAAGCTCTTTTGTCCGAATCGGCTGCTAAGATTGCTTAACTATTATCAATTTAACTTAAAGGGCTCGTCAGGGGCCTTTTCAGAATCGAATGCTAATGAGGACTTGGCATTTTGCGCACGGCCGTTGTCTGGAGCGATGTTCGGAAAAAAGGTTCCAATAGAAATGGCTTGATTTGCAAACTTCCTATTTCCAATTCGAAAAGGCCCCTGATGGCCCCTTTCAAATCTGCAAACTTTATGTACATCACTGAAACATTAACGCGTTCTGAACAACCAAACAGTTATATAATCAAGCACGACATGCACCCGCCAATAGTACCAATCATATATACTCCTCGCCCACGGACCTTTCCTAAAGTTTCGATGACCTGCACATCTAACGCGCGAAATAGTGTGCAAGTCGCGGAGACGCAGACAAAAAGCCGCTTGTTACCCGCTGCCGGCTAGGAAAGCTCGCTGGGCGACGAGTATACGCACGGAATGCATACCAAACTTCAAAAGTTTTTTCATGTTTTAAATTTACATAACCCTAGATCATTCCTTTTTACACTTTGAAATTTCATCCAGAAAAAAGCGAGATATTCCGAATTGAATGACAGAAAGTAAGGCGGGAACCCTGGGGCGCGGCTTTTACTAAACAACGGACAGATTTTTTTTTGCTTGAATACGAAATTCCTCCGTTGTATACATGCAAACCTGTTTTAATATGTTTTTTTTTCATTTTTATCGTATTTATGATAATAAAATTATATTATGTAAAAATTAACGCTTGATTAGCGTTTTATAAAGGTGCGGACCTCAGCAATAGAATGCGAAAAATCGCGAAAAAGTACAAACTAGTACTTTTAAACAAAGGCGCATAAGTAAATAAATTGTAATCTTTTTTTTAACTATCTCTGTGTTGAAGCACAAGACGCTTCCAAAAAAATAAGTATTGTTTTCTGAACAAGTATGCTTCTCCTTTGCATGTTGGCCAAAAGTACATTTTTGTTCCGGCTTCGAAATATCAGAGAACCTTGACGAATTCGAGTGGACAATGAATTTCTAATAGTTTACTGGTGTTGTGGCCTTACGACAGCTGTTATAGAAAAGCAGATACTTGGCTTTTAAAGAATCGTGGCTTTGATATTTTGAATAGAGCAGTTTTGAATAGACCGTCTCTGTAAAAATGGGGTAGCCGACCAAATTGGGGAACATACAACATCGCATTTAATCAAAACAGTTTAATTTTCGGGTGCCGGGTTACGGTAGCTAGCCGGCGACTACTGTAGATTTTCAATGTTTTCAAAAAAGCTTAATTATAAAACTCATTTTAAATAAAATTCGATTTCTAGAAACATATGTAATTGGCAAAAATCCAAATTCTCAACGAAAAAAGTGTTATGCTGGAAAAATTGACGAAAGTGGCCATATTTTGAAGTTTTTGCCTATCTCGCCAAATCTCAATTCAGAAAACACTGTAAACGAATTTCGTATTTTTATAATGTATCATCTAACGGTTATATTTATGCACGGATAATAGAGCATTGAAAAAGTTTAAAAAAAAAAGATTACATATCGATTGGTAGTTTTCAGACCCAGTTGTCAAACTGTTTATAAAGTTTCGTTTAAGTAGCAAAACAAAAAAAATCGCAGGGAGGATTCGAACCCGAGTCGCCAGATTTACAAGCAAGAACGCAACCACTAGGCCACCGAGGGCGCGCTTCGTAATTAGATTGCTGTCAGCGGCGGGCCGCATCCATGGCGAAGTGGCATCCTCGCCCGCAAATCTTACGACCCGGGTTCGAATCCACTCTGAGATTTTTCGTTTTGCCTACTTGAAAACATCAATTTGTCAATCGAATGAGCTGTATTTTATTCAAAATCTTAGGCGGGCCCCAGGGGTGCTTTTGGAGGACTTGAATCACTTCAAAGGACCCTAAAGCTTCAGGGAACAATGCTTGATCAACATTTTCGTTCCAGGACCGATGTGGTAAACCGCGAGTGGTCGGTGACCTTCATCGTAACGGCCGTTGTGACCTGCATCGTGATGGGCGCCCTGGTCCTCTTCGGTTTGATCTCCTTCTTCTGGCTTCTGACAATTCCCCGCGGCGCTTCAACGGTCTACCGCGTGGATACCCCCGGCCTCTACTGACACAATACGGGTTCCTCATCATATTTTATGTGATCTATCCGACTACAATGAACAGTGTTACACGTTAATGGAAGAGAGCGGCGAGGAGGATCATCTGAAGAGAGGCGAAGAGAGAGGTCATGTCTGAAAGGTGAATTCAAGTGGAGAACATTGGAAATTTTACATGAACTTTGAGTGGTAGTCGTCACAGAAGTCGTAGTCGCTTGTACAGTTGTTCCTGAAAAAGCGTCTGCGATCCACGAAGCGAGGTGGTCGTGGATTCGCACGCGAGCGTCCTTTAAAGACTGAGGGTCCGAGTCTCTGGGAGGGTACATGTCGGCACAGTGGGCAGTTCCTGAATAGAAAATATGATAACGATGTTGGCCTCATTTTACTGATTCCGACGACACTCATTTTGAGCCATTTTGAGCTATTTTCTCTCCGGATAGATGTGGCAACCGAAGGCCGCCTACTGTAATAAGCGTAGGGCGTCGAACGAAGAAGGGGCCCAAAGCCCGCTTAATCTAGAAGGCAACGTAAGGCCGTAAAACTCAAAGGGAACCTAAGGCCCTCTTCTGTAGATGAGACTGAAAGCTAGAAGCTAGCCTAAGGCCGCCTTGTGTGGAAGGCATCACAAGGCCGCTTACACTATAGAATGCAACCAAAGAACCTTGAAGGCAACCATAGGCCGCCGAATCTTAGCGGGCAACCGAAAGCCGCCTACCGTATTAGGCAACGGAAAGCCGCATAATCCAACGCAATTAAAGGTCGCCAAACCTAGAAGTTAACGGCGGGGGGGGGGCTAAAGACAAAGACTACCTAAGGCCGATGAACCTAGAAGGCAATCTAAGGCCGCCTAATCTAGAAGCCAACAGAAGGCCGCCTTTTGTTCACGCAACCAAAGGCCGCCTTGGAAATCAACCAAATGCCGCCTAGTCTCGCAATCGTTGGCCACATAATCTAGACGCGGACGAAGGCTGCCAAAGCATTCTGATCATCGTGACTGTTACACTTACCCTGAATCAGGAAGGCATCAACATCTTGAGAGGCGATGCTGTTCAACATTCCCAGAGACTTCCAAGGGTCGAAAGAACCATTGGGGAATACGACTTTGGTTCCCTGAAAAAAATATAAGCGTCATGTTTATAACGTGATTCAGATTCGGGGGGCTTACCGAACGGGCCGGCCCGAAGCTCAAACACTCACTCTGTAGTTATCGTAGTACTGAGAGCGGGTCTTGTTGACCAAACTGAAAGTGGTGTCCAGGTTGAACTGACTTCCGAACATGGCTGTGCACTGATCGGTGTAGAAACTTAATTTTTTGAAATGGATTGAAATGATTTGAAAAATTACTCGAGGGGAACGATACTGCCGAAAATACCGTTGTTTCCATCGGTGGTCTGGAAATATCCCAGTTCTGTGCAGGTTTGCCAGATCCAGCTGCGGGTTGAAACTGAAAATTGGAGGTTTGAGAGAGAGAGAGAGAGAGAGAGAGAGAGAGAGAGAGAGAGATGGAGGGAGGGGAAAAGGGCGGAGAGGCGGAGGCAGACGCAGAGAGGCAGAGAGGCAGAGAGGCAGAGAGGCATAGAGGCAGAGAGGCAGAGAGGCAGAGAGGCAGAGAGGCAGAGAGGCAGAGAGGCAAAGAGGCAGAGAGGCAGAGAGGCAGAGAGGCAAAGAGGCAAAAAATATATAACTCACCAATGTCGCTATCAGTGTAAGAAGTGTCCGAAACTTGTCGAATAAAATCAGTGTAATTGTTAGCATTACATCCGGTAATTCCCTCAAATCCATTGTAGAAATCCCACTAAAATAGTTTTTTTAATATTATGTTAATGGTTTTTTTTCACTCACCACAGCCTTAACCCTGTCCACCTCGTCTCCAATAGTCGCGTTATTCATAATACCGCAGGCACCAGGAACTCCAAGACCATTGCGAGTAGCAGCATCCTAAAAAATATAAAGTTAAATTCCACGTGCCAAAGTTACTCTGTTGTCTCCTGTGTATTGATTGATTCCCTGGAACACACCGTAGATGTTGCTGAAGAAGAATTGGGCAGCCTTAGTGATGGGGATATTGGGGTCTTCGAATGAGTCGCACAAGCTGAAAATTCGATTTTGAATTGAATTTTAAGCGTAAAAATATCTTTTAGCAGCCCAGTAATGGTTTTTTAAATGTGCAAAAGAAATAGGTCTGGGTGGAAGTCGAACCAAAAAGTGTGTGGGTGAGAGACGGCGGCGTTCACCACTACACCACTGGGGCACAATTGATGCAGGGTGCGCGCCGACTCTTAAAACAGAGCGATTACGCCCCAAATGGTTTTTCGCTGTAAGACCTTTTTTTCTTAAAAACAGATGTGTAACTCACTTAAATCTCTTCTGCAGCTGTGCCCTGGAATCCACTCCAGCGTAAACGGCATCGATCATCTTTTTGAACCCAATTTGAATGTTCGTAGCACAAGAAGCGCTAACAGTACGGTAAGTGTACTCAGTGTTTACAGCATAACCTTAATTACTTAATTACCTCAACGCAATTAAGCTCTTACCGTAATAATCAACAAAGAAATGAACAGCAGATGAAGTGGAAACGGCTCCGATGGTCATTTCAGGGTAGGTTTCGCGGAAAAGAGCGGAAAGGGAGCCTTAAAATCAAAACTTAATGTAAAAAATCGATAAAATCGATAGTACCTGGGTATGAGCCTCCAAAAGTGACCCATTGAACATTCTTTCCAGCAAAGTAGAGTTGGTTCATTTGGTTAATGAAGCCCTTGATGTCGGCGAGAGCTTGGTCGATGGTTAAAAGGCTGAGGGCTGAGCTGCTTTGGTCACTAAAAGATACTTTAATTGGTAAATTATAGTTTGTAGTTTGTACTTTAACGGAGTGTTGCCTGGGGGACCGTAGAAACGGTGCTCCACTTGAAATGCGGCGGCTCCGAACTCCTGGGCCCACTGCATCATGGTGATGTTTTCGTTACGGACCCATTTGTCTCCGATTTCACCTGAAGGGTTTTGATTTTTCTGCCTCTTTTCTCTATCTCTCTTTCTCTTTTTCTCTTTAGCTCTCTCTGCGTCTCTGTCTCTCTGTCTCTCTCTAGCTCACTCTATCTCTCTTTCTCTAGCCCTCTCTCCGTATCTCTCTCTAGTTTCCTCTCTGTCTCTCTAGCTCTCTTTCTCTGTCACTCGCAGCTCCCTCTCTATCTTTGAAGGTCTCTCTAGCTCTCTCTCTCCCTCTTTCTCTCTCTCTGTCTCTATCTCTGTCTTTCTCCCTATGTCCCTAACTATGTCTCTCCCACTTTCTCTCTTTCTGTCTCTCTCTCTCTCCCTCTCTCTCTCTCACTCTAGATCCCTCTCTATCTCTATTTGGTCTCTCTCTCTCTAGTTCTCTCTCTCTTTCTAGCTCTCTCTCTCTTCGTATCTCTCTCTAGTTCCCTCTCTATCTCTCTAGCTCTTTCCAACTCTCTCTCTCACTATCTCTCTCTCTCTCTCTCTCTCTCTCTCTCTCTCTCTCTCTCTCTCTCTCTAGCCCCCTCTCTACATTTTTGTCTCTACCTATTGCTCTATCTCTCGCTCTCTGTTTCTTTCTATCCTCTCTCATATCTCTCTCACTGTCTATCCGTTTCTTGCCCTAGGCCTCTCTTTGTCTCTCTAATCTCCCTATATCTCTCTCTCTCTCGCTCACCTTCTCCTCCCAGCATCAAAAAAGCCAACGGCCGTTTGTCGGTGTAAAACTTGCTGTTATACTGATACCTCTGAAACCAAATCAATTTTGCTTTCTTTTTCCAACTACCTGCAGCCACGTAGCCGTGTTCGAAGCATTAAAGTTATCAACCAAAGAGGAAATATTGGAATAAACCATATACTTAGACTCAGTTTCAGGGTAGTTGTAATTGTCATCGGGCATCTGAAAAAGCACATTCAAAAGCAAAAATCGCTTGTTTTGTTTTAAAACATTGTTTTCCATTGCTCACCTGAAGGAATCCCTTCCTCGGCCTTCCAAAGGTCAGAGGAGGCAGAGCCGCCTCAGCAATTCCTAAGCATACCAGAAGAGGTATCAACATTTCCGTGCCTTGGAGGGGAATACGACTCTTATCAGGGAATTCTAATGGCCTCCGGACTTTTTCTTATCTCTCTTTGTGAGATTAGCCGGCGAAAGGTCTCTTCAGGCTATCTTTGCAGGCTTTGCGGTGAATCAGCTTTGGGTGATTTTTGGTGTAAGTTATATTGTAACCAAAAGTGAAATTTTCGAAGATTAAACCGACGACGCTTCACAATACATTTAAACTTAATTTGAGCGTTATTTTTGAAAACACTGGATGATATTTATTGAAGTCATCCACATCATATCGAACGAATGGATCACCAACTGTTCGACCAGTAATTGAAAGTTCCAAGGGTACTGAAAAGTTTTGTCAATGAGAGAACGGGACAGTCGGTGTCAGAGAGAGAGAGAGAGAGAGAGAGAGAGAGAGAGAGAGACATGTAGAGACACATATAGAAGCAGAGATAGAAACAGAGGCAGATACAGAGGCAGGTGCGAAAATAGAGACAGATGTGGAATAAGAGACTATAAAGAAATTTAGAGAGGAAGAGAAAAAGAAAGGCAGAGAGCGACAGGGGCAGAGATACAGATAAAGACAGAAATAGTGACAGCGATATAGAGGCAGCGGCGGAGACAAAACAGAGACAAAGGCAGAGACAGAGACAGATACACAGACAGATACCGATGCAGAGACATAGACAGAGACATAGACATAGACAGAGACAGAGAAAGACTCAGAGAGTGAAAGAGAGATGGAGAGATACAGAGACAGAGACAGAGACAAAGGCAGAGACAGAGACAGAGACAGAGACATAGACATAGACAGAGACATAGACAGAGACATAGACAGAGACATAGACAGAGACATAGACAGAGACATAGACATAGACAGAGACAGAGAAAGACTCAGAGAGAGAAAGAGAGATGGAGAGAGACAGAGAGACAGAGATAGGCTCACCTCCCATTTGTTTCTGCTGCCTCCCCAATTTCCAAAACCATTTATTTCCCCATTTCCTTCCCAGAAGAAGATTAATTCTATAACATCGACAGTTACCTGCCTCAACCGCCTCCTGAAACCAATCACCCCAGTCAGAAAACCATTCCTAAATAGAAAACGTTTACCCGAATGAGTCAGTTTGTTACCATCTCCAGTGTTTCAACATCAACTATAGAAAACAGCCAGTTGAATAGATTGATCATTTGTTGATGCGATTCTTTAAATTTACTTTCTGAAACTCTATTGTCTCAAAAAAAAACTTTTCTATCACCTTCGAGAGAAGTAAAAAGTTTGTTTGATTGGGTACAGGATTTTGTAGCATTGTACTTGAAAATTTCTTCCGGTGGATCACAATCGATATTTGGTTTGTAATTTACATTATCAAAAACTAATTCCATTTTTCTTTTAAGTGTGGAGACGGTCATAGTTCCAAAGATATTCTAAAAGGAGATTTCTTCATATTTAGGAACCTATATGCTGAATGTACAAACCTTTGAATTGTAAGTTGAAAAATCCTT
The DNA here is from genome assembly GCA_964057215.1 of Oscheius myriophilus. Taxonomy (NCBI): domain Eukaryota; kingdom Metazoa; phylum Nematoda; class Chromadorea; order Rhabditida; family Rhabditidae; genus Oscheius; species Oscheius myriophilus. Next base: position 4,557,750 of record OZ059903.1, on the reverse strand, counting down.
GACTTGGTTGAAATATACAGTAACCTTTGTTTTTGGCAGACGTTTTTTGTTCGAAGTGATAAATTGTCGAAAGAAGGAGTTAATTCGAGTGAAGAGTAGAATATCTTCTCCTGGGAGAAATGCCAAAAGCTGGAGGAGAACATCCGCTGGAAGGCTGTCCATGGCAAGACAATGTGTCGAATAAAGCGTTCCTTGCTTTGTTGATGAACCAGGTCAACCATTTATTGATTAGGTCAATTAGAGGTAGGAGGGGTAATTAACGAGCCAGCCACTGAGATTTGGAGTAGGCTATGTCTCAATCTCCTCACTCTCTGTTTTACCTGTCACTGCCTCATTTACTCACACACTCACTCACTCACTCACTCACTCACTCACTCACTCACTCACTCACTCACTCACTCACTCACTCACTCACTCACTCACTCACTCACTCACTCACTTTGTATGTTGTCTAATGCTGGAGAGAACCCGTTCCGATTGTTTTTAAAGCCGATTGCCAGACATGAGTTTTGATCTAAGAACAACTAGAACGATTATGTGATAACAGGTGTCCTTTCACAACCACATTCTGGGTCAATTGTGGCCCGAATTGGAGACTTTGAGACTGATCTCTGTGCTTTTGAAAATGGACATAACAACGAAATTTCTAAAAATATTTTTCTCCGAAAAGTGCAGCAGCTAGCAAAATTTCAATCAAATTTTTTCAAAAGCCGCAACGCAACCGCGACGCACTAAATTTGCCAAATTTTGTAGAAATTTGAATTTTGTTCCCCACCAAACTTTGGTGTGGTCCAAGCGCGGGCGGTCGCGTCGCGGCTCCCCTCCGCATGATTTTAAAGGTCTGCGTGGTGGATTGAGCCGCGTTGATTTCCGGTTTTCATAATTTAAACGATTTTATGATTTTCATACGTACTTTTCAGAAGTACTGCGTCACAAAAACTAATTTTTCAGAACCGCAGCGCAACCGCACCGCGCGCACGCACTCACTCAAATTGTGCCCCAGGGTGGGCCACATTTGAACCATTTTCGTTGTTTTTGTTTAAAATGTTTTTTTTTCTTTTAAAAAGGTACTAAAACATTCAATTCTTGCTGTTTTGGTTTGAGTCATGCCAAACTTTGACGCATGTCCTCCGCGCGCGGTGGTCGCGTCGCGGCACCCCTCCAAATGGACATTTTCGCACTGAAGTTGCCCAAAAAAGTACCCTTTTGTTCCAAAGTTTAATTAAATTTCCGTTTCTGTCGTTATGTCCACAGATCACTTTTCCCCCTGTGACCAGTCCCCCAATCCAAAGTGCGTTTGTGTGACCATGACATGGCGAATTGTGCATGTGTGTGTTTTTTTATCGAGTCACTTGACTTCTGGAGAATGATAAAGCTTCTCCGGATTAGGCTATCGAATTCGGCTATCCTACAAGCGAAAGTGAGAATCTGCTGAGCTAGCGCGTGCTCCACTGTGCGCGCTGAGAACCACGTGTCCAGATAGGCCTGGCGATGAAAAAACGCGAAGACGGGAATTTTTCTTCACAACCTAGGTGGCCGATGTGACGTAGGGAAAGATAAAATTGATTCCAGGTTGCCACGTGAGTGGTGGAAATTTCTAGTTTGCACAGATTTCGCGCAAGCTCTCCGGGATTTCCGGTGATTGCACCATGTTGCCACCATTTTACTTTAAAGGGGACCATCAGGTACTTTTTCATATCATTAAATCCAATTTAAAAGCGTTTCTGTGACCATGACAAGGCGAAACATTTGTGTAACTGATTTCATAACTTGGGGGTCTACAAAAATGGTACCCCCTTCACTTTTGGCTGGCTGATGCACCATGTGGCCGCTTCTACCACATTTTCTAAAGGAGACCAACAAATAGATTTTTGCATTGTAATCAGTAATTGAACCTTTTGGTTAAGCCCCCGTTTTGGGGTGTTCAAAAATTGTAGCCCCCCTTAATTTAGGGGCCTAGAAGTAAGAAACTTCAATGTCTTATAGTTGGGTTGACGGTTTTCGGTATCTAAATTGAATAACGTAGCAGTCATTCAGTAAGCGTCAATGATCTTTGAAAATTAAAATCGCACATTGTAACCAGTTTTACGTAATTTTCTGCCATTGTAGTTATCATATGCGGTAAACGCGCCCTGCTGCCAACCGCATCGCAACCAGACGCGCGCGGTCGCGTCACGTTTAGCGATAGGGCGCGAAAATCTGCAACGCCTTTGAGAAAACGTCATTTTTTGTTGATTTAACTTTTCACTTATTTATTGACACAAAAATGTTAAATTTTGAGTAAATGAAATACACTAATTGCATTCTCCCATTCGCGTATCAAATGTTTGATTCTAAAATTTCTAAGCCTCCAAAACCATGGGAAGTGGCTGTGGAGCTGTGGAATGCGGCGCGGCCACCAAATGGGTCATGGAATCGACCGCCGCCAACTTTTTTTAATTGTAATGAAATGATACGGTATGCAAGGTATACTGTACTCATTTTGTGGTATGTGAACTATGTACACCCAATTAATTGCCACGTCTTTGCAATTCCACCATTTCCGGTGCCTTTGCCCGAATGATAAGCGTCCATCTTTCACTCTCCGCGAATTGCGAAACGAGCTTTCATATGTAATCGCTCTAATCTTATCTTTTGCCACAAGCTTTTACGTGAAAAAGCGACAAGTCTGCCATTTGGGATAAGCTTTCTGATCTTTAACTCTGAAGGTTAATACAGGGGCTATGACGTTCGAAGACAGAAAAAAGGTAGCAATGACGGCTTTTCGGCTTTTTATTCGTCTATTCAAATGGTGGAGAGATAATGGAAAATTTATCACAAATTTCCCTTTGAAAAAAGAAAGAAAGATATCTCTCTAACTATCTCTCTTCTCACTCTCACTCTCTTTCTTATACACACCAACCACATACACACACATACAAACACACAGGCAAACACACACTCACACATTTCTTCTGTCTCTCTCTCTCTCTTTCTCTCTCTTTCTCTGTCGTATATATCTTCCGCGTCTTCATTTCAACAGTTTTTATGCAAACGTCATTCTTAAAAAGCAAGATGCCATGTTTCTGACTGTAAGGGAACAGTGTAGCGATCTTGCAAATGCAACTATGTCATCATTTTGCGCCTGCAGCTTTCAATTTGAAAAGAGTCTAATGAGATCAAAATAAAACCGATGATCGATTCAGTACCCCAAAGTGCATTGTTTCTGTCTATTGGTCAGCAGCGGACCTTGGGCAAAGTAAGCCATTTCCAGAGTAGTAAAAAGGCGATGGGGTGGGAAAACAAGGGAACGATACCAAAGTGCGGCCAGAAACCGCTCTGGCACGAAGCGGCAGATTAGTTGACCGCACTTTAGGAGCCGGCCTACTAATTTACTTAAGGTCGCGAAGAGGCCGTAATGCGGCCGAAGGTCACTTAATTACTATGTTGCAAAGCGACCCTGAGCGGCCGTAGGCCATCAAATCCAGAAGAAAAGACCCGCGTAGTGTGGCTTTGATTTCTGTTACTTATATACCAATTTGCTAATGTTCCGTTCCCAACAACAAGGCCCTCTTGTCTTTGTAATAAGTTGGGTTGGCAAATGGCAGGCTTCAACGAAAACCTGCTATCCTGTTGGTTATCGTCCCTTCCATCCGGTTGGTTCATAGATTAAGATCGAAAACCAAATGTAGAACGAAATCGTAGAGGTTTGCAGGATCATGCACTTACATGTCATTCATAATAAAATTAACATTGTAGTATTTTGTAGCATTGTAGTAAGATTGTAGGGAGACTTTTCCTTCACTGATTAGTAACAGTTGTCACCGTTTGACAGAGAAACCGAATGGCGGCCGGAAACCGCTCCGGCGCCAAGCGGCTTTGAGAACGCACTGAGGCGGGCAAAGCCCGTCGAACCCGGGCCGGCAAATAAAATTGTTTTATTCATTTATCATTTACGGTCCCATTGTTATGAACGCTTGAAGATTGGAATGCCATGTAAACGCGAAGCTTACGGGTATCCGCGAATTATGCGAAAAGTCGGCCGGTTTCGGGGACTTTGAACGCGGATATCTGGAACTGATCGTGAGGAATGTTAGCATAACGTGTCTATTTAAGAAATCTCCTAGAGTTTTTCTCTAGTATGAGAGAGAAGTTTGTAAACAAATTTGTAAATTCAATAAGCCACCAAGCTTTAAAAAAGTCTCATTTACATTGCCATCAGTTTGAAATGGGAAATTAACTTTTCCGGTAGTACTTTTCAATATGGACGGGAACTGGCCTTCTTGATGAGTTGGCTCACACAAGCCTGGTGTCGTAAATTCTCGACCTGTCAAGGCCTTTATCGTTTTATTGGAGAATTGTAGACCAGCTGACCAAAATCTGTTTAAGACTTTAAATGCTTAACGAGAGTTCATTTTGGACTTATGTTAAAGGCAGTGTGTCACGAAAAACGTTGAGTTATAGTGTCCATACCCTATAGCACACCTTGCATAAGTGCGAGATCGACCCTCATCATAAGAAAGTGGGGAGAGTCGCATGCTAATCATCATTTGAAACATTGGCGGGAAAACATGAAGTCTCCTGCTGACTTCAAAATTGAATTTCAACCCCAACATACTACAGTTTTCGTGATGTGTGTGTGCGCGCGCGCGTGTGTGTGTATGTGTATGTGTGTGTATGTGTGTGTATGTGAGTGTATGTGTGTATGTGTGTATGTGTGTGTACATGTGTGTGAGTGTGTGAGTGTGTGAGTGTGTGAGTGTGTGAGTGTGTGAGTGTGTGAGTGTGTGAGTGTGTGAGTGTGTGAGTGTGTGAGTGTGTGAGTGTGTGAGTGTGTGAGTGTGTGAGTGTGTGAGTGTGTGAGTGTGTGAGTGTGTGAGTGTGTGAGTGTGTGAGTGTGTGAGTGTGTGAGTGTGTGAGTGTGTGAGTGTGTGAGTGTGTGAGTGTGTGAGTGTGTGAGTGTGTGAGTGTGTGAGTGTGTGAGTGTGTGAGTGTGTGAGTGTGTGAGTGTGTGAGTGTGTGAGTGTGTGAGTGTGTGAGTGTGTGAGTGTGTGAGTGTGTGAGTGTGTGAGTGTGTGAGTGTGTGAGTGTGTGAGTGTGTAAATGTGTGAGTGTGTGAGTGAGAGAGAGATAAATACACAACACAACATAATCACACTCACACTCACACACGTGCTTAGTGCTTAGACAACCATGGGCGCCATTCCTACGAATTTTACGATCTCTCTTGCACTAGACATCCCAACCACAAAGTCCGTCTGTTCTTTTTGCGTCTCCCGTCTCGTCGTCCACTCTTGACACGTCAGCAGTCATTTTCTCTCACTCTTTTCTGCAAGCTTGGCAGGGTTGCGTCATCACGGGCGCTGCTACTGGCCACCTGTGATAAGCGCGAGGGGCGGGGCTGCGGTTGATATAAAGACAGCCGGCTGGCAGAAGACAGAGCGACCTTGCAACTCCAATTTATGATCCACATCAGCATGCACATGTACGGAGACCTCGAACTCCAGAGGCAGAAGAGGCTCGAAGAACTCAAAAAGGCACTGAGGAGACGGACCCACACCGTTTGATTTTGGGGCTTATGGTTCGTTTTTGGAGTTATTGTTTTATTTCTACACTAATATTCCTTAAATATTAATTTTAATATACATTTCCTTTTTCAAATACAATTATCCCTTTTGAGACGCATCGTGCATATTTCGGACCCGCTGAAAACTTTTGAAATGCATTTTTTAACTTTAAAATGAAGGAAAACCGAAAGCATAACTATAGAAACTTGTTTTATGTGTAAAACCGACAATTTTTGCGATTTTTACAAGATTTGTGGAGATTTTCACGAAAATGCAAATTTAGCTATTTTTCAATTCATAAAACAGAAATAAAACCTTTTTTTTGAAAAGATTTTAGTTATACATTAAAAATTAAGGTTTTACCACCGGCATCGCAAATTTTTGCGCTCTACCGCTAACCGCGACGCGACCGCGCGCGTCCGGTTGCGGCGCGGTTAGCAGCAGGGCACGTTTACCGCGCGTAACAATGGCGAAAAATCGTAAACTAACTTTGTAACTATACAAAAATACTAAAAAAAAAGTGTATTATGTGTAATTTGTCGGGAAGCTATACAAAATACTGCGAAATTTTTCACAAAACTCCGACAAAAACTTCGAAATTCACAAGTTCTAGCTAAATTTTCACTATGTTAACACTTAAATTACCTATTTTGACAAAACTCAACGATCTATTTTCAGAAAACCGAACTTTTTAACCCGGGATACACCCCGCTCCCCTCGGAATCATCATTTCGTTTGTTCAATCCACCAACTCCGTTGATTTTCCACCGCTGGAGACCCTGAACTCCAGCCAACTACTGTACATACTGTATATACCGAAGAATTTTATTTCTCGTCAAAAGATGTCATATCCTATTTCGATTTTAACATTCATGATCTCGAGCAGAGAACAGCTAGGAAGGAATCAGAAAAATAAATTATTGTGCCAATGTTTTTATTCAGTTGGACTGCTTACATTGACTGAGTACTAAATGCGCCCCGCAAAATACGAAAATTTCAAGGTACAACACGAAAACATTGGCGTGATGCGACAAAAACTTAATATCCTGATAAAAGGACTAAAAGTTCAATTTTCGACTCAAAAAACGAAAGTTGGATGCCCTTTTTATCTGCCTTCTGAAGTTTATACGATAGTTCAACAAGCAATAATTTGGCTTGGATTATCTAGTCAGCTTATTAAATACGTTTAAAAATGTGTTTTGGGGAAAAATTTTATCTTAGTGGTTTGGTATTTTGGTTTTTTAAACAAATGCGGCTAAACCTATTTTCTCGTGATTTCGTCGAATTGCGTACCATATTTTAGCTCACACATCGTTTTGAAAAACGGTAATTTCTCTTGAACCACCTTTTTACGACTTTTGATTTTTTATTTAAGAAAATTACAAAAGTAAGTAAACAAATTATCATTAAAAAAAATTGTCCTGAATTTTTAAAATCGTTGTTGTGAGACTCAAACTGAGGTACGAATAAAAATAACTCGAATCAAAATTGACGTTTTCGGCTCGAAAAAACACTGTTCACTGAAAAAAAATTTCACTCTCCGACATTTCCGTCTAAAAGGTTGTGTTTTTTCGCACGCATTTTTTATTTCAGATGACCGTTTTTTTGGGGGTATGGAACTTGCTGTAGAGCCGTCGTGGGAGCCGAATTAGCGTACGCAAATTATTTTTTCTACATGAAATACACTTATTTCTGAAATTTTAACTTTAATTTTTTGAATCTCCCCCTTCTTTAATTCTTTTTTTTACATTTTTATATTTCTTTTCCATGTCGCACCGATTTTCTTCTTTCAAAAGTTTTTTGGGGTGCAACTGCACCAAACAGTGCTTTGGACAGATAGAAGCCGTGTCAAATAATTCACGTCACGGCGCGCGACAAATGCACAATTATCGTTCATTAGTGGTATGAAACACAATGCCATGCCTACTGTTCAAGGCTACTCTTTCGCTGGCCGAATACACGTCCTGATCCGGCGTTATCAATTTCTGCTACTGTCTTCCTAATGTCGGGAGAAAGTGCAAACGGCGCCAGAGGAAAACGATATCAGCAGAGAATGCCAGTGACCGCTCTTACGTCACGAACACACGCTCTGGGGAAGCAGAAAAATGTGTAGTCTGTTCAGGTGGTCTCTCTTTTTCTGTATGTTTTTACTTGTCTCGATAATGTTCTCTATATCTCTTTTCCTGTTTTCTCTCATCTATATCTTTGTGTCTCTCTGTGTATCGAAATGTCTCTCCTTGCCTTTCAATCTCTCTTTCTCTCTCTCTCTCTCTCTCTCTCTCTCTCTCTCTCTCTCTCTCTCTCTCTCTCTTTCTCTCTCTCTCTATCTGTCTGTGTCTACATGTCTCTTTCTATGTGTGTTTGTCTCTATCTACCTATCTCTCTATCCCTTCTCTCACTCTCTCTCTCTATCTCTATCTCTAACTGTCTCCCTCTTTTTTATATATCTCTCTATATCTGTATATCTATCTCTCTATTTTACTCTCCAACTCTCTCTCTCTCTCTATTTCTTTCTTTCTGTTTCCCTCTTTTTATATGTCTCTCTGTATTTGACTCCCTCCTCTATCGGTCTCTCTCTCCTTCTCTCTTTCTATCTTTCTCTATCTCTAACTGCCATTGTCTATGTCTCTCCCTATCTGTCCCTGTCTCTCTTTATATATGTCTCTCTCTACCTCTATTCCTAACTGTCTTTCTCTATCTATCTATCTCTAAAAAAAATATGCGGTTGTATTAGAAACACTCAATTCAATTTTTCTGTATCGGCCACATTTTCTTGTTTTTGTCAGGCCGTAATCTACTCTTTCTGTGCACTTCTTCACTTTTTATCTCTCCGATTTCCACTCATCTCTCTCCTGAAAACATAAAACCATCCGGATCTGCGAAGATCGCCGGGTCACATGTCTCCACTGATAGCCGCGACGACAAGGCCGAGCCGTGATGGATCGGCCGAGAACGGCGCCCGCGATCAGCTGCTCTGCCGGAAATATCCGAAAACTTCCTCAGGAACCTTGATCTTTCCCGAAATAGCCTGAGGCGATGAGGTGACTTTGTGATGTGCCGTAGTTGTGGCTAATTATCCTTCTGAAGAACGAATGATACGCGTCGTCTACAAAAAGATGAATAGGGGTTGATTTCAGTTCTGACGTCCTAGCCACGTGGCGCACGACCTTGTGAACAGGAAGAAATGGTTTGAATGCTTTGCAATTTTATGAATGGAGCGCGTTAACGGCAACTCATTCAGTCTGAACATGAGTGTTTCAAGTTGTGCTTGAATGTTTCACGTCTGAAAAAGTGCTTTGCTGGTCGAATTTGGATAACAGACAGATATGGAACAGATTGACAGGTTTAAAGCCGGCACAAGTTTGATCAACAAACAAAAATGGAAAACGTGGATGGAAAATGGGGGGTTTGAACGTTGGAGACATAGAGAGAGGGAGAGAGAGAGAGAGAGAGAGAGAGAGAGAGAGACGGAGACGGAGACGGAGACAGAGACAGAGACAGAGACATAGACAGAGACAGAGGCGAGTAGGTGAGTGAGTGAGTGAGTGAGTGAGTGAGTGAGTGTGTGAGTGAGGGAGTGAGTGAGTGAGTGAGTGAGTGAATGAGTGAGTGAGTGAGTGAGTGTGTGAGTGAGTGAGTGAGTGAGTGAGTGAGTGAGTGAGTGAGTGAGTGAGTGAGTGAGTGAGTGAGTGAGTGAGTGAGTGAGTGAGTGAGTGAGTGAGTGAGTGAGTGAGTGAGTGAGTGAGTGAGTGAGTGAGTGAGTGAGTGAGTGAGTGAGTGAGTGAGTGAGTGAGTGAGTGAGCGAGTGAGTGAGTGAGTGAGTGAGCGAGTGAATGAATGAAAGCAAAACACATACTTTCTCTCCTTCCACGGAATCTTCGCTCTCCCATTCGCCAATTTTTTCGATTGATCTACGGAACCAAAAACTGATAACTAAGTACTCCAACTGTACCGAAAACCACCGCCTCCCACGTTGCAGATCAATCTCTGGCCTGATCATGGTGACAGCGCAACCGAATGGGGGTTAGAATCAAAAACTGGGCTTTATTTAACTTTTCACATAATTACAAAAAAATTAATTTGGTTAAGCGAAAGAAATCAAAATGAAATAAAATGGCTTCGGAGCGCAGTTCGTGGTGATCAAAATACCCGTTTTCTTATATTTTTCAATAACATTTTATAAACAATTTTGTTTTTGAACAATAAAATCCTTCCTTAAAGGTATTAATCACAAAATAATCAACAAAAACGATTTTAAACTTGAAAAAGCAAATGTCTGAATTTTTGAATTCCCTCCGGAAAATTAGACGTGCAGGCGCAATACTACGGTAGCCCCCTGGCACTTTGCCAGGTTCACGGGCTGTCTAAAATTCCGTGGAAATTCTGTTTTTTGAACGTTTTAAGCTGTTTTTCATTAGTAAAATTATAAAATTACATTAAATTTAGCATTTTTGAGTATTGTTTATGCAAGAATAATGTTTAAGTGATGAAATTGAAGCCAAAAAAAGTGTGTTTATAAGCTTTCATTGGTTTCAAGTGTTAAAAAAACTTTTTTGCGTTCTCTTTACTAATTATGTGTTATTATTATTGCATTTTCTAATTTTCACAATATTTAATTTGTAATTACGCTAATTTGTAATTACGCGTTCATCAATTTTTGGCTTGAAATTGCGAGAAAATTCAAGTTCGGTTAAAATTCATGTTTTATGTATCTTTTGCACTCAAAACGTTCTTTATACTTTTATTTATTACTTTATTATGTATTTTTCTTAGGGAAGAATGCTGGCCCGCACCGTTTCCCGCTTGGCCACCGTCTCGAGGCGCGGATTCGCCGCTGCCGCTCAGAAGAGCGCCGCCGGAGACGAGCTCCGTTTTACCTTCGCCTCCCCCGATCAGGTATGGTTTTATTCATATTTGTTTCATTTTTGTTGTTTCAGGCCATCTACAGCAACGAGGTCGTCAAGCAGGTCGACGTGCCCACCCTCGCCGGAGTCGTCGGTGTTTTGGCCAGCCACGTCCCCACCATCGGAGTTTTGAAGCCCGGAGTTGTCCAGGTCACCGAGATGGACGGTGCGTTAAATATTCAAGTTTTATTTATTTTTTAATCGACGGAATAATTCTCATCCGGCGACGGTTAATTCTGCCTGTTATGCGGATGACGTTCTTCGTGGCTTGTATACGCCATGATCCAAATTAAGCAGTTAATCGCTATGAAATCCATCAGTGCTCAGTTTTAGCTCGCTTTGGGTTTGGTTCAACGACCATCTTCAACTTTACACTGCTCAATAAGGAATCTAGTATGCTCAGTCCATGAACACCGTGTTCAACGACGCGGTGTTATTTTGGTCCCGCCACGAAAGCCCTGTGGACCAGCGAAATCGTTGGTAAAATGGGATGTGAAACCATGTTCCTCGTTGCAGTCGTTCGTAATCAGCACTTTCCGTTGAGGACGTGCGTGTCGCGTACTTGGTTTCGGGTAGAGTGCACTTATTTCTGTCGGATATTTCACGGAGATTGTAAAGGCGTAATGGAGCTAAATGTGTTTCTTTTCTCGTATGTCGCCAAGATATGGTTCAACAAATATCAGACTTCTTTTTAGCTTTTAAATAAAAATAATATATGCTACGAGAGTGACAGAATACAAAATTATGCTCGATGCGATATGAAACATCTATAGAGGAAACCGCACAATTCGAATGTATTAAAAAATCGATGCTTTTATACGTCCCGTTAAGAACGATTATTGATTTTCTTGGCAAATTGCTTAGAGCGCCTGCAGTTTGATGTTTATCATGATCCACACCTTGGTCATCTGTATTGCTTTGATAGCTGTCAATTTTTGTACTTGTCCGTTGGACAAAAAGGAGAGAAATATCTTTTTTTATGAAGAACTTTAAGCGCACTTGTCGCGAACAGAAAAAAAGCGCAGTTGATAGGAAAGTTATGAGTTGAATTAATTATATATCCGTAGTTTTAACGAGCATTGATTCAAGCTCAGATTTTCCTTACTAATTCATGTCATTTCAGGAAATGTTAAGAAGCTCTTCGTGTCTTCTGGAACCCTCTCCATGAACATTGATGGATCCTGCCAGGTTCTGGCCGAAGAGGTCGTCAAGATTGAGGAGATTGACGAGGCGGTAAGTGACTTTGGCTTTTATGATTTTTATCGAATTTACGCCATTACGTGTCTAAGCTCGTCGGTTTTATTTTTAATTTAATTTTGTTTTTCCAGGCCGCCCGTGCCGAGCTCGACGCCGCCCAGCGCGCTGCCCAGGAAGGAAGCGACGTCGCCAAGGCTGAGGCCCAGATCAGAGCCGAAGTTGCCGAGGCCCTGCTCAAGGCCACCTCCGGAGCCCACTAAACCGCCGATTAATTCTTTGTGATCGTTTCTTGTCTAGGAAATTGTTTAATGTACAGCGTTAGAAAGATCACAGACGAGTCTCTATCCCCAGTGACTTGATAAATCTATTCTGTTTACAGGATGCGGATAGTTTGCTGTCACGATCCCGATAATCTCGCGCGCACGCGTCATTAATGTACTCGTGTCCGTAACACACGCGGCCATATGCAACGTTCGCCTACATGCAAGAAGCACGATCCCGCCTAGTTACGACCGATGCGATTCGACGATCTCATTTTATAATTGGGCGAGACCTGTCCGCGCGCGGCACTTTCGCTATCAGATCAGTCCGATTTCACTCGGCTTCACCTCCGGCTTATATTCGTTGGCTTCAGAAGACTTCGGTGGCTAGGCTGAGGCCAACGAAGCCACTTTGGCACCTGTCCTTCCCTTAGCCCGGCGTCCTTGCTGAATTGGCATTTCCGGCCAGTCGGCTGTCTCCTCTTTGTGAACGCCGCCGGCAACAGCCCGACAATTACCGTGTCACCCCCCTCGTCCTCCGTTCCACTCGACCAGTGGACACTTTCGCCCAATTTGCTGAACACCGGCTAGTTACAGCTCACGGCTTATGACTACGAAGCGAAGTCTTCTGATTCTCCTTGTGCTGGGTTCCATGTCGGGTCCCGTGGCGAATTTGCCTCTTGAATTGTATTGGAAAAGACGAAATGGTCTATTCGTTGAAAAACTTTCTTTTCCTCACTGATATCATCCACGATGTATTAGATTTCGAGACAAATGTTCCGGAATTCAACTGTTGGCGGTCTTTAGAATTTTGTATACTAATGGCTGAATTCATAAATACTGAAATGTATAGGACTCATTTTAAAAATCCAAAAAGTTCTATAGCACCGCCGTTCCTATTTACAATGTCTCCTATTAAAAACAAAACTGGAGTGTTGCCAAACTTTGCCTCTTTCCGAGTTTCGGCAGATACCAAACCCATGAGTATGCGTCAAGCATGGCAAAATTTGGGGCCGGCCCCAAAACGGGGGAGAAAAATTTTGAAGCGGGCCGGCCCGGGCCGGCCCAAAAAGTTTTTTTTTATTTTTACAATGAAAAAAGGCATAAATTTTCGGTTGAGTCGGGCCGGCCCGGGCCGGGCCGTGAAAAATTTTGGAGCGGGCCGGCCCGGGCCGGCCCGTTGCCATGCTTGGTATGCGTACTGAAAACACGCGCAAGTTTTGGCAAAACGCCATATCATTCACGGGCATCAGCCCAGAATGTTATATACGAAGGGGTACTAGGTTCCATCTCTATTTTTTTAAGGACAGGGGTTCGCCACCCCCAATCGACGGACCTGTGCTCATGCATGCGCCAGATGCCGACTAATTTTCTAGTCGGCCACATTTCTTGGCAATGGGGCAAAATGCCAAATCCGTTTTCTATGTTCCTAGTGTTCATTCAAACAATAAAACGGGAAGGTCGTGCTAGATTTGTGGCTGAAATATTTTTTTCAATTGATATGTCGTTGTTCTATTGATTCAAGTTTTAACAAAGGCAAGCCGTATTTTGTGACTTTTCAAAGGGTGCTCGTTTCTCAATTTTCTTTTCAAAATTCTATTTGACTTTGCACGAAACACGCCAAAAAGGCTCATTGGAGAGAAGTTGGTGTGGGCCTTCCAGGTTTCTGTGAAAACAGTAGCTTGTACAATGAGCGAAACAGAGACAGAGAGAGAGAGAGAGAGAGAACATCCACCGTTTCATCCGAATTGTTCAACATGAGCGTATGTATAGTTGCCCTTAAATTGAAAACCTATCAAAAATGTTCTTATGTGGCGGTCAAAACAGTGTTAGCAGGCGTGCGACGCTCAGACGTGAGAGTGCGCAAATCGCAAAGACAAAAACTCGACGTCGCAAAGTTTGCTTAACGTAAGTAAGATCACTTCAAAACAACGAAACCTGACTGTTTGCCAAGATCGTTAGCCACTCCGTTTCGGGCGTTAATGTGCCTCTCTGGGGTTAATTCAATTGCGAAAACGTTTCTTCTGAAAGATCCGGTTTTCACCGTTTTCCCGCCTGTTCGCTTTTCAAGGTAATTACTTTTTGCCCATGTTCCTCTTCAACTCACTTTTCATGAAGAGAGAGAAAGAGAGATAGAGAGAGAGAGAGAGAGAGAGAGAGAGAGAGAGAGGAAAAGAGAGACAGAAGAGCTGTCTCTCTGTCTCTGTCTCTGTCTCTGTCTCTGTCTCTGTCTCTGTCTCTGTCTCTGTCTCTGTCTCTGTCTCTGTCTCTGTCTCTGTCTCTGTCTCTGTCTCTGTCTCTGTCTCTGTCTCTGTCTCTGTCTCTGTCTCTGTCTCTGTCTCTGTCTCTGTCTCTGTCTCTGTCTCTGTCTCTGTCTCTGTCTCTGTCTCTGTCTCTGTCTCTGTCTCTGTATCTGTGTCTCTCTCTCTCTCTCTCTCTCTCTCTCTCTCTGAATTTTCGGAGAGTTGAAACTAGCTCGCAGAAAGTGGACAAGGTCCCATAAACAAATTGAGCCTCCATACTCTTTTACCTTTTAAAATTTATCAATTGCCCTATAATATCCCCTCCTATGGGCTGAATATACATAAACAGGTGTCCCTGGGGAATGCATAATGAGGCCATTCCCCAACCGGCTCTCGCCCGATTGGCTGCGTACAGAAGAAACTAACTACAACTGCCACGAACACCCGCTTCGGCCAGTCACAGTCGACTTTCCGTTCGAATCACCCCTGAAATTCGTCCTTGAATCCTCTTTTTCGAGTGGAATCGGAGTCTAATTGCCCTCCCCCATGTTCCCGTTTCACACCACACAACCCCTCTTTATCAGAATGTTACTCTCCCTCCTCTCTCTTCTTCTGCCTTCTGCCATGGCCATGCTCAACCAAACTGTCGTCGAAGATGGAGACAATGTGCATTGTCCCAGTGCAAATGATGCTGTCAGTTCTTGCCAACCTGGTGAGTTATACATATAACTACGAAGAGCCGGAGTATTTGTACTTTAAAATTGGACATGTATGCCAATAACCAATGTTACCTGATGTCACTAGGGAACGACTGTCAATAGGATGACACAAATACAGTTACTGAGACCCGTAGTATTTGAAAGTTAGCACATTGTTGATGGGACTTGCGTGTCAATAGGCAATGTTACTTGATGTCAATAGGAAACAATTGCCTAACTTAAAACAACTGTACAATTTTAGAAACTATAGATGGAGATGTGTCATTGGGCAATATTGCATTTTGTCAATAGGGAACAACTGTCGCTAGGATGTCTTCTAAACAACCGTCTACAAAGTCCACACTTTTTGTAATTTAAACAATTTGTCGCTGGAATTGTTGTAAGCCAATCGGCAATGTTACCGGGTGTCAATAGGGAACGACTGTCAAAAACGATGCCAATAGGTGACGGTGCAATTACGTAACCTTTGTTTGTAACCTGGACACGCCTATTGACGTCACTCGAAAATTTGTTAATTTGGGTCGGTAAGGGGAATAATCCACACAAAATGAGTCACCATGAATAATTTGCTGAAGAATAACAAGTATTCGGCGTTTTATGACTCATCTTTCAGTGCACTTTCGTTGTTCATAGTGGTTTTCGGTGAACATGAGCAATTCAGTGAGATATTTTAACGGCGCCTTCATATGAGCTGAACATAATTTGCAAAGTCTTTCTATTTCCGTGCATTTCGAAAGAGGTTTACATTTTATGCATTCTGAAGCCCGTTGTCTAGGATAATTGCCAAAGGCATAACTCACACAAAACCAATTTTGCACGGTTTAGTTGCAAACTGTTGTTTGCGGGAGTTATTAATGAGAGAGATAGAGAGAGAGAGAGAGAGCGAGAGATACTGAGACATAGAGAACAATTTCAAGCTGCATGCTCCTCCATCTGATATTACTCTTTAAGCAAATTTCTTCACCTACTCCGTCTGTTGCGACGATGGTAATATGATGTGCTGCCTACGAGTGAAGGTATAGCTTTTCCGAAAATCTAAAAACTTTTACAAAATATTTAGCAATGGATTTGGATAGCCGGGGGAGCTTCAACTCTTTTGGCAATTGTCGTTATAACTGGCTGCATTGTCCGGTGGTGCATGGGAATAAGTAAGTTTTCTTTAAATTTGTTTTTAAAAAAATTTGAAAAACAAGCAGATTTGCATAGATTTTACGCTTGCGTAAACGGCCAGAGTATTCTATGCGGCACACGTTACTGTAGGAACAACATCAAAACATTGGCACGTAGTGGCGTAGAGGTTTTGGCATTAACTTCCTTTAACTCTCTTTTCCAGGAAAGAAGAGCCACCAGAGCTACGATTTCTCCTAAATCCCCATCTCTCTATTTATCGCCGAAGCTCAATCTCCTCTCTTCACTCATTTACACCCTTTAATAAAGAGATTTTATCGAAATCATCAATGTAGAGCAACACGATTGCAACAAATAAACACAGGAAACCGGAATAATTGAGAGATCAGCGAGGCACCTTGCGCACGTCATTCGTATTGACGGCGGCGCTGCGACGGAACACCTTGCGCGACTTGGAGTCTCCGCTGGGCTGCAGTTCGCCGGCCGACGGGGCGTGGGAGCCGCGGCGGGAACGCGACGCGTCGGTGCTTGTACCCTGGCCATGCGGGTAGGAACGAGACGGACGGCAGGAGTGCTGAAAAGTAGGGATAAGATGGTATCATTAGATGGCGGGCCGGAATTGCAGAAAAGTCCGGTCGGCCTGAGAGAACAACAAAAACAGTGTTTTGGTGCGGAGTGCGATAGGAGTGATACATGCAATTGCGGTAAGCCACTGATAGAAATGACACATTATGTGTAAGATTCGAGCAGAAACTACAAACTATGATCAAAATACAAAATTTTGAAACTTTTCGGCGCAAGTTAATTTGTTCCAAGTTACCGTGCAGGGTTTTACAAACGTTCTTCTGAGGTTTTCAATTTTGCTACTTTGTGAAAAAAAATTGAGTTCGCCCCAGAGGCCTCGAAAAAATTAAATTCCCCCACCCCAATAATGGGACATATTTCGGAACACATGGATGGAATGCGACAACCCTTGCGACAGCCCCTATATTAGAAAAACTTTTCAAAATTCGCGACGGACCCCCTCCTTTACAGAAATAGGGAAAAAGTAAAATTACGAAACCCCAACCGTCACGGAGTTTGGCCAAATATAGAATACGCAGGCAGAGACAAGCTCAAGTCGACTGATGTACCTTGTGTTCATTTGAAACATTGAAATCCACGGAATACCGGGATCAATAGGGCCCAAAACATAGCTGGACCTGTGTGGTTGGTGGTACATACGTATTTTGGCGTTTTTCCGAACGTGATAGCGAACCATTAATCAGTTTGTGTTGGGTCCGGGGCACCATTTGGTGAGGGGGGCTTGAACCCGCTAAACACGCCATGTCTATCTATATGTGCCAAAATTTACAGAATTTCGTATTATTAAACTCCAAGTAATCCTGGACACGTGGTGCTTGCGGAACCTTTCGTTTTGCGAGCTTTGTAAAAAAAAAAATGGGGCAGGGGCTTGATTTTTGGATCCCCCTCCCATTAGGGGGCCATACTTTTTGAAACTCTTTCCGTACCGTGTGCAGGAATGGCTCCGCGCGCATTATTAGTTTTGGCTGCGGACACGACCAAGTTTGCAATGCAAATATCGAAAAACAACATTGAAACAGTGACAAGCCGTGTCGAAGTATGTTTGGTAGCGACAATAACCAAATCGGTTTCGTCAGCTAAAGTACCCTGTTCGAATCTTAGACACGGTCCGGCCCGAAATTTTTTTTTCGTTTTCTTTGATTTTTACATTGAAAAAAGGCATAAATTTTCGGTTGAGTCGGGCCGGCCCGGGCCGGGTCGTGAAAAATTTTGGAGCGGGCCGGCCCGTTGCCATGCTTGAAATATGCGAAAAATAGTGGCGATAATAGTGAAATGATAATATGCATTGGAAAAACACCGACAAAAACATGCAAATCTCCGTGCTAAACAAACCTCGTCGGCGCCTTTGCTGCGCCTTGGATGAAAATTAGCCACAGGGCTTTTGGCCCCTTCATTCATCTGAAAGGATTAGATATGGACAACCAGGGACAATGGAAGGAGAAGAGACGAGGACAAGGGACGGGCCGGGCCGCTCCGTTGACAAAACGGGCCGGCCAAGTTTAAAAAGGCTTACCAGTCGGTTGAGTTCGGCCATGGTGTCGTGGGCCATCTCCTTGGCGTAGATGTTGACGTCGTGGCCGCTGCTGTTGAACATGACGGCGTTGGCGAACATGAGCGTGAGGCGGTGCCTCAGCTGATCCGCTGTGGTCACGTTGCCATTTTCAATCTCCCGCTTGAGCGTGTGAAGGTCCATTCGCCTAGAAAGAGAGGGGTTAGAGAGAGAGAGAGAGAGAGAGAGAGACTCACTGCTTTATGACGTTTCCATATCCAGGGGCGTCTCTTTCGGAGACCGGCTGGGCGAATATTCCCGAGTGGCGGTGGTTGTGCACGGCGCGCCACGTGTTCATCAGGAGGGACTGAAACGGCAAATTTACGATAGGTAGGAGTACAATGGAAATAAGCAAGCGCTTCTGGTAACCTAAGGCCGTTTCCGGCAACCTAAAGCCTCCATAAGTCGCGTAGAGGTAATCTAAGAACGATTCGTCTAAAGCCATAGTTCTCACGAGAAGGACCGTTTGCCAGGCCCGGTTTGTAAACTTGTAAAATTGAAATTTCTTTAAATCGTTATTTCAGCTTACGCAAAATTCTGAAACCTTCTAAACATTTCATAATACTATTACACATTTGGACTAGTTAGCAAAAAAGAGCCCCGACCGGGATCGAACCTTGGTCACGTGGGTGACAGTTTGACTAGGTGAGTGAGGGCCGAGCCGACAATTTTTTAAAAGTCGGCCCGGCCCGTAAGAACTATGCCAAAAAGTGGCGCCCTGTGCAGCCATAGAACCCGAAATCATAATAAAAAACTGCGTGTGGTTACGTTTCCTTTTTCTCCCGGGCAAGCCGGAAAATCCCAAAATGGGCGGAGTCAAATCTGCCTACCTTCATCTGAATGTCCTCCTCTCTCTTACGCTCGTCCTTCCTATGATTCGTCTTCTTATCCGCCTCATCGTCCAGCGAGAAACTGGCAGATTGAAGAAGGGCTGAAAAATGAGTTTGTACAACGTTAAAATTAAAATGCTCACAATTGGCCACCCATTCCTCCGTGTTGTAGATGACTGTGAACTCCCTCTTCTCGCTCTTGCTCGATCGGCGCTCATCGCCATCGTCGTCAGCCACAGAAGGAGTGGAGAGCTTGGAGCGGGGCTGAAAAAAAGGAGAGATTAGAAAGGCAATCCCGAAAACGAGTCAACGTTCCAAAATCGGTATAAATTGTTATCAAAGCAAATAGTTTAAGGATAGGAAATGAGCGGTTAAAGAACGGTCCAAGGGACCCGGTGATTACAGGACTTCCCACTTGAGCTAAAATAGTTAAGGGTCTATTAAATTCGTCGGAAAAGAATTTGAATACTGTCAAATACTCTGAAAATTAGTGGATTGAAGGACTATTACTAAACAAACAATGGTCGGTTAAATAAGTGCCCAATTGGACAGTAATGTGGTGATCTCGCACGGAGGGAAAAGTTGCTTAAAAGGACTGTCTAATAGACCGGATATAGGTGATTAAAGGACTGTCCATTTGATCGAACATCGATTATTAAAAGACTGCTAAACAACTGTCCATTTGACTGACAATGAGGTGATTAAAGGACTGGTCAGCCCGGAAATATGTGCTTAAAGAACTGCTTGAATGGTTCATCAGATGGGACATGAGTGTTACACGACTTGGGTTTAAACGGTAAAAATAAATAAAATTAACTTTATGGATGCAAAAAATCACTGAATAATTTTACTTACATAAAATTTGGAAAAAGGTCATTTTTGGATTTTTGGTATGAATTTTTGTTATTTAATAATATAAGTTCTTATTAAAAATTATAATTCATTTAAATATGTGTTTAAAACACATAATAATCTTGAAAACAACTATTTCTAACACACTAATTACGATGTTGGGCGCGGGAATCATTAACAGTGAGCCCGCGGAAGGGCGCCGCAATGGGCGGCGCGCGTGCTACTTTACGTTTTTTTGGGTATCTTTGGGGCCTGCAAAAATTCTGGAAAAAATATATTTTGTACAAAACGAGTAGCTTAACAACATATCAAAAAACTGCGATAACCTTTTTTGATTCAAAAAAAATAATTTCGTTTATGTGACATTCCAAACACATTTTGGCTTCAAACTTTTTTCTACGTAAGAAATTGAGTTTGAGGACAATTACAATCTTTCAGCAGGCAATTTTCAATCGATTCCATACCTCATATGTTAAGTTTTCTCAAGTTTGAGGACAGTTACAGTACCCCGTGGGTCGATTACCGTAATGCAACCCAAAAATCAATAATTGGTTTTCCGTGTCTTTTTTCATGTTTGAGGGTCCTAGATAGCTTCTACACAAAATATGAGCCCAATTGGACCATTTTGAAATTCTATGACCAAAACTATGTTGACAGGTGTCGATTCTCTCAGACATCGCGTCTTAAAGAACTGCTTGAATGGTTCATTAGATGGGACATGAACATTAATTGAGTTTTAAAGGACTATTTACAGAATTTAAGGAAAGTGAACAGAACTGTGCAGTCCAGAAATCTATTTTTTGTTGTTATTAAACCCTCACCTCAGTGAATTCTCCTGGTTCCCTCTTCACAGTGACGGTCGGCACGAACGGCTTCTCGTTCTCGAACCACGTGACACAGAGCTAAATCTCATTTTAACCCACAAAAATCTCCCATTTTACCTTATCCTCCTTCTCGAATTCCATCCTCTGGCACTGAACTCCAACTTCTCGCTGTGCTCCGTCTTCGCTCACCACCGCCGTCATCTCCACAGCCTCCGAACGACGCGACAACTTGCGAGACGTCTGAAAATACCCAAAAATTCATCAAAATTCCATATAAAACCCACCGATTGGCGACGTTCCTTCTTGTCCTGCGACGGAGCTGAGGAAATCACTCCGATGTCCGTTTGCACAAGGCGGGTGGCGAATTTCTCCACCTCAGAAGGAGTAGATGAGGAGGACTTGACCTCAGTAGTGGTGGAGGGCGTGATCGGTCTTTCCACCTTTCTGGAATGAATTTTTTTTTACAAATACAATATTAAAGTTATACTAAAAATGAAGAGAAAACTCACTCTTTCTTCTCAGGCGGTTTGTCTCCCTCCGTGGGCTTGCGTTTTCCGACGGTTCGGCCTCGCTGCTTGACAATCTCCGGCGTGGGAGAGGCCGTCTCCTCGCGAGTCGAATCCGCGGGAGTGGCGACGGTGCGCTGAAAAGAAAACATAACGTTGTATTTTTAAAAAAAAAACATTAAGGAACTGTACAATAGTTTGTGACATGAACAGGGATGGAAAATTTGAGGGCCAAGCCCGATTTTTCGACAGAGTGCCGCCCCGCTCTCGGAAAAACATTTACAAAAAAATGTGCACGAACTTAAGGGTTGGCCGGGCCCCAAAATTGAAAGGAATGTCCCAGCCCAGAAGGCGGGTTACTTTAAGACTGCCCCGTAAAACAGAAATAGGTGATAAAGGACTATTCCATCGCATGCATGAAAGATCGGCTAAACAACTGTCAAACACAATGCAAATGAATTATTAAAATTAATACCCCGGGAGGGTCTGGCACTTGACGCCTCCACTCTAAACTGTTAGCCATTGGTAACCAACCTTAAAGGGACCATCAGGGTCCTTTCAAAAGTTTATTTTAATTAATAAATTTAATTTAGTTCATCAATTATCTGCTTATCATTTTTAATTCCTTTTTCCTAAAAAGCCGTAAATTCAAATCAAAACTCAAAATTAATTTTTTCCAACGGGCTCCAGCTTACGTTTTTTCACACAATCTGCCCGCTGTCCAAGGTGAAAGCCGCTGGGGATTCGGAACGCGCAGCCCTGAACTTTGATCGACCTCACAGCCAATTGGTTAGCGCCGGGGGCTGGTAACCGAACGGTCCCGAGTTCGGTTCCACTGTCGCGCAAATGATTTTTGCTGGCAAAAAGAAAATTAACTGATAAAATTGTACTGTTGAATTCTGACGTTGGTTTTAATTGTAGAAAAAAGGTCCCTGATGGTCCCTTTAACACTGAAACTCATAAGGAAGTTGCAACCGGATTAAACAAAAGTTTCAGTTAACCACCCGAAAACCTTCAGACTTCGAACTTCTTACAATAAAAAGAAGCGATTAAAGGTCTGCCCCCACAATGAGGCTCCACTATAAACTATGATAAATTTTGGGGCCTGACATTAAAACAAAATGCCGGCCCCTTAACATGTACATATTTCTTTTGTGACGATTTTCTCAGCTCTCGCTAATTTTTTTTACTGGTTTTCAAGATTTGTAATTTCAACTTGTCAAAACTACTGCAAGGTTTGCATAAAACCCGGACGATTCCGTCGCAAGTTGAGGATATTCAGAACTTAAAAGATATCTTTACGAATAAGATGCGAATCACTTGAATTAAAGGCGCAATCGTCCAGATTTTCTAAAAACTTTTCAGTATTTTTTGTTTAAACATTTTCCCTTGAAACAGAAAATTATTATCTATCCTACTTTTTGTAAAAATCGTCCGGAAAAATCCATGTTTCATTTCCTTAAAACAATACTTGGATCCCGTAGCGACTTCTATACCTAGCCGCGAGCCTCCAGCAAACGGCATAGAATTTGAAATAAATATTTTCGCCTTTCGTTTCGTCTTTCCCAAGCTTTCTTAAAGAAGATTTGGGGAAAAATTCCCCGGACGATTTTTTCGACCCATGTTGTCCCCCCTTATGTGCTTTTTTTCCAAAAAATATAAGCCGGTCATGTATGATTTTGAAGTGACCCGAGTTGCCAATTGAAAATACCGTACTGGGAAAGCCGGATATACACTTCCGAAATAAAGCCTGGGCGGGCCGACAAACTTTGGGAGCGGGCCGGCCCGTTACCACTGACTTCCTTAATCAGTTTCATAACTCACTCCTTTGCGTCCTCGTGCCTTCTTCTTCGAGTCAGAGGCAGGCGTCTTCTCAGCCTTGGCCGCCAGCGGCTTCTCCTCCTCCATCGGTGCTTCCTCCGTCTCCATAGGCACATCCACATCCATAGCTTCCTCCTTAATTTCGTTCTTCTCCTTCATCGGCGTTTTGACGGGCGTCTTCACGGGAGTCTTCACAGGCGACGCCACTTTTCCTCCCTTCGGTTCGGCAACGGGCGGCTGCTTCACAGGAGTGGTCGTCCTTCGGAGCTCAGCCTGGCGGATTTCGATGCTGCGCACGGCCTGAGGGGAGAGACCGTCACGCACGTTGAGGGCGAGGGAACGGATGGGAGACTTCAGAGGAGAGGGAGGGAGGCGTCTGGAAAGAGAGGGATTAGATAAGAGAGAGAAGAAGAGAGAGACAGAGAGAGAGAGAGAGAGAGAGAGAGAGAGAGAGAGAGAGACTCACTGAGGAGATGGCGATCGGAAGGCGGTTTCAAAGCCGCACGGGGCCTCCTCCGCGTGTTTAGTAGGGGGCAACTCATGACCGACCGGCTCGGGCTGAAAAGAGAGGAAAATTAGGAGAAAAATGAGGTTTTGGGTTTGACGTAACCAAAGCTAGCCCCAAAGCGACGTTAGGGCCACGGAGCGACGCGGCTAACGTAACGGGCCTAATATGACGCGGGCAAAAGAGACGAATCGACACAGATGATAGATAAAGAGCGACGCCGCAAAGAGCAGCAGACTTCTGTGGCCATAGTTGGCAAACCACGCCGTGTCCATTACGAGTAAATACGGAAGTAGGGTCCAATGGGGGCCATCTTCCCAAGCGACGCGACCGCTCGCGGCTGGTCCCGCCACGATATGCCTGGAAGTCAAGTTGGCAGTTATCCAAGTCAGGATTTGTTTTTTTAATCTTTACAAAACCAGGCATGGCTCGATGCCAACTTTAAGGCCAGGGTAATCGTGTCGGGACCGGCCACACAATCTGGCAGACGGCTTCCATTTACTTTTACTTGTGCGCTGAACTTGCCGTGAAACCATACCCTAAATTGGTGGGTCCGGCTGGGTCCGGGCGGAGCCCCCCGGATTTTTTGGCGGGTCCGGTGGGCCGGCGGAACCTCCCGTTTTTACGCGTTTTCGAGGACACAATTTTTGCCCCCCCCCCCTGCGGGCCCCCCCGAAAACCCCTCTCCTGACTCAGGGTCCCGATTTTCCCCGGCGCACCCCCCCCGCAGATCCTTACCCCAATTTAGGGTATGCGTGAAACCTCTGCCGCGGGGGTGGGGGTTCCGCAATTTGACTGAATTTGATTTTTTTGTAAAGGGAGAGAGCCCGCCTCAAAGGTGTGGGTGCTGCTTCCCAGGGTAAACGAGGGATACCCATTTTTAGTACCAAAAGTTCAGGGTGTATCAACTTATGTACATTCCCAACGTATAGGCTCGGATTATACAGCGACACGGGTAAGGGACCCTCATAAAAGAGCACGAGAAACACATCGACGTGGCTGATAGACTACAGGCCATTCAACAACGACACAGCTAAGTAACACTCGAAAGACGCATCAAAATACCCGGGGTTCTCACGGGCTTAGAAAATTTCGGTCGGCCCGTTTACCTTGGACCACCCAGTCAGATTGCCACCCACACGACCAGGGTTCGATCCCGGTCGGTGACATTATTTTTTGTACAACTAATATTGACTTATATGTTAGTAACAAACATAATTACGTAATTTAAAGCAGGTTAAAATAGTATTGTAAGATTTACACAAAATTTAAAATTTAATTTTTCATACCCGGGCCGTCACAAAAAATCCCTCGGACCGGTCCGTCATTTGAGAACCCCGAAAAAAAGGGGGTGCGCACTGGGTTTAGCGCAAACTTCTAACACATTTTGACACGCCTGCTCGTCGCTATCAAGAAGCGTTATGGTTGTTCGATCCACAAGCCCCCAAAATTAACGCAACCCAACGCATTTTTTATACCATTTTCAACCAAACGTTGAATCACTTAGGTGCTGAAAACACCCGATGTCCTGCAATAGGTTAAACTTCTCACCTTTTTAACCTTAAAAACCTCCATCAGCTTCTGGGTGTAGAGAGTGGCAACCAGTTCGGCGTCCTCCCTTCCGCTCTGAATATGAAATGTTAGAATTACAACAAGAAAACCGGGCTGGCCCGTGAGTTGGGTTAACATACCTTAGCATCGTAGGCCCTGGCCTCGTCCAACATGGCGACCATCTGATCGTCGCTTATCGGCGGGTTTCCGGACAACAAACGGTCGATGAGGGCGTAGCTGTTGCGGATGTCCACCATGTGCAGCTCCATCTGGCGATCACAGTCCTTCGAAATCTGGAATTTCAGAAGGTTTTAAGGAATTAAAGAGCAGAACGTACTTCCTTGCGCAGGTGTTCAATCCACATGTCGACGACGGCTTTAATGCTGTAGCCGGCGCGACCGTGCTCGGTGGGCGCCTGGCTGGGACACGGAGAGGCCAACAACCTGTCGAACTCCGATTGGCAGGCCTAGAAAAAAAGGCTATGTTTTGATAGAAACAGTAATTTGGAGACATCTACTATCTAGATTTGACTGTGTACTTATTTCGAATAAAAAAAAGTAAATATCCAAGATCACTGCTGCCAGTCACCCAATGTTGACCCTTTTAAAGGGGCAGTCAGGCGGGTTTTGCAGCATTGGCTAAATTAGGAGAGAAAAATTCGCTGATCATGAAAATGTATATGACTTTGGGTCGAAAATTTACCGTTCTCGAGAAAAAACGCTCCAAAGTTGGCAAAAACATGTCTCCGTCTACAGATTTGTAGACGGCCGATACGCCCTGTGTGTCCGGCTTTTACAAGTCATGCTAATGAAAAGAATTTCATTCTAATTGGTTGAGATATCTCTGTAAATGAGGAGGGGGCAAGACAATTTAGCATAGTTGATTCGCATAATTTCCAACCGTATCCGATCGAAAATGAAATGAAAAACCCTCCTTACTGCCCCTTTAAATTATTTCATTTCCAAAAATAACAAAAAAGCAATTAACAACTTACGGTAGCTGAGAAAAAGCCCTTAGTGCGTCTGGTGGGGAACGTCTGGTACATTTTAGCCGATCGAGCAGGCCTTAATAAGTAAAAAATTCAAAATAATTTTTAAAAATACAAAAAAACTAACCAATCACTCTCTGACTTGTACAGCTCCAAGAGCTTCTTCTGTTCTTCATGATTCCAAGGCAATCGGCCTTTAAAACCCATCTAAAACCGGAATTTAAGCCACGACATGAAGAAAATTGAGATAAATATCTGTATAAACAGCTTTTAATATTAAAAAGGGAAGAGGAAAACAATTTATATCTCTTCGAGGCGACAAATACAAGTGATGGCATTCATTAACAAAGGAAAACCCGGAGGAAATGAGATATTAGGAGAAAGAGAGGGAGGGAGTGAGGAGAGGCAGGGCTAGCGGAAGGAGGAGAGCACGTTCTTCAGCTTCTCAACCAGGTCGAAGGCTTCCCGAGGCACTTGGCAGTGGTCCGTGAAAATGAATCTAAAAAAATGAATTCAAATAGTGGAAAATGTAATTACGGCGCGGAGAAAGCGGAATTTCGCGGTGGGACCCGGCGCCAAGCGAGGATGTCGCATTTGTTATTGGAAAAAAGCGGCAACACGGGAGATTTCGAGCCTAGGCCAATTAGGTTCTGGCAACGTTAAGGCCGCCCATATTTAGTTTTAAATTATGGCTTCTAAACGGCCGCTTTTGCCAACCAAAGGGCGCTAACAGTCAGCCTCAGGCCTTCTAAACGGCCGCTTCTGGCAACCTAAGCCCGCCCACAGTCAGTCTGAATTATCTCATTTGAAACGGGCGCTTCTGACAACCTAAAGCCACCCTTAGTTAGCCGTAGGCGTTTTAAACGGCCGCTTCGGTCAACATAAGGCATACCTGGGCAACCTACCGCGGAGGTCAATTTTGCGAGGTCCCTTTCCTTTGTTGAAAGCGTCGAAAATTTGCGACGAGTCTCCTTTTCTAAGAAAAACTGCCGGAAACTTAAAATTGCGACCCCCCCCCCTCATATAAAATACCGCCCCATATTGCGGAGCTTGCCCATGTATGACATAAGGCCGCCGGTGTAAGTCTTAAATTACGGTTATTCAACGACCGGCTCGGGAACCTAAGGCCGTCTTAAAGTATTGCTTTGTGAAATTGTTGCTTCTGGCAGCCTAAGGCCTCCAAAAGTCGAACGATTAAACTAATTGTTGACAGGCAGCTTTATTGAGTTTATGGCAGCCTAAGGCCGCTCGCAAACAATCAGCGAGCGGCCGTAGGTTGTCATGAACCGCATCAAGCTGCATACCCGCTTCTGACAACAAAAGGCCGCCTTTCGTAACCTATTAAAACTAACAAAAGTAGTATCCTCATATGCGTAATAAAATAAAACCGCATACATTCAGTTTCACCGCTTCGGCTTTCGAAAAAAGTGACTTTGCCAGCCTAAGGTTGCCGGTGGGATGAAACCGCTTGAGCCAGCCTAAGGCCGCCGTCCACTCAATTATAATGTGTTTTCAAGTTATTTGCTACTGAAGGGGTGTGACAACCGCAGGCCGCCTGTTTACGCATCTGGAAACTCCAGGCCGCATTTTGACCGCGTGCGGCTGCCTCAGTCGGAGTCCAACTGAAATCCGCATTTTATAACTACAAACCTGTGTTCTGGGGAACTTTGATGTGCCTTGAAGATGGCTTGGTCCTTCACTCCGGTCGACATCCTCAGGTACCTGCCGCTCGGCACGTGACAGACGGAAAACCACGGTTTATCCCTTCCGAGCTGAAAAAATATTTTTTTAGTAATTTGTATTAAAATATTTGGTCAATTTAACCAAATCCCTTCCTTCCGCGTCTCTCCCGAATGTTGCGGATCGGAAAATTTCCGCCGCGCTTTTTCCGCGCGCAGCGTGATAAGAAACAAAAACAAGATTAGACAACTTTTTTCCAACTGCTTAAGCGGTTCGATGCGGGCGCCGATGAACCCCCACTGTGAAGAGAGAGATACACACGGCGTGTCGACGGAGAAATCCGATGCGCCGGCGTTCGAATTTACGAGAGTGATTCCGACTGAAGGACGATGGATGAACGGTGGAAAAAGGACTTTCGAAGATCACACAAGTGAAACCCCTAGGTGATCAGAGGTGAACGGCGGCGGACAGCAAGCGAAATACGGCCAGAGCTGATCCAGGCGGCTGGCACTAAGAGCCAGTCAAATCCTTGCCCATTCAAAACTCTATTTTCCGCGACGTGGTTAAGCGAAGAATTGGTGGAACAAGATATGACGAATAGTCAGAATTATGTCATTAGCTGTGGCCTTTCGTAAAGACTATGAGCTGTGGTGTTTTGCAAAGATAATCAGAACTGTGGCCTTTTGTTAACAATAAGACAATGAGTTGTGGCCTTATGCAAAGTCTATGAGCGCAAGACCGTATGCGTTGTGGTCTTTTTCATAAGCTATGGCATTTCGTAAAGACCGTTAGCCCTAACTATAAGCCTCTTCCGAGGAGTTTATAAACAGCGCTGTGGCCATTCCTAGGCATTTCCCTTTCGCGATGTGGCCATTCCAAGAAGATTACACTACGCGCTGTGGCCGTTCCAAGGCACTTCAGAATGACTGCAACTACCATAGCTGGACGTGAGGTGCTCGGGGTACCTACGTATTTCGGCGTTTGATTGAAAATGTTAAGAAAAAACTAATGGGGGCTTACGTTGCCCCTGGTGCGCCATTTGGGGGGCTTACGTATCCAGCCCCCAAACGCTGTCTGTCCAGCTATGGCAACTACAGCTGTGGCGCATTCAAAGCATTCCAAGCCCGCTATGGCCAAACGACAATTCGTTTTCAATGTAGCAGTCTGGCCCAACCTGTTTCACATCAAAATCGCCCTTCCTCGATGTCTGTGGAGCCGCTGTCGACTGAGTTTCCCGCAGTGGTCGCCTTGAATCAGAAGGAGGATGGTACGTCAGATGGTCTGACGACGCCGACGCGATCGAAGGATTCGTGTTTCTGGATACCTAAACAATGGGCTTTGTTTGGGAGAAAATAGTGAAGGCACACCTGTCCCACATCGGAGTCCACTCTTCTCGCAGGTGGGGGAGCGGAGGGGCCACGGGGTGGTCGCAACTGCTGCTGGGGAAGGCGGCCCGGGGCTGAAGCGACCGAAGCGGCCATCTGAAGCCAACATTATATAGAAAAAAGGCGAAATTACCACTGAAGGGGCTCGTCCCCTGGGGAGGACGTCACTCTGGGGCGGGGCTGAACCTCGGCCACTGAAAGAAAAAAAGTTAAGTTTCTGAAGACCCTGAGGGCTTACACTCTGAAGGAGAAGCTGACGGGGAAGGCTTCTTGGTACTTCAGGGCGTAGTGTTCTTGCTGAATCAACTCTTCGTACACGGTGTCCATATTCTTCCTTATCTCATCTGAAAAAGAAACGTTGTATGTGTTGTGTGTGTGTGTGTGTGTGTGTGTGTGTGTGTGTGTGTGTGTGTGCACGTGTATCACTCACAGTCCGTGATCGGCGCACTCCTTCCCTCCTGCTCAACCGGCAATCTCTTGTAGCTGAATTCTCGCACGCCGTTCTTGATCGCCGATTTTCGCACATACTTCTCTGAAATAGCTTGACACATATGAATAAAACAACCTAAAACTAACCATGATGACAATTTGGGGACGGCCTCGGCACGACTCTCATGTCGCCATTCTCCATCAGCAGACTATGAGCCCAGGGGAACAACGGGTGGCCGGTAATGATGACCTTGAAGAATAAACATAAGTGGAGATACAATGATCCACCTACTCTATTCACGTCGAAGCCCATCTGGAAGAGGGTGTAGCAGACTTTTTCGTAGAGAGAGCGCTCGTGGGGAGAGAGGTCGCGAAGGCTGAAAAGCAAAAAATTAAACTCTTGCTATTAAAGTTGTTGCCAAAACTACTTCGCCACAACGTGCCAATGTTCAGAAGCATCCTTAACTTTCAGGCCTTAACATTGGAAAACTCCGTCGCTTTGTTCGTGGCCCTTTAAAAATGGCCTATGTGATAACCTAAAGATACCCCCTCGTCTATAAAATTTCTGTCCGCGAGACGAGACCCCCCCCCCGAACCGTCAAAGTCGGGCTGGCTGACATATGTTGCCCATGTATGTTTCGAACTTTTAAGGGGAAGAGGCCGCAAAATTGAAGGGGAGGGGGGGGGGGTAAGACTCTACACAGTTTGAAAGGCCAATAGTTACGAAGGGGAAATTGATTGTGGCCCCAAAAGTTAAGGGTGTGTCCCTCCACTGAAAGACTTTCCCGAGGTATGACTTGTACAAAATATCAGTTTTTCAACGAGTTCGTAACAAAGTACACTCGTGTCACTGTAGCTGGTAGCTTTATAGAAGCCGCGTGATTTTTCCGCTGCATGGGTACAGTTAAGTGAACTTGGGCTGAAGTAATTTGGCATTAGCACACATAAACGCCGATATTTCCGTTTGCCCAAAGGTCAAGTCAAAGTCACTCAAATGCGCGGGTCAGCCCGTTTACCCGATTGGATAGAAAATTTTCAAACAAAGTATATGAAAAAAAAACTAGCAGCCTTTTTTACATAAAAAGATTCGGTTCATGGAAACTATACAGATCCTGATGCACCAACACTTCAAGATCAGCTTTCCGAGTATAAAAAGTGAACATTGACATAAGAAATATTATTAATACCCACTTCCTCATAAGGTCAACCCGGTGCCCGTCGTGTCTGACCTCCATCGGACATGTTTATCCGTCTACGCGACAGGAAAACCGAAATCCATAGGCATCGCCGTCGGCGTATAAAAGGGCGATCGGGGTGCAAGAAGGGCAGACAGGGCACAACCAGCCATGTACTCCCAGGATCAAGAGAAGCAACTCAACCAGGAGGCCGAGGGCCTCCGCAAGATCGCCTTCTTCGGCATCTGCATCAGGTACTCCTCTATTCCCATTGAATTTTATATTACTATTAATTTAAGTACCGTCGCCACTTTGACCTGCATCGTGGCTATCCCTTCTCTTTACAACTACATGCAACACGTTCAGTCCACCCTTCAGACCGAGGTAAGCAAAAGGGGACCATCAAGAACCGATAGAAATGGCGCCTTTTGAGAAAACCGGTACCTTCGCTTCCTGAAAACTGTCATAAAAGTGGCCATTTCATATTAAATTAGGCGTTTTATAAACTGTTTTTCGTGTTGGAACGAATCCGACGATTTCCCCTTTAAAGGACTGTTTTCGTACCAACTTGTCCTTTAAGTCTTTCACAAAGACCAATTCCAGGTTGATTTCTGCAAACACCGCACTGGAGGTCTCTTCACCCAGTACGAGCGTATGCAGCAGGTTGTCGGTGTTCGCGGAAAGGTGATTCAGAAGCGTCAAGCTGGATATGACTCTGTCGGTGAGTGCATTATAATCGCATAAGGAGCGAAGGACATACACCTGATTGGGAAAATTCAACTTCCAGACAAGTTTCACAAAAAAGTGGTGTAATCGCCCCACTTTGGGGATAAAAAGCAAGGCGCCTTTCTCTCGCTGTTGCGAATTCAGCCATCTTTTTCGTTTCTATGGTCTTTCACACTAATGCTCGCGCTTAAAAGCACCAGAAGTACGCTTTCTTTTGCTCATTCGGCGCCTGGAATCGCTTAGAGAAGCCCATATCTCGCCGGTAATGCGGCTTTTCTTGCGCCACTTGCGTCTCTAAGCCCAGAATGTCCTTTCGCTCTCTCGGCGTCTGGCGGACTCTTCGAATGACACACTCTCTCATGAGCTGCGCGTCGAGGAACCTCACGATAACTTTGACCGCTATCGCCTCTCATAGACACATGCTCTCTCATTTCTCAATGTTTGTGGGCTTTCGCGAAACAAGTGATGTCTACACTCCTGTGTATCGCGCCTCCAAGCGATACCCACCCTCAAGTCTTCTGCGTCTCTTTCATCTGCACGCTTTCTTTAAGCGTTCAAAATGAGATTCAAAAATTTCACAATCCTTTAAGAAATAGAGAAATCAGCTTAGAATTTTCGACCAGATAAAGAAGCGTGCCAGCGGTTCAAAAATCAAGTGATACCCAAAAATTGGCTCAAATTATAATCAATTGATATCACAATATTTGCCAAAATACTCAGTTTTCTACCGAAATCGACTTCTTTTCTGGCGCAAAAGCTGCGTTCCGTTGTTCTTCTGTTGAAGTGGAAGTTCTCATAATACAAATTTCTTTCCAGACCACCACGCTGCTGCTGTTGAGAGTGCCTCCGCTTCCGCTGGTCAGTGCTGTTCTTGCAAATCCGGCCTTGCTGGTCCCCCCGGACCTCCCGGAATCGACGGACCCGACGGAAAGGACGGAGAGGCCGGAGCCAACGGACAGAACGGCCCCGACGCCGGACCCGAACAGGTGCCCACCGCCGATGACTTCTGCTTCGACTGCCCCGAGGGACCTCCCGGACCTCCTGGAAACGCCGGACCTAAGGGACCCAGCGGAACTCCCGGAAAGGACGGACAGCCCGGAGTGCCCGGAACTCCCGGAATCCCCGGCGCCCCCGGACCTCAGGGTACCCCCGGAGTTGATGGAGAGTCTGGACAGCCCGGAGAGCCTGGAACCCCCGGAGTTTGCGAGGAAGTCGAAGTGCCTGCTGGACCCGCCGGTCCCCCTGGACCTCCCGGTACACCTGGAATCGACGGACCTCCCGGACAGCCTGGACAACCCGGAGCCGACGGACCTCAGGGACCTCCCGGAGACGCTGGAAAGGACGGAGCCCCCGGACAGCCTGGAGCCCCTGGAGAGGCCGGGCCCCTTGGAGAGACTGGAGCCGGAGGCGGCTGCGAACACTGCCCCCCTCCCAGGACAGCTCCCGGATATTAGACGAATCGTTATCTGTACATTGTGGGTATTTATGGATAAAGTATTACAAAACATCATTTGTTATGTTTCCAATATGATGAACTTGAAAGCTCGGCATACATCGGGAGAGTCCGTCATTTGAATTTTCGGGCCAAAACGAGGTAGCTCCTCTTAACTTGGTGGCTTCAGGGGCGAATGCTCAGAAAATAGTACCTAGCCATTTTCTGGGCCGTAACCCCCCATAACTTGGAGCAAGTCGACTATACACTCCCGAGGTATGAAGCTCGGGAAATGTGCGGTTTAACAAAGTCGTTAAACCTCTAAAATCTGTAACCGGATCTCATTTAGGCCATAGCAGGACAGGCAGCATTTGGGGTGCTCGATGCGTAAGCCCCCCAAATGGTGCCTCAGAGGCCACGTAAGCCCCCTTATAATTTTTGTTACTATTTTTGAACAAACGTCGATTTGCGTAGGTGCCCCAAGCACCTCTCGTCCACCTATGATTTAGGCGGGCTTACCCGGACCGGATAAACCTATTTTTGGCTCAACTATCTGATTTCTCTGTTCTGGCAAGACGAAAACCTTCGGAATTCCCGTACATCACACAACTTTTGAGGGCAAAATGATGTAACTCCCCCGTAAAAATGGGGTAGCTTATCAGTGAGCTTTTCTCAAATGATTTTCTCCATCACCGCTCTAGGCAACGGTTGTTCACAATTTTCAATCTTTACGAAAGTAGGGCGGGCCCACCTTTGCAATTTTTTGGTCATTGACAACCATAACAATTGAATTTTCAGTGCATAGCCGCTTAACCATAAATCGTCAAATTCCGGCATAAGCGGCGGTAGGGCCGCCGCAAATCGGAGTTTTTGGCAAATTTCGTTAAAGAATTTTCGCTTTTTTGAAATATCGTTAAAGCCCGTTCAGACTTTTCGAAACTTTCAAGAGAGGCGGTTGTCGTAAAATTGACCCCAGCGGTGGGTTCCCAGGTTTGCACTTAACCAAGAAAAATCCCCATTAATCCGCCCGATGATAGAACAAGAACAATCAAATGAGTGTCAGAAATGCGAGAAATATGCCCAGAGACGCTTTTAAAACCCGGTTCATTTGGTTTTCAAGGTATGGGTGCAAACCCATCCGGAAATCAGCTCCTGTCAACAACAAAGTCGTCAATATGTGATCGAAAGCATAGGTTGACGTTTGGCGCTCGTTTGAATACAAAAGGTAACACAACTTGAACGGACTTATGTAGCCTCTGTGAAACCATTGGGGGGGGGGGCTTACGCATCGAACCCCCCCCCCCCCCCCCCCCCCAAAAAAAAAAACGCTCCCTGTCCAGCCATGATCGAAAAAGCACGGCTAATGACACCCGTATGATATCAAATTCTCAGCTGCACAACTTCCCGTATATAATTACGCCCATATTGTGGATACATCAAGCACTCAATAATAGAACTGGTTGGCCATTTGCTCTCGCTTTTCTCACCAAATTCGCCCATTTCCCCAAAATCCTTACCTCCTGGCCGGCGCCGCTCTCACATTCTGGTCCACTTCCACCGTCGGCTGGTCGGCGAGGGGAAGTCTGGTGTCGGAATAGCGTGGTCTGTAGAAATAGGCCTAGAAAACACACTTTAGGCCCTAAATCCTTAAGAAATCCTTACCAGCTGCTCCCCTCCTGCGTGCTGCAGTCTCACGATGTTCGCGACGCAGCCGTTCACAACGAACTCGTAGGACACGCTCCCATCCGCATCGACGATGGTCTGAAAATGGAAGAATTTTAAATTCGAGTGAATTGGAAAACTCACGCGGCTGAGTTCGGTGCGGGCCCTTTTGCCCCGAAGACGCTCCGTGTTGATGGGCCAGGGTAGGTTCGCCTTCGAGAAGCCATTGGCCACGGAATCCGGTCTGAAATGAGATAGAATTAGAAAATGTTGCAGCAGCGTTTGCGGAAATGAGCAGTACAGCTAAGAAGGGGGATAGTTAGGCGGTTTGGCTCAGACGGGGCAGTTTTCACGGACCGGCCCGTCTTGGCCTGGCCCCCTTCGGCCCGTCTACTCAGACCACCTAGTCAAACTGTCACCCACAAGAGCATGGTTCGATCCCGGTCGGGACACTTCATTTTTACTAACTCTAAAATTAGTTAGAATGTTTAATAGAAGTTTTATGAAAATGTTTGCGAGGTTTCAAAAAATTGGCGTAAGTTAAAATAACGATTTAAGGAATTTTTAATTTGACAAGTTTACAAAACGGACCGACACTTTTCTCGGCCCGGCCGGGTTCGGTCCTTCTTTTGAGAACTATGAGACGGGGTTCTCTGGCCAATTGGAAAATTTTGGTCGGGCTGGCCCGGAGCACCCAGTCAGATTGCCACTCACACGACCAGGGTTCGATCCCGGTCGGTTGTATTCTTTTTTGTACGACTAATATTGACTTATATGTTAGTAACAAACAGTATTAAGCAATTAAAAGCAGTTAGAAAAATTATTGTACCGATGTATGCAAAATTTGAAATTTAAGTTTTTTTTTTTTATACCCGGGCCGGGCCGTCCCAAAAAAATCCCTCGGCCCGTGCGGGCCCGTCATTTGAGAACCCCGGGCTAAGAGGTAATTGATGACTCGGCAGTCACAAAGTAAATGGTAGGAAACCAGAAAAAATCCACCGGATTTTCGGCAGAGTGGGGTCACGCCGAGCCTAATTTCCCATTTGGGGGACTCGCACCACATGGTTCATTTCTATTGTGTGGGTCGCGCAAAACGGACCCCCATAGGTAGCTTGTTCATGTAGGTAAGAAACTCAGCTATTGCTAATGTATGCTAATGTACGCGGCTGACGAATCCGAAAAAAATGCCTCAACACGTACGAAAATACGGCGACGGGACGGGGGGTTTAGAAGACGTGAAAGATGTGAATGAGAGATTGAGGGAATCATAGTTCTCAAATGACGGGCCGGCCCGCGGGCCGAGACGGGCCGGGCCAAAACGGCCCGGCCCGTTTCGGCCCGGTTTGTAAACTTGTCAAATTAAAAATTCTTTACATCGTTATTTTAGCTTACGCCAAATTTTTTAAACCCCGGAAACACTTTCATTATACTTCTATTACACATTCAAACTAATATCAAGTTAGCAATAATAAAGTGTCCCGACCGGGATCGAACCTTGGTCGTGTGGGTGACAGTTTGACTGGGTGGTCCGAGTGGACGGGCCGAAGCGGGCCGGGCCGGGCCGAAGATTTTTTTTCAAGTCAGCCCGGCCCGGCCCGTGAGAACTATGGAGGGAATCGCGCGAATCAGCTGTGACGGGCGGTGGCCCGGCCCGCGATTCGGCCATGACTTTAAAATATTGACTTTGAAAAGAGTTACATTTAAAAAATACCGGGGGCGGCCCCCACCCAGAATTCCGCGGCCCGGCCCCAGTTTCAGCCACCCTTGGACGCGGCTAAGGAATGAAAAATCATATGGCTCATGTGCGACGCGGCTGAGGGATCGGAGGCATTTCGCGACTCGGCTGTGACTATTTTATTAGCTAACCTGTACTGCTGTGGCTGATCTCTCCTCTCTCCAGTGTCTGATCCCCTCTGGCCGGCGCTTTGGAATCCGCTGTCCGCCCTGCTTCCCTGCCTCGCCGGTTCTCTCTGTTGACTGGATGATCTCAACTGAAAAAGGCATTATTTTCATATTAATGTGATTATGTGATCTGAATAAAGCTTAACTCACCTCTATGCTTCGGCGCCTGAGGGTTCCAGTCTCCACCCGGCCTTCGGCTCGACCTCTGCTCTAAAAATTAGCATATTTGCAAGGGAAAATAACAAAAAGTACCTCTGATCGGTCCCTTCCTATAGAAATATTCCTCCTCGGGTAGATTGGAGCCTGTACGTCGTGAGAAGCTTCGCGCGACCTCGACTGAAAATTAACGAGTTGTTTAAGAAAATCGGCGAGAAAATACGCGTGGCGGCGCGCAACTTCATTCAGCAAAAAACCTACATTTCTGTAGCTATTCCTGGAGATCTCTCGGCTGACTGGACCCCCCGCTCCGCTATTCGTCATGAAGTCGTGCTCCAGAATCTCTGAAAATTTGGCGTTAAAAAACAATTTTAAATCCAGTTACAAGCTACAAGTTTGCGCAATATCCCGTGCTCGCCCTCCTTTGTAATAAAATCCACTTTTCGCGGGTGATTTACCTTATTTCGTGACGGTAGGATGTCAACACGACCCAAATGACTACGACCTTTGATCGGAGTTCTCAAATGACGGGCCGAGGGACTTTTTGGGATAACCATATTAAATTTTGTATAAAACAGTACAAATTATGTTTAAACTGTTTAAAAAAAACTTAATCATGTTTGTTACTAACATATAAGTCAACATTAGTCGTACAAAAAAGAATGTCACCGACCGAGATCGAACCCTGGTCGTGTGGGTGGCAATCTGACTGGGTGGTTCAAAATGAATGGGCCGGGCCGACCAAAATTTTTCCCGTCCCTTGAGAACCCCGAACGCACCCCCTTTTGTAATAAATGTACCTCGTAGGTGGTCTACCGTATTTCGTGCCAGCCGGGTGTCAGTAGGGGCAAAATGATGCCATTATTGAAACTAGCCCATGGCTAAAATGATTCACAACTTAGAATATGATAACTGTAATTTCGATACCCAGTTCTGGCAATTTATGAAAATGCTCGTGGTTACTGTACTTTGAAGTGAATTACAACGGAATACGATGTGAGAACGGACCTGGTTACGATTAGCGGTGCAAATAAATACTGGAATTCCAAACACCAGGATGTGGTATTTGCCCGGGCCTGGTGTTGGTTACTGTAGTTAGATTTGAACCACGGTAAAGTCGATAATCGATTTACGGTAGTTAAGCGCAGACTTACGGTAACTTTGATGGCCGGGTTGGGCGTTCAACTGGTTACTGCGGTTTGGCACGAGTTGGAATCGGGGTTCTCACGGGCCGGGCCGGCCCGGGCCATTCGGAAAATTTTGATCGGCTCGGCCCTGTTCGGCCCTATTGGCCCCTTTTACCATACCCTAAATTGGTGGGTGCGGCTGGGTCCGGGCGGAGCCCCCCGGATTTTTTGGCGGGTCCGGTGGGCCGGCGGAACCCCCCGTTTTTACGCGTTTTCGAGGACACAATTTTTGCCCCCCCCCCCCCCCCCCCGAAAACCCCTCTCCTGACTCAGGGTCCCGATTTTCCCCGGCGCACCCCCCCGCAGATCCTTACCCCAATTTAGGGTATGCTTTTTACCCTAGACCACCCAGTCAGATTGCCACCCACACGACCAGGGTTCGATCCCGGTGGTGAAATTCTTTGTTGTACAACTAATATTGACTTAAATGTTAGTAACAAACATTATGAAGTAATTTAAAACAGTTTTAAAAAAATTATTGTACCGATTTATACAAAAATTAAAATTTAATTTTTCATATCAAATGACGGGCCGGCCCGGCCCGTCATTTAAGAACCCCAGTTGGAGTGATCATTTTGAAGCCAGGGGTTACGATATTTGACGATTGCTGGTCTGTCTACCGTAATGTAGCACATATGGATTGTGGTAATTAAAATTCCAAAACTAACGCCTGAAGTCCAGCCGTCTCTCCTGGGGAGCCATCATCTTCTTGACCAAATCTCCCGCCTCGTCGGACAGCACATGGAGTCTTTTCAGGCCTTTATCATTCGGCTCCTCTCCGCTCAGCATGAAGTACAGTAGTCCTCCGAGGGAGAAGACGTCCGTCTTCTCATTGTAGCCACCTCCGTTGAAGACCTCACTAAATATGTTGTTATTACTGAGAAAAACAGGTTCATAAAACTCACTTAGACATGTAGCCGGGCGTGCCTGCGATGGTCATGGCTGGGGTGTTCTGGAGTTCTCGGGCCAGCCCGAAATCTGTCACTTTCTGAAACAAAAATTGACCTTTCTATAAACTGGAGCGGCAGAATCTCGAAGTTTACTATCAACGAGTACCTCTTACAGAACCCCATACTCAAATTATCGATTTTCCGTGAATCAGCGCCCTACAGTACGCCGGCGGCGGGGTTCTCAAATGACGGGCCGGGCCGGGGGATTTTTTGGGACGGCCCGGTCGGCCCGGGTTTGAAATTTTAAATTTTGTATAAATCGCTACAATAATTTTTCAAACTGTTTTAAATTACTTAACAATGTTTGTTACTATTATGTTATATATATATAAGTCAATATTAGTCGTACAAAAAAGAATTTCACCGACCGGGATCGAACCCTGGTCGTGTGGGTGGCAATCTGACTGGGTGGTCCAAGGAAAACGGGCCGAACGGGCCGGGCCGACCACAATTTTCCAGCTGGCCCGTGAGAACCCCGGCCGGCGGGAGGCTATCTTTAGGCATGACGATTAAAGGACTGTTTTGAAATTTGAAAACTGCAAAATTCCGAATCAATAAACGAGTCTCAAAAATGACAGACAAACTTCGCCACGAAGCGTCATGGGTCTCGAACAAGCATGGCAACGGGCCGGCCCGCTCCAAAATTTTTCACGGCCCGGCCCGACTCAATCGAAACTTTATGCCTTTTTTTCAATGTAAAAATCAAAGAAAACAAAAAAAATATTTCGGGCCGGCCCGGTTTTCAGATTTTCTCGGCCCTGCCCGGCCCCAAATTTTGCCATGCTAGGTCCAGAAGCATGCTTAGAGTCTCATAAAAGGTCAGCGGTATCCTCCCTTTGAACAGCGTTTAACTTTCGGCTTCGCAACACATTTGAAATCACACGAGGGGTATGAATTACAATATCCAATTCAAGAAAATATCGAATTGCCATTACAGTATCCAACACAATTTATCGATTCCCTGGCACAATCTCGAAGTTTTTTACCGAATGCCAATTGTAATAAACCAACACTCAAATTATCAATTTCTCTCATAGCCGTGGGGGGAAAGGAATCCTGATTAAAGGACTGACTAAAAATTGGAAAACTGCCCAATTCCGAATCAATAACGATTATCATGAAAGGTGAAAGGTCTACGAAGTCCAACTTTCGGCTTCGCGACACGTTTGAATCCCGCCGTTTTTTTTTTCGATAAAAACGAAACGTGGAATTACAGTATCGAACTCGAAAATATCGATTCTTCGAGTAAACACAACTCACCACGATGGGCGAATCGCGGTCTCCTGTGGGCAGTCTGTGGATGAGGATGTTCCCGGCCGAGAGATCTCTGTGCATGATTCCCTTCCTGTGCCAGTGTCTCATGGCACAAATTAGCTGTTTCACCACCCCTGCGGCTGAAATAACAAAAAATTGTTTACATTTCATTAAAAACCCCACCTCCTTCCTCCGATAGAGTTCCCCTCTCTTTGATGAACTTCCTCAGGTCTCCGTGGGCACACAGCTCCATGATCAGGTAGTTCTCGCCCTTTTCGACGAAGTGGCCGTAGAACTGAAATCAAATCAATGGATTAGTCATAAAAAACGGGCTAGCCCGTTGAAAAAAAAAACTGTACCTCGACGATGTTGTTGTGCTTGTTCACCGTCTGCATAATCCTGATCTCCTCTTTGATCTTCACCAGGGGAACGGTCTTTTTCACCTAAAAAAAAACTAATTTAAACTCGATTATTTTACAATAATACATATAAAAACAAAAATAACAAAATTTCCCACCTTTTTCAGTGCCACTCTGTCCGGCAGATTGCATTTCGTGGCGACGTCGGCGGCAAACACTTCGCCGAAGCCGCCTTTCCCTATCGCCGGCTGTTTCACATTAAAGTCCTGAAAAGGGACTTTAAAATTGATAGTTTTACAAAATTATAATAAAATAACTGGGTGAAAATGGTTAAAAACCAACCTCTAACCGAAATCCGCCTGCCATTTCATGACAGTTTCTAGCGATAAGGGAACCTGGAATGGGATAAATTAATATGGCTCGCAATAAATAACTAAAATTCGAAGAAATCAATACTGATAAAATCTTTGGAAAAATTAATAAACACTCTTCAAGTACTTAAAAAAAATTCAAAATAACGAAATTCAAAAAATTCCAATTCGCGCGATTAGGCGTCTGTGATTGGGGCGCGCTTTTCGTCCTTGAAATGCAACCGGTTCAAACTTCTATAACCGGGACCTCGACTTCTCCGTAGATTTCCCGACTATCCATATTTTTGGTATAGAACTACTGCAACTAGATAAAAAGGCAAAGCAAAGGCTATAAATATATTTATCACAAAGTTCAAGACAATGACACTGTACAAATACACCTCGGGGATGCAGAAACAGCGGAAAAAGCGAAATATGAAGTCAATTGACCCATCACAAGGGGGAATAAATTACTGTATACAGTTACAAATCGATGGGGAATTGGGAACATTTCAATCGGAGTCTGAAAAGCTGACATCCTAGTGGTCGGAATCGGAAACTTCTTCGTCTTCTTGCTGCGTGGAGGCGCCGTTGGGCGAGATGGCGTCCGGCGTGCTGAAAATGTCATGATAAAACCAATTATTTAAGAAATTAAGGTAGTTAAGTCTTAAACGTCAACAGGCAAATTCTGGAACTTTCGTGTCGGGACCCATCACATCCAGCGTTTTGCCAATGACATCCTTAACTGTTACCTCAATGCCGTAGGGTAGTTAAGGATGTTCTTGGCAAAAAGCAAGGCAATATCCTGGATGCAATGGGTCCCGACACGAAAGTGCCAAAATTCCGCTGTTAACGTTTAACAGCGAGACTGAAAAGAACGTGAATCTTTTCCGCAAAGAACATACTTCAGGAAATCCGGCTGAACCCCCTCCGCCTGCATTTTCAGCTTTACAGCCGTCTCGGGAACGCCCTGAAATCACAGTTCCATCCGAAAACCACTTCTGTGACCCACCAATCGCAGCATTTTGAAGTACTTGGCGAAGAGAGAGTCGTCCTTGACCAGAACGGCTCCAGGAGCAGGGGCTTCATCCACTTGGACTATGGGAGCCTGAAGGCATATCGATAACATCATCGAGGAAGAGGGATACCGGAGGAGGTGCGATATCTTCGTAGGGAGTCTCTGGCGCTTTCACGGATGGTTCAGGTGCCTTGACTTCTGAAGGAGGGGGGTGGAGGGAAGAGGGGTCCGAAGAGATGCCAGACAGCTGGAATAAAGAAAATTTTTAAAGGATACTGTGAATCATGGAGTAGATCATACCTATGGCAAAAAAGTTTTGTCGGCCGGGGATCGAACTGGGGCAACTTCGGATTACCAGTCCGACCTCTAGCCACTCGGCCATGGAAAACATACAAAATTTATATAGGGTAGTTCGAATCCTCCGTCATACAGTATGTTTTGCACAGTTAGAACTATGTTTTGCAACAAACAGAACTTTAAAATAATAACTTTGAAAAGAGTTACATTAAAAATTAGATTTTCAAAAAAAGTGGGGCCGGCCCGGGGCCGGTCCGCTGATCAGCCACCCTTGGTGTAGGCTGTGCTTCCCCGCACAGAAGGGAGTTTCGGGAAATCGGTTGAAGGCGGAGTTTTCAAATGACGGGCCGGCCCGGGCCGAGGGATTTCTTGGGACGACCCGGCCCGACCGGTCGTAAATGAAAAACAATTATCTGGCATACTTCTGGCCAATCCTACTTTGGCCAAGAAGAAGCCTGTTGTGGGCCACTATCGAATAGAAACATCCGCATATTCTCATTCGGATCCAAGAACATGACTGGACAAAAAGCGTTTGGGCTGATACGGAAGTCCCCCAAATGGTGCCTCGGAATCAACGTAAGCCCACTTTAATATCTCCATTTTCAACCAAACGCCGAAGCACGTAGGTACCGCAAACACCTCATGTTCACCTATATTCAACAATGGCAGAAGCAGGATTGGCGACCACTATATGTCCATTCTCATCCTTCCGGTAAACAAAAACCTGCCTTACGGTAGGTAAACTGTGGAAAAGCCCTTGTGAAGCATTAGAATACCCCTGTTATTTCCAGAACCTTCCCTCCTTCATTAGACTACCTTAACCGTTATTCAAATGACCTCCACCGTATGCTCCGTTCTCTAACCTCTCATTATTCTCACACTCTTTGCCTTGCTCTGTCTTCCCACCATTAGAATTTCCGCATGCTAATGATAGCCTCTCATTATTCCCACACTCTCTCCATTTCTCTGTCAAGTCAATCTGCGCCCCAGTCGCTATATAACTCGGTCCCTCTCCATTCCCTCATCATCCAATCATCATCATGGCTCAGTCGGTTCCTCCTGGAGACATCACCACCCAGCCGGGTACCAAGATCGTGTTCAACGCGCCGTACGACGACAAGCACACTTACCACATCAGTTTGTTGCTTCTGAAGCATGGCTAACCCCCTTGCTTCAGAGATCATCAACGCGTCTGCTCGTCGCATCGGCTGGGCCATCAAGACCACCAACATGAAGAGGCTCGGAGTCGACCCCGGCTGTGGTGTCCTCGACCCCAAGGAGGCCATCCTCATGGCCGTCTCCTGCGATGCCTTCGCCTTCGGCCAGGAGGACACCAACAACGACCGCATCACGGTCGAGTGGACCAACACGCCTGATGGTGCCGCCAAACAGTTCCGCCGCGAGTGGTTCCAGGGCGACGGCATGGTCCGCAGGAAGAACCTCCCCATCGAGTACAACCCCTAGGGGACAGAACCACGCCGAATAAACGAGATTGTAGAATGTTGTTGTTCGCTTTGTTCATTTCTTGTCACTGTTTTACTTTGCATCCAAGTTATTGAGCTCATCCATGGCTTTTAAACGCCGAATGGCTCAAGCGACGGAGTGCTTTGGAATGCACAGAGGGTCGTTACCCACGAAACCTGGCGCTCAGTTTTTAGCTCCTGGTGTTGAAACCTACTTGCTTTCGAGTCCACCAAAAAGGGGCTGAACGGCTTTACGCTGTATTGTTTTTGTGTACCCCAAGCTTTACTTCTTGGGTGATCTACCGTAATAGCTGTCGGCTGGCAAAAGAGACCAAAATGACCCCACTTTTTTGAAAATCTATTTTTAAAAGTAACTTTTTTCAAAGTCATTATTTTGAAGTTCTGTTTGTTGCAAAACATAGTTCTAATTGTGCAAAACATATTGTGTGAAGGAGGATTCGAACTACCCTATATAAATTTTGCATGTTTTTCATGGCCGAGTGGCTAAGAGGTCGGACTGGTAATCCGAAGTTGCCCCAGTTCGATCCCCCGCCGACAAAACTTTTTTGCCATAGTTTTTTATACATTAGGTACAATAGAAACGCAATTCCTGCACATAATTCGTGAAAAACTTTTTTTTAACTTTTGGAATTTTTGACCTCGGGCCGCGGGGCCAGTGAATTTTTGGAGAGCGGGCCGGCCCGGCCTGTAGCCACCCTTGGCAACCACTCAAGCGAGCTGCTTTTGTCGGTACAACCTCCTGGCAATTTACCTTGTGCTCGAGTATCTGTAGCCTCACATCGATGACCCTCAGCTGTCGCTCCGTCTCCAAAATGACGTCTTCGCAACGGACGGCCAATCCATTCAGGAAATCGTTCAATTTCATCAGGTAGCAAAATCCATTCTGTGCAACTAACATGGTAGAGTTTATAGAACACTTTCTTTTAATTTTTAAAATTTTCCTTGGAAACGAAAATAGGCTAATGATTTACAAGTGTTTTCGGGACTTTTTGTGTTATTGTGTGTCCTTCGAAACAACCTCAAAAATAGTTTTTTTTTTTTAAAATAAATTGTTTCCTGCTCTTTCTCACTTTTTTCTTTTGC
This sequence comes from Oscheius myriophilus, assembly GCA_964057215.1. NCBI lineage: Eukaryota > Metazoa > Nematoda > Chromadorea > Rhabditida > Rhabditidae > Oscheius > Oscheius myriophilus. The sequence goes on along the minus strand of OZ059903.1, from coordinate 4,513,213 downwards.
AGTGTGCGTCTGCATTTCTATGTGCCATTATCACATGTCTGCGCCCCTCTTCTCTCAGCAGCATGTGGTTTATTGAGCCACAATGGCCATCGGTTGTTCATTCTGGCCTCCAGCGGCGCAACATCTATGCCGCTAGAGAATAAACTCTCTGCACCTAGATAGGGACCGCAAGCCGAAATTTTACCATTGGAATTTCAAAATTATTTTTAACCATGGTTGTAGTCCTAAGTTGTACCAGCAAAACTTTTTTTGAATTTTGAATTTTCGTTAACTTTGAAAGGAGAAATGACAATTTTAGTGCGGCTTTTGCGGCTGCCGTTTTCAATTGAAACTTTCGAGGAGCGGGGCCAGATCGCTGTCTGCCGCAGGCTTTCGCCTGGCGTTAAACAGCGGGCACGACAAGTTGGCAAATGAGTGATATACCGCCTTAAGATGTTATGGCGATATTTATGTGTTGTAACATAATAACTATGTTCTAATAAACACAAATAATGAGTAAAATCATTCCATAATTCTATTTAAACGTCGTAATCGGAGTTCAGGAAATAGAGTTTTGAAAACTTTGGTTTCCCGCGTTAGCAGCGGAGCACGGATTTCGCCGCTGACTTTGTAAAATTACATATTTAAACTAGAATTGCGAAAAACCGCCAGAGTGAATTTTCGATTTCTGCACTTCATTCAAACCGCAAATATCAAATTAAGGTGACCTAGAGTCATATCTATGGGAGAAGCTGCAGGGGTCTTCTGCCCCATAACGAAACAAATAGAGTAAAGAGTAAATAGAATAACCCATTTCCGGAAATCGGAAATTGTAAAAGGCGCCACTTGTAAAAGAAGTGTTTGAGTTTATCTAGTCAGTGGAGTTGAATGCAAAACGTCATTTATCACCACCGAACGGTCTCGGCTCTACCTTTGCTTGATCATACATAGCTGAATCCGGCGGTCACATTGGGAAAATCGAGGAGGCCCGTCAGAGAAAAGAAGCTGCGAGGTGCTGAAAGAAATCGACGGTCCCTGTCTATCTTCACAAGAAAAGGCGGAGATCCGCGATTTCACTAGCTCAAGAATCACTAATTCTTGAGAAAAACAAACGGAATTTAATTTTATATAAAGTAAAGTTGAGTGATTTTTCATTCCTAGAGAATACGAGAAAGTGTGACAGATCGACAATACGATAGAGTGACGCGCTGTGTCAAATAAAAACCCATTGTCGCAGATATAACGTTGAAGAGAGGGCAGCAATTGTTTAGAGTTGTTACCCATTCAAATGTCGCTTTTCCGCCAAACCTCATCGATTATCATTCCGCTTTTGCCTATTATCGCCTACAATACAACACATCTTTGTACAAATGCCTTCTTTTCCTCTGTCAAATCTATCGCAAGATGTTCTTTTGCCTTTTCTCAAACGGGTAATTTGGTTTTCATAAGTTGGTATATTTTGTTTCAACTTTTACAGCTTTCTGCAGAATCTCTTGTCCGTTTACGTTCAACATGCAAAGCGATGGATACTGCAGTGGAAAATCTCCGTTTTCATGTCTCTTGTCGCCCCACAAAAATTCCTTGGCATTTGAAGATATCACTTGAAGTTTTCGGAGATGTATGTTTTTGAAGAGACTAAATTTGTAAACGTGTTTAAAAGAATTGTCAGGGATCTTGTCAAATCATTTCACCAACACTGCTCTTACGATTTTCAATTATTTTTTAGCAGTGCGTCTCACTACTTCAATAGCTTAAGCGTTTTTACACAGAATTAAAAACGAAAAGGCAACGCCATTAACAATTATCTTTCAGAGCCAACTGTCTGTTTCCGTTCTGCCAGCTGTGATTGATTTAACAAGTTATAAATCCAGTTATTATATGGCAAAAAAATGTTCTCGGAGTACGAGCATTCATTCATCAAAATACAAAATTCGTTCGACCAACTGTCGGGGTTTCATTTTGAAGGAGTGGCTGTGGTGAGTCGCGGTGAAAAAAACACGAAAATAAGATGTTTCAGTTGTTTGACGTGCACAGTGAAGGTGATCTTAGACGGCATTTTCATATATACTTTTATCGTGTGATGGTAATCTTTGAAACGCAACTTTTACCGCTGCTTCGCCAATTACGGCTCAGTTGCAACTCTTTTTGTGCTTTCCGGGCTCCAACGACTGCTTGGGTGAGGCAGATGAACGCTTTTGTTCGATATTCTCAACTGATATATTCATATCAACACCTGCGAGAACATGATTTTCACCATGGCCCACTGGTAATTTTGTTGTTTTTGTTTTATTTTTCAGAGACAGAGACAAAGCGATAGTTTTCATTTTCAACATTTCAACATTTCAGCCGTGCGAAAAACAATTGTTCGAATGGCTGAAGTGGATGCCGAATCGCCTAAGTCCTCTAATTCGGAATCTCACACAAGTAACCTATTCCTTTGCTGTCCACTTGGATTTTGATGTCAAGCCGATGAAATGGCTAGTTGAATTTCGTCAAGGTTGGTGTTTTTCAGTATTTCACATCCTTGCCGAAAAACATTTTTTATCTCACGCCGTAAAACGTGTGAAAGTACGTTAAAACTTTGTACATATGTGCATTATCAAAGTGAAAAGGCACTGGCGTTTGGTTGAAAATGGCATTCGCCGAACACAGGTCGCAAGGCGGCGGATTAAAGGGCTGAGCATAGGAAATCGCGCTCCAAGAAAAACGCTTACAATACGATATTTACAATTAAAAATGCTTATTTTTATTCAATTTAACATGCAACTAGGGCGCGCTTGGCTCGCTACCGCTCGCCAAGCGCGCCCTAGCTGGGGGGCCTGCGGCCCCCCAGACCCCCCGCGTGATTCAGAGTTTATAGTTGCACACTTGCCAATTTAACAGTTACAGTCTCATGTTTTGTTTAAAAAAAGAAAACAACGTACTTAACATTACGCTTCAGAACAAGATTTAGAACATAAACAATATGTTTTACAGAAAGTACAAGATAATTATGTAAGATAAACAACATTGGTTATAGCTGTCGCCAAATTGGAATCGTGCCAACAAAATTGGAATGTTCAAGTGATGCTCTGTTGATATGGAAAATTCGTAGTCTAATCATTTTCGACAGAGCATGCTTTGCATGTTTCCGCAATTAGCATAAGATTTCGGTTTGGCGACGGCTATAGTTCGATGCCGATTATAGCCGTCGCCACACGGAAATCGGTTAGAAAAAGTCGCTTTTTCTTTGCGTATTCGCTTTTTGCACGCTATTTTCGCCTGTCGCACGAATGTTGAATAAAGGATGTTTTTGGCAGGGTTTCAATTTGGGGACAGCTATATGCTTCTTGAAATTGTAAACTGACAAATCTGAGCCCCAACTGGGGGCATGCACCCCTCAGGCCCGCTGCCCGCATCCAATGTTTAACGGGTCAAACTTCAACTTCGGCGGCGCTGGCTTCGCCAGCGCCGCCTCAATCCCGGTTTTGTTTCTGCATTACATAGTAAGTAAAGCCGTAAATCATTACAATCAATATGTTCCTAACACATTTCCGAAGGTCGTATTGTCAAACACACTTAAGTACACAAAAAAATGAAGTGCGTTATTGAATTCATACTGAAACGGAATTTGCCTCAGGGCGACTTTTTTTGAGTTGATTAACCCATAATCATAAGATTTACGCTCGTTTAGAGATGATCGGTGATTTTTGAAAAATTTTCCAATATGGTGCACGCGATCGCTTCGGGACCCAAAACCTGCAAAATTGCTCGTTTCGCCTTTTTTGAGCTTGAATTACTTGAACGAAAGTTTGACTGTCCTTGTGAAATTTGGTAAGCTGGCAGATTTGTAAACGTTTTAGCTGCTCTGAAACCCTTGAAACCTAAATGTGAATACGGAGCCGAATCCTAGACGTCAAAAATCCAAAATCTCGAAATTTCGCGAAAAATTATTAACCGGTTTCTGAGGGGCGATTTTAATTTCCGGTTCTAATATTGGTTTGAGTTAATGTGTGAGGGATAATCAATAAACCTGTCATGGAGTTGACTTCCAGAACATGCGTTTTGGGTGTTTTTTTTTCGGTTTTTCATTCGCGTTTTTCTCAGTCCGTATGGCGAAATCCACGATAAAACCGCATTTAGTGCAAAGGTCTTTTAACTGGTTAACGGTTTGCCAAGTACGAAATCTGGGAAACTTTCACTTCCTGTTTTATTAAGCTGCAAATTTAGCGAAAACGACGACTTTTTCTGCAAATTTACATTTTTCCAGGTTTTACTTGCTTTTTAAACTTTGCCATTGGGCGTCAACATATAACTTTTAGATACACATAATCCCAATTGAAAACCTACTTCCAATTCTCAAAAAATTGAGAACATCGTTTAAAATTATCTCGGCTCCTATTGCGAAATCGACAGTCCGTGTTTTGCAGAATCGTAGGCCTATAGCCATATAAGATCCTATTCAAATTTGACAACCATAGAAAATTTATTACGCAAGATATAAAATGCCAAACTTGAAAAAAACGACGACTTTTCGTGTATTTTGTAGTTTATCTCGACAGGGATTGATTTTGAGAGGTTGGCCAAATGTAACTTTTTGAAGCTTTCCGATTTCTAGAGTTTTCTGTTAAAACAGATTTTGCGATTTCTGAAAATTTTTAGTGACACATTTGAATTGGATTTTTAAAATATATTTGCTATTTATTTGTTAAAAGAAACCGACCGAAAAATGACGAATTTGCGACAAACAGCTGGCTGATGAAACACAAACTGACCGCCGCCAACCTGGACGTTCCAGCCATTTTCGGCAACCATTCTTTTTGTTTAAGTTTAGCCCATCAATGCCTTCTTTGGCTTGAGTTTTTTCTCAAAAAATATTTCGCGGGAAAATAAAGACAAACGAAAAAAATCCGTGTTTCTCTGGGGATATGGGTTTTGGTGTCGGCAAAAAACTCAGGCCAAACTGCATACATGCATTTTATCGATACATAGGGAAAGAATTTTGAAAAATAATACAGAATTCTCAGATTTGTGGCGCCAAGTTTGAGGAAAACGGGCCTGTCATGCGAACCGGGTCCCGCCACGAACTGCCTGAAAATCAAAGCGTCTATTCAAATCGGTTTAATTTTTGGAATTTGAACATTAATTTTGTGTTTTCAATGCTTAGATGCATTCACGCTAAATCTTCACCACCGAGCGGTCGGTTCTTCCTTCGCTCCACCGCCTAGCTGAATCCGGCCCCAGAACCTCGTCAAGGAGGGACCGTCATCGACACAACTCCCAGTTGCTGTGAGAGATCGACTATAGAAGCCTCTGCTCAACGTCAACCTACACGAGAAGCACTGGGATCCGCCGGCAGAGCAACAACACCCGCTCAAGATCTACATGATCCAGCCGTGATTCGGGAGTAAATATTGTATTGTATGCTTAGATGTAGAGAATGTAAAATAAGCTACTTATTTAAACATAGACTCAGATAAATATATGCGAAAATACTTGATTTTGAGTTCCGGTTAGTCTCGGGTTACTGTAGCTAAACATCATGCACATACTAATGCCGCTCCACTGGAATGCCGACGCAACCCAAATGGCTGCTCTCAGTGTCAATTTATAGAAGACATAGTCATTCTTTTCGTGAGTTTTGGCACTTAAACTTGAATGGAAGAAAAACCCAAAAAACCGTGTTTCTAGGGTTGTGAATATTTTCAGTTCTGGAAAAAACTCACGCAAAAGGGGACATGTGTACTTTATCGATTTATAAACACAAAACTTCATGAAAATGCCCAGGAATCCCAGTCACGGAGCACTTTTAATTCGCAGGTTTCGTTGCGGGACCATACCCTCAGTTTGAAATTTCAAACTGAGGGTATGGTCCCGCAACGAAAAGCGGCTAACTCTGTGTGCGCCCTTGCAAACCTGTTTTTGCGAGCTGTGAGACCTGTATGACGATGTGTGATGACACTATTCTCAATTTCTTTTAAACTATTACTTTTTTTTTTGCAGGATGTTAAATTATGTCGGAAAGCACGAGGAAAGCTGAAATTACTCCGTTTTGGCTGCAAGGACCCCTACTTGCTAACCAATTACGCATGGATTACTTCTGTGTGGTCCGGAAAACTACCATTTAAAATAAGAAATGAGACAGTCATATCCTATTTCTATACAATGCAGATCGATGAAGGATGGGCGATTATCGCGCACATAAAGGTAAAAATTGAACAAGTTTCAAAATCAGACGGCTATAAATTTAGAAATGGCACTTCATTCATTTCGTTGAAGACAAAAGTCGCGAATTATTGTTGAATGTCCTTGGACCTTATATGTATCTCAACACGCCCTACGACTTTTCTATGAATTATCATAGATTTATGGAGGCTAAAGATGACCAAGCTGCATGCAATATAATCTCTTCCAATTATTTATAATCGTGCAAATTGCGTTTTTGTTTAGAGCTACCCCTATCTTCGCTTTTTTTCCTTATCTTTTGTTCTCTCTATCAAATTTGGCTGTTCCACATCAAACTGAAAAGTTTAATTTTTTAAGCAAGAGTTTAATTTTGTAAGCAATTTCCACTTTTTAAAAGATTAGACAATCTTTTAAAAAGTCGAAAAAAGCCGATTAGACAATCATATTCTACTAGTAAAGTCAAATAAATTTAACTTAAATGTACTTTTCATTTCCATTTTCATCGGGTACGGTTGAAAATATACTAGTTTTATATGCTAAATTGTCTGGAACACTCGTCAGTTTCCGAGTAATCTCGTCCTATTAGAATGACAACTTCGAAATTACACTGGCTGGTAAACACCGTGCATGCAGGCGTTTCGGCCATCCGCAGATTCAGCAGCTGCCACAACGCGCCGCCAAAGCCAAGGATGCGGCGATTTAAAGGACTGTCTGGTCATTCTCAATTGAAACTTTCCGTCTCTCTTTCTTTAATACTAATAAATGTTTTTCTGGGGTTTCTTTACATTTTAAGAGCTGTAAACATAGAGTATTCACATCAATTATTGAATATCGTGAAAATTCCTAATCATCGGGAACGACGCTAACGTGGTTTTCCATAGTCTATATCTCCATGGAAAAATTTTTGTAGCTTCTGAAAGAATATACGTCTATTGATCAATTTTTTAAAGTCAACATTGAATTTGCACACCCAAAACCCGACGAGAAAAAGAGAGACAGAAAGTTTACTGTCTGGGCATATTCACTGAAATTGGCCGAAACATCGGTGGGTCCCGCCACGATTTCCAGAAATCGGCTGCGTGTCACTTGCATCTTTAAAGGTTTTTGAGTGATCGTTGCGAGACTCTTAGCACACACACAACACGATTAGAGCGAGCTTATCGTCATGGCAACATTCCAAGAATTTTAAACATTTTATTTCCAGCATTACTTCTGACAGTCCTTTAAGGAAAAACTGCCGCTCTTTGGCGCGACCGTCTGGTCGACCGATTTTGCACAATTAAAGCCGGATTTCTCGAAAACGAAGAATTTTGGAACCTATATTGTATAGAGTTTTTATCAGCTGATTTTACTCTTTCACATCAGCCAAAGTTGCAAAAGGTCCCTGACCGTCCCTTCAACTTACTCTTCTCATTCTAATAAAGCGTTTGCGAAATCCAATGTTTGTATTCCATCGATTGGTAGTGGTAAAACAAATGCGTCAACAGTCCCAAAACCTCACCAAACCGTAGAAACCAGCCAGCCAATGCCTGCCGCGTCTCCGCTAATTGTGCATTCGACAAGTCCACGCCCCTTCCCCACGGGGTGTCCAAGCTGTATAACACGGCGACCATCGTTATAGAGTAATTCTCAACAAAAAAAATCAAAGCTTCGTGTCAATTCACGACTGACTGTCTTATGTGGGACTCTCTCTTTCTTTCTAGCTCACTCACTCCCTCAGTCAATTTGAAATTGTGTTGAACTCACGATTTTCAATTTCTGAATACAAAAATTTTGCACCTTTAAATAAAGCAAGGATGAACTAGCTATAAATCCATTTATCACAAAGTTCAAGACAATGACACTGTACAAATACCCCTAGGGAATGCAGAAACAGCGGAAAAGCGAAATATGAAGTCAATTGACCCATAAGAAATCACAAGGAGGGATAAATTACTGTATACAATCGAAAATCGACGGAAATGGGGCAAATTTCAGTCCGAGTCTGAAAAACTGACGTCCGAGTGATCGGAATCGGAGACTTCTTCGTCTTCTTGCTGCGTGGAGGCGCCGTTGGGAGAAATGGCGTCCGGGGTGCTGAAAAAAACAATGATAAATACCAATTATAGAGACAAATAAGGTAGTTTTTAACTAAATGTTCTCCATTATTGCTCTTTTAAACGTCAATAGCCGAATTCTGGAACTTTCGTGTCGGGACCCATTTTACATTCAAGGTTTTCCCTGCCATATTGTCGCAGATGATTAACTGTTACCTTAATGCCTTAGGGCAGTTTCTGGGCATCCTTAGCAAAAAGCCAGGCAATGTCCTGGATATAATGGGCCCCGACACGAAAGTGCCAGGATTATTCGGCTGTTGACGTTTATTAGCGAGGTCTTCCCGTCGATTTTTACGTTCCTGCTTGGGCCAAAGAACGTACTTGAGGAAATCCGGCTGAACTCCCTCCGCCTGCATTTTCAGCTTCACCGCCGTCTCCGGAACGCCCTGAAATCACAATTTCATCCGAATACTACTACCGTAACCAACCAATCGCAGCATTTTGAAGTACTTGGCGAAGAGAGGGTCGTCTTTGACCAGAACGTCTCCAGGAGCCACAGCTGACGGAGCTTCAGGAGCAGGAGCTTCATCAACATGGACTATGGGAGCCTGAGGGTAAATTGATTAGTTATATAAACAAAATGGGTACCGGAGGAGGAGCTCTGTCTTCGTGAGGAGTCTCAGGAGCTTTCAGGGATGGTTCAGCTGCCTTGTCTTCAGAAGACGGAGGGCGGAGAGAGGAGGGGTCCGAAGAGATGCCAGACAGCTGGAAAGAAGCATTTTAAAGGTGTTATGATTCTGAGGCCCGCAGTTAAACTGCCGTTACAGTAGGTCAAACAGTAGGGGTAGGTTTTAAGAGAGCATTAGCATACCCTTGCCGTTTCCAGAACCTTCTCTCCGTCAGTTGTCTGATCTCTCTTTATTCCCTCACTCTCTAACCTCCTCTGCTCCGTCACTCTGCGTCTCTTTCCCCTTATAACCCCTGCTCTCCCGGTCTTTCCATAATCCAATCGCCATGGCTCAGTCCGTTCCCCCCGGCGACATCGCCACCCAGCCCGGATCCAAGATCGTCTTCAACGCGCCGTACGACGGCAAACACACGTAGAAGAAGAAGAGGTCGACTACGTAGCCGCCCTTCCCCCTTGGATCCAGGGGGAAGTTGCACGAGTAGCTGTAGCTGCTCTACTGTCGGCGACTACGAAGACGACTTCAAGCTGTCGCTGACCCTCCCCTCGGATCCAGGGGAGGCTGCACTAGAAAAGAAGAAGCTCTTCGTTTTTTTGTGTATTTTTTGTGTGTGTGATATTGTATAAATAAAACCTCGGACCGGCTTAACCTCCACCGATGGCTGTGAACCAGTGAACCTGATTAACCGGAAAAGGTCCCAATTATTATTGAATATTATTGGTTTATCATTTTTTTTCGTAATTTCTTGACGTAGTAATCGGTATCGGGCCATGCTTATGACGGGCGGCCTTTTGTGGGTTTAGCCGACCGCCCAATGTTGCGTTAAGTGTATTTTCTTTTTAATATTCGTTGCATATTATTTGTTGCATATTATTTGTTTCGCGTCTCGCGCGGCCGTGCGGTCGGTCCCTTCGCCGCTCTCCCAACCGGGCCTGGATTGCCCGTCCTCAAGCCGGAGTGGAGCCCCGTGAGGACGTAGCTCCAACCAAATGGATCACCGAAGTCGTCTACAGCTCCCCGATCGTCCCAGGACCCTGAGAAGAAGCTGCATCCCCCAAGGAGAGCTGTACCAGCAACTTGGTCAGGAGGCATTTGGAGCCGAATCAAAGGAGTATGAGAACAACCAAGTCAACTTCGTGGGATTGAAGTCGACAACAGAGATTCATTCTGGCGGTTCAGGGTAGATCCCTAGAGAATAAACCGTGTGTATGTATGTATGTATTATTTGTTTCTTTTTTAGCGGGGTTCTCAAATGACGGGCCGGGCCGGCCCGAAGGGTTTTTAGGGGCAGCCCGGCCCGGCCGGCCCAGGTATGAGAAATTAAATTTTAATTTTTGTATAAATCGGTACAGTAATTTTTTAAACTGTTTTAAATTAATTAATAATGTTTGTTACTAACATTTAAGTCAATATTAGCTCTACAAAAAAGAATGTCACCGACCGGGACCGAACCCTGGTCGTGTGGGTGGCAATCTGACTGGGTGGTCCAGGGTGAAAGGGGCCAACCGGGCCGACCAAAATTTTCCAACTGGCCCGGCCCGTCCCGGCCCGTGAGAACCCCGTTTTTTAGTCGCGGGACTGGAGCCCCTAGGTGAAACTCCGGCGGGGACGCTGGAAAAGTACCCTAGGCGTAGCCGGACCCACGATGCGGCTAGGCCCCCCGCAGTCATTCCATTTCCCCCACCCTCCCGCGCGCCCCCTTGCCCCCCGCTGACCCCTAACGGTCATAACGCTGCGTAAAGGTTTCGTATGTTGTGAAGTCTTCTGAAACACGTGACGGACCCAGCGCACTTTCACATGGGGACAACAAACACACAGACACACGGAGACCATAAGAGAATTGTTTAAGAGGCACAGCTCGCCGAGGCCGGCAGGTTAAAGGGCGGCCTTTTCAAAATCGCGCTCCACCTAAACCGCCTAAACTGTAGTAGTAATAATTAAAAATGCTTATTTTTATTCATTTTAACACGTAATTTACTGTTTTCTTGTTGAAATAATAAGAAAAACATTTATTTCACCTATTTATATAGAGAAATCGGCCAAAAAGGCGAATTCGCGACAAACAGCTGGCTGACAAAACACAAACTGGTCGCCGCAAACCTGGACGATCCAGCCGTTTTCAGCAACCATTCTTTTTGTCAACTTTTAGCTCAATAATGCCTTATTTGGCCTGAGTTTTTTCTTGAAAATTCATCGATCGGAAAATAACGAAAAATACAAAAAACCGCGTTTCTTTGGCTGTGGACATTTTTGGGTCGGCAAAAAACTCAGGTTAAAAGATAGAAGTGTTTTTGATCAACTTATGAAAACAAATCGTTGAAAAATACCCCAGAATTCTCACACTTGCAGCGGCCGTATTTCGGAAATATGCCGTTTCATTGAAGCGGGGTCCCGCCACGACATCCCTGCAAATCATATTGCCGATATAAATTGCTTCCAATTTCGGTTGTTTACCATTAATTTTGCGTTTTCAATGTTTTGTTCAAGAGAATGAAAAATAAGCTTCATATTTATGCAAAGTTTCTTTTAAATACATGCAAAAATACACCATTTTGAGTTCTTGTTAGTTTTGCGTTACTGTAGCTATACATCGTGCACATACTAATGCCTCTGCCCAGGAATTCCGACGCAACCTAAATAGTCGCTCTCAGTGTCAACTTGTAGAGGACATAGGCCTTCTTTTGCGTGAGTTTTGGCACTTATACTTGTATATAAGAAAATGGAAGAAAAACACCAAAAACCGCGTTTCCAGGCTTGTGAACATTTTCACCCCTTGAAAAAACTCACGCAAAAGGGGACATGTGTACTCTATCTATTTATTAAACAAAACTTTTTTAAAATGCCTAGAAATTCCAGGCAAGGAGCACTTTTAATTCGCTAGTGCCATTCAAATGATGCGTTGGGTCTCGCAGCGAAAAGCGGTTAGCTCTGTGCGCGCCGTTGCATCCCTCTGTTGGCGAGCTGTGGAGGGGATGTTAATTTTAGTTCAACACCAAGTGCATTTGACCATTCAAATGTGGCAGCGTGGTCGAAAAGCCCATGCTGTAAAATAACCTGAGGGGAAAAACCTCTTTCCGACTGATGTCGGTGGGGACACTGCTCATGTGAGACTCCATCGCTACTGAAACGATTCTACAAATGCTGGAAATGGGACGAAGTTTAACTAGTTGTTTTTGAAGTGTGACCCGAGTTACCAATTGGAAAGGCATTGCTTTTGTACCAGCAGATTTGCGAAGGTTGGTAAAACCTCGCCTTTTTAAATAGATTAACGAAGTTTCTTACTAAAATCGAGCCATGTTGGCAATTAACCGTCAAAATCGGCATTTCCCGGGTGATTCACCTTGTGCTCGAGTATCTGTAGCCTCACATCGATGACCCTCAGTTGTCGCTCAGTCTCCAAAATGACGTCTTCGCACCGGACGGCCAATCCATTCAGGAAATCGTTCAATTTCATCAGGTAGCAGTTGACGAAGGCCACCATGCGTCGGCGGTTGAGCGGAGGGACCTAAAATCTCCCAAATTTCATGAAATCTTGAGAGGGAAACCTCTTTCAGACTGATGTCGGTGGGGATACTGCTCAGGTGAGACTCCATCGCTACTGAAATCTGATCCAATTTTTCGTTAAAATTGCATTTAAAAGTAAGAATTGGATGTTTTCCCGAAGAAAAGTACAATAGCGGTAGGAATTACGTTTATTCAAATTGAGACAAATGTACAACACAAGGAATGGGGGAATGGGGAGGGGGGTTAGTCCTTGTCGACTACCGTAATCTCTTCGATTCCGGGCACGCCGCGGCCCCTCCTCGGCGTGGAGTGAAGAGAACTCTCCGTGCTGGAAACAGGCGTTCGTTGCAGGACCTTGCCCAGGTTCAGCTGCGGCAGACGGTCCGCCGGCACCAGCAGTTCGTTGAGGGTCTCGGCCACCGGAACCAGCTCCTCCAGGAGGATCTGAAATGAGAAACATGAGTTTATCGTCATTTGAAAGTTAAAATCGAGAAGGACTGGCAGCCTTCGGCCGCTTTGCGGCCCTTCCAGTATCATAAACAAACCTGAATCCGCATCAACTCGTCGTTGAGACTGGGAAGATGGCGCAGTTCCTCGAGGAACTTCGAGTGAGCCTTCTTCTTCTCCGTAAGGCTAGTCGCCAAAGTGACCGAAGACTTGTCAATCTGGAGAAATTTGAGAAAATATTGGAAAAGAATGGCTCACTCGTTTGATGCCGTCCATGAGATGTGCCTGATCGGTGGTGATGTACCTCCCGCAAATTGTGAGATGCTCGTGGAACCGTAGATAGAATCTGCAATTTCGAGGGTTACAAATGAATTTATTTTTAATTTTTATCAATTAAAGGGAATATCAGGAGCCTCAGCCACCATACACACGAAGATTTTGTGAACAATAAACCGTTCACTGGACAATTATTGCAAAAAATATTAATTGTAACGTCACAATTATTCAAAAAAATATCTCTGCTGGCCCCTTCCAACCAACCATGGCAACGGGCCGGCCCCGGGCCCGACCAAAAATTGATGCCTTATTTCAACGTAAAAATCAAAAATAACAAAAAAATTTTTTTTTCGGGCCGGCCCGTTCCCAAATTTTTCTCGGCCCGACCCGGCCCGCGATTTTGCCATGGTGGCTTCCAACCATGGCGTCCGATTTTCAAATTTTCTCGGCCCGGTCCGAAAATCTCTATGTGCCTGCCCCAAACTTTGCCACGGTTGGTCCCTACACATTAAAAAAAGTTACTCTTTCGCCGTGTCGCGCCAGTCCCCGCGAATTTGAAATTCACATTGTTTCTATCTCAAAAATTGCAGCATAAGAATGCAAATGAACCCCCACAAGTAGCTTGTTCATGTGTGTGCCGCATCTTAAAACAGTGAAAATTTATCCATTAAATAAGCAATTTGTGGTAACCTCGCATGGGCTAGTAAGGAGGGGACCGGTTGAAGTGAGCTCATGCATAGAGTTTAAGGGGCTGGCTGGATGCGTGAGCCCCCCCCCCCCCCCAAAATGTGCCTCGTGGGCAACGTAAGCCCGATTTAGTTTTTGTTAGAATTATAAACCAAACGCCGAATCACCCCTAGCACCTCACGTCCTGCTATGATTATAGTTGTTACCAAAACCACTTCGCAACAACCTACCAATGTTACGATGTACCCGATGTTGTTTGTAGTCTACCGGTGTACATATTACTCAGGCCGTGTACGATGCGAATCCGGACGAAGTGGCATTGGCAAGGAGAACATATGAATATGAAATGGGGAGCTGACTCGACAGGGAGTGTTTAGAGAGGAGGGGGTCGAAGCGCAAGCCCTCCAAATGGCGCCTCGAAGGCAACATACACCCCCATTGTTTTTGTTACCATTTTTAACCCAACGCAGAGCTGCGTAAGTAGCGCAAGCATATCACGTCCACATGTGAATCAAGAACCGTGTCAATATGACTTACTTGAGAATAGGGCGACTACTCATCCGCAGCTGATTGTCCTGTTGCTGCTCCCTCTGTCCCTTTTTGCCAATCGAAGTGGGCAGGATCGGGAGGAACTTGGGTATCTCCACGTATCTCTTGTACACCTCGTCCTCCTCCACCGTAGACACCTTGACCGACCCGTCGCGCACCGTTACGATTCCCTTGCCGCTCTTTTTAACACTAGCTGGAACAAAAAAACATTGGACTGATCAAAATGTGACGAACCTCGGCTGGAAAGGAAAGAAAACGAAGACTGAGATGTGGAGGGACCCGCACTGGCGCTCTGTTCGTTGCCCATTCTGAAACTTTAAAGGTTGGTTAAAGCAGGATACGGTACCTTATTGATTATTGGCGTTTTCAATGCTGATGGTGTGGGCGGGACCGACGTAGATGCGATTGACTCCGGAGTCGAACCAGCGACGCTCTAGGTCGGCGGGAGTGTCCTGAATGGAAATATGTCGATTATTGATAAGCCGGGCTGGCCCGGAATTCCAGATTTCGACGGATCTTTGTTAGACAGACTCAGGGGCCGGGGATATTGTCTCCCAGTGGTAGGTGACAAATTGAGGCTTCTGTACACTTTACGGTAGCCCTTGGCAAAAGACAACAGAACGATGTAATGGGTCCCGCCACGACGTTCCAGGATTTATCTGCTAGCCTTGAGAAGCACGATTGACAACATAACAATTATAATACGTCGTGTGATACCATTTGTGATTCTAATCGTCAACAGGTAAATTCTGGAACATCGCGCCGGGACCCATTACATCAAGATTGTACCAGAACTCGTATGTTGACGTTCAGGAGCGCTACTGGCACTACACTATGTACCTTAATTAGTCTGTTGTCAATCGTAGTGCTGAAGGTCAACAAGAGAATTTTGGAATGTAGTGTCAGTACCCATCATGAATTGAATTTTCGATTGTATTTTGCCAAGAACACAGTAATTTCGAAATCCTCAATTTGGAGCATCCTCTTACAGCTAATCGTTACTGTGATTCACCTGCTTAGTTGAGGGAATCGATTCGGCTTCTGGATCCGGCTGGTGCTCTCGCGGAATGGCGATGTCTTCCTGAAAAAAGACAAAGTTAGACGTTAAATTGGAGAATATGAAATGGACGGTTTTGGACAATTTTAGATATGAACTAGGTTATATAGATGTAAGAAGTATTATTAGGGCCATATTTACGGCATTTGAGGCCAAAGTATTTCGACGAAATCATTTGTATTCTCGAAAACGACCGAGATTTTGCCAAATTAAGGTAGTCCCGTCACGAAAGTACTGTGAATGTGTTTGAGGAGCAGCAGATTCTTCTGGAAAACACCGAGAAACTGATTCAAAATGTTTTTGACACGTTGATAATGAAATCAATGTGTGAATCCTTGTCACCAAACCGCATACGGTCATAGAGCTTTCGAAAAGGTTTCCCCTCACGTAGCAATGTTAATTCTTGGAATCCTGTAGCCATCATTCTCTCCAAATCTACTTCGGCCGATTTGACTGCGGGCAAGGCCTGAGTATCAAATATTATAGCACGTGTTGCTCTAGGAACAACATCAGAACATTGACACTTTGTTAGCGGTAGCTTTGGCATCAACTGTCCAGAATAAGCTGACGAACCTTGTGGGAGTGAGAATATTTCCAAAGGCAATGTGTAATCCAATTTTTTTAAAATTTTGGTGAGAATTTTTTTTTGAGAAATGTAAATCGTTTTTGAATTAACGTTGCCAGAACGCTGTTAACAGTTGACCATAGAATTTTAACGTGTTGACCATAGAATTTTAACGCCAAAACTACTTCGTCACAACAGGCCAATATTTTGATGTTGTTTCGGCATTAACGGTGCAACATCGGATGCTCAGGCCTTTCCGCAGCCAAATTAGCCAAAGTAGATCTGGCGAGAAGTTTAGAATCCCGTAGTGCTCCAGGCGAACCTTGGGCAACTGATGAGACTTCCACTCCTTGTCGTGGTAGAGGATTTCGTGGCTGGGTGCGGCTAATGACGGAATCCCACCAGACATATCATGGAAAGGAACTGAAAAAGAGCATTAAATAAGCCTCACAGTGAATAAAAATGACAAAGCCAGGAGAGAAACCACAAGAAATGACAAAAATCGATTCAGTAGGGCTTACAAAGCGGAATTTTGACGAGATCTACACCTGGGAACGCCAAAAGTGATCGAAATCGACTTAAATAGGAACTTATCTTCGAAAAATGAAATAACTTCCATAAGAACAGCACTTAGAGCTACAAAAACAGCTTATTAGAGCTTGAATAGCGATGTTTTTGAAAGTTCTGCACGGGAATCAGCAGCAAAGTGACCAAAAGTACAGGACAGCATAGAACGTCGCCAAATTTTACTCTTTTCCGTAAAACAAAGCGACTTTCGGCATAAACACATCGAAGCATTTGGAATTAAACCTCTGAGCTCAGCAAAATTGTGATAATTTGAGGACAGACACTTAAAGTACTGTGTGTTGAAACCCAAAACTCTTCGAATTTCATCCTATCCATGATAAGACTGGGAGATAAATTGCAACAGTATGGAAGTGGTTCCAACCACCATAGCAAGAAATAAA
Organism: Oscheius myriophilus; assembly: GCA_964057215.1. NCBI lineage: Eukaryota > Metazoa > Nematoda > Chromadorea > Rhabditida > Rhabditidae > Oscheius > Oscheius myriophilus. Next base: position 4,496,294 of record OZ059903.1, on the reverse strand, counting down.
ATGAATACAAAATCTTTATAAAAAAGTGAAAACCGGATAAAGTAGCAAATCACAGGGTGAAACTATCACAAAGAGAAGGCAGTTTGTACACGAATCAGGATATATTATGCCGCTGGACCCAGGAAAATCAGGAGTGGAGATTACAGGTTGCTGGGGATCGAGATCTGAAGATTTTGATTTAAAAAGTTAATGTTTACACAATAAGCCAACAGAAAAGTGTTTAAAAACAAGGTCTCACCACTTTGGTGTCTTCGTCGAAGCGCTGGACCAGGAAGTTGTTTCCCTCGTCCTTTTTGTAGCCGAACAGCTCGTAAAAGGGAATCAGCGAGTCCTTGCACTCGAGGGAGAGTTTATAAACGCCGATCTGAAAAAAATACAAAAAATACACAGAAATCAATAATAAATCGCACCTTTTTGGCCAGGAAGACGAGGACTTTGTTGAGGAGGGCGCCGAGTTTCAGGCCGCGCATCTCCTTGTCCACCACGACGTCTTCGACTCGGCCGCGGCAGCCGGCTTCGTGAATGAATTTAAGCTCGATGACGAGGGTAGCCGCTCCCACCACACGGCCAGTCCTTTAAACACAAGGATAAAAACTTGTAATCAAGAAATTACTTGGTATTTTCGATGACAACGACGTAGTAGGACTTGGGACGGGTGGTTCTCATGGAATCGAAGCGGTCCTCGTACTGTTCTTTGGTGACGGCGCCTACGGTGGTCAGCTGGGCCAGGATCTCCAGGAATCTGAAATTTGAACATAAATATTATTTTAAAATCGAATTTCCCAAAGAAAATAGCAAATAAACGATTCCAAAACACACCCATTCTCAAAGTCGTCGCGGCGCAGCGGACGAACCACCATTCCCTCCGGCACCGCGATATCCATGTCGACGAGAACACTACGATCGAACATTTCATCTAAAAGAAGTGTTTAAAACGAATGAAATCGGAGAAATACCAGGATTCGAGGAGAAACCGAAGTCGGCGAGGAACATGTTGGCCGGGAGCTGAAATAGTGATTTTTAACACAATTTTAAAGCAAAATATCAATAATAGAAGTAAACACAAGACAATAATAAAGATTTACAAGAATTCGCTATAAAAATAGGTTCGAGAAAGGAGTGCTCCGGAAAAAAAAGAAAGGTTAATTGAGCCCAACCGTAAGAACCGCGTTTGAACGAAAATGTGATACGTAACAAATGAAAATTTTTGAGCACACGAGGCGTTACTATATCTACAGGAGAATCTGGCCAATGAGCATAGAAACGGACGGAACACGGCGGGGAGCCGCGGAAATCAGGATGGATCTGACAGCCGGTATTCTCTAGGCCTAGTAACTACGGTATTTTTAAATTAAAATTGCAAAAGGCATGCCGTTTTACGCGCCGCCCGGCGTGTTTTAACGCCGCTTCAAACGGGGCCTTTAGAAACTGTACACCCTGGTACACCCTATAATTATAAATACCGTAGTCATTAGGATTCGGGGAAAGCGGCTGGCAGGGCTGTTCCGATTTCCGCGGGGCCACTCGCTCGATTCACCGTGGGAAGGAAAGAAAGGGAGAAGGGAAATGTACATTTTCAACGTTTCAAACAAAAATGAGGTGGTTTCGCGTCAATATCGGCGACTGAATTTAGGAGGAAAACAATTATGTTGTCCAAAGGGTCGCTAGGAAAAACGTTGACGATTTTTTGGCCCACAAAACTTCAAAAACAACCTGATTCACAAAGTGCAAGGCTGTGATAGATAGAGATGAGAAAGAAAGGAGAGAGAGAGACAGAGAGAGAAATAAGGAACGAAGTCTCTATTTCTCTCTTTGACTCTCTCTCTCTCTCTCTCTCTCTCTCTCTCTCTCTCTCTCTATCTCTATCTCTCTATCTCTCACAATGGGAAAGGGTTTGAGAGAGAGAGAGAGAGAGAGAGAGAGAGAGAGAGAGATAAACAAGGACGATGAGAGATAAAGAGAAATAGAGACAAGTAACGATGTTACTAATTATATCTCTCTCTCTCCCTTGAACACGAGAGATACATAACATCGTTCACGCAGCCAACCCTTCACAAAGCGTTAAAATGTTGATGTGAACATTGTAGATACACAAAAAGAGATCCAATCACCTTTACAGCGAACGTACCCAGGATAGAAAGTTCCAGGTGGACTGCAAAAAGCTACAAAAACAAAACAAACATGAAAAATGCAATAAATATTAAAGCAAAAAGGTTTGCACAGCTCGAGGATCCGAACCGAGACCACTTGGAATAAGAGCCGAAGCTCTTCCCGGCTGCGCCACGCGGCCACGGGGTCAGCCAAACAAGGCGCCTTATATCAGGGCCATCGCGCACAGAAGGGACCAAATTAGCGTATGGGGGTTTCCGCAAGAACTTCTAGAAGATTTCTGGTGAGCCACTTGAATTGTCATCATTTTAAATTCGACACTTTTCATCATTTTCATCATTTTGTTCATTTTATCACTTGTTTCTAACAAAAAAATGTTTTATTTTTTTTTAAAGTGAAATTTCTCGTATTTACGCAATAAGTATACTGTATCTCCAATTTATCTCTAAAACCGCTTTATAAGTGAAAACTTTTCTAACAATTTAAATGAATTTCGAGAACAATTTGATGAGAAACACTTCTGCTGTCTAAAATTGAACCGCAAAAATGAACTGAGCGATATAGGATTGAAACCACGCCGAAAGGTGTCATAACCGAAAACTTTGTTAAGAAAAGTACTTTTTTATGTTGTATTTCGACTGTGTAAAATGAAAGGTGTTAATTATTTGATTAAAAACCAATAAGTCCTTCAAAAATAAAAGTGCAAAAAATAAAGGAGGCATAAGGGACTGAACCATCGATACTGCGGTTATGAGACCCGATCGCTAACCGCTGCGCCACGCTGGCACCCCCACTTGCAAGGCGGTAACGCATGATAAACCCGCGCTTATGGGGGCCACAAATGGGTAGCTCCCCCCAAATTCTTGGGTTTTATTTTTCGCCACCTCTCTCACCACCGTCCTCACCAGTTTCTAGATTGTCAGCAATAAGGGGAATTCCGCTGCTATGCTGCTATCCTCTCTCTCTCTCTCTCTCTCTCTCTCTCTCTCTCTCTCTCTCTCCTCTCTCTCTCTCTCTCTCTCTCTCTCTCTCTCTCTCTCTCTCCCTCTCTCTCTCTCTCTGCTAACCAATCAATATCTCATAATCAAAAAATCTCCCCATCTTTAGCCATGGTTTCGTGGTCGTCCCTTCGCCAAGCTGCCAAGAGAGATGATAGCGATGAAGCCGTCTACGATCTGTTCCGTGTCGCGGCCAACCGGGCCGACGTGCGCGCCTTCATCGAGGTAAGAAACCCAATAATCACTACGGATTAACACACGGGAATTCGGGAATAAAGTATTATAGCGACCAACCTAACTATCAACAACGATGAAAGGCCATAGTGTTACCCAACAGTGGCTGATCAACGGGACGGGCCGAGAAAATTTGAAGGGGCCGGGCCGAGTAATTTAAAAATCTGTTTTTATCGAGCTACCCAATATACATTTTGTATGTTTTTCATGACCGAGTGGCTAAGAGGTCGGACTGGCAAGCCGAAGTGACCCCAGTTCGATCCCCCGTCGACAAAACTTTTTGGGCCGAGGTTTTTTTGGGGAGAGAGCCGGCCCGGCCTGGCTGGGCCCGTAGTCACCTTTGGTGTCCCCTGCCCGAATTCGGAGTAAGGGGTTAACCATTGTTTGTAAAGTTTTCGTGGGACGGGATCAAGGGTGGCTATGGGCCGGGCCTCTCTCTCTCCGGCCCGGGGTCAAAAATTCCAAAAGTTAAAAAAGTTTTTCATGAATTATGTGCAGGAATTGCGTTTCTACTGTACCTAATGTATAAAACAACTATGGTAAAAAAGTTTTGTCGGCGGGGGATCGAACTGGAGCAACTTCGGATTACCAGTCCGACCTCTTAGCCACTCGGCCATGAAAAACATACAAAATTTATATAGGGTAGTTCAAATCCTCTTTCACACAGTATGTTTTGCACAATTAGAACTATGTTTTGCAACAAACAGAACTTAAACATAATGACTTTGAAAAGAGTTGTATTTAAAAATAGATTTTCAAAAAAAAGCGTTCCGGCCCGGGCCGGAACGGGCCGTCCCGCTGATCAGCCACCCTTGGACGGGATACACTCGATTTTACAAAACAAAAAAAACCAATCGGTATCACAGTATTTGCCTAAATCGCAGTAATGTTTAACCCACTACGTTATTCCAAAGAAACAAAACGATCCGTTCTCTAATATGGAAGCCTTTGGGCACGTCTGGGATATTTTGACAAACCCATAATAAAACGGCTACGAGCAACGGACTCTGGAGATCTGTGACTGTGGGGGGGTTACTTTGAAACAGTCCCCTCTAGTAGAGAAAGTTCCCAAAACGTGTGACTAACAATGTTCTTTTACAAAAGCGCAGAAAGTCACGGATTGTCAGCTTTTAACAGTATCCAGCCGTAAACAGAGGCAAAAATTGAAGAATTCAAAAAAATGCAGTTTTACCCAAAGAATCGGTTGTTATGCGAAAATGACAGCCAAAGAGGAATATGGAAAGGGGAATGCCACGGGCCAGCCCGTTGATTTTATGCAAAGTTGGCCGGCCGCGACTGGTTGGACATGAAAATAACGGATGTAACAACTATTTTAAATTCCAGGTTTTCACATCAATGGGCGTACTCGAACATGACACTCGCCTCCGTGCCACGACCGAGCATCTGGACCGGTTCCTCAACAAGATCAACTTCATCACGTAAGCATTTCCATCTTATATGTTCCATAAACAGAAGCTTTAGCGTGACCAGCGAGGTCATCTCCAACTTCAAACAGCAAGTTGACAACGACTTCTGCGTTCCTGCCTGGAGCGTCTTCGTGAAGATGGTTCAGAAGATTTTTCTGACTGTTCGTGCCTCCGATCAAGGAGAGGTCCCCAACTACATCCCCATGCTCTTGGAGGTAGATCACGACCGCTTCGAGATCGCTATCGTCACGAGAGACGGCCAAGTATGCAGATTCGGCGCAGAAGATGGTGTGGAGATTCGGACTGCTCTACAGTCAGTGAGCAAAGTACGTTTCGAAATTGCACAATTGCACATAGAAAAGACAACATACAAAAAGTATGGGTGCAGTCCAAACATTAGAAAGCTACCTGAGTGGTCCATTTTAAGGTACCCCCCCCCCCCCCCCCACAATCAAAATGAGACATGTGGCGCGAGGACATGGGGGGGCCCTGTGGGCGTGGGCGCAAAAATTTTTTTTGTCTTTGCCGTACCGGCCCGACCCCTATGTTCCAGTATTTCTAACTTTGAAAGCATCAAACTACGCGCAATTTTGAGGTTTATGTTTGATATTCTTTTGTCAGAATCAAAACAACAAAGTTAGAGACGAAAAACCTGTTTTCGCGGGCCGGCCCGTTGACAACTCCCGTTTGGGTCGAAAAGGTTCATGTTGGGGATAGCAATGTCAATATTTTGTGATTTACGGTTGAGGAGGTGGTACCGATACGTCAAAAACCAAGAAGGTGAACCTAAAATATGGGCACCTAAAACCGGTAGAAAGGAAAAATGAAAAGATAAGAGGATTTTGGGAAAGGTGTAAGCTACAGTAGCTCAATGATAGACATTGGCAAAATTTGGAGCCGGGCCGAGAACATTTTTTCTCGTTATTTTTGATTTTTACATTGAAAAAGGCCAAAAATTTTCGGTCAGGCGTGCGCCGGCCTAGGTCGCGTCGGGCCGGGCCGTGTAAAATTTGGGAGCGGTCAGGTCCATTGCCCTGGATATTGGGAAAAGGGCATGTAGTTCGTCAAAAAAACCGGGCTGCTCCAACTGGATTCTGTCAAAATTATGTTTACAGGTGCTCAATTATGCCATCGCATTGGAGGAGCACGGGAAGAGCGAGGTGGCCAAGTACGTCAGCTGTGAAGGGTGCACTGCCCCCTTCAACTTATACGCCCTAGGAAAAGACGGTCAGAAAGCGTTTTTTGGCAGGGACAAATCGTACTATTTAGGCCGTCCCGCCAACGCCTCTATCAACATCGGGGCTACTCTCATAGCCAGTCTCCTCTGAAGAGGAGTGGCTCCACAAACGAGGATACGGTACGCCTTGGACGGCTACTGCAACTTCACGGGCGACCATGCTCTAGACTGGGATCGTGCCATGTAAGTTTAGCAGCCTAAATGTGAGCAACGCATACTAGCTTCCGGATAACGAGGTTTCCGCAATGAATCAAACGTGGCATTGTTCATAGCAGAATGAGGGTAGTGAAAAAACCAATGAATGGACGAAAACCGCAAGAAATGAAAAAGAATGCCCAAAATTCTACAAAAGAGCTAAGCGAATCTTTCAAAAGTGGGTGCAAACGCTATACCAAGAAATAAGTCGCAGAAATGTCGCTAGGGCTATTAGATATAGGCAAGCATGGCAAAATTTGGGGCCAGGCCGGACCAAAATTTTTTTTTTGTTGTATTTTTTTTTATTTTTACATTGAAAAAAGGCATAAATCTTCGGTTGAGTCGGGCCGGCCCGGGCCGTGAAAAATTTTGGAGCGGGCCGGCCCGTTGCCATGCTTGGATATAGGGCACTGTAAGTGGGTTGTCATTTATTATCAGTCGGGAATGGCCAGGCGACTGGTAAACCCCATTTGTGAGAAAAATAGAGGCTATGACAAAAGTGTCGTCCAGCTATGATATGCGTTAAAGGACTGTTCCACTAATGCAAATGGTTGTATTGTAAGGTCTATTCCACTCAAAAAAGGGCAATTAAGGACTCTCGCATCCCTAATATCATCCGGATCGACTGGCTAACATCCATAGGTCATACCCAAGCATGGCAAAATTTGGGACCGGGCCGGGCCAGGCCGAGAAAATTTGAAAACCGGGCCGACCCGAAAAATTTTTTTTTCGTGTTCTTTGATTTTTACATTGAAAAAAGGCATAAATTTTCGGTTGAGTCGGGCCTGGCCGGGCCGGGCCGTGAAAAATTTTGGAGCCATGCTTGGTCATACCTTCTCTTTTCAAAGTTTTATTACGAAGGGAGTGTGCTCAATGGCCATATCGACCCCGGCCAAATACGGTAGATCAAGGCGGATGAGCACTGGGTAAAAAACAAACATTCAGCCATACCTCGGGAGTGTATACCCGGCTTGCCCTAAGTTAAGAGTGGTAGAAACTACGAATGATTGATTTTTTAGGGGCAAACATTGTCAAGCTCCGCCATGAGCAGCGGTGGGCCGCCGCAATTTTAAGGTTTCGTGGCGCTAAATTGCCCCCACGCGTTGGGCTGCCCAAGTATAGTTAAGCGGTGTCAAGTCGCCCCTTAAAGAAAGCGCGGCAGAAAGTTGTTGAAGCAACAAACATTGAAGCAAAACGATACACTAAATGATTGAATGGAATGTGGCAAAAAGATTTAGGAGAATCGGGGTTCTTAAAGGGCTGAGAGATTTTGTTAACAAAATTTTACAGTTTATATAAATCGGAACAAATATTTTCATGTTTGGTCTTAAGTAAAAGAAATCTCCCTCCGTTTAAAAAATCTCCATATATGATCCCAAAACAAGCACCGTTTCAGGAAGAAGTCGGAGGAAGAGGCAGCAGATAGGAATATCGAAAACGCCTATTTGCTCAATGCCGATCGGAAGTTCACTGGTGGCAATGGTGCCATTTCCCACCTGGAACTCCACCAGCACCTTCGACTCTATTTCCAACTTTGCTCGACATTGACGACCACGACAGGATCCGCTTCCCTCGCCGCCACTCTGGCCAATGGAGGGACCAACCCAATCACCGGAATCCAGTGTTGCTCCCCTGCAACGGCTACCGCTCGCTTGGCTCAGATGTCGGTAGGAGGAATGGACGACGAAAGTGGAAGCTTCCACGCCGAAGTGAGTTTCACCTCTTTACTTTAATTCTAATATCTGCTATGCAACCATGCGATTCCGCAAAATATGTCATTTTCCAGGCCGGGAATCCCGCCAAGTCTGGAGTGTCTGGGCTCGTCGTGATGAACATCCCGAGGCTGATGGGAGTGACCGCCGTTTTTCCGAGGCTCAACAGCTACGGAAACAGTCACAGGGCTACCCAGTTCCTGAAGGTGAATAGGGGATGTTTATCGGGGGCATACATGGCCGGAATAGGGGCTGGGGGGGGGGGGTATGGATAAAAATATCGCCCGGCAAAATTTCGGGATTCCGACCAATATCGGTCATGTATGGAGAAGAATATCTGTTGTTTTAAAGATGGAGTTGAAATCCCGTTTTCAGACCCTGGTGGCCACATTCCCCGCTCTTCACCCTCACCATGCCGACCACACGGACAAGAAGCGTGACCTCAGATGCCGCCACCTGGAGGAGTTCGAGGCGAGTTTTCCTAGGTATGAATACTTTACGTGTGCGAGTGAAATGCAAACATAAGTATAAATCCACGCGCCGATTTGTCGTCCGGCGTAAAGTGTGCTTCAACACTGGGTGGCGCGTGTCCCCGGGTGGCGAATGGGGACGGCCAGACCAGGGTTCAATCCCAGGACTGGTTCTGGGTGAAACACTTGAGTGAATCACCCGGCGTGGTATCAAAGACGGCCCGGTGCAGGTAAAGCCGCAGGTGGGCGAATAGGGATAGCTCCTTTCGTACAATGAAATGCCGGCATACGAACTGCTAAATGCGCCGGAGAGGCAAAGTAGCCTTTAAAAAAAACAGCTAGACCTTGCTAAACCCCATGGCTATTTCCGAGCGCTTTAAGTGCCCAGCTATGGATTCTAGGGTGTTTTTTTTTGCGACAACTACAGAAAGAACACAAAGTTGTCTAAGAGCGCTCCATTATGAGGGGCGGTTGAAAAACTGTTCCACCCAAGAAAATGAATAATTTAAGGGCTGCGCCATCACTTGGTGGGCGAAGCGGCAAATCGCAAATAGCCAGAAAAACTTAACTTATTGCAATTAAAGCTGCTTCAAACGTATAGGGCAAATGAATTTAACAAGCAAAAAAAATTACGAGTCCATCCGAAACGTAGTATTTTAGGGCTGCGTCTGAGGAAGACGTCGCAGACAAGAACAAGGCCCGGGCGAGCGACCACAACGCGGACAAGCTGTTCACACTCGGGCAAGAGAGAGTTGAATGTGTCATGATCGCCGAGCACCTTCGGCTTTACTTCCGAATGTGCTCCGTTATGTCAACCACCAGAGGGGCTGCCGCCATCGCCGCCACTCTCGCCAACAGAGGAGTGAATCCGCTCAGTGGGGTTAGCTGCTGTGCCCCGTCCACGGCGTCGGCGACCCTGAGCCAGATGGCAACCTATTACCAGGAGACAGGACGGTTCATGGAAGCGGTGAGTTTGTCTACTTACCAATTTTTTTTTATACAAAGCAACTACTAGACTCCGCAAATGATGTTGTTTTTTCAGGTTGGGAATCCCGCGAAATCGGGCGTTTCGGGACTCGTAACCATGGCCATTCCTCGCGTCATGGGCATGTCAGCGGTCTCGCCGAGGCTCAATGCCTTCCACGACAGCCACCGGTCCATGGAGTTTCTTAATGTGAATGGGGGTTTTGTCGGGGGACAAAATGATGCATGACTGGCAGACCCATGGGGCAAAAAAAATCGCCGGGATGTCGGGCTTCCGCAAAAACGGCATTCACGGACAAAATAGATATATTAAATTAAAAACCAGTTTTCAGAAGCTCAGCAACATTCCCTTCCCTGCATCGGTACAGCGCAGTGAAATCGACAAGATGAAAGACCCCCTCTCCCGGCAGCTGGAATACTTCCAGGTGAGTTTTCCTAGCTACGAATACTTTACGAGTGCTAGTGAAATACAAACATATGTATAAATCCACGCGCCGATTTGTCGTCCGGCGTAAGGTGTGCTTCAACACTGGGTGGCTCGTGAGACGCTCGCGACTGGTTGTGGATAGTAATTCTGGTGCTATTTTAATAGTACATTGTAAAGGAACGAGACGAGCTACCAAGGTGTTCCGGGCATACACGACTTACGAAGGCTCTTTCTACCAGAAAATAAAAGACAAAGCCGCTCTAACAATAATTAGCCCCCGCGCGTGAGACGTAGCCACCCCAAAGGTTGCTACGGGCCGGGCCGGTCCTCTGCCAAAAAATCTCGAGCCGGCCTAAAAATTTCTGAAGGTTGAGAAAAAAGTTTTCATTTGCGTTTTTAAAAATAGACTTTCGAAAATACTCGGCACGGCCCCGTTCCGCTGATCCGCCACCCTTAGGTACCCCCTAAGTTTATATGTTTCTGTGATAAATATATAAGAGGTATCGGGGCAATATCTCGCAGAAACAAAGCAACCCAGCGATAACGAGCGGACCGAACCGCTTTATTACCCATGGAAGAAAAAAAGAAATCCGGAATTTTGAGAGAGAGAGAGAGAGAGAGAGAGAGAACATTGGTATGTTTTCCCCAAAATGTACTACCTTTCTAGGTCGAAGAATCGAAGAAGCGCATAGCCCGAAGTACTCCCTCTCTCCTCATCGTCATCGTCCTTTTGAAATATGTAAATAAATTTTTCAAGTGTGTCTTAAACTTTTCCCCACTAAATAAAGTAATTCCAAATTTACATTTTTATAACAGCATGGAAACCTGCAAACCCCGCGCTGCTCGCTGGCAACAACACTTGCCGCCTCGAGAAAAAACAACCGGGGTTGCGCCAAACAAAAACAACAGGTGATCACATGAAATCGTCGGAGAGATTGCCGTCGTTGTCGCCGCCGGCTTCGACGGCGTCCTGTTCCCAGTCCACGTCTTCGTAGTTCCTCGTCTGGCGCTGTTTCTCCTTCTCCGCCGCTTCCTTGGACTCTCGCTCGCGGCGCTCCTTGTCCGTCTTCCGCTGCGCCTGCCTCTCCTTCGCATCTCGCTCATCGCGCTCGGCCCTGAAAATGGGGGTTTAGGGTTTTCTAAAGGCGGATTTTGTCAAATAAAAATGACAAATGTATGCCAGAACCGGGCAAATAACGGCTGGGAGGGAATAAAAACTGATGGTAGAAAGCGAGCGGCCAGAAAATAAAGGTAAAAGAAAGCAGATTTCTAAAAACAAATCCAAACCGCATCACGACGCGTCAACCAACCTTCTCAAGCTAGTTCTCAAAGATTTAAATTAGCGCATATTATCGTTTCGGCATGTCAGTTAGCGCGCCGCGACCATACATTGTCAAGCTCCGCCAAGAGCGGTGGTAGGGGGCGTCGCAAATTCAAGTTTTCGACAAATTTGTTAAACTTGGTGGCCCGTCGCAAATTTTCGAGTTTTTTCAATAATTAAGGGGGCAGTCGCACAATGGACCGCCGCGGTGGGTTGCCCAAGTATGGCCGCGACGCGTCTAAACGCGCGTTTTTTTTTGCGAAAAAAAACAACAAGCTCCCTCACTTGTAGTCGATGTCCTCTTTCGTCTTCGTCTTCTCCAACCGGTTGATAATCTCGTTCTTGCGCTTTTCGATGCGGATCTTCTTCACTTTCTTGTAGCTGTGGAATCCAATCTGAAACAGAATTGTTGTACGTGTTAAAAATTTCCGTTGGCAGTGTTCCTTGCCCAACATGCAGATTGAACAGACACCCATTAGAACAAGCACGGGGTTCTCAAATAACGGGCCGGGCCGAGGGATTTTTTGGGGCGGCCCGATCGTCCCGGGTATGAATAATAAAAGTGTTGAATTTTTTATAAACCAATACAATGTTTTTTTATTGTTTTAAATAACTTCATAATGTTTTTTTAAAACTATAATATAAGTCAATAATAGTTGTACAAAAAAGAATGTCACCGATTGGGATCGAACCCTGGTCGTGTGGGTCGCAATCTGACTGGGTTAAACGGGCTGAACGGGCCATCCAGGGCCGGCGCGACTAAAATTTTCCAAATGGCCCAACTCGTGAGAACCCCGCTTTTAACAGACACATAATGGTACGTAATGGTACCAAATTCATTGTAAACGCGCTCCAGCCGCAATCCTTATCGTTAGCGAGAAAATCAGGTCTTGAAAGGGCTGATGAGTATAAAAAACCAACCTGTCCTACGGCCATGTCGCCGGTCTTCTTCAGGTTGTCCCACATCGTGTAGACGATGTCCACGTTGTTCATCTTGTTTCCCTCGATCGAGTTGGCCTTCACCAGCTGGGAACAGTCTTCCACCTGAAAGCAGGCATTTCGCAGAGTACCAACAACGGAGCAAGGGTGGGATACAGTAATCGATTCGTTAACCAACCAATTCATCGGTGAGGGTGTCGATTGTCATTCCGGGAGGCAGTCGGAGGTAGACGTGGGCGGAGGAGACCTTGTCCACGTGGAACCACACATCTTCCGGCCAGCCGTACTGAAAAAAAAGCTTCGGTAAAGTCCGAAAAGTCGAAAAAACGGGTTATATATGCCTTTTCATTTGAAATACTAACCGGTAAGACGGAGATGGTTCACTGGATAGACCAGTTTTAGGATAAAACCCGAATGGAAACAATACATTAACATTTACATGAGGGGTACACGTTGTTTGACCCCCCACAATGAACATAATGCGTGTTACGAAATGTTTCTGAACGCGACCAACCGTCTCGTGGGAGCTCGATGCGCAAGCCCCCCAAATGATGCCCTGGAAGCAATCCCTTCAATTTTATACCATTTTGAGCCAATGTTATCATAGAGAAAACTCGTTGTTTCAAAAGAAAAAAAAACTAATTTTGCGAAAAAACAGAAGAAAAATTTCTCGAATATTGAAACCTGTCGATTCGTGAAAGTGTGATGTGTGTCCCTATAAAATTTTATCCCATCAATTCGTTGTGAGACCATTCTTCGTTTATCACGCTGGAAACAACTACAAGCGATATGCCTGTATTTCCTCGCAGAAATAGCACGCAAAAGTACGAGGCGCAGATCGCCGCTGGTTCCGGGCATACCTGGACAGCGAGCGTTTGGGGGCTCCATGCGTAAGTCCCCCAAATGGTGCCTCGGAGGCAATGTAAGCTCCACATTAATTTTTTGTTGACATTTTTCACCAAACGTCAAATTACGTAGGTATCGCAAGCACCTCACGTCCACCTATGGTTCCGAGAAGAAAATTTCTATAGCTGAGGCCAAACGGGTATCATGCAAATTTCGTCCCAGTATTCTCTGTTGATGATAGATTAGCATAAAATCGTAATCTAACTGAACATCAACAGAGAATAAAGGCACAAATTGGAATGATGCCTGTTTGGCGGCAACTATATAACTCCCTTGAAGCAAAAGCTATTTCGAGTTTCACCCCAAAAAATAGGATAGCGAGGGAAACTTGCGGACGTTTTTGACAAATAATAAGCCTTGGCACAAAAGTTTCAGAATTGGTCCGTTGACATTTAGAAACACAGCTAAAAACAGCGGACTTCTTGAACATTCGTGGCAAGACCTATTGAATCCAGGAATTCCTCGGGTTATTGTCAATGTCGTATGTTAATGGCCACGTTGGGGCTACGGTTCTTGATCTTTCGATATTAATTTTCCGAAAACCGGGCTGGCCCGTAGCGAAATTTGTCAAACTCTATTTTAGGTAAAATCTATTTTAAAAAACACCGGGCTGGCCCCGGACCAGCCGGGAGATTTACTGAAGACTACAAACTACAAACCTTGATGAGGTCCTCGTTCTCAACCTTGTCGACTCCCATGTAGAGGAGGACGGGAGGGTTGTGGACATTCGAGATGAACTTGATCACCATCTGGAGGAAATTAACTACGTCACTTCAATACCGTTAGGTACATGCGGTGAAAAGCAGCCATCGGATGAGAAAAGAAAGAAAAACGGTAGCTAGATATTTTATGAAAACAAACAGAGTAACAATTTTTGCATAAAATACTCTAATCGCCTAAATCGAGGAGTCATCCAACCGGGGAGATCGGACAGCTAGAGAGAGAGAGATAACGGGGGCTAACAAAGGCTACACATTAGTTAACAACAAATCCAGGACGACAGACGATCAGCCGATGATCAGACCGACTCCGAATTTACCGGCATTCTGAAAACAAAACGAATTAAAAGAGAAGAAAAAAGAGAAATTACCTTCGCGTGGTTGAACATTCCGGATAAGGCGAGGGTGAAAGGCAACTGCTGGCTCAAACGCTTCTCGAACACGCCGCTGACGGTCCTGGAAACATTGGAATAAAGTTGTTGCAAATTACGTCACGCAGCCAATTGGACCGAAGTAGCTTTGGCGAGGAGAAAAGAAGCCCGAGGGGACTAAAAATCAGCCTAACTAACTAGATTTTATACTTAATTTTTGTGCACTAGGATGCTTATAATCGACATGAGTACAATCTTGATTTCATTAATTGTCTTTCTGAGCTTAGGAATCGCATAATTTTAATGCAACCCCCCCCCCATTAATTTAAGCCCCCCATACAAGCAGTCAGCGTGGCGCTTATAAGAAAGAAAACATAACTAGTTCTTGTAGGTGCTGCTAGCGAAACGAATGGTTTCTCATGCGGAATGTCGGAAAGTTGTGGGGGTTTAAATGATGTAGAACCTGACTATTATTTACGCCGTGATTTCGATCACGAGGAGTTAAATCAAATTACCTTCATGTTGAGCCAAACCTCTCTAAACTAAAGCGCCCGCAAACCAAACTCTTAAGCGAAGAAGGAAGTTCAATTGTGTTTATCCCCCCATTATGAGGGGGATTCACTTATGTTAGCCCCACGAAATGAAGGAGGCGTATTGAATAACATCGACCGAGTTTTTTTTTTCGGTCGAAGGAGGTCGCGCAGAGTCCTATTCGGGGGACTCGCGCGTGTAGTCTCAAGTGTATTGTGGGGGTCGCGCAAAACGAACCCCACTGGTAGTTTGTATGAGAAGGTGGTTCATTTCTGTAAGCCTCGCTTAGCTTCTACTCGCTGATTTAGCACCCTAATACTGTATGAAAACTGGTAACGAATAGGAGCTAAAGGTGTGTAAAATGTTAATTCCAGCGTGTCCTGCGCTTAAGCGGCTCGGCCTTGGATGAGCAGCTTTCGAAAAAAAACCAGACTGTTGTAACCAAACAATGTCGGCCACTTTCAAAGGGACAATCAGTTTTTCAAAGGTACAATCAGTAGCAATCAGTTTTTTTAGAAACAAAACGACGGTGTTTCCCTCAACGTACCAGTTGGTGTCGGCACTGGCGCGCATGGTGACTCCCTCCTCGGGCAGCTCGGCCTGGTAGGCCAGGGTGGTCGTGCACTCTCCCACATTCGCCAGGCACTCGAACTCCACTCCGAAGGCCAGATTGGGCGTCTGCTTGTGGAAGTAGCTCAAATGGGCTCCTAAACAATCGTTTCGGGACCATTTAAAGTCAAAAGTACCTTGAGCTCCAAGAGTGGCAGCAGCCGTCCAGATGTCTGTCGTGTAACGGGCGGCGTACGACAGTACACTGATCTGACCACCTGAAATCAAATTTAAATTCAAAATAAAACAAAAAAAACCTGGAATCTGCTTTCCGTACTGGTACACGAGTTCCGCTCCCAAGTCCAACTTCTTCGTCAAACGCCTCAGCATCTGGGCGACGACGATTCCGCTCTCGTTTACGAAATCAGTGTTGGCCAGGGTCACACCAAGGGTGGAGAGACGGCCACTAAACGAAAAATATACTGAGAAAATGAGAAAAAGCGAACCGTCGCTCGAAAGTAGCCTGGGCTCCGGCCAGTTTGCCCTGCTGCACCTGTCCCTGCACTCGCATTCTGTACTTGTCATCTGAAAATAACGGCATAATACTAGTTGTCTCCAAAACTTCACAGCGTGCCAATGTTGTGATGTTGTGTTTATAGTTTTGCGTGCAACATAGGATACTAAGGCGTGAACACAGCCAAATCGGCCGAAATAGCTGGATGGCGAGAAGTATAGCCAACGCTACTTTAGTCGATTTAGTGTCTCCGTTGCCTGTGTATGCTATACACCACGTTAAACTAAAAACAACGCCAAAATTATATATTTTACTGTATTTACTGTGTTTTTATGTTTAAAGGCTACAGATTGCCCTTGAAGGACTAAGGTCGACAAACCGAAGTATCGGAGGCTACTTTTACGAATAAATCAAGTAATTGACGTTTGAGTTCTTACGTGTAAGGTACTATCGTTCTTGTACATGAATTATAATCACGATGTGTCCCGGCCGGTAGTTCCGGACATCCTTGGCACCGTGCCCAGAATCTGGAGAATTCCTCCGTGAAACCAAAAATGTGGTCGGGCGGGTATTAAAATTTTTTAAATTCCATTTGGTTTTTACATCATTTCCTGCTATTTTTCTGATTTTGATCTTGAAATTCGAAAATTAAGGGATTTTTAAGTCGATATTACAAAAAAATCGGCAGGAAATGACGTAAAAACCAAATGGAATTTAAGAAATTTTAATTCCCGCCTGGGCACATTTTTGGTTTCACGGATGAATTCTCCAGATTCTGGGCACGGTGCCAAGGATGCCCGCAAGTGCATCCCAACTGCCGCCGAACAATGGTTGGGATTCACCGTGTATTATGTTCACAAAATCTCGGGAAATTTAATGCCCCATTATTTAAGTCAGAAAAGCTCAAATTCATCCAAAATTCTTCAATTCCAAGTCGAAGGGTTTCCATTTCCGCCCGACGTTTTACAGGAAATGACGGACATTTAGAAATTTCATCCAAAAGTTACGGAGAACTAGAATAAAAAAAACTTGTTCTTGTGAGAATCCGGGCCTCATAGTGAAGGCACTGGGTCCCGAACAGATAAGTACTAAAATGCCGGACACATAATGTTGGGCACGTCAATTCTCTGCTACCTGTTGCAACATTCAGTAATCACAGGTGAACGCAACAGGTGCGCGGATTTACCTCTTTTTGTTAAACACCGAGCGTATACACAGAGCCCGGTGTTTAACGCTTTGAGCAGTTGTTTTTTAAGGGGTGACGCCAAATATGTCTACGGCGTTTGAGTTTAACACGCGAAAGGCAGCCAAGTAGATTTTCGACGCGCCGAGATGCGTAGAAACGGCACCGATAAACGCCGTGCCGCGATATTCAAAAACCCACCAAACTGATGAAGAATAGTGGCGGAGGTGTTTCCAGACATGTCGGTGTCTCCGAGGAAGATGGGGTAGGACTCCTGGGGTCCGATCTGCTTAGATCCGACGTAGGTGGCTCCGAAGCGGTAGCCCGTGTTCATCGGCGATATGGACAGCGTGTGGCTGACCTGATAACAAAAATAATACAACAATCCTAAATAATAAAGTTACCTGGAAGTGGGAGCTGAGTCCCTTGCTGACCATGACCTTGGCTCCCTCGAAGCAGGTGGGGAACACGTCCTTCGCCCTCCTGTGAAGCTCATCGTAAGAGCCTGGAAATTAAAAACTGAATACGGTTTTTCTAATAGCATTAAAAGATATATACGTTATTTAACAAAGTAACAAATACAAAAGAGGTACTTACCGGGGTTGTACGACTGCTGGGGCGCGAAACCGGCCGAGACGTCTTCAGGAGCTGCCGTCGCCATTGTGTACCCCTAAAATATACATTACGACAACGAAAATAACCAAATAAGAAAGAAATATGCCAAGAAATAACGTGGAAAGCAACAAAATACGCTTAATTCTCTCAAACACATCTAGAAAATTCCCGAAAGATTGTGACTCACCCACCCCCCCCCCCCCCCATATAAATGTTAAACACTTCAAACATAGCAATAAAAGCAAGTAAAATACGAAAATCTAGGTATTTATACTATTCAGAACATGACATCTTAAAAGGATCTGAGGCTGGAATTGACAGGTATTGAGGCTTTACCAATGTCCCGAAACGTAACTAAATCACCAAAATATAGCAAGAATCACTCATATAATCATAATTGAAACGATTTAACTGAAGCATTTCTGGCCCAACAGGCAGGAAATCAAATTCCAAAGTGATGAAATTAGCTTGAGCTCTGTTTAAGGCTAAATACGACGAGAATCCGGTCAGCTCAGTTTTCAAACAACTTAATTATTGAAATGAACAATTTTTTAAAATAAAACAACAAATAGAATACACAAAATAAGAATTTCAGCGCAAATTTAAGTTTGAACGTGGGCGCTGGCGGACTAAAAACCAACAGGAATTCTCAAACAACGCGCTAAACGTCGGACAAGACGTGGTTTCTTCGCCCACTGTTGAGAAATAAGGTAGGAGACAACTTGTTCTGATGAATTCTTGCTATATTTCTGATTGTAAAAAAAACAAAACTTTATTAATTGTCATTACTATAAAAAAAATACTATTCACAAATGTAGTAATCTATTTATTACAGGTTGGAGAAGCATTCTGAGGGCATGTCGTCGAAAACGGCAAAGTTTGGATTGTGCCTGGACATGCTTGGGAAGAAGTACTCCTGCTTGAAAA